>CM076682.1:103463139-104065639 GCA_038501925.1 Xenopus petersii
TACTGAGCATGCATCGATGAACCTTGAGTCAGTTTGGTGACACGCGTACAATCAGCAATCAAAAACGAAAGCAATTTGCTGAAGAATGTCTCATTTGCTCAGGCAGGGCTGCATATCTGAGCAGCAGCAGTTGCTGCCTCTATTAATAATAAATACACCTCAAGCAGTGGCAGATGGGCAAAACAGAAACTAGGGTCTTTACTGCATAAAAAAACTTCAAGTCAGACTATAATGGTGCTTTTCTACTTATGGAGAAGTATACCTCCCAAAAATAGCAAGGCATACCCAGGAGAGAGAAGCAAGACCTTCCTGTTTTACTAAACAGATGGCTCTACAGTTTTGGAACAAATAGTAGGAAGCATTTGCCCCCCCTGTTGCAACATATAATGTTGTGGAGACTCACTAGCAAATGACAGGAAACACCAGGGAAATATAGGCTGGGGGTTAACTGGGTAGAAAAAAAGGTAAAAGTTTAGTTAAGCATTAAGGTCAGTAGACTTTAGTCCAGTATTCACCTGGTGCACATCTGTTGACTCCCAGTGTGGCAGCATCCCACTGTCAGGCAGGTGTTGTCAGAACATCTCCCATATTCATTTAAAGATTGTTTGAAGATAGCATACAACTATTGTTAACTCATTGATTATGTTTTGCCCATGCTAAAAAATTAAAAAAGAGCACTGTCCTGATTTTGTAGTTATGTACAGGGCTGCCATTGGACCCAATGCATACAATTCTTGGGTCCCTTCATGTGTGGGCCCATTCTGAACAATACTGGCCATTTTGTTTCAGGTTTAGCAGTAACCCCTGCTGATGGCTGTCCTTACACTACAAATTACAATGAGACCTGGACTTCTACATAAGCATCATATGACTAGGTAGGCACAGGGCTTATTTACAAAGCATATCCTGCTGTTCTTTTAACCTTTAAATAAGTAACAAAATAAAAGAAATAGCTGTATACAAACATAACACTGCTGTGTGTTGGACTAGTTGGTAAATTGTATGCAGTAACATGTAACTATATTTTTGATAATGATAGAGTTCCTTTACAAACAGCAGCCAATGTTTCCTCCATTCAATTCAAAGTAGCCAAGACATAGACACAGTGGGATTTTAATCGTATAGAAAACATCTGTAGTCAAAATGCTTCTATTCAGACTTTGCAATAGGTGTCAAAATTGCAGAATGTCAGTCTATGACTTGTGCCAAAAAATTAGATGCGCATAAGGCTTTAAAGATGGCTACACATTCTTGTTACACATGCAGAAAATGCATCAGATTAGTTTTCAGAACAATCAGTTCAGTATTTTGGTGTGAATAGAAAAATTACTCTGAGAATTGTTAGGTCAGCCATTGACTCAGTACACATAACAGACATAACAAATTAGATCATTCACTGCCCCATATTCAATTTTGGCCAATCAACTATGGTGTCATTATTATACCTGAATTAAATTAGCATAAAGAGTAACAAATACAAATATTATACAGTTTAGTTTCTAATAAATGAAGCTGTATAAGAAATCTCACAATAAGGTGAAAGTTGTGACATGGTGCAAAAGTGAGTCAACAGATCAAGCTGGATTTATTTACCCGACAATGTATTTGACTGTTACACAAGGCAGTGGCTAAGGGTCATAATTAAGTGATATCCGTATCCAGTCCTAGTGCTGACATCTTGCACCAACTGATATAAGACCAAGTATGCCAGTTACCAAGAGAAAATAAATATAAAGAATATTTGTAACTAAGTTTATCAGATGACACATTCAGTCTTAGGGATATATATGTTGAGGCTGTATGTTTGGCTACCTTATTTTATACTATCTAAGGAATATTAATTGTGTCATCCAAGCTCTTAAACATAATTGTTGCAGAATTGTTCTTTAACCATCCCAAAAATTTTAGAAATGTTACTTAAAGGAGAAGCAAACACCCAAACTAATGAAAACCCCTACCCTTCATAGTCCCCCTGTCCTGTCCCCCCCTGCACAGGTGTTAATACCTGAAAACGCCCCTAATCGTTTAATTACCCCTCCATACAGAGTCAGCGCAGTGGAGCTCACAGGGACCATCTTCACTGCTTTGGGAGTGATTTATTATACCCAGAGGATGGAAAAAGTCGGAATCCGAAATCCGGCATCACAGACCTGTCAGGTTGTATATAGGTCAATGGGAGAAGTCCCGAATATATCCTGATCTGCACTGGGTTTCGTGCAATAATCCAAAGATTTTGTGGTTTTTGGGCAAAAATTTCAGGAAAATGTATTGATAAATAAGGGGAAATAACCCGTGCAGATTTGGTCGGAGTATACTGTATTTCAGAAAATAATGAGATTTTTATTTTATAAAGAAACCCCCTATGTGTGGCTGGTATGAAATGAACGAGGTAGCAACTTCACAAATGTTTTAACTGCACCCCCAACATTCAACTTGCAGTCAGAAAAAATACATGTAGAGATAGGCTCAGAGTGAAATTTGTATTAAGAATAAAGTTGAAATACAGCAATGATAAAACTTCATAATACTAACAACATAACTTGAATAACAAGGCCTTAAAATACTTAGCTCAAACCCACTTCCTTAAAACTGCCTACTCTTCACTTCCTCAGACTTACAGCGGTCCCACTCTAAGGACCTGTATTAAGGGCTGTTACATTTCCTAAGGACTTGTATTGAAGGCTTGTAGGCTTCATAAGGACTAGTTATTAGAGTCTGAACACTTCCTAAACAATTTCATATAGTACTGGTTCATTTCCTGATTACTTGTACAGAGGACTACACTTCCTAAATACATGATGTAGATCTGCTTCTAAACAAACAAATGACAGACATAAGGGTATACTAATAGATACTATACAGGTATGGGATCTCTGATCTGGAAACCCAATATACAGAAATATCCAAATTATGGGAAGGCAATCACACTTAGGGATAGATAAATTAAGGTTTGAGTTGTTTTCCACGAAGATTTTTAGTTTTCGTAGTTTTTTTTTTTTTTGGTCAAGACATTTTTGGGTTAAAAATAACCTAGAATTTTTCTAGTTTTTTAAAAAAAACTTTCTTGTTTTTTTTTTTTTTTGAAGATCTACTACACACCGACCCTGGAAACAGATCGAATTTGAAAATACACCATCTAAAACCTGTCGTGGTGATGTAGGAGTTAATGGCAGAGGTCACTTGAACCATTTAAAGATGTTAACAGCCTGTTTGATGTTCAAGTTTTTTTGGAGGGTCTTGCCCGAAAACTCGAACTCGCAGAATCGAGTCTTTTTCCATCGAGTTTTTTTCTTAAATAAGAAACCATACAAGTTGTGAGTTCATTCGAATTTATTCGAGGTATAAAAAACTCTGACATTAGACCTTTGATAAATAACTCCCTTAGAGTACATTTTAAGTAAATCATTCTATTTTTTTTTTAAATATCTCTCTGCAATAATTAAACAGTGACTTGATTGTAACTAAGTTAACATAACTCCATATTGGTGCAAGTACACATGAAAGTGCAATACAAAAAACAAAGATGTGTCAGTAAAGTGCACTTGTTGCTTATATGTTGCAGTTTAGTACAGACTTCTTTTAAAACCAATAATTTAACAGATATAATAATAGAATAATGTACTGGGAGCATGCAGTTAAAAAAGCATTGTACATGTCTGCCTTAAGTCTGTGAAAGGTAATAATGGCTATATAACAGAAGAAAGTAGAGAGTGATACATAAAATGTTATTCTGCTACTCCAAAGCAGTTAATGGTACTACTCATATATGTTAATTCAGTTACTATTTGTTATTCATGCTGCAGGGTGTATCCTTCTGCCCAAATCCCAATTCTCAGCATCACACAAAAAAAAATCATAATTTCAGAAAGAATAGTTTGGAAATAGTACACCTTCCTCTTCTGCCTCTTACCATCTTGCCAGTTAAAACAGTTATTGACAGTCATTAACCATGACAATGCTTTGAGGCTTCAATTGTATTGCCTTTCTTCATATTCAAACCTTCTCCTATTCATCTTACAGTCTGTCTTTCAAACCACTGCCTTACTTCTAGAGTAAATGGGACCCTAGCATCCAGATACCTGCTTCATCTCTAAAGTACTGGCAAGTACAAAAATATAAAAAGATCAATTGCAATTTTTTTAAGAATAATCCTATCTACACCATACTAAAAGTACATTTTTAAGTGCTCTCATTATTTCTAATTCCACAGCTGAACTGATATCGTTCCCCAAGACTACATAACTAGGTATATAGGTACTAGATATATACCATATCATCTGTGGCTAAGAGGTACGTAGAGAGGACGTTCAGAACCCCTACAGTTAATGAGAAAAAAAATATGACAGTCTGGTAAAATGTCCGTTACAGCATAGTATTCATTCAGTTTTTTTCATCCTCTGAAAATTAAGATCCGTTTAACGAGAAGTGAAATATGTTCTGGCTCATGACTTCACTGCACACACCCATAGGAAATGAGCAATTTCATGAAGGAACCGGATTTGGCTTTACACGTTCTCTTGCTTGTTGTGGGCTCTCTCTGTGTTGCAAAGAATGCGGTAGAATGGGTAGTGCAATGTAGTGTAAGTAATAATCATGGCTCTACAAGTGGTGCCGTTTAATTATTATTTTGCTGATGAAGACTAGTTGTGATGCAGGTGACAATATGTTTGAGCCTCTCAGAGTTGTTGCTGCCCCCCTTGTGACACCTTAAGAAATGTAAAGTTTCTTTTTTTTTTTTGGTAAAAAGGTTTTCTTTTATTTTTGGGCAATTACAGTTGACATATATCTATGAACGTTTTTGGCAATCTATAAATTCCAAGCATCATATTTAACCATTATGAATGTAAAATGTGTGATATAGTGCTTATATATTATGCAGTACTTTGCAGTGAATATTTCATATCATATATCAGAGTAGGAAAAAATAGGAGCAACTGCTCACAAACATGGAGTAAACATAAAAATCCCCCCACACACACTTCAGCTTGGTCAGCACTAAAAACTCCAACCACTTACACTATCTGTTCCTGCTACTGTACAATTCACAATCAAGTAAATAAACACAATGGCCTGTTCCATCAAAACCCAAACAATCTTCAAGAATGTTACTAGAACATAACTAGCTCCTTGGATAGAAACCCGCAAGAACATGAGGAGAAAATACAAACAGCACAGTAAATGAATGTTTTATGATACTGTGCTACTAAGGTTGAAATCTGTGTTTCAATATCTGTATCAATATGGAATTTGAAATTGCAGGGTTTTTTTTGGTACAGATATGGGATCTATTAAACATTAGACATTTTCTGTATTCCGTTTGCTTTTTGTCTATAATAATATGACAGCACATTATATTTGATCCTAAATAAGCTAGCATAGATTTGGATGTGGCCAATTTGTTTTTTACCTGGATTTTTTTATTTTTAAGAATCTTAATATATACAGTAATGCTCCACATTATGGAAAGACCTGTTATTTAGAAAACCCCAGGGTCTAAACTTTATTATACTGTAGATCCCATACTTGTACGAATACATATATATATATATATATATGTTATATATATATATATGTTTCACTACATGACTATAAATCAATATAACAAGCATATTGTTATACGGCATATTCCCTTTGAACTCCTAACTTCAAGAAGTATGGTATGACCTAACAGAAAGGAAGAATGCGCTAATGCTGCCTTTCTTTTTTGCTGAAAATGGCAAAAGCTGCATCACATGTTTAAAGTTCTCTAATATTATGTAATGCCTTCAAATATCACTTTAACTTCACATGCTTTAGTTTTCATTTACTAGTCTAGTTCCGCAGACATTTCCATTTCTGCTGCTCTTGGGGTTGAACTTTGTTTTAAAAATGATACCACGTAAATTCAGTTACTATTTTTGTAGATGCTATTATACATTTGGAAAGGAGACAGCTGGTGATGTCCAAAAAAGAACATATGTAATGGTAGAGGTGTGCTCATTTATTAATGGCGAGGCAGCATGCATTAGTTTGCACTTTGCATCCTGCCTGTGGGTGCTGGTCCTTTCCCCACCCATCATGTATTCATGATGGGTGGGGGGAGGCACATAGGCATCTACCTATTCACTAACTTGTACTTACTGCCTGACCAATGGCAGGAGGCAAGGACAGGACTGCCTTGTGACTAATTTTTAATCCAACATACAGTGCAAGACACTGGACACAAATAGTTATAAAAAGAGCGCTAAACATGATATTGTGTCCCTTATTGCTTTAGCCCTTGCACCTGTGCTCATTGTAAATGTCCCTTGACACCAAAAAATACCATTGCTTATATAAAGTCTTAAATAAGGTGCAAGGGTAAAATCAGCGGCACAATGCATATATATATATATATATATATATATATATATATATATATATATATATATATATATATATATATATATATATGCATGCGATCTGTAATTGACTCTGATAGACCTGATCAGGTTATGAACCATTGCTGAATACTGGTATGGGATCTGTTATCTGGAAACCTGTTATCTAGAAAGCTCTGAATTATGGGAAGACAGTTTCCCATAGACGCCATTTTATCTAAATAATCAAAATTTTTAAAAATGATTTCATTTTTCTCTGTTATAATAATATAGTACCTTGTACTTGATCCAATCTAAGATTTAAGTAATCCTAATTGGAAGAAAAAACAGCCTTTTGGGTTTATGTAATGTTTACATAAATTCTCTAGTAGACTTAAGGTATGAAGATCCAACTTAGGGAAAGATCAGTTATCAGGAAACCCCATGTTCTGAGCATTCTGGATAAAAGGTCTTATGCCTGTATAGTAGTGCTACAAGTAGGCAACAGAATTACTTTTGGACCGGTGTGTATTTTTGTGCCTAGCACTGCGCCATGCGGATGTAAATCAGCCCTACAATGTTGCTAGAATTAAAATAAAGACAACATTTTGATACAGCTGAAATGTTATTTGTCGCCTTGGAGTCCGAATAAGAACAAAGTTTAAGAACACATGACCAAAAGTAACATTCCAATAAATTCTACCAGAATCCAACAGGTTTGCAGTTGTGTCAAGGCTAAGTAAACTGTTACAATGTGTTTTATGGTTAGGCAATCAGAGTCAATGATGATACTATATCACCCACCTGAGGATTACTTCTTTATTTTAGCACAAGAACTGGGTTTTAGTGAACATTTCTTGTATTGTATTTTTTGTGTTTTAATGCTTGTTTATTTTTAATAAACTGTTCTTTTACACTTAAAAGGTGCTAATAATTAACTTTTTATCCTCTGGAGAGTACAGCCTAGTTTTTGACTATTCCAATCCTTACATCGGAAGATTCACCATAAATCAGCATAATCTCCTATTTAATACATAAGAGTTTCCACCAATGTAAACGTTAGCTAAAGCATCATTTCAACAGTGTCAAAACAGGACAATTAGGATGTATTTGGGTACAGCATAACATAATAGAATATCATTACATTACTACCAAAAAAAAAAAAAAGAATCATTCAATATTAGTGGGCATGTATACAATAGATGCATATTCTAATGTAAATCAGTTCCTTGCAGCATGCTCTTAGTACATGCTATGCAGTTCTATTATGTGCATATTCTACAGGACAGACAATTGAAAAGTTTACTTGAGTCAAGGTAAGGAGAAAATCCCTCCAATCATCAGGTTTTGCTTATGAAAAAGCTGATATTTTAAATTAAATTTCATGTCACCAGTGTTTATAAAATTATTTAATATCAAATGCATCATTTTAAGTGTCTGGAAGAAGTGAATTCTAAATCACTTCTCTGTTGAAGACCACTATTGTTTTGTCCAATGTAAGCCTATAACATACTGACTCACGCAGATAAAAACACTTTTCCCCTTTATAGGGTCAAAAACATTTTTAGTAGGCATACACAGACCAACTACATACATTACAATATCAAGCATCAGTTAAACATTTATATGTATGATAGTACAGATACGGGGACTTTTATCCAGGTATGGGACCTATAAAGGGACCTTTACATGATTTGGCTCTCCATACCTCAAGTCTACATTTATATGTATGATAGTACAGATACGGGGGCTTTTATCCATTTATGGGACCTAGAAAGGGATCTTTCTGTAATTTTGCTCTCCATACCGTAAGTCTGCTAAAAATTATTTAAACATAAATTAAGCCCAATAGGATTGTTTTGCTACTTATTAGGATTAATTATATTTTAGTTCAGATTAGGTGCAAGGTACTGTTTTATTATTACAGAAAAAAGGAAATCCTTTTTAAAAATTAAAATTACTTGATCAAAATGGACTTGGGGCTTTCTGGATAATGGATCCCATATCTACACAAATATGGGTCTAAATTTATTGCACGGGGTTAAAGAAACTTGGAGTGAAAGTGCAAAATCCTAGACATCCATCTGTACTACAGAAGAAAACTATATGATATTCTGCTCATTTCAGCCCCAGTTCTTGCACATAAATTTTCACTTGTTTTTCTCATGGTAGTTTTGACTAATTATCGGTATCATGGTAATGAAAAGTATGGCAAAGACTCCAATAAATTCTTCTAACATTTCTCCAAAAAAAATAAAAAAGCAAATAAATAATAGATGTTTTAATAAACTATACAGAGTTTAGTTTGCAATTGGGTTGCACATTTATGTAAGCTTATTAAATGTAGAAACCTTTTGGTTTTTGGTATATGTATATACTACAGATGTCACAATGTGTATTACACTTTCTTATCTATCCAGCTTTATTTCACAACTTCCTTATTTCTTCTTTTTCTCTCCACTGTTTTGCCATGCGTTTTGCATATCTCTTGATAGGATCTTATGGGAAGAGCAGATATGAAATATAATTGTACACTGAAATAATATTACACAAATGTTTGAATGCAACTTTAATGCTAGGTACTATTACTAGGTGCTAATAAGCTTGTTTAGTTTTGTATTCACATCCAGATATAATGTTAAAATCTTTCCTATTAGATCACATCCATTACATATTGGGCAAATGTATGCACAAAAGGGACCTTTACAGTTGCACCATTAAAACTCTAAATCTACTCAGAAATTTCCTAGCTACCACATTTACCTATGCAGAAACGGTATTTCCAAAATACACGTTATACAGCTAACATACTGGATTTAATTATTTCTACTATGGCAAGAAAGGTACAATGAATGTGTGCCGTGTATTTTACCAGTGCAGAAAGCGGGCTACCAAATAATTGATTAAACACTGATCGACATAATTATGCATATAAACAAATTACACGCTGAATGGTCTATTACATGGGAAATCAACATTTTTGTGAAGTAAAAGCTTTTTTGCACAGTTATTGTTTTTTAAGGTAGTAAATTATTTTCAGTCATATTTTAGCTAATTTTTTCACTTCAGTTTGATTCCTTAAATATATCCTTAGCCAGTAAAACATATACTAAGTGCATTTGATTCTAAAATTGTCATGTGTCAAAAAGTTAACAATGTTATAAAATATAAAACTTAACATATGGGTACTATTTTACTTTAAATACCCCCCCCCCCCCAAAAAAAAGATGTGTACTCAGTGCATAATCTATATACATGTATGGAATCTGTTATCCAGAATGCTTGGGGTTTTCCGGAGAAGGAATCTTTCTGTAATTTGGATCTCCATTCATAAATAATTTAAACATTAATTAAACCCAATAGGATTGCTCTGCTGGCAGTAAGGATAAATTATATTTTAGTTGGGATAAAGTATAAGGAACTGCTTTATTATTACAGAGAAAAGGGAAATCTTTTTGAAAATCTTAATTGTTTGATTAAAATGGCTGTCCCACCATTCGGAGTTTTTTTGTATAACAGGTTTCCGGATAACGGATCACGTACCTGTACTGTATATACTGTATATATATATATATATATATATATATATATATATATATATATATCATTCATAGCTGATACTAACACTTTGTTTAATAACACCAATAATAGCTGTGTACAATTAGTAAATATTACAAGATACTTTATTAGCAATTGACAATAATCAACATTAATGTTTAGTGCAAATAAACTGGTCTTTTTTTCCTCATTACATTTCAATCTTATTTATCTGCAAACCTTGGTTAGAAGAGATACCAAGAAAGCAATTAGCATCTTCCCAGGAGAAACATGTGGACAGTTTTTGTCTAGTATGAGCCAAAGTAATGAAACTGCTGAACTATGCCTACAGCCTGCAGGAGAAAGTTTACAGTACTGTACAGGTATGGGATTTGTTATCTGGAAACCTGTTATCCAGAAAGCTCTGAATTACAGAAAGGCCATGTCCCATAAACTCCATTTTATCCATAAGCCAATTTTTTAAAAATGATTTCCTTTTATATACGCAATATATTGTAATCTTAAACTACAAGGCAGTGTCAACTGTGCAATCACATATAGCTCCTTTATTTTGAATTTACTACACTAGGGTTTACACAACTTGTGTGAGAGTATATATATATTTATATATATAAAAAAAGTACAGAGGCTGCAAATTTCAGTCTACAAGCATGTGCTTGGGTTATTATGACTTTAATATATAATAAGAGGTCTGACACACGGCAAACCTGTTGCTATTGTAAAAATGGCCAAAACGCAATACAGGAAATATAGTTAAGAAGTCATGAATCCATGACAAAACACAAACACTGCATGTACTTTTGTTTTTCTGTATTTAATCATGAGATACCTGATAAAATCAGTATATATGGGATATGTATATATAGGGATACATTCAAATACTGTTTATATATGGTGCCTAGAAAACTGCATGAGAAACTCTTTGCAAAAAGATCTTTCTTACAGAATACACATGCAAATCTACTTTTTAAACCAAATTTCCCTGAGGAATATATTGTTGTTGAGAAAAGCCTTGGAAATAAGAGTTTAGCAGAGTGGCACAGTAGGCATGCATTACCTGCTCTTCCGTGGGTTGGCTGTACACAGCTCTCCCAGTCCCCAGCAGCTGTTCCATGTGCTGCTCTAAGAAGCGCTGCAGGATGAAGCTCTGGTCTCAGTCCCACCCCTCTCCACTCCACTTCCTCATTCCAATGCAACATCACTGTAGCCCGGCACTTGGCATATGCTGCACTGGCTTCTCTCTGTCCCTGTCTCTGCCATTTAATAGGGAACCTGTGTGCGCAGTGCTGTGGGGACAGAGGAGTGGTAACTGATGATGTGCCTGTCAGATGATAACACACCTCCCAGTGTAAGCTTCTTTGCCCAAGTGGACAAGATGGAGAGAAACAGATGTTTGGTGCTCGGTGCCCCCTCACTAGACCAGCTCTATTATGTTTTGCCAGGACCAACTTGCCTTTTATTTACTTCTTCATCAAGATTTTAAGGACTCTTTTCCTAAAAGCTAAAGAAAAACAGATGATTTTGCTTTTCAAACAAAAGTTTCAGCATTTACAATTCTACAATGTTTCCATGGGTTTTTAAATCATATCTGACAAGAGATCAAGCTTTCCGTTAAAACTGATATTCTTTGCCCATAAAATCCATGTTTAACCAAGCATTGTAATATATGCGTTATATCAGCTGGATGCAGTCATATACTGTAGTATGTATATACACCCTTGCATGCCCAGGAGATCTGTCAAATATTAAACAGTGATGTGGTGAAATGTGAACCAACCTAAAAATAATGTAAACATCTTACCATAAGTACCACCTGTAATGTAGTGGCTAATGTATACAGGGTGATGCTTCACTGATATTATTTATTTGCATATTAATAGCCACTATGGAGCTCTTTAACCATATAAATGCACCTTCACAAAAGCACATAGCACTCCCAATATCCATAGATATTAGTGCTACATAATCCTTCAACAAACACAAATTGCTGGTTTGTAAAACAGAAATATGGGTATGGGACCTGTATTTATGTTTTTTGGATAATGGAGCTTTCCATAATTTTAGATTATATTCGAAAAACAGAAAGAAGGGAAAAAGTTCAGTCGCATATAGCTCATGGACATTTTTTGACCATGCCCATTTTATACCCACACCCTCTAAATACCATGTCCATGTCTGAACACATTTCTGGGAGTTTTAGGGCCATGTTTTATTACAGTTTTGCAGGTTAAAAAGTATTTTATCTGCTTATCTTAAATAGTTACAAATGAATCTAAGTGCAGGCGCTGAGTATTCTGGGCTCTCTGCCCAAAAGCTTCTTATTTAAATACGTTTTAAATGGGACATTTCAGTAACAATCTGGGACTGCAGGCTGGCCTGTCACAATCGGAACTGTCCTGTGAAAAACAGGACAGTTGGCAGATAAGATAAGATGTAAATACAGGTATGGGACCTGTTATCCAGAAATTATGGGACCTTGGGTTTTCCGGATAATGGATCTTTCCGTAATTTGGATCTTCAAACCTTAAGTCTATTATAAAACCATGTAAACATTAAATAAACCCAATAGGCTGGTTTGGCTTCCAATAAGGATTAATTATATCTTAGTTTTGATCAAGTACAAGGAAATGTTTTATGAATACAGAGAGAAAGGAAATCTTTTTTGAAAATTTAAATTATTTGGATAAAATCGAGTCTTTCCATAATTTGGAGCTTTCTGGAAAATGGATTTCTGGATAACGGACCCATACCTGTACTGTATACAGGTAACCCACACAGTCTTTGTAACCTGTTTTTTGCCATTTCAGGCATCATAATATGCAATCATTGCATCCATCAAAATACTGTGCTCCACAGTTTAAAGGGCTCACTATAGCAGTGCAACAATTTGAGGTAACTTGAATGCACTGCAACAATATGGACAGCATTTGCAGACAGCATGGCAAATCTTATGGCCAGCACACATTTTTCATACCGCATTTGTGTTGGAGGAGTGTTCCTGCTGGCCTGCAGCACCAAATGACAGCATCCAATCATCTTGCCACTAACCAGTTACGATTGTGGATAATGTTAACTTAGAATTACTGATAGGTCCAAGCTGCTAGTTATTAAAGTGCTCCAATGCATACATTCATGAACTGGGCACAATTCATAAACGATAGCTGGCCATGCATATTGGCCCTCAATGTAAGTTCAAGTGAATGAGCATATAATGGTAGATGTACCCTTGTGAACATCATCAACGCATCATCAATTTTGAATACATTTTATCTCTTTGGACATCATTTGTGAAGTCTTTCAGTGCTTTTCCCACATGGACTATGGGAAAGAATTATTAAAGTGTGAACCAGGGATTCCATAGGGGTGCCAGCTGATTGATATTTCCCCATTTATGTGATGGAACACTTCTCTGAATATTACATCTTAGCTGCAAATTAAAAGCAGCGAGTAAGAAATATTTCTTGAATTGTTCTAGCTTAGCAAACAAATGGTGAAAAAAAGATGAAATGCTATATCTTTTATTAAAGAGCAGAAACCATCATGCTCATTGTCCTCTGTGATGTCTTTAATTACAAAAGGGTCTGCAAGTTTAGCTAAATGAGCCAAATAGTTCATGCTAGAGTGCAACTGTGTCACTCAAAATGCAATGCTGCCATGTTACTCTTAAAACTGTTTGTATATGTGTCAGGAAAGGAGGATCTTGGCTAATAAAATGCAATTTCCCACCAGTTTGCACTTCCCATTCATCTTGGTCGTAGAATTCTGAGGTGACGTCTGCTGCCCTCATTTTTTACTACAGGTGGCACATTATTTTTCTTCCGCATGATCCAAGTGACATCACTAAGCGATGATTAGAACTGATGGGCAGAAAAAGAATATAGTTAAATGCAGGCTTTAATTTAAGACTTTAACTTAACTTTATCTTGCTATTGTTGAAGGTCTAGGGCAGCAAATATCAGGATGGCATGCTGGCCACTCTCCATTTGGGCTTGGCAGGAGATTTTGGCAGTTGATTAAATCTCCCACATGTCCAGTCCCCAGTGGAAGTAATCACACGCTGGAACAGTGGTGACAGGAGGGACTAGCAGTTGGGGGTGAGAGGGGGTGTGGGGGAATGTGAGCAGGGGTGTGTGTACAAGCAATAGAGTGGCCTAGGGGTGCAGAAAGTTTAAATCTGGCCCTGTTTAGCTAAGAAGTAGGGGATATAACGATTACAGACTGACTTTAAGGAGAACTAACCCCTAGCCCCCCTCTACCCCCTCCATTGCTTCCCCTCCAGGCTCTCTTCCTGCAGCATCTATTCTTCTACTGAGAAGTAGATCTGTTTTCTGGCCTTCTATGAATCTGTAAAGTTGCAGTGTGGAGTTCAAAGGTGCCGTTTTCTATCTGTTTCTGATCCTCTTCTGTTAGAGCAGTGACATGGATCTTGCAGGAGCATGCTCTGTAGAAGCTGATTCAGGACATAGATTGAACTGAGCATGCTCCTCCAAGATCACTGTCACCACTCTAACAGAAGAGGAACAGAGACAGACAGAAGATAGAGCCTAACGCTGCAGATTTATAGCAGGTCAGGATACAGGTTAACTTCTCAGAAGATTAGATGCTGCGGGTGGGAGCCTGGAGGGGGGCAGTGGAGCGGGCAATGTAGATGGATAGAGGAGGGCTAGGGTTTAGTTCTTCTTTAAAAGGTATGTTTAATATGGGTATTTACACTTATACACATACAAAATCTCCCAGGAAAGGAAATACAGGGTTATATTATATTGAGAAAAAAATCCTACTTTATCTGCTGCACGTGTTGTTATTATACAATTGAACACAGAAGTTCAGTGGCTTTCTGTGATTTAAAATATAAAAAAAACTTGTAATATGTGAGTTTTTAAACAGTTTTGATGCTAATTCAAGGAAGATTTTCATTCATCCAGGTCATGGTATATCTAGTATAGGTAAATCTAAAGTAATCAATGAAGACGTTTCACTACTCATCCGAGCAGCTTCTTCAGTTCAACTGACTGGTGTGGGAAGTTCTCGTCATATAAACTCTTCCACTAATCCAATCACAATGGCACATTGTAACTCTTCAAAGAGGGGACATCTGAAGAAATTCACAGAGGTGTTGATTCTGTGTAGTTACTATGATAGAATTATCCAATGTGTCATGCAACTCCTAGATACAGGTGTTACTTCATGATAGTTGCATGAATGGACGTGTGAAGTTTTCTGAAACCGCTGGGGTACAGATGTTAGATCAGCATTGTATGTAGCAGACAGGTGGTGTTGAAGGCCCCCGCCTCTGTTCAGGGATGGTTTCTCCACCTTGACATGAATCACCTCTCGTTCAAACCAGTGGTCTTCTTTATCCAAGATTTGGACCTTGCTATATTCAAAGGAGTGTTCCTAGTCTTTTAGGTGTAGAAAGTCAGCCGAGTCTTACCCTGTAGAGTTCCCCTCCTATGCTGAGCCATTTACTTGGTGAGCAGTTGTTTTGTCTCCCCAGTGTATAGATCTGTGCACTCCTCGCTACACTGGACTCCTTATACCACATTACTTTGTTTTTCTTTTGGTGTTGGATCCTTTGGGTGTACCAGTTTTTGTCTCAGTGTGTTGCTAGGTTTGAAAAACACAGGGACGTGGTGTTTGTTGAAAATCCTCCTGAGTTTCTCTGACACTCCAGCTACATATGGGATGACTATGTTTCGCTTACTATGTGTCTCCGGGCACTTATTTCTATTGGTGTTCCTGTTGGGCTTGGTTGCTGCAGTTTTGACAAAGGCCCAGTCTGGGGAAAACGTCTTTATTGATTACTCAGCAAGTCCAGTTGTTTTTAGATTTACCTATACTAATTAAAATCAGAGTGTGTAAAATGTATGTTTCGTTGTAGTTTTAATTACAACCCCAAAGAGAAATTCTTATTTGTATTTCTTTTTACACCATGCTATTTCACCTGAAGTTAAACTGCCCCTTGAAGAGAAACAGACTTTTTAAAAGTGTTTCAGCTGCTGCATTTGAGCTCTTTCCAAATTAAAGGGGTTATTCACCTTTAAATTAACTTTTACTATGACGCAGAGAGTGGTATTCTGAGGCAACTTGCAATTGGGTTTAATTTTTTATTATTTGGGGTTTCGAAATTATTTAGCTTTTTATTCAGCACTCAGCAGCTCTTCAGGTTTGCAAATTCAGAAATCTGGTTGCTAGGGTCCAATTTACCCTAGCAACCATGCATTTATTTGAATAAGAGACTGGAATATGAATAGAAAAGGCCCTAAATAGAAAGAAGAGTAATAAAAAGTCACAACTATAAATATGTATCATTATAGAGCACTGGGGTCAAAGACCCCTATTTGAAAACGTGAAAGTCAGAAGAAGAAGGCAAATAATTACTATAATAACTATGAAAATTTAATAATGAAGGCCAATTGAAAAGTTGCTTACAATTGGCCATTCTATAACATACTAAATATTGACTTAAAGGGGAACTACTGTATCACAGAAATGAAAATTTAATTTAAGCTTCATGATAGTGAAATAATAAACTTTCTAAATACATTCAATTTAATATTCTGTACCATTTCGTAAAGAATCCAGTTTATCTTCACTATCCCTCTCTCAACATCTACTTCTCCGCATTCTGTATTCTTGCAGCAATTGGGTGTAAGATATTCATTGACCGTTAGATCCAATATATCTTATAGGGGCAGAGAGAGAGACAGACTGCCCGGTGATTTTAATAGAGTGAGCTCTAATATATCTTCTATCTAGGCAAAAGGAGCCCTATATAAGATATATTGGATCTGACTGTCAATCTGACACTCAATTCCTGCATGAAGGAAAACAGATGCTGAGAGAGGGATAGTGAAGATAAACTTGATTATCTCAGAAATGGTATAGACATTTTTATTGATTATATTTCGAAAACTTCTTATTAAATTTTCATTTTTGTGAAAATTCCCCTTTAAAGGTTAACCACTCCTTTAGGAACATAATTTATGATCCTACTTACTAGCTGTTGGACCACAACATTTTCAGTCTAGAAAACATTTCCCCTGGGGTACCATTGGGGACTTAACTGTCAAAGGGAGTTCCTTAACCGTGGCATGCATTTTGCAGCATAAGTTTTTTACAGATCTATAACTTTATTTAGGGAGCCAAAATATGTCATGCAACTGGTGAACAAACAAACAAACAAATCAACAGCAAAATTATATACTTGTAATTAAACAATAGAATGCCTGTGTCAGTGATAGAACCTTGCCGTCAATCTATGAAGACTATGGCTTTGTTAGAAAGATATCGGGCACCCACATGGCAATAAATAAATACGTCCTCCCTGAAAGGGAGCGAAACACGTAGGGTGGATGGAGATAAAGATTTATATATACTTTTAACTTTGTATAAATAAAACATTCTTTTAAATTAATCTCTCTGGTCCTGTGGATCCATTGAGTGCCGGTGGGTCCTATTTTCTTCTTTGCCTTTAATGTTTGACCATCTCAAAATATATGTGGCTTGTGCCATGTATTCCACCTCTGTCACAGTGGGAACAAAGTAAATATTTAAAATAACCGTGTGCCTAATTCAAATGTAACAGTTGGTCTTCCTATCACAGTCCCAAAGTAACACACTGCAGCATAACCCATCTATGGAAAAAGTAGACAAGAACAAACACTTTGTAATCCTGATTCATTGTGAATACAACTGAACATATCACTACACATGTTAATACGCCATGTAAGAGGGTTTGGTGAGATGAGGGGGGCACATTTACTATGGGTTGATTAACCCTCGATATTCGACCGTCAAAGTAAAATCCTTCGACTTCGAATATCAAAGTCGAAGGATTTACCGCATTTCGAACGATCAAAGGATTTTAATCCATCAATCCAAGAATTTTCTTTCGATCCCAAATTGGCTAGAAAGCCTATGGGGACCTTCCCCATAGGCAAACATTGATGCTTGGTAGGTTTTAGGTGGCGAAGTAGGTGGTCGAAGTTTTTTTTAAAGAGACAGTACTTCGACTATCGAGTGCTCGAATAGTCGAACGATTTTTAGTTCGAATCGTTAGATTTGAAGTCGCAGTCGAAGGTCGTAGTAGCCTATTCAATGGTTGAAGTATTTTTTATTCTAATTGTTCACTCGAGTTAAGTAAATGTGCCCCGATGTGTAGCCCCTTCTGAACAGCCACTAGAGGGCTCCACAGCATTCAGAACTTTTGCTAAAATATATAGTTAAAGTGAGTTCTGACTTTCCCTACTGGCTTTGGCAGTTGCAAAGGGTGGGTCTCAATATGCGGATGTATTGAGCTGAAAAAACTAAAAAATTGAGTTTTAGTTAGTAGTCGAATAACTTTTTCTTAGAGCAATGTCATGACTAGTGATGAGCGAATAAATTCGGCAGGCATGAATTTGCAGTGAATTTCCTTGTTTCGCTGCCGGCGAATAAATTCGCAAAACTCCCAAAAATTTTTTGACGCGTGTCGGAAAATTCTCTTGCGTCAAAACCGTTGTGCATCAACACTATTCGGATGCCCATTGACTTTAATGCTGGCGTCAAAATTGAGGTGAAAATTGAGGTGAACAAAATTGAGTTTCACAAATTTTTCACCGATTCGTGAATTTCGCAGGAATTTCGCAAATTTTTCATCTAAGTGGTACGGGAGAAATTCACTAGTCACGCCCCACAAGTGTTTTCTGGGTACTAAGATTTGCAGGCTATGTAGTTTACCCATTAGAATGCAATACTGTAAATTTTGAATTGTTAATACTATTCAGATGCATGTGAGAAAGAGCCTGGTTAATATTGATACAGGTATGGGACCCGTTATCCAGAAAGGTCAGAATTATGGGAATGCCATCTCCCATAGAGTCCATTTTAAGCAAATAATTCTATTTTTTTGTAGTGTTCTCTGTAATAATAATAAAATACCTTGTACTAGATGGTAATTAACCTGCATGCATCCATATTGGTGGCAAATTTAATTTTATGCTAAGGAATACAATTTTTTCCGAATGAGCCCTTTGATGTTAGCACTGCGTAGGATCACAATGTTATCCCTTTAACACTAAGCAACCATTAAAATTAGTGACAATACATACAGCAGACCATATATTTCCAAACAGCCATACATCAAGCACCTGAACTGTTTACTAATGAGCCATGAAACTTTTACTATGGGACCAGTTTCAAAGTGTAGGATGCTAGTAGTGCACAAATAACAAAATATTATATATTTATCACCTCATCCCTTTAAAATAAAACATATATGAAATCTTTAAACCTCAGAAGCATGGTGTAAGCCTCTGAAATGCAAACACACAACCATTGTTAATCAAAAGAAAAATTAACCAAATAATAAAGGGAGAAAAAATACTCACAGTTCACCCCAGTCCATGGGTGCAAAATTCTGAAGCAGCAAAAAGATTTTCATAGTCATACAAAAAGATGTGAGTCTTCTCTGAAAGTAATGACCATAAATTATAATTAAAAGTTCAAAAAATGTATTTGTTTTTGCTTTTCTATGTGGTAGAACACAGGAAATCCACTGCAAGGGCACAAGTTGAAATGCCTGTGTATAAGAGCCTTAAAGGAGAACTCAACCCCTTGCATTATGAAAAGACCCTACCTAATAAGCAAGATAGTCCCCCATCCCTACTTACCCTCGCATAGTTCAATAGGTCTGAAAATGTCCCTAAAAATTTTCCCACCTAATACTGCAGAGTAAGCGCAGCGACATCTTCCGGATCTTTGGATTTATTTTGGTCCTTTTTGGCAATTCGGGTCCACTTCTGCAGTTTCCGTCACTTTTGGCGTATGTGCAGTCGGTACGCTCTGGGAAAACTGCTCCAATTGCCGCATTTGCCAGTATGCCGCTCTATTACAGATGAAGACTTGCGATCCGGAAGATGAAGACTTGCGATCCGTAAGATGGCGCCCACAAGCTCCACTGAGTTTACTTGGCAATGTTAGGTGGGAAAAGTTTTAGGGATGATTTCAAACCTATTGAACTCTGCGAGGGGAAGCAGGGAGGGGGACTATCTTGCTTGCTAGGTAGGGCCTTTTTTTCATTTTGGATTGAGTTCTCCTTGAAGAGGTGGATTATACTGTATGCCCTATGAGTGAGGTTTTCATAGCAGATACATATATTAAAGATATTGTTTTATATTGAGAGGGCTAACATTTCCTTCTGGCAAACTGGGGCTAGCTTTATTTTTACACTTTGCTAAATATGCCCCTAAAAATCACATACAAGTGAACAGAGACCTGGGGCTTTACCCTACAGTGAACTTTATTTTCACTCTGACAAATATGACATCATGTCTTATTTTACTACTGAGTTCAACACTTAGGTCTGATGACTTAACTGTAATAAGACAAAAACAAATTCAAATTTGTTGCTTTGGGTGACTGCAAAGGGGAACTCCACCCCAAATGTTTTTTTAATGCAAACTTTTTTAATGAAAGAAAATATATTACTTAAAAATATTCCCTGTCTGGGGGGGCGGAGCTTGGATGTGATCGAGAGCAGACGTGCGTAGCAGGAGCTCCCGTACCTTCATAGATCCTGTGCTGTTATTTACTGCCATATACTTTTGCATTTACCTGGACTGTAAGTTTACTGCATTGCCACTGCACCATGCCTCCTAAAAGTGTCACGAAACCCAAGGCGGACAGTGTCCAGAAGTTTTTTGCCAGAGCCGTTTCTCAAGATGGCGACGCAGCCTTGGATCCTGTGCTGGAAACTGCATCACACGCCATGACCGAGACGTCAGAGACTGAATGCTCTGCTGGGCCATCAGCGGAGCCGTCTCTCCATTCACTGATGTTGGCGATATCCGAATCTAAAACATCTCTATCCGCTAAACTAACAGAAAACACGGCTACGGTCATGTCTAAGATCGAAGAGATCAGAGTGGATCTCTCCCTTATCCACCATGATATGCAGAAGCTACGCGATCGCACAGGTGAGGCTGAACGTCGTATATGTGATTTGGAAGACGGAGTACATCCTCTACAGTACCAAATACAACGACTTCAACATGATCAGAAACTACTGATAGCACATGTTGACGACTTGGAGAACAGACAACGCAGATCTAATCTCCGGATCATTGGCCTACCAGAAGGAACGGAGGGCGCGCATATGGAAACGTTCCTGGAATCGTGGTTCAAAGATAAACTTGGCCAGGTGCGCTCCGCCAATGAGGCGAGCTGAGGCGCTCGCCTCAGGCGGCAGCGCAAGATACGTTTCCAGGGGCGGCAAAAAGCCGCTCCTGTCACTTTAAAGAGCCGAATTTCCGGTTTTGAAACCGGAAATTCGGCTTTACTAGTGCGAGAGAGCGCAGTTGCGCTCTCCGCACTAGTGTTTCTGCGAGGGGAGGGGCGGCATTTAAGGAGCCGCCTCAGGCGGCGTTTTCATTAGAATCGGCGCTGAACTTGGCCCTAACATATTCTCTCCGCAGTTTGCTATTGAAAGGGCCCACCGCGTCCCAGCGCGCAAGCCTCCTCCAGGGGCCCCAGCCAGGGCTGTTGTGCTTAAAATGCTTAATTTTAAGGATAGAGATGCTGTGCTCCGTGAGGCGCGCTCCAAGGGTGATATTATGCAAGGCAATGCCAAGATTCTACTGTTTCCAGACTTCTCCACAATTGTCCAGAAGAAGCGCAACTCCTTCACAGAAGTTGTCGGATACTCCGTGAGCATAAGGTTCAGTATGCTCTGATGTTCCCAGCGAAGCTCTGCATCACCACTGGTGACTCTTCTGTATTTTTTGACCAGCCTGAAGCCGTCATGCAGTGGATAGAGATAAACATCCCTGATGCTCTGAGACATCGATCCCAACGTCGTGGTAATGCTGATCCATGAGGCCTTCTGTTTTCAGTTTTCTATGTCTGCTGGTCGTGAGTATATCTCTCCTGGAATATGGCCAGCTTTTCCCACTTTCCTGCTTTAGCGGGCATTACTTATAGCATCCAGCGTTTGCTGTCTGTGGGATACCTGAGCCCAATTTTTCACCTTTTCTTGTCTGCTTTATTAGACATTGGGCATACTCTGGGATGCTATGGCGGTTGCTATACTGGGTATGGCTCTTATTTTTTCATAACCTATGGCTAATACAATCCAGGGACTAGAACACTACCCGCCACTAAAGTTGCATACTTACCTTTTCCTCCAGTGTTGCCAAGTTACGGGTATAGGCTCAACTATGTTTATGTCTGAGCAGGGGTGGGAAGGGGTTAGTTGGGTCTCTGGGGTTAATTTTGATTTTTTCTATTTTTCTTTATATATTACAAAGGCTATTGTTGGCAAATTGTGTGATATATGCATGTTGAATGTACACTCCGCATCTATATGTTTGTTTTGGTCAAATGGCTACGGTTAATATATGCTCTTGGAATGTTAGGGGCCTTAACTCTAAGTTTAAGCGGGCACAACTATTTCAGTACCTTAAATCCTACTCTCCCTCGCTATTATTGTTGCAAGAAACCCATCTCACTGGGCAAAAGATTTTGGCGCTCAAAAAGGCCTGGGTGGCTCACCACTACCATGCCACGTTCTCTACGTATGCCAGAGGGGTACCTATTTTAGTTAGGAAGCACTTATTATTTGAATTGTTGTCGATAAAAACTGATATGTATGGTAGATTCATTCTAATACACTGTAACATCAACTCTGCACCATTGATATTGGGTAATATATACCTCCCTCCCCCTATGTCTATGGATCTCCTGGACTTAATTTTTAAGAAGGTATTGGAATTTCCTCCGGCCCCCTTCTGCCTACTTGGCGACTTCAATTCTCCCCTTGTTCCCCAATTGGATAAGATGTCCCATAATACTCATTCCTCTACTCCACTAGCGATTTGGGCAGAGGGAATGTTACTGACTGAAGTGTGGCGTTGGAAACATCCACAGACAAGACAATTTTCCTGTCATTCAGCCACACATCAGTCTCTCTCTAGGATTGATTTGGCTCTAGCTTCATCCTACCTTCCCAGGGCATTCTCCGACCATGCCCCACTCCTTTTAACCATCTGTATAAATAGCCAACCTATTGACAAGATGTGGCGCCTCAGCCCTATGTGGTTGAAAAACTCGATAGTTCAAGAGAAAGTGGTTTTGGAATACAATGAGTATTGGAGTAATAATGGGGATTCATCTACTCCCGCTGTAACTTGGGAGGCTTCTAAAGCGGTAGCATGTGGGTCCATAATATTTGCTATTAAGCAGGCTAGAAATCATTTGGCTAAAACTTCCACGCCCACTACCATGATCCCTAGAATTAAGAAACTGAATGGGGATGTCACATCCTCACCTAAGGAAATAATTTTGACGTTTCAGGAGTATTATACCGCTTTATACCAATCTCAAATAATTAAATCCCCAGAGTCCATTAGTCTTTACTTGAGTCAATTCCCTATCCCTCGTTTGGATTTCCCACAAGTTGCATTCCTAGAAGCAGATATAACTGTGCAAGAAATTTCAGAAGCTATACACTCCCTTCTGAACAATAAAACACCAGGAGTTGACGTTCTCCCAGCTGAGTGGTATAAAACAGTAGCCAAAGACCTAATTCCCAAGTTACTCCTTATGTACAATGCTTCCTTAGTTGACCACCGTCTCCCTCCCTCTTTATATTCGGCCTTGATAATTTTGATACATAAATCGGGCAAACACCCTGAATCCTGTGATTCCTATCGCCCAATATCACTCATTAACACGGACGCCAAGATATTAGCGAAAATCCTGGCCAACCCATT
The DNA here is from genome assembly GCA_038501925.1 of Xenopus petersii. Taxonomy (NCBI): domain Eukaryota; kingdom Metazoa; phylum Chordata; class Amphibia; order Anura; family Pipidae; genus Xenopus; species Xenopus petersii. Next base: position 103,486,787 of record CM076682.1, read on the forward strand.
GATCAGGGTTATAACCTCTATCATTCACCTGGATCAATCCGGCTTTATGCCCACTAAGTCCACCTCTATTAATCTTAGATGTCTCTATACCAATCTGCAAATGCTTCATGATAACTCCGGCTCCCGAATGATAGTATCTCTTGACTCTGCTAAGGCATTCGATACGGTAGAATGGTCCTTTCTGTGAGAAACACTCAAATTATTTGGCTTTGGTCCTAACTTTATAGCTTGGATTCAGTTACTTTATGCAAATCCAGAGGCTCAGATTAGGGTCAATAACTCCAACTCTCTACCTTTTCCATTGTATCGTGGCACCCGTCAGGGCTGCCCGTTGTCTCCTTTATTGTTTGCATTGGCAATTGAACCTCTGGCCATTATGATTAGACAGGCTACCAATATAACTGGACTCCGTTACAAAACCTGCGAAGAGCGCATTGCATTGCATGCAGATGACATTTTGCCATTTCTTGCGGATCCAGGCCCTTCCCTTCATAATGCCCTTTCCCTTATCCAAGAATATGGGACATACTCGGGCTTGAAGGTCAACTGGGATAAATCCTCCATTTTACCGGTGGACCCTGTCCCTGTTGTCCTTTGACCCCCATCTCTCCAATTACAGTGGTCTGACCGAGTTAAGTATCTGGGAATTATTGTAACTGCCAAGGACTCCTCCTTTATTGATGACAATCTACAGCCATTGCTTGGTACCTTTCTCAGAATGGCAACCTCCTGGAAGGGTCTTCCTTTGACTTTATGGGGGAAAATTAATCTGTTTAAAATGATTTTCCTACCGAAATTTTTGTATTATTTTCGGAATGCTCCCATGAAGATACCTAAATCATTCTTTAGCAGAGTCAATAGTGCTTTGATCTCATATATATGGGCGGTTAAACGCCCTAGGATCTCCTGGAAGTCTCTTACAGCTACTGTCCCGAATGGGGGCCTGGGACTCCCTAATCTTTGGTTTTACTATATAGCAGCACAATTGTCACATGTGCATGAGTGGCTGGTACCTAATCCAGAAGACCCCAATATGTTATTTCACTCCCTTATCCTGGGTTCGATCGAATCCCTATGCCACTGCCCTAAAAGAAAGTTAAAGGACTCTACTACTCTGCTTCCTGTATTGAGGGCCCCCTATGATGCCTGGCAGACTGCACAGAGATTACAGCACTTGTCAAATCCCTTGCTTACTCCATACACCCCTCTGTGGGGCAATTCCCATCTTCCCCACCTTCGACATCTGCCTGATTTTATATATTGGCCCATTCGTAACATTAAAACCCTTGGAGACCTGTTGCAACATGGGTCATTTCCAACTTTTCAGCAACTACAAGATTTTGTGGCTCCTGTGAGTTTGAATGTGTTCCGATTTATGCAACTGCAACATGCTTGTAGAGCCCAGTTTGGTCCGGGTCCAATTACTTATCATACTTTTCGGTTTGAAGATATTCTTAGGGTAGAAAGTACGAGACAACTAGTTACTAACTTATACAAAGCTTTGCAGGACCTTGGACCTTCTCCAGTTGACTCTGCCCGCCGTAAATGGCAATCAATACTACCTGTGATAAGTGATGATATATGGGAGGAAGCCACTGCTTCTAGCTATAGCTTTTTTATTTCTACTGGACATAGATTAATTAATTTTAAAGTTCTTCACCTTTATTATTTTACACCCCTCAGATTGCATAATATATTTCCAGATAAATCTCCAGCCTGTCCCAGGTGCCAAGACCAGTCCGCAGATTTTTTACATATTTTGTGGTCCTGCCCCAATATTGTTCGATTTTGGCGTGCAGTGGTTAAATGTTTGAGCGATAACCTGGAGTTGCCTCAAGTCCTCTCTCCTGAAGCCTGTCTTTTGGGAGTCGTGGATGATATGGTTCCACAAACCCATGTTAGAATTTTGTATCGTACTTTGCTATTCTATGCAAAAAAAGCCATCATACTTCATTGGCTTCAGCCTGCACCTCCCTCAGTTCAGTATTGGATTGCTTTGGTCAACCACAAATTACCACTTATCAAACTCACTTATGAAGCGTGTGGCTCCTCAACTAAATTTGAGAAAATCTGGGAGAGATGTCTTGAGGTATATCCTAACCCCAATGTTCAGTGATTGCTTTGATTCAAACCTGTCCTTGATGACTATACTGTTTTATTTGTATACCTGCTTGCATATACTATGTGGACTGTATATTTTTGATCACACGTGTCTACTTGCTATGTACTGATATGTCAATTTGCCTTTTGTTGAATAAAAGAAAACTTTAAAAAAAAAAAAAAAAAAAAAAATATATATATATATATATATATATATATATATTTTCCCTGTCTTTAAAGTTAATTACAAATGCAATTACATTGGAAAGCACTAATTGTTTGACCCTTTCTGCCATGCTGTTCTAACTCCTGAACAACATATTGGAAGCCAGCCATACTATATGCAAATTGTTTTCATATAGTATTTCTCTGAAGGTCTGTTATCAGCTGACTTCTGACAATTTAATCATGAGTTTCGATAGACCACTTGCAATTTGACTGGATCACAGGACAGTCTATTGAAAGTGACTCCCTATCTGACATAAATGCAAGACAATTTGGCCAAATATTTGAAATCAATCAATCAAACTGCAGGACCAAATCTGGGTATGTATGTGTCAGGGCGCGAAGGCGTAGTTTGCAATTGCAGACCAAGGAAGAAGCTTTGCAGATATAAATACAGTTCGCGGTACAGAAGGGGTCTAGAAGAAGAGTCGTCAATCCAGGCAAAAGGTCAGTTCAGGCAGCGACGTTTCGTAATCGGAATACAGGCAAGGTCAAGATCAGAAGTTCAGAATAACACAACCAGGAACACAACAGAGATGAACCTATAATCGGACAATGGCTGAAATCCTCTGGCGTCCTTTTATAGTTGTGCTATGACATCATCTGTCATGCACTGAAGTTACGCGTTGATGCTGCGTGTTTTGATGCTGGATCCTAATGTTTTGACACTGGTGTCCAGATTGGCGTGCTGGCATCCAAACTGCATGTGGTTCCCCCTGGAACTTGGAAAAGTACGCCGCCATGGTCGGAGGCGCCGGTGAGAGCTCCGGCGAGTGTTCCTTACAGTATTAATGTTTACATGTAGAAGGATGTTCCCTCATGACCTATACAAAAGCGACTGTTCAGGGCATTAGAAATTCTCTTATAACAGATAACAGAATGCAGCATTCCTAAACTTTTTATTGTAGAATAAGTGCCTGAGCAATAATACTGACCCAATTACCTAAATATTTTAATATTCTATAGCCATAATCAATGACTTTTTACTCTGTGTTTTGGTGATTCAACATCTTAAACGTTGAATGTTTAAAGAGTTAAAAATGTCAAAATCAAGTTTGTATGCCCTTCTATTAAGAAACGTCAAAAAATGTTCGCGATTTGAAAATGAAGAATACAAATGTGAAATCATCGTTTCCCCTCTTTTTTAATTTATGTCCATGGCAGTGAATCAGGAAGGTATTCATTTGATTCCGAGCATCGAGACAGTGATGTTAATGTTATGCAAATGTAACAGGCAATTCCTAATCTATCCTGAAATGCATGTGTCAGAACTCTTGTGCAGTACAGGTTACTGATGATAAAAAACACAAGCAGGGTTATTGTTCACATTAAAGGACAGAAGACAAGTCTCTACTTCAGATTTTTTTTTCTTTTCATAGTAAATCTAAAACAGCGCAAGGAACTGGCAAGCATGGCAAAAGAAGTATGGTACAACTGAAAGCATTGTTGGAACAACAGAAGAACAGCTTGAAGTTATGGCAGGCACACATGCTCATAATGGGTCTGGTTTTTTAAGTGGTGGTGAAATAACAAGTTTGAGTTGTAAGCAAAGGAGTTGAAGTTATTTGCAAATGTAATTACAATTCAAAGCAGTATTTATTGGCACTGCTAGTTCTGACTCTTGAACCACTGTAGCAGAAGCCAACTCACCTCCAGTCAAGACTCCAGTCTTTCTCTGTTTTCAAGTTGTTTTAAAATTCATAACCAGCCGTGCAGAAAACAATTAACTAGTATGCAGCTATTGGAGCTTCCATTCACATTTCAGTATGACTGCAGGGCACACATTTGCATAGCAGGTAACAGACAAGCAGGAGTATTTATTTAAGCACAAAGATGGTGCTAAGTGCAAAAAGGTAGGGGCTGCAACATGCTGTGAAGCCCTGCACTTGGTGCATTTTGTACTCTGATTTTATGTTGAACAAATTAATGTCACTTGGGTTCTGTGACATCAAACCATAAACAAAGCCCACAGCATGAAAAAATACTGTGCAGCCTCTGCCAAGTCAGCAAATTTGGGGTTGTGACACAAAATGTATTTAAAACCAGTTATTGGACTTGGTTTGTACTGTAGAATCAACCATAACATTATCAAAGGGGATCAGTAGGGTTCTGATCCATAGATAAAGAACTACTATTTTACCAGCATGTTAAAAATACAGGAAATATTGTCCTTATTATTCCCTACTAATCAGAAATGTATCCAACACCATGAAAGTTAATCATAAAATATCTCCATGAAACTGCTTATTGCAGGGGACAAAGTTATAACAGGTACAATATAGGTCTAGTAACCCATAACAACCAGTGAGGAATTAGCTTTCAAACAACATAACAGTAACTGCTGCATGCTCATAGGTTTTTTTTATGCAGAAACCTCCAGATGCTGATTAAGGATGAGGTCACCCCAAGTGAAGTTGTTCATTATTTCTAACATTGCCATAAAGGGGAATCTCGTCTGAAAACGAACTTTCAGTATGATGAGCATATTGATTTCTTTTAGATGATTTACATTTGGAGTTCCTTTTTTTTTTGAGGTTTTTGAATTATTTGTCTTTCTGTTCTGAGTTGTACTAGCATACGATTTAGAATGCTTTTTGGTTGCCAGAGTTAGCAGCACTCAGTATCCAGAATCTAAATTCATTCTGACACTATATTTACTTTAGCTTTATTTGTTTTATTTCTTATCTATCTGTTCAGGCCTTCTCCTCTTCACTTTGCTGTTCATCATTCAAACCAATGCCTGTTTATTAGGAGAAATGGGAACCTAAAATCCAGACACTAGTTTTCATTACAAACTGGAAAAGTTGCAACAAAATATTTAGTGACTGATGTTATTAGTCTGTATTTTTCCGCTGATCACTTCATAAAACAAACAAGCCCTTAAGATTTACTCTAATATCACTCAGAACTTAGTGGAGTTCCACTGTTCAAAAGTACATTGATCAGAAGTAAATACTTTGATAAATCAAGCCAGATAATTTCAAGTGTTACTGACTGGCAGTAAAATAATTGTGCTGGAAACCATTAGGAGACTGCATTTAAAAAAAAAAGTCTGCCTCTAAATAAAAAAAGAAAAAACATAAAGATTGGATGCAACTTGTGAGTTGTGTCCAAATGCCATCTTACTAATAGGTAATTTGTTTTATCCTTTATTTATATAGTGTTGACATATTCCGCAGGTCTTTACAGGGATTATACATTAGTCTCTGCCCCAGTGGAGATTACAATCTACATATCACATTCATGCACGTTATGGTCAGATCTATCAGGAACCAATGAACCTGCCTCTCTGTTTTTGGAGTGTGGGAGGAAGCCAGAGTACCCAGAGGAAACCCACACAAGTATGGGGAGGACATGCCAGGTCTGGACATGACTGGAATCAAACCTAGAATCCATTTCCGCAAGGCTGCAGTGTTAACCAATGTGCTACTGTGTGCATTAAAATAATGTTAAATTAAGACTTTTCTGAGACTGAGCTGCTTTTAACCCTGCACAAGTCATATCTATTGACAAAACTTTGTTTTTAAAGATATGATTATTCTTTTGTTATTATTTATCGTTTTACATATTAGAGAGAAGAAAATGCCAAGTCAAGTATAAACAAATACAGGTATGGGATCCTTTTATCAATTTATTCAATTTGATCATATTTTTGGGGTGTCGGAGTAGTGCCAGCTCTATTTTTTTAGGTTTTGTATGGGATCCTTTTATCTGGAAACCCGTTTTCCAGAAAGCTCTGAAATATTAAAAGCTGTCTGCTATAGACTCTGTTATATCCAAAATTTTGGATCCAAATTTTTTTTTTAATAAAACAGTACCTTGTGGAAGCAAAACCAGACTATTGGGTTTATTTAATATTTATATTTTCTAGTAGACTTAAGGTATGAAGATCCAAATTACAGTAAGATCCGTCATCCGGAAAAAGGTCCTGAGCATTCTGGATAACAGGTCCCCTACCTGTAGTAGAATGTTGGTGTTCTTTTTAAAGAATGGGTACCAATTTGAGTTTAGAAGAACCAAAGATAATATATATAAATGCAAATTTGATTGTGGGTGTTGGTTTATTTTTGGTTTTACAATGTGAGGGGTGCATCAAACCATCCTTTGGCATCCAGCACCTGATACTTTGTAAATCAATCATGATATTCCTACTACCATTAGGCTAAGAATGTGGATAATTCTGCTCCCGTTTACTTTTCTGTTTAGCTCCCCTGACATGTGCATGGTATGTGTGTACCTGTATGCACCTACACTAAGATGATTTTGGCCCCAAAAAGGAATATTTAATTTTTTTTTGGGCCAAAATCTGCTTGATGTAGCAGCACACAGGTCAACACTAGAGTTGTCAGTATAAATATTAATAGGGATGCACCGAATCCACTATTTTGGATTCGGCCAAACCCCTGAATCCTTCGTGAAAGATTCGGCCGAATACCGAACCGAATCGGAACCCTAATTTGCATATGCAAATTAGGGGTGGGAAGGGGAAAACATTTTTTACTTCCTTATTTTCTGACAAAAAGTCTCACATTTTCCCTCCCCACTCCTAATTTGCATATGCAAATTAGGATTTGGTTCAGCTGGGCAGAAGGATTCGGCCGAATCCGAACCTGCTGAAAAAGGCCGAATCCCGAACCGAATCCTGGATTCTGTGCATCCCTAGATATTAATAACATATAACATATTACATTCCCCCATTCGTTTTTGTTCTACCTATAGTAGAATTTATTTTAAACTAAGAAATGACTTCATACTAAGGGGTATATTTATCAAAAAGTGAAGTTAGAGATCACCACAGTCCTCTTAAGTGAAATTCCGCCACTCACCCTTAGGGGTAGATGTATCAAGGGTCGAATTTCGAGGGGTTAAATCCCTCGAAATTCGACTGGGGAATAGAATCGAATAGGCAATTCGGGCAAATTTACGCGCTGGCGAATAATCGAATGGGCAAATATTCGCCCGCTGAATAGTCGCACGATCGAATATTCGATCGAAGGATTTTCATTCAATCAAATGATCGATTGAATGCCTTTTTATTCGATCAAAAACGTAGAAAACAAGCCTATGGGACTTTCCCATAGGCTTTTAAAGCAATTCGGTAGGTTTTAGGTGGCGAAGTAGGCAGTTATGAAGATCCAACTTAAGGTATGAAGTTTTTTTTACAGTTATCTTCTGGGTCCATAACCGTAGTGATTGCCAAATACTTTTCTCACAGATATTTCTTAACATTTTCTCATGTGACCTTTATTGGGAGAAGTCTCACACAAAAAACTACTCGAAATTCGAGTATTTTTTCCTCTATTCCTTCACTCGAACTTAGTGAATGGGCCCCTTAATTTCTATGGGATTTTTAAAAGAGTATTTATCAAAAAGTGAAAGTTTATCCTTTGATAAATACACCTTTCAAAATCCCATAGAAATCAATGGAGAGTGACGGAATTTCACTCTAGAGGACTATGGCAATCTCTAACTTCATATTTTAAAAAATATACCCCATACTCTGTAAAATCCTTTTATGGAAACAATACATTCTATATGTCCCTCCAGCATTCCTAATATTGTTGTTCTTCCCACAATTCATTTCTATAATATAAAGGCTGCATTAATGTTTATTTTTGCTCTGTGTGAGACTTTTCCCAATAAAGGTCACATGAGAAAATGTTAAGAAATATCTGTGAGAAAAGTATTTGGCAATCACTACGGTTATGGACCCAGAAGATAACTGTAAAATCATGGATATCTACAATAAAGGAATAAATCCTCTGCATGCAACATACCTGCCAACTGACCCTATTTCACACTTTTAAATAGACTTCCTCGGAGGCATTTTTGAGACCTACTGGCTAATTCATGATAAAAGTTAAACTGAAATGCCGTGGAGCCTATATCCCAGTTAAAATATGAAAAACTGTTGCACAAAGTGGTAAATAATGTTATTTCTTTGTTCTACATGCCCTAACTGTTCTGCAGCTGTAAGTACTGTTTTCTGTCATATCCTGTTGGAAACTATAAATGCTAACTCTGAGACAAATATGAAAATATGTAATGTCTTTTAGTTCTCTTGTGCCATGTTTAATAGCAAGAACAATGAAGACCAGCTTCCAAGAAGTTGACAGTCAGAAACCATATTTATCAGAACATAATGCTCATAGAGTACAACCTATCTACAAATCTCTAACGGCAATTATTATTATGATTGTTGGTGTTTTTATAAATTGCTGTTCAACAGGCATCCTTTATACATACCTATACCACATACTGTACAGTTTAAACAATCAACATCTCATTATCCAGCATGCCAGGAGTCTAGACAATTGTGAGGAAATCTACTTTGTAAAGAGGCACCCTCCACCATTGGGCAACAACTTCCTCCCACAGTTCTTATCTATAGTAAGTATTAAAACCTGGACTTCTGCAAGGGTAAATAGACTGAGGGATATAATTTATGGTGATTAGGATTGCAAGCCTAGGGCAGACCTATGATTTGTACTGTATCTATTCGTAGAACACAGTGTGAGCCTGACGAAGGGGCGGGCCCCGAAACGTTGTGCAAACTATGACACAATAAACACTTAGGGGTTCACCCCATATCGCAGTTGTTCCTGTGTGCCGATTCCTCCTTTCTTTGCTTTACATTGTACTGTATCTAAACAGTTATTCAGATACTTCCAAGTTATTCAGTTCTTTTAAGTCCAGTTTCTCCAGAGACCTTTAGTAGAGACTGAAAAAGACTGACTTAAGGTTGCATTGCAGGAAGTTTTTTCCCCTAGACCTTCTACATTTTGTTGCAGTACTGCTCAGACCCCTACCAATATTCCAACAAAAAATGGCAGCATGATATTATTATATCCATGAATTGCAAAAGAGCACCATCTATAAAGAAATTGTTGAGAGGTTAATATAAAAAGTGAAAAGAAAAAGTAAAATAAAAGAATATAATATAATATAATGGGTTTATGTAAAAATGATAATTAAGTGCAAACACTGAGTAGGGAGTATGGCATGGGATCCTTTATACTGCAATCCGTTATCTAGATGCTCAGAAATATGGGAAACACATCTCCCATAGAATGCATTTTAAGCTGATGACTCCTAAAAAGGTGGCCATATAGGGAGAGATCCACTCATTTGGAGAGGTCGCCAAACAAGAGGATCTTGCCCCTATAAGCCCATCTTCAGTGGATGATATCAGTCTGATTCGATTGTGGACCCTAGGGCCTGATCTGTTTGCTATGCCAGGAATACAGATGGTTGTGCGAGGACCGAATCAACCAACCGATGCGGTCCTTGATCCAACGGGATTTTTAAACCAGGTCAGGGAACCCCATTAGAGGACCTCATAAACTGGGCAAAACTGGGCAATAAGCTGCAGACAGACCACCTTTAACTGTCTATGGTCCAGCTTTCCAAACCACAATATGCAAACACTTACTTGCGCTTACCTTAAAAGAATAGCTAATCTATTAGGTTGAATATTCCATTTATATTGAAGCAAAGTTCTCTTTTCCTTACAATGGTATCATTGATTTAGATGAGCTGAACTAGATTCCTGGTATAATACTATCATGAACAGATTTATTACATTAGATTTGTGTATAGATTGTATTTTACAATGATAAAATGTTTTCTTTCTTATCCTGATCTATCACATCTGTGGTGTAAGTGCAGATTCAATGGATTTTCCTATCTCTAGATGTTTTGATATTGTCCCTCATTATACAAATTCTAATAATGGAATACTACATTCTTAGTATTAGGCCTTGTATGCCACCTGTGTACTGACACAAAAATAACACATGACACTTTCTTTACAAATTATGATAAAGAAACTGCAGTTCTTCACTGGAAGACAAATGCACTCAGGAATTAACCAATTAATGATGCACTGCTCAATTAGAAAATGACTTATTCACTGCCTTGTTCTATATACAGTAGTCCTATACAATATGTGGAACATAGACTACGATAGGTTCTACTGTTAGAGGACATGTTAGCCAGATGTTTAATTATTGAAAAGTAATATATAAATGTATATACTGGTACAGAAAATCCTAATGTAGTATTCATTATCACACACATATATATATATATATATATATATATATATATACTGTATATATATATATATATATATATATATATATATATATATATATATATATATATATATGAAATCCAAAGGTGGGTGCCAGCCAAAGTAAATAGATATTTGCAGAAAGAAGCGACACTCACAGGAAGTTTTCAATGCAGGAAAGTTGTGTATTTATTCCACTCAACGTTTCGATCCCCCACAGGGATCTTCGTCAGGAGATTGTTTGTAATCTCCTGACGAAGATCCCTGTGGGGGATCGAAACGTTGAGTGGAATAAATACACAACTTTCCTGCATTGAAAACTTCCTGTGAGTGTCACTTCTTTCAGCAAATATATATATATATATATATATATATATATATATATATATATATATATATATATATATATATATAATAAGTCCTGGACTGGAGCACACTATTCATATAGAGCAGCTGCCTGGGTGCTGGTTAAATTACATGCATACAAACAGATCCTAATAAACCGCACAACACAGGACTTATTGATGCAAAAAATGGTGAAAAATGTATTCAATGTTTTGGTTCAAATACAAGAACCTTCCTCAGGTGGGGTACACAGTGCACAGCAAACAAACTGAATTTAAACACATAATCACAATTATCGCCCTGAAGAACCGGTTCAAACAAAGTGGTGCTTAAAATCTAAGTGTCTCGTGTTTTTATTAAAACATTTTTTCATTCATCACCATGCCGGTTCTTCAGGGCGATAGTTGCGATTCCTCCTCTGTTCCTCTTACTGGCGGCCCTCTGCAACAGGTGATGAATAAAAAAATCTTTTAATAAAAACACGAGACACTTAGATTTTAAGCACCACTATGTTTGAAGCAATTACAGTCGAGCTAATGATATGAGTACTGTCACATTCACTGGTTATATGGATATAATCACTACTTACCAATATTGGTAATGGGATATGCGGTGTGGCACTATAAGGGGAAGTGGCCCCCAGTGTCAGATATACTTATACACTCCCACCATGACTCACTAATGATTGGATGATGTCACAGACTGTGTGTTTGGCACCATTTTTGTGTTTAAATTCAGTTTGTTTGCTGTGCACTGTGTACCCCACCTGAGGAAGGTTCTTGTATTTGAACCGAAACGTCGAATAAATTTTTCACCATTTTTTGCATCAATAAGTCCTTTGTTGTGCGGTTATATATATATATATATATATATACATTTAAAAGCATTTGAGGTAGCCTTTAATTTAACTTTCAGTATGAGATAGATAGTGATATTCTGAGCCAATCTGCAATTGGTTTCATTTTTTAATATTTGTGGGTTTGTGGGTTATTTAGCTTTTTATTCAATTTTATCTAGTTGCTAGGGTCCAAAATACCCTAGCAACCATGCATGAGACTGGAATATGAATAGGAGGGGACCTGAATAGAAACATGGGTAATAAAATGTAGCAATAACAAAAAAATTTGCAGTTTTACAGATTATTTGTTTTTTTAGATGGGGTGAGTGACCACCATTTGACAGCTGGAAAGAGTAAGAAGAAGAAGAAGGCATATCATTTTAAAACTATAACAAATAAAAAAAATGAAGACCAATTGAACATTTGCTTAAAAGTTGGCAATTCTATAACATACTACTAGTTAAATTAATCTCAAATTGTGATTTTGCATGATTAGCATTTTATAGGGGTTATCCTACTTTGTTTGACAATAGATTAGTTGCTTCTTCTTTTAGCCAGCTCAACTGCTACTGTCCACCACAAAGGCTATAGTTTCTAAAAGATAGACTCTCTATTAAAGGAATTGTTCAGTATAAAATATAGTTACGCAGTCAAAAATTTAATGTATAAATGACAGCCTGCTTGGATTTCCCATCCAAGATTCCGGACCAACAGCAGGGCTGCTGAACTTCTCTCATGGTAGGAGGTGCAGCTCCTGCTCGTAGCAGAGTTTGGGGCCATCCTCTCTGTAGGCAGAGGCAGCCTAATACTGAGTGGTGGATATAATGACATAGTGCTGATCTCAAGTGAGGAGCGGCAGAGCATAGTAGCGACCCCTTATGGAATTCTGGCTTTGAATATTGCCTTGGGATGAGGCTGGCAAGGTCCTATTTATTTGATAAAATGTGAATAAAAGTTGTGGCCATTTTACTCCATTTCTGGCTCCTGGTGATTCATTAAGGTATGTCACAATGGGGTTCGGTGGGGTGGCTGAGGATGAAGGGTCAATTGAGGAGTTCACTTGTCATATCTACTATGCGGTAGTTGCAGGTTCATAACTCTATAGTACAATTATACATGTGTATATCCCAACTGGTGAAATAAGCATTGTATGCTGGAACAGGCATCAAATGAGACTGTTATCAAACAGCCACCCTTGAAAGGAAACCTTTTTTTTCAGGTGTAAACAAACACAATTCTGTTTATGTGAAAATAACAAAATGTGAATTTGAACATGAACACATTGCACTGACAACAAAGGAAGGAACTATAAAATAATGTAAGCCCAGTCATAAAGAATAGGAAAAAGAGAAACACTGATTCCCTATTAAAAATGTTATTTAACAGATTCAATTCATTAGGCTTACACCTTTGGAGAAAATTAGACACGATAAGTAACTGCTATACAAGTAATTACATGGCTAATAAACTCCTCCGTTTTAGTGTAAGGAAACCCCTCTGTCTAATGATGACTCAGAGTTCTTCAATGTCATCACATGCAGGGAACAACTATTAACCCTGATGGGATGCAGTGTGGCTCAAGTATATTCAGTGCCATTTGCTGTGATAAAGCACAGAAGGTTTGCAATCACATAAAACCTAAAAGCGTTTTAGCAAATCCCTAGTTTGAGCGCTAGTAATCAATGAATGCTTATAGAATATTTTTATTTACCTAATATATATATATATATATATATATATATATATAGAGAGAGAGAGAGAGAGAGAGAGAGAGAGAGAGAGAGAGAGAGATGCAATTAGGCGCACTCATGTGAGTGCTCCTAATTGCATCTATCTGTTCTCCTCTGAGGAGCACCTGGGATTTGATCTACTGAGGGTGAGTGCCAGTGAAGCATATGACTATATATATATATATATATATATATATATATATATATATATATATATATATATATATTTATATTTATTTATTTATACACACACAGACTCAGGGTTTTCCAGATTTAAAAAATGTATCTATTTTCAAATAACAGCTCATAAGTATCCTCAAAATTAAGGTGTCAAAGGTCAAGTTTTTTTATACCTGGAATGAACTAGAATTAACCCACTACTCAAATGGTAACGTCAAGAAATAAACGTATTTCAAAGTAATAAAAATATAATGCAGCGTTGCTGCAACTATATAATGCAGCGTTGCCGGTAATTGTTCCTACTGCGCATGCGCCAGAAAACGCCGGTCATCGCAGGAAGAAGACGCGCGTGGAAGAAGATGGTGACTGTGAACTCCATGGACAGGACCTGCGCAGAGGGGTGAGTAACAAGTTAGGGGCATTTGCCCAGGGGGACAGGTAGGCCAGGGGGGAGGAGGGAGGGGGGCAACATAGGGGAGGGGGGAGGGGTTTCCCTGGGGGTTTCCTTCTCCTTTAAAACACTTTCATTTTTTGGTGTTACTGTTCCTTTAAGACAAACTCGAATGGGAAAAACTAGAAACAGCAAGTTCGGGGTTAGCAACCCAAAAAAGGCTATTAACATCTTAAAATGGTTCAAGGGACCTCTGCCACTGACTCCTACATGAACTTTAGATGGTGTATTTTCAGATTTCCAGGGTCAGGGTATAAAAAAATATGTAAAAATTTGATTTTTAGTTAGAAAACTTGAAAAAAAAATCTAGTTTTTTTTAAGCTGAAAAATTGCTACTTTTTTCCTGTTTTTTTTGGCATAATACACGATTTGACCTTATTTGTATTTAAAAAAGCTTGATTTAATCGGATCGGGGAAAAAATTGATAAAACCGAGTTTATTATTTTCCTGAATAGCTAGTTTTTTTGGGCTTTTTCACAAAATGCCAGATTTTTTTGGATTTTTTCCTGAAAACCCAGAAATAATCAGATTTTCAGGCTAATTCCAGCGCAGACCACAGAAACTTCCAAATAGGATAGGGACCTCTCATTTTGACTTATATACAACCTCAGCAGGTCTGAGATGGTGGAGTTTCGGATTCTGACTTTTTGTAGCCTCGGGGTGTTGTTCTAGTTGTTTTTTTTCCATTAAAAATTCAGATTTTATAGTAAAAAAACACAAATTTCTTTAGTTTTTGGCATTCAGATTTTCGGACTCTCATCCTAATGCAAAATTATACTAACAATCACACTGGTGTTTTCTTTAAAATTTCCATTATCCTAAAATTTTCATATTACTGAATTCAGGTTGTTTTATAAGTATAGAACACATTTTACAAAACTACCGTATTTTTAAATGAACACTATATGCACTTTATTGCCACCTAAGGGTTAACATAAGGTACTACAAACTTTTATGGATTTAGATGAAGATGTGTAAATAATTGGACATGTAAAAAATTGCTATTTTCATTGCAAAATGTATAGATATAGTCGCAGTTTTAGATAATCACTTACACTTACTTTGATAAAGCTAAACAGGCAAATAATCGGATCCCATATTATATACAGAGATTGTCACTGGTGCATTTTCTTAAACTGGTGGCAGCAGCATATATTTAATTCAGTATAGCAGGCATAATAAATATGCCCCTAGCAGGCCCGGACTGACAATCTGTGGGTTTTGGCAAAGGCCAGAGGGGCTGCTATAAGGTGCCATAGAAAGTCAGTATTTAGTGGGCTGATTGGCTCTCTTTATACCTAAAATGCCAGGGCCTATTTTGATTCTCAGTCCAGACCTGGCCCCTAGGTGATTTACCCTGTGCTGGGTTTGAACTGGCCACCTAGTGCATTGCTGCCTTTCACCTATACCCCTACTCTACTCTGGCAGGTTTGCAAAATTTGTTTTCCTTCTGCTGAGGTTTCTATGCTAGTCAGTATCCCATGTGCTGTCAATTACACTTAGCTGGTCTGCATTAACCAGCAGGTGCAACCAACCCCTAGTAAACGCCCAGCAGAGAACCCTATATATATATATAGCTTGATCTATATTTAGCAGTTATTGGTTGCTATAGGTTTCAATACCTACTGCGACGAGAAACTTCACGGGCACACAGGATTTGGAGCAGCAGGGCAAGCCCTTGCAATTTTATTAATGCAGTGCAAAGTGCAATGTTTGGGGCCACGCCCCTTTATCAAGCAGGGCCCCAAAATGTTGCACTTTGCACTGCATTAATAAAATTGCAAGGGCTTGCCCTGCTGCTCCAAATCCTGTGTGCCCGTGAAGTTTCTCGTACCTGGTTGTAAAGTGGCCGATTCCTCTATCGTTGGGCACCAGGAGGATATTTTTCGCTCGGGTGGTGTGGGGTGTGCGGCTTCTCCAAATTTGCTTGGAACTTTCAATACCTACTGGTCACTCTGCTGGGTAGGCTTCCCTTGTTTCCCGAACTTGTATCTGAATCTGGAACCTGTTTACATTGAACCCTGTGATACTTAACACCTTGCCAGTTTCCGGACATTGGACTCTAGCCGGTAAGCCTTCTACCTTTTATTTTTCCTTGCCTTTGCTTACAACTGCTCTGTTTTATTTCTCAATTTTTGCTTTAAACTGTCTTGTGTGCAAGCATCCAATTTGCCTCGTTGCCAGTTTTCTCTCTCCTAGGGGCAAAGTTACTAACCGGTGAAAACTTCCCACCGATCGATTTGCAGCCATCGCAACACTTCGCCAAGCGAAAATTCGCTCATACAACTCTTATTTTCCAAAAATACGAAGTTTCAAACTGGGCATTGGACACTGACAAATTTTCACTAGCATTGTTTTGGCAATGCGAGCAATTCAAATCAAAGAAGTGCTAGCTTTCAATTCTACCTAGCGCAGCTTCACTAGAGGTCTTGCGCTCAGGCTTATTTGCATACAGTGGGAAATTTAAAGTTGAATGGACCTCTTTATGTTACATGCTGCATCTAATACTAGGGATGTAGCGAACGTCGGAAAAAAAGTTCGCGAACATATTCGCGAACTTGCGCAAAATTGCGAGCGGTTCGCGAACGGTTCGCGAACCCCATAGACTTCAATGGGAAGGCGAACTTTAACATCTACAAAAGACATTTCTGGCCAGAAAAATGATTTTAAAGTTGTTTAAAGGGTGCAACGACCTGGACAGTGGCATGCCAGAGGGGGATCAAGGGCAAAAATGTATCTGAAAAATCTGCCTGTGTGTGCTTGGAAGAGATAGTGTAGGGCGAGAGCTGTTAGTGATTTCAGGGACAGATGATAGTAAGTTTGCTGGCTAGTAATCTGCGTGATACTGCTCTGTATTGGAGGGACAGAAGTCTGCAGGGATTTGAGGGACATTTTAGCTTAGGTAGCTTTGCTGGCTAGTAATCTACTGTTCTCTTTAAACAACTGCCATACGTTGACCTTGTAGGCATTGTTTGCCCAGTTTTTTTGGACGCAGCCACTGAAGCACAGTTGCCAGAAAAAATATGCCATATAAATGCTGAAAATAGTCATTTTTCGCCATACGTTGACCTTGTAGACATTGTTTGCCCAGTTTTTTTGGACGCAGCCACTGAAGCACAGTTGCCAGAAAAAATATGCCATATAAATGCTGAAAATATAAATTTTTTTGGTTGCAGCCACTGAAGCACAGAGGCCAGAAAAATTATGCCATATAAATGCTGAAAATATAAATTTTTTTGGTTGCAGCCACTGAAGCACAGAGGCCAGAAAAAATATGCCATATAAATGCTGAAAATAGTCATTTTTTGCCATACGTTGACCTTGTAGGCATTGTTTGCCCAGTTTTCTTGGTCGCAGCCACTGAAGCACAGTTGCCAGAAAAAATATGCCATATAAATGCTGAAAATATAAATTTTTTGCCATATACGTTGAGTCAAGGTATGGCAAAAAATGACTATTTTCAGCATTTCTATGGCATATTTTTTCTGGCCTCTGTGCTTGAGTGGCTGCGGCCAAAAAAACTGGGCAAACAATGCCTACAAGGTCAACTTATACACTACTACAGCGATGGATACGGATTACGTAAAATTTATTATGGCTGCTTGAAAAAAGTCACTCCGGTGTTTTTTCTGGAGACGGTAATATTATGGATATTTAGACAGAATGTGAACACGGGCACACAGCTAGATAGCAGTTGGTTGAATAACACACTGGGCAAAAAATGCCTACAGGGCAAATAATGCCTAAAAGGTCAACTTATACACTACTACAGCGATGGATACGGATTACGTAAAATTTATTATGGCTGCTTGAAAAAAGTCACTCCGGTGTTTTTTCTGGAGACGGTAATATTATGGATATTTAGACAGAATGTGAACACGGGCACACAGCTAGATAGCAGTTGGTTGAATAACACACTGGGCAAAAAATGCCTACAGGGCAAATAATGCCTAAAAGGTCAACTTATACACTACTACAGCGATGGATACGGATTACGTAAAATTTATTATGGCTGCTTGAAAAAAGTCACTCCGGTGTTTTTTCTGGAGATGGTAATATTATGGATATTTAGACAGAATGTGAACACGGGCACACAGCTAGATAGCAGTTGGTTGAATAACACACTGGGCAAAAAATGCCTACAGGGCAAATAATGCCTAAAAGGTCAACTTATACACTACTACAGCGATGGATACGGATTACGTAAAATTTATTATGGCTGCTTGAAAAAAGTCACTCCGGTGTTTTTTCTGGAGACGGTAATATTATGGATATTTAGACAGAATGTGAACACGGGCACACAGCTAGATAGCAGTTGGTTGAATAACACACTGGGCAAAAAATGCCTACAGGGCAAATAATGCCTAAAAGGTCAACTTATACACTACTACAGCGGTAGTAAAATAAAAAAAAAGTTAAATAAAAAAAGAATGAATATTAAAAAAAAAAAATTAAAGTTGGTGCTGCTGAACTACTAGGAGCAGCAGATTAGCACACCAGTCCCACTCCCCAACACTGCTAGACTAATAGCACTGGGCTCTTATAGTAGTAGTAGTAGTAGTAGTAGTAGTAGTAGTAGTAGTAGTAGTAAAACAACAAAAAAATAAATAAAAGCAGTCCTTACAAGGACTATTGCTATTGCAGCAGTCAGCAGATGAGATCAGAAGCAGGACAGCTGCCCACTGCAGCTACATACAGAGCACTGCAGTAGAAGGTAGATTACTAGCCAGCAAAGCTACCTAAGCTTAAATGTCCCTCAAACCCCTGCAGACTTCTGTCCCTCCAATAACAGAGCAGTATCAAAACGATTACTAGCCAGCAAACTTTCAACTGTCCCTGAAATCACTAACAGGCAGCAGCTCTCTCCCTACACTATCTCTTCAGCACACACAGGCAGAGTGAAAAAAAGCTGCAGGGCTTCGGTTTTTATAGGGAAGGGGAGTGGTCCAAGGGAGAGCTTCCTGATTGGCTGCCATGTACCTGCTGGTCTGGGGTGAGAGGGCAAAAAAAAGCGCCAACAATGGCGAACCCAAAATGGCGAACGTCGCGCGACGTTCGCGAACTTCCGGCGAGCGCGAACACCCGATGTTCGCGCGAACAAGTTCGCCGGCGAACAGTTCGCGACATCTCTATCTAATACATTACATTCACACTGATAACTACACATGCCAAGGGAACCCTAATAAAGTCATATGTTCCCATATGTTATAAAATGTATGGGGGAAACTGGTTACTTTAAAAAAAAAAAAAAAAACTTTAAACACTTTTGCAGCCCCTCACCCTGAAAAAAGGAAAAGACACTAGTGTTTTTTGGACTTAGAAGTTTTTTTCCACACAAAAAATATGATGTCAGTAACTGAAGATTGAGGAAGTTCTATGCACTCCATTGCACTCCAAGGCAAGTCTGGAGAAAGAGATAATGTTCAGTGAAATCAGCATTTTCCTGAATTTGCAGAGTAACGTCCATTCGCCAGAGCGAAAAGTCGCCTGGCATTAGAGTGCGTATCACTGCCAGCGTCTGTCTCCTTCACTAGCGAAGTGACGCCTGCGCTCATTAGTGAATCAGCGAAGTCACTGAAAGCAGTAACGCTGGTGAATCATCGTCGGTGTTAGTAACTTCGACCTTTAGTAAATCTGCCCTCTAGTCTATACTGCAAACTATAGAGCAGAGGCCCCTGGTGGTCATTTTGTGGTGGGGGGGGGGTTGGGCCTCTGCGTGTGACAGGGAATAACAGACCGAACATTACGTTTTCGCCATTGCTAAGTTGCCCAATGTAACCCTCTCTGATACCGTATATATATATTGCTAGTAATATATAATATATAAATAACCAAATATAGATATTGATAGTAAGGAACAAGGCACACTGTTACAAGTTTAGTCAGTGTTCAGCCAGACAAGATTGCTTAGGAGGTGTGTTGTAGTTGTTTCCATAAGTCTCTCTCTTTCACTCTGACCAGTCTGAATCTATGGTCTCTAATCAATAAGAGATCAGTGCCCAACTGTGATGAGCAAATCTTTCCTGCGTCGCCAGAAAATTCCAGATGGCTGAAGAATTTGTGAAACACATAAAGGGCAAAGTGACTAACGCTGGTGAAAATTTGCCAGCATGACATCATTTCGGAACTTCACCAATTTACTTATGGTCGCTTGCATAACGCTAGCGAAGGAAATTCACTAAGATGCGGATTTTACTGAACGTTACCTCTTGCGCCAGACTTGCCTTCGCCACCCTTAGACCAGGCGAAGTGCAATAGAGTATATAGGAGTTCCTAAAAAAATAGTTGAACATTTTAGAAAAAGTCCCAAAAAACGATAGTGTCTTTTCCTTTTTTTAGGGTGATAGGCTGCAAAAGAGCGTACTTTTTTTGGGGAAACTGGCTCCCCCCCCTACATTTCCTAACATATGGCACATAAAATATACAGTGGGCTCATGTGTAGGGCAAAATAACAGCTCTATTTTATTTTATTAAGGTTTCCCGGGCTTGTGTAGTGTAATGTATTGGCTGCAACATATTCGTCCATTTAACTCTAACTTCCCGCCGTATGCAAATTAGGCAACGCTATTGCAACTCCGCTTGTCGCAATAATGCTGCACAACTTTGCCAGCGTTCGGCACCCTGGAAGCAACTTTGGATTTTAGTGAATTAGAGTTGTCCTAGCGAATCTACGCCTGGTAAAGTATTGCGCTGTGAGCGAAGCCGTCGCTGGCGAATTTTCGGAGGTTAGTCAATTTGCCCCATAGATGTAACCAGTGTCAGACTGGGATGCCAGGGGCCCACCAGAAAGCCTTAGACCTTGGGCCCACCAGAAAACCTTAGACAGTGGACCTTTCCAAACTATTATTCCTCCTCTACTCGCTCAACCTCATATTATAACCTTTATTTCCCCACAAAGAAATAGGGAATGTCCATGAAATAGGCCAAATATTTTGAAATAAGAGGACCCACTAACACCTGGGCACACCGAGAGGTTTCCTGGTATCCCGGTGGGCCAGTCCGACGCTGGATCTAACTGGGCGGTTTCTCTTAAGTTTTTTTCTCGCTTCAAATGTATTAAAGTCCATGGGCATTTTTTTCTCACTCGAAATACATTGTGGTGAATAAATGCAAAAACATTTGCTAATGATGAAATTGAATTTTACTGCAAATCCATGTCTAGTGAAAAAAAACACAACACTAGTGCCCGATGAAATGGTCACCACAGAGTTCAAAAATTGGTGTTTTATCTGACACTCACTCCGATGACTACATTGAGGCAGCTTTCCTGCTATGATTTCTATACGGTAGGTAATATTCCCATCTGACCCGGCCTTTTTCTGTTTTAATCTGTCAATATACCGTATTCTTTTTCTAAATATAATAAATCAATCATGCCTGAACATGAACATGAACATGATAGGATGTTTGATTCCTAGGGGTCAACACATTTTAAGCAAAAAGAAACTGTACCTCTATGTCAGTTTTGTTTAGCAGAACATATTCTTTGTATGTGCTGCACTGTTCTCATTAACATTTATATGTACAAAACTAACATATGGCATATTAATGTACAGATATTGATTTATTAAAAAAAATGTTAATGCTAGCAATTAAAGGTTTGTATAGAATATAACCAATATCTAGCCTCAGTTCTAGACTAATTGCTCCCTTTTAGACCCTTTATGTTCTGTTTTTTTTTCAAGCAAATGTACATGCAGTGCCAGATAAATACCCCTAATGGGTTTAGGTGACAGCTAAACAAGTTGGGTATCGCTAACCCCATTTACTTTTTATTCCAAGTAATTAGAGATCACATATTAGCAAAGGGCAAAATAAAAGCCATTTAATGGCCGCAATTTGACAAAACCAGTCCCGTAACTTCTATCTATTCCATTTAAATATGAGATTTTCATTGAAAAGGTACATTAACTCTGGTAGCTTTCCCAAATTTCATATAGGATGCCTTATTAAGCTAATCCCCCCAGCTTTAATTGACTACCATTCTAATAAATGATGCAACCAACCAGGTTTTTAGTTCGGAGTTGATTAAAGGGTGAATAAAAATTGGCTCGGGTAGATTGATAAAACCCATGGAGCGGGAAAACAAAATAAAATTACAAGTTTTAAAGGAATGCCTTAAAGTTTCATTTACAAAAGCAGTGCATAGTGTAAAGTGCACTTTTCGGACACAATTAGCCATGTTTATTTTGATAATACAGCGTTGTTTTCTAGAATTTCGGCATCATTGCAGCAACGCACTCTGGTGCAAGTGCACTTACTGCATAAATATGGTTGCAAAAGTAGCATCCATTTGGTAAATTGTTGACGGATTGTGATGGATGCAAATTTCGGCATGATTAGAATGGGGTGACTTGCTGGGCATGAGTCTGTATTATTAATGCAAAGCACTAATGGAACCCTGGAAATATCGCCTGGAAATAAATATAATAAAACACACAGGCAAAATATGTAATCCTTTGAGCAGAGAACATTTATTGGGATGGGTCAGACACCCTTTTCATTGTGATTACCTTGGTTTTTAGCCAAGTTTCTTCTATAGAGAATATTTCCTTGGCAGTTTACAGACTTTTTTTGTGAATATGTTGTTAAAATGACAAAAACAGAGAAGAAAAACATTTTAAAACATACCCAAATATTTTTAAAATGGAGTAAAGATTACTGTAGCTCTTCCCCCTGTCCTTAGCTCTAAATTGCTTCCTCCAATCTCCATTGCCCCGTATTTCAGTGGCAAGATATGGAAATCATTAGCATATTAATGGGGAATAATAGTCTATTTGCAGGGTACAAACCCTTGTTTCTGTATAACCAGAATAGAATACCAATACATTTAAAAAATCCTCATTAGTAATTTTATAAGCAAAAAATGTATAATATAACATAATATAATATATATAAAAGTAACTTATTGCCAACATGAAATAGGTGACAAATAAATAATTAGCATTTTGAGTTAATATATCATACAAATTTTTATTTAAGGGGAAGTTAGGCCTACCTGGCAATTTTTTAGTTTTAGTATCCGTACACAGTCCCCAGCCCCCTACCCAATGTGTCACTGATACTTGCCCCTATTTATTTGTGACCCCATAGCATGTCCAGAACTGCTGTTCAACAGTGTTGGCTATCACTTTAACTGTGCACCTTCTGTTCCCAACATCTATCTTGCTGATCAGCAAGCACGCTGTAAGAAAAACTGTGTTACTGCAAATGTTCCCAGTTGAGTTCCTTGATGGGAATAGGAGTCACATGGCCAAAGATCGGTGTGTGTGGCTTTGCAGTTCTGGATATTCAATGGACCACAGTTAAGTTGGTGCAAGTGTAACTGGTTGGGGAGGTGGAGGAAAAACTAAAATTTAGCTGGAAGGTTTTACTTACCCTCAGAGGCGGGCCAAGCCAGCTGGCCCCCTCACCAACCCCTGGGTGCATGTGCAAACAAGAGAATGAGGGGAGAAGCAGGTTAACAAAGAATAGTTTGTGGCCTAGGCACGTGCCTCTTCTGTCTACCCCTAATTCAGTTCCTACTTCTCAGTTAACAGGAGACAACACCTAGGGGGTGTACAGGACTCCAGGGGTGGGTCCTGGACAGCAGGTATATTTCCCCTTTATTCAGGTACCTGGAGGGTGCACAGCAGGGCTAATTACTGCAGCAGTGCAGGAGTTAAGAGAGCCCTGAGAGTTCAGGAGGGGGGTTGGTAGACACACGTGAGGTCTGCAAGATAGAAGTGTGTTTGGAAACTGCTCTCCTGACTGGGAATCAAAAGCTTTACAAGGCTAGGTGAGCCTGATCCCTGAATGGGAACATGAACTGTTTCTTTCAATTCTGCTGTGCATGAAAGTGATTGTTACTTTATGCTGAAGACTATGTTTAAGTTGACTTACTTTACCTGCTAAGGATACAGCTTGTTTAAGTTACCTGCTGAAGATACAGCTTGTTTGTTTGCATATGGAATAAAAGGACATTTATTCTACTACTGTGTTGTGACCGTAGTGCATGGGCAATCCCACTCCCCCCTGAACTTTACAGGGGTTATTTAATAAAATCCGAAGTTATCTATATTTTACAGGTTATTTATATATTTTAGGTGTAATAATGTAACACACACAGCTTTTGTTTGTCTCGGCACAGAGCAAATGATGCATTGTTTATCAGAATGAGAAAAGCACCATGGTTGGGAAACTGGGTAGCAAACTGGAAAATGAAGTTCAATGTTAATAAATGCAAGGTTATGCACTTTAGCAAAAATAATATAAATGCAAGTTATACACTAAATGGCAATGTGTTGGGGGTTTCCTTAAACGAAAAAGATCTTGGGGTTTTTGTAGATAACAAGTACAGTAGTCTAATTCTGGGCAGTGTCATTCTGTGGCTACTAAAGCAAATAAAGTTCTGTCTTGCATAAAAACGGGCATTAACTCAAGGGGTGAAAACATAATTATGCCTCTTTATAGGTCCCTGGTAATGCCTCATCTGGAGTATGCAGTGCAGTTTTGGACTCCAGTCCTTAAGAGGGATATAAATGAGCTGGAGAGAGTGCAGAGACATGCAACTAAATTGGTTAGAGGGACGGAAGACTTAAATTATGAGGGTAGACTGTCAAGGTTGGGGTTGTTTTCTCTGAAAAAAAGGTGCTTGCGAGGGGACATGATTACACTTTACAAGTACATTAGAGGACATTATAGACAAATAGCAGGGGACCTTTTTACCCATAAAGTGGATCACCGTAGGCCACCCCTTCAGACTAGAAGAAAAGAACTTTCATTTGAAGCAACGTAGGTGGTTCTTCACAGTGAGGTTGTGGAATGCACTGCCGTATGATGTTGTGATGACTGATTCAGTTAATGCCTTTAAGAATGGCTTGGATGATTTTATGGATATAAAAACACTGGCACTCAAGGAAACTTCAATGCAGGGTTACCCCTTGCTGGTTTATCAGGTGCGAACGTGCATCAATGCTTGATAAAGGGGCTCGCCCCAAAACTTTGCACGTTCGCCCCTAATAAACCAGCAAGGGATAACCCTGCATTGAAGTTTCCTTGAGTGCCAGTGTTTTTATATTTGAGGATTCACTGGAGGATGCCGTAATCCTAACACTGTGCACCAGGTGTTCTCATTATAATAAGTTTCAGGAGTGTGCTCTGCCTCCCCTTCCTTCACTTGGATGATTTTTTGGACAGACATAATATCAAAGGCTATTGTGATACTAAACTCTATAGTTAGTATAGGTATGGGTATGTGTAATTTATGTGAAAGTAGGGAGATGTGTGTGTGTGTGTGTGTGTGTGTGTGTGTGTATGGAAGGGGTTGAACTTGATGGACTTTGTCTTTTTTCAACCCAATTTAACTATGTAACCATTTAACTATGGCTGGGTGAGATAGTTACAAACATTTCCTATATAAAACATTACACAGCACTCACACCTGGTGCTCATTGGATAGGAATACTGTGTTGCAGTCTCAAACGATTCAATGTAGCAAACTAGGAACACCTAGGAAGCTTTACAAATATGTTATTTTAGTACAAACTGGTGTGTTTGGATAACACAGTACCCCTGTGGAAGGTCTGTGAGGAAAAAATATCCTGGGTGACCTGAAGCTTGCTGTAATGATTGTTGCACAAATGATAAGAGCTATACGGATATGTACATAGTTGATCTGGGTTGAAAAAGGCAAATTAAACCCTTTATGATTATTTATTATATCCACCAGCATTGTGAACCCAGAGCAGGCCAGAAATAGGCTGCACGCTTAAAAATGTTTTGATGGTCCATAATGGACACCTATACTGGTGTCCTAGGAGGAAGCCAACCCATTGATTTTTGCCACACTGATGGATAGACATTGCTCTACCCCCATCGGGGGATAAACACTGGCGTCCCCTTAGACGGAACTATCACAAAAATGAATATGTAATATAAGCTTCACTGAAACTTTCTAATGATTTAAAAATGATTTACTGTTCTGTATTTTCAAATTACTCTTCACTATCTCTCTCTACCCTCTCTCTACATGCAGGATTTGTGCCAGAGTCGGTTATTTCGTTAGATTTTGTTTGTGCTGTTAGATTTTTTTTTGTGTGACTCTGCTAGGAAGGGAGTGCCGCCTAGAAGATGTATTAGACCTACCTGTCAATCAAAATCTGACTCAGACTTGAAGAAAGAACAAAGAGAAGCAGGGCCGGAACTAGGGGTAGGCAGAAGAGGCAGCTGCCTAGGGCGCAAAGATTGGGGGGCACTGGGCAGCTACCTCTACTGCCTATCCCTAGACCGGAAATGACACTAGACTTCCGCCCGTGAGTGCTTCTGGCATGCATGCACGCGCCTGACTCTAACGTGCACGGGAGCGCCGCTGATGCAAACGCGCACAAGAGCGCCACTAATGTGCATTCACACATGAGCACTGCTAAAGCGAATGTGCAGAAGACTGGGATGGGGGACGAGCTGCCCGGCTGGGGTGCCTAGGGCACCCAGCTGGCTAGGGCCGCCTCTGAAGAGAAGCAGATGCTATTAGGGGGATAGTGAAGATTAACTTGAATATTTTAGAAATGGATCAAAACTATTTAATTGATTGAATTTATGACAAGTCATATCAATAGGATGAAGCTATTACTACATTTTCAGTTATGTAAAAGTTTGCCTTTAAAAACCCGGGAGGGTTGGCCTTAGTGATGTGTGGGTCAGGAAGAACTGAATCCACACCCTACCCTAACCCACAAAATGTTGCTATTGCAATACCTGTGCCCAACCTGTACTTGAGTCTTCCTGTTCTGTACGCGACATCTGCACGCATCTCTGGTTCCAACACTGGGAAGCTTCTGGAGTCTACTTCCCCAGTCTGACCCACACATAATCCTACCCCACAATGGTCGGTCAAATTTTGACCCAAACCCATCCAACTGGAGGTAAACCTGAGGGTCACCAGGGGTTTTGGGTCATCCCACACAACACTAGTTTATTACTGTTCATATACTGTGAGTTCAATGACAAGATTGTCTGCAGGGTCTTGCAAATTAGCAGTAGCCTAGAATTGTCTATTATAATCAAGACCCACAATATCTGCATGTTCTAGTCACAACTGTGCAGCTGCAAACCCTAAACTGTACTATTACAATCAAAGGATGTAAGTAATACACACCTAACCTTTCTGTTAATTTCCTCTAAAACTGGCTGCATAGCAATACTGTACCGATTTTTCATTTCTCATTCAAAAACAGAAAATGAAAAGAGCCACACTGTGCAATTATTAGATTTTTTAGCTAGTCGGCTACATCATGATTTCTTGTTGGCTGAAGAAATTATTTTATAAGCCCTTACCTATGTAATCAGTTACCCTTCAGAGCTTTTAATGGACTTCACCTCATTATGTGACCAGTCATTAAAAGCCTTGTATCCAGAAGAATTTTATTTACATAAAGTGATCTATAAGGACGTTATATTAGCTTAGGAGATACAAGCTTAATTTTACTCATTCGTCTTAATTTTTTGTAATCATTTTCTGTAAAAAGGGTATAATGTCAGTCGTTGCTTCCATGCTACTGACAGATCCAATCTTGCAGATAATTACCATAAGGAAATTGATGCTTTAGTGTGCAAGGGAGAATTTAATTTACTCAGACATCCCACTGAACAATGCATTCCAAAGAATATCAGGATTTCATTTTTTAAGAAATGAAATGTTGCCATATAACTGGATTACTTAAAAGATCTTTAAATTGCTTTAGTTAACCGTTTGATGTGAGGGTGGATAATATTTGGGGCTAAATTCCAAACTTTTGTGGATGCTTTTTCCAGTTCATGGTCTGCTGCAACCTAAGGAGCAGAGTAACCAGAATAAACAGACAACCCCCTATGGTGAACTGCGGTGATATCTATTCTTACGGATAATATGAACCAGTGGCTAAAGGCATAAATGACAATTCAAGGTCTTTTGCCCATTCAATTATTTCATGCTCAAAATAGCCTGAATTTTTGGCATGGTTGATGGGGGTTATTGGAAAATAAACAGATTGGGTGATTTTAAAGGTTCTAAAGAACAAGGGGGCTTTTTATCATGCTCTGTAAAATATTGGAGAAAAACATCATCGTTGATGTTGCCCCTAACAACCAATCAGCAATTAGATTTAAATTTCAAGATAACAACCAAAAGCTAAGATCTGATTGGTTGCTACGGGCAACATCCTAATTCTGTACAGTTTCTTTTGAAACAAGGTCTTAAGGTGGCCATACACAGGCTGATAAAATTGGCCCTTGCCTTATTGATATCTGGCTGAGAGTCAGCCTGATGTAGATCGGGAAGGGGTAAAAATCCTGTTGGAAAGTGGACCACATCTGTTCATTGATGCAGTCCCACAATCTGACCGCCCGTATACCTTTCATTATGATCCGATCATTAGGCCCTAGGGCCCACAATCAGATCAGCCCGATATTGCCCACCTCAAGGTGGACATATCGGGGAGAGATCTGCTCATTTGGTTACATCATCATCCTCCTGATATAAAATAGATCCTCTGCACTCATAGAAATATATTAAAGGTCACTTAACCACTTAGTGCAAAAAGGTACTTAGCATGCATATAACCTTTATAAAACAAGAATGGTTTGGCCAAATAGACACAACAGTGACTTAATGTGCAAATGTCACAATGAAAGGTTTTTTTATTTCCACGAAAGAAGATTCAAATTAAAAAATAAACAGCCTTACCTTGTCCTTTCAACTGATTTCTTACACATTCAGATGGATGCAGTCTTAGCCTAGCACCGCAATGAATCTTGGCCATTATTTCATACAGTTGGTGAAACATCGCTAATGAGACTGAAAGTTTTTTACTGGGGATGGGGAATTTGATATTTGTATCCACCTTTTTTTTTTAAAACCAATTATGAATTAAAACCACACAACATGTTTCACTAAGCACATCTTTCTCCCTTCATCCTTTAAGTGTGTTTCCTTTGAGACCATTATTAAAGTTTCAAGAGAGAGAACATTTTCCTCCTATTTAAAAAGACATTGCATTTGGGTATGATTTTGTAGCATTTTTGGCCTTGTTTCTGTATCCTTTGATAAATATGACCTGTAACCATAACATGCGCAAAAGATAAATGATACATCAAGATAAGCATATGGAACGTCTCCCAACTGTTTTCACAAGTGGCTGTTCTATTTGTGGTAGAGGAAGCTTGCTCTGGATTCTCTACCAGAATTCAACATCTCTACTTGCCCACACAGGAAGCCTGTTTATCAGATGCAAAGAACGTAGCTGAACCAAAAGCATCACATTAAAAAAAGTGTACAATAGTAAAATGATTTATTGGTAATTTCCTAAAGGAAAGATTTAATAAGTCAGACATACATCATTTAGCCTGCCCTCTGACTATCATCCAGCTAGGGACACTGGCAGGAAAAAACTAAGTGGTATAAAAAAAAAAATAAATCATACGTTCACTATAGGATATAATGGGTTTCACAAGCTCTGGAATGGAAAATAAATATATAACATATCATTCTGTCTCATGAAACGAGTTATACATAGAATGGACTGATTCAAATGGACACAAAAAATGTTAGTTGAAAATTAACATTTGTGGCAAAACAGATCTTTATTCATAGATATAACAGCAAATTTCGATTAAATCGTTCTTTGATATACTTATATTTAATAAAGAGCTCCCATTGTCTACCAAAATGTTTAAAAGTTGAGTAACAGAATTTCAGAACAGGATAACTAAGTAATTGTTTGTGTTTTAAGCTTAGAACTAGTATAAATAGCAGGCTTAGGACTAAGAGGATGAAATGTAAAAACAGGTGTGGGACCTTGGGTTTTCCGGATAACAGATTATTCCGTAATTTAGATCTTAATACTTTAAGTCTACAAGAAAATCATGTAAACATTAAATAAACCCAATAGGTTGGTTTTGCTTGAAATAAGGATTAATTATACCTTAGCTTGGATCACGTACAAGGTACTGTTTTAGTACAGGTATGGAACCTGTTATCCAGAATTCTCAGGACCTAAGACTTTCCGGATAAGGGATCTTCTGTAATTTGGATCTTCCTACCTAAAAAATAATGTATACAGTATATAGACTGAATAGGCTTTCTGCTTCCAAAAAGGATTCATTATATCTTAAGTTTGGATCATGCACAAGGTAATGTTTTTATTATTACAGAGAAAAAGGACATTTTTAAAAGTGTGTATTATTTGCATATAATGGAAGACGGACTTTCTGGATAACGGGTTTCCGGATAATGGATCCCATACCTGTATTAAAGAGAAAAAGGAAATTATTTTTCAAAAATTTAGATAAAATAGACTCTTTGGGAGAAGGCCTTTCCATAATTCAGGACTTCACCTTGTCACAGGGGGGTCATCATCTTAGAAAGTGTCCACGACACTCACATGCTCAGTGTGATTTCAGCAGCTGTTGATAAACTAAGCTAAGGGGTTGTCGCAAATTATCAAGCAGAAAATGAGGTTGGTCTGTAATATAAGCTGATGCTACAAGGCTGATTGTTAAATTATTATGCTAGTTGCACTGGTTTTTATGCTGCCATTTAGTAATTATCTGTATTATTTACTAATCAGCCTTCTATTATGACATTTATATTCTACAGTACTACAGTATTTTGAATGGGTCCGTAAGCTCACTAAGTGACAGCAGCACAGAGCATGTGCGGTGACTCAGTAGAAAAGATGGGGAGATGGGGAGCGACTGGGGCTTTACTTCTTCTCCCTTGATGTTACACTGCAATGCATAAAGGGAAAGTCATTAAGGGAAGTCTTCCCTCCACTCCCCCAGACAAACATGTAGGTAATAGAGTTTGACAAATTATTTTAAAAAGTCTGCCATTGAATATGAAGCTTCATTTAAAGCATTGACAACATGATTGTTATTTGCCTTTACTTGCAGGTCAGGGAAGCTGCTGATTGGTTCCTATCCTACTGTGCAGTCAATCACCTTCTTTGGCACCATTTTCTAATTTAATTTTGGGAATTTGGGTCAATGTGGGAAAACTGTCAGATCCTGTGTTTCCCCTTTTATCAGAGACTGAGTGGAGGGAGTGAAGAGGATCCAGATGAGGGGGGGGGTTTCTGTGGCACATCTCTTTTGGGTTAAAACTCCTTAAAAAAATGGAATTTGAGTTTTAGGGAAAAGGAAAATGTCTCTAGAAAAGAGTTGCATAGACTTGTGCTTAATTTAAGTTGAAAAAATTGCCCTACAATAAGTATGGGCGATATTAAAATGGTATTACATTTTTGAATAGCCATAGGCTTCCGGGGAATTTTTTTGATTGGGAAACTTTTTCGTAACGAGGAATTTGAGTTACTCGAGTATTGTAAATAGATTCTGTCCTGGGGGCTGCAGGGAGGAAGAGACAATGGACCATCTTCTGTTACGCTGCTCAGTTTCCCAGAGTCTTTATGATCATGTCATGTCATGATACTGGGTATTAATGACGTCTGTAGGGGAAATTATGAGGAAAGGGCCCATGGTATCATAAGCAGGAAGCATTCTTTGTAGAAAAAGACTCCTTTCATTATTTTCTTTCAATAATTAGGCATCACTTATGGATGATGAGGTGTGGTAAAAACTTTAGGGGGAAGGAACCATGGATCTGACCGTTAAGAAAATTATAAGTGAATTGTATTTTATCAGATTTAAGAAAATTGGTGTAAATAAAGAGAATATGGATTTGTGGAGGGTGATTAATTTTGCTTTGAAAGTTTTTTTTTTTTTTTCTTTTTTTGGTTTAATCTCTTTAATAAAAAATCTTACAGTGCTGTTATCTTAGTGTGCCGAGTGCTGCTGGCTCCCTTGCACAGCCCGGAAAAGGCGTCAGCGGGAACAGATGGGTGAGACTAGTAAGGTTTTAGCAGATATTTTAAATTTATCAGCCCGAAACACCACTTTTTTGAGCAATGCGCTGGCACTTTTATTCCCACAATATGTCTCATTTAAATATTGGCCCCTGCACATTCTATAGTTATTGTACCTGCATGATTATCAAAGCAAAATAAAGTAAGCCTCACAAGGAAATGCATTTTTCAAAGTCTTTGCGTTTTCTGCTCTAGGCGAAAATCTCCACTTTATTTGATTTGTTAAATGGGTTGTAAGGGGCAACAGTAGTGACCATTCTGGAGAACGGAGCCTGGTGTCTGACTGAAGATGCAGCCTCACTTGGCAGAGGAGAACTGAAAAACATAGGGAGAGTAAAAATAAACTATAGTTGTACTGGTTCACAAACCAGACAAAATCAAAATAACAACAACCAATAGCAATGCATTCTTTCATCTTACAACAATCCACTGATATTTTAAAATACTTTGTAGACTACATTGTGGCACCTGGAATAATTGTACAGCAATTGAGGCATACAATGCAAAAGGTCTGAAAATCTGTGCAATTTTTTCAGCACTGCCTTCCAGTATATCAGTCAGTTTTTTGCCTATATGAATATGTACCGAAAAGCTGAAGAGAGCTGCTAGTCTTTGCATCCTTTGAAGACGGGCCAAATGTTAAATGTGGAGCTAAGAAGTAGGTTTTTTTGTTAACATTTTGTAATATTTTTTTCTACTTTTATGTTTGATTACAAATGACAAAAATATTTATATAGCTTTGTAAATACATGATTCTTATGCAAGTTAAAGCAGTGCAAACAAAGCAGCTCTCATTGTATTTCTGCCTTCATTTTGTCTTGCACATTTAAAGGTTCATAGCAGTATAGTGGAGACCATAATACAAAGACAGCCAAGATTTAACTCAAGTTTGATGACGACTTATTATATGAAAGTGTCTCTGTAGGCTAGGGCCAGAAATCAGGCTTATTTCAGCTCCTGACCGGTAGCCGAATCTTCTGGTCTGCTCGTGTTTGGAAGCCTTCTGTTGGCTCCAGTATGATCTGACTTGACAGATTTCGGCTTGATATGCACATTTTGGAACTACAGGTATGGGATCCATTATCCGGAAACCCATTATCCAGAAAGCTCAGAATTACGGGAAGGCTGCCTCCCATAGGCTCAATTTTAGCTGAAAAATTCAAATTTTCAAAACTTTTTCTCTGTAATAATAAAACAGCACCTTGTACATTATCCCTAACTAAGATATAATTAATCCTTATTGGAAAAATCAGCCTATTAGGTTTATTTAATGTTTAAATTACAGACGTCCAAATTACAGAAATATCCCTGAGCATTCTGGATAACAGGTCCCATTCCTGTATTTACAACTCTGTCCCTTCCAGTGCTAAACAGTGAGTTTGAGGCAGTATAATGTAAATCTGTGAAAAATATAGAATGTATGCCCTAATGTACATACAGTACACTTTTTAAAATAATACACAGATAATAGGCAACTTTTCAAATGGTCTACATTTTTTCTTTTTTAGAATTATTTGCCTTCTTCTGACTCTTTCCAGCTCTCAGATTGGGGTCTGTGACCGCATCTAAAAACAAATGCTCTGTAAGGCTTTATTACAGTCTCTTATTCAAATCAATGCATGGTTGCTAGGGTAACTTGGACCCTAGCAACCAGAATGCTGCCGAATTTGTAAACGGCAGAGCTGTTAAATAAAAAGCTAAACAATAAAAAAACTCAAATAATAAAAATCTAATTGCAAATCTTCATCATACTTAAAGTTAATTTAAAGGTGGACAACCACTTTAAATAATAAGAACTTCCTAGATATGTGTTTTTAGAGTTGTCTGCCTCTTAACAACCAGCGGGTCTATTATTCTCTAAACCACATATATTGAGCGCACATTATAATAAAATGTTCACTCATTACAATGGATTTGATGAAGTGAATTCAAAACATAAAAGGCTCACTCCATCAAGTTTCCACTGTCATTACTCATATGGCATGAAAATAGAAAAAATATGGAGGGAGAAAGCTGAAATATGTTGTGAAATCAACAAATATAAACAGTTATGGGGCCTCGGTTGTAGAACTTGGTACCTGGGGTTTTTTGGATGAGGGGGTATTTCTGTACTTCTTAGTAGTCTACTAAAAAAAATTAAACATAATTTTAAACATAATTTAAACCCAATAGGACTGTTTGCATCCAATAAGGATAAATTATAACCTAGTTGAAATCAAGTACAAGGCAATGTCTTCTTATTACAGGTATGAAAACTGTAATCCAGAATGCTAGGGTTTTTCTGGATAAGGGATCCTTCTGTAATTTGGATCTTTATACCTAAGTCTACTAGAAAATCAGGAAAACATGAAATAAGGATTATTTATATCTGAGTTTGGATCAAGTACAAGTACAATTTTTGAAAATTTTAATTATTTGGATAAAATGGAGTCTATGGGAGATGACCTTTCCATAATTCAGAGCTTTCTGGATAACGGGTTTCCGGATAACGGATCCTATACCTGTTCAGGGAAAATAATAATAAAGGAAATAATTTTAAAGCATTTAAATTATTTTATTAAAATGGGAGATGGCCTTTTTGTAATTAGGAGCCTTCTAGATAATGGGTTTCCAGATAAAGGATCTCATAACATTATCTCATGATACTGCCTTCCATATTTTTTCTATTTTGAAGTTAATAAGGCGGCTTTGAGATGGAGGTAAAAATTACTTAAACAAATATATATTCTCTATTATTTCAGGAATAAATTATTATTGTAATACATAATTTGATTGTACTATAAAAAATAATTTTGTACTTTAAACTAATGCTAATTGCACAGAGATGTATGTGAATATTTTCAGAAAAAGGCTTAGTCATTTCATAATTAAAGTAATCACTATTTACAGTCTTTACTACTGCTAGTTTACTGTATTTAATACTAGGCATAATGGCTGCAGTTGTTGAAGTTAACAAATATATATATAAATATATATATATATATATATATATATATATATATATATATATTCAGCACATCAGAGGGTTAAAACTGAATTGTAAAAATCCCCTTTCAGAAATGCAACTCACACATACCCAATCATTTGTGTGTTAGCTGATGAAGGTGGAGACCGAAGATTAGAATTTGCCGGGTGGATAGCCATCCAATGAACCCTACCAGTGTATCCAGGGATGTTTGGAGAACTGAAAAAGAAAAGTAAATAGCATTAGAAGTGCTTAAAACAATGAAAGACGGGGGCCTTTTAAACTCAAGGTCAGAAGATGAAAAGGTTGTAGAGGAGCAAACCAATAAATCTGCAGACTCAATGCTAATTATTCATTTGGTAAATTCTATACTTTAAGACTGTGTCAGTCCTAGTTTAATGTACTGTAACAAACAGAGTAAGCTGAAATAATACAGTCTAATGTTTTTTGGCTGTTGTGTGTCTATACATTTTTCTTCTTGAAAATCTCCCAAGCATACAAAGGAACTCTCAAGTGTGCTCTGAAATATGAGTTGATATTGCATTGCCCTCACTATTTTGGTTAAATTGTGGCCACTATATATTAATATATATATATATATATATATATATATATATATATATATATATATATATATATATATAAATATATAAATATGGCATAGTTATTTGCATAACTGTGGTGATACAATAAGGGGGTTATTTACTAAACTTCAAATTTACCTGGTCGGACTTTTGGGGGCAAAACTCAAATTTCTCTTTTTTTAAAAAAAATTGAATTTTTCAAGATTTATTAACGCCCCATTCAGCAAAAAACCTGAATCCGATAATCCTTCATCTCAGACCTGCCAAGGTTGTGTATGAATTGGGCTTTTCGGGCAAAAAATTAGTCAGGGAAAAAGCCAGAAAAAAATCATACAATGTGATTTTTCATACTATTATTTTGGGGTTTTCGCCAAACCGATTAATTTGAGCTAATAAATAAGGTCAAATAGGGTATGGGCTTTTGGTCATGGTTTTTTTTTACTTACAAGAATGAAATTAATTCAGATTTTAGTAAGTAACCACCTAAGAGGTTTTGTTTAGGTTTGGCACCTTATGCTTACTCAATGGAAAAGTTTACCAAACAATATGAAACACAGAATAGAGTGATTCATAGATGCTTTATTATCCAAGTTGCACCCTAACCAAGTTGACATCTTACAGAAATATATTGGAATTTTAGTATATTTCCTGATCTTCTCTTTTCTTCTTTGCTGAATTTGGACATGTTAGCAGTTTTTAAAAATGAAACATCAACAACATTCACCTGTGGCCATGCTGCCAATCAAGGCAATGCTAAAATTCACTATCCATATCTATGCAGAGGTTCATAGTTTTGGTTTGACATGTGAAGGTTTTTAAATATAGTCATTTGGGAAGTGTATTTAGAGACCGTATACTAAGCTGTATTTGGTATAGAATTTAGATGGGGCAGTTATGCTGTGAGTACAAGTAGCGCTACATAACTAAAAATATACATACAAGTTAGTATATATACTATGTTGACCATCCCTTTTGTGACTCCATATTTGGCAAGATTTGTTTGCATTTACATGTGGTACCATAATCTTAGCAAAATTCTGGCCTTGGTTCATCAGGTAGTCTAAACAGGGCTACTTAAAAAGTTAGACTTGGTAGATGGTGATAGGGATATGTCGATGAGCCTTTCTGTTGCATTTTATTTGAGTCCTGAAATCACTTGTATAATTAATTAGAGTATTTCCTATTTAATTGGAAAGTGGCCCTGTGCACATTGGGGTTTGCCCACCACTGTTTTCCCACCTGAATACAGAGCTTATCAAAACGCAGGCCAAGTTACAATTTCTCTCTTGATGAAGTGACTGCATTGTTTAATTTAGGATTTTTCTTAAGTTTTAGACTCTTAATGATGCAATATTTAGAAATATTTAAAAGTAACTATTTAAAGACTTTCTCAAGTGCTTGAGGATAAAACTGGCATAGAATGTCAGCTTAATGACATCTTGTGGTTGAATTGAGAAACTACAACACAGGCTAGCTATTTCTAGTGGTTATGGTTTCTTAATCCGTGATGAGAAAACATACCTAGGCATCTCCTACATGGGGTGCTTGCTGGTATCCTCATAGTAGAACAGGTAAGTAGGGAGTTCTACCTTTGCATTATTCTGACATACAAAAAATAAACATATAAAAGTATGGGATCTATTGTATGGCGTGTTTGGGACCTGGGATTTTCCAGGTCAAGTTTTTTCTGTAATTTGGATTACCATTCCTGAAGTGTAATAAATAAACATGTAAATAAACCTAATATTATTGTGTTGACATCAATGTGGATTGATACAGTTTAGTTACCATAAAATACAAGGTACCATTTTTTAATACAGAGAAAAGGTTTAAAAAAAAGTTTCAGAATTAGAACTATGTGCTTAAAATGAAAATGGCCTTCTTGTAATTTTGGATATTGGGTCTCAGGATATGAGATTCTGTACCTGTATTCAGAAATGGTTAATAAACTGTATTTCCATAATAACAAGTTTCTTAACTGAATGAGATCATCTATATGTCATGATTTTCAAGCTAGTACCTAACTTATTAATGCAATAAATTGAGTCAACCAGTTTCCTTTGTGTGTCACATATTGTTTTGCAGATAACTAAGCTGGAATTTAGGTTATTTTGGTAGTTATTAAAAAATAAAGAACCGTGCTCTGGTGCCATTATAAAAATGTTAATATAACATTTCCCAAACAAATTGCAGTCTAGTTCAGAAGGATGCTCTTTTTCTCACAGACATTTGTGAATTTATGTGTGTCTGCGAGTGAATGCTTGATATCACATTGCCTTTAAATGCAGTTCATCCATCATTCTAGTCTGCTAGCTCATCAACATTCATTTCAGAATTCCAAATCATCATTATCTTCTACAACAAAATGAGAACTATTCATGAGGACTCACAGTTACATCTTAGTTGTGTTTTTTAGCCTTCTATTGGGTTTTACTAGCAGTTATTTTGGACTCACAGTTACATCTTAGTTGTGTTTTTTAGCCTTCTATTGGGTTTTACTAGCAGTTATTTTTTATTCCCAGTATGTATTCATCTGGGGTTAATATGAGTTACGAGAAAAGAAGGTAGTCATAAAGAGTAATGCTAAGTTACACCTACTAAGCACTTTCGTAGTAATGAGGTTGTTGAGTTCGAACTTTGGTGAAAGGAGCATATTCAGCATTGCCATTGTCAATATCTTCTAAATTTCGAGAGCCTGCACAACCGCTGTGTAGAGAATTGAGATAATTTCAGTATATATTGATTGATGGTATATTGATGTTAAGAATTAAGTGAGGTTATAATAATAAATGAGGTTAGATTGCAGAAACATTTATCTCAAAAATTATAATGCATCCACAACAGTCAGGGTGCATGATTATATCTGTGATTCTCTACATACAGGTATAGGACCTGTTATCCAGAATACTTGGGACCTGGGGCTTTCTGGATAAGGGATCTTTCCATAATTTGGATCTCCATACTAAGTTGACTTAAAAATAATGTAAAGATTAATTAAACCCAATAGGCTGGGTTTGCCTTCAATAAGGATTAATGATAGATTGGATCAAGTACAAGGAACTGCTTTATTATTACAGAGAAAAGGGAAATCATTTTTAAAAATTTGACTTATTTAATTAAAATGGAGTCTATGGAAGCTATCCTTCCCTCAATTCAGAGCTTTCTGGATAACAGGTTTCCAATAACAGATCCTATACCTGTATCATATTATATTATACTAAGAATACACTGAGACAAATATGTATGTTACATATTGATGTGTGTGTGTGTATATACACAGAATACATATTCTTTAAACTGTGTTCATATGGAGGAAAGTTTGCAGCACTTGCTTTAGCTTGTAACAAGAATTTAGGTTATACTTTCTCTCAGCCTAAAAAAAGCTGTAGTATACAAGAGTATACTTAACACAAAACTACTTACGTGTAGTTCGGAATTTGGTCCATACGGGGAAACCTTGACATACTACATTAGAAGACAAAATAGTTAAAATGTATCAATTCATTGGGAAAATAAAATCTGTAAACGGAGAATGCCGCAAAATTGTATGTCTAGAAAATTTACAGAAAACTTTTTTTTTTTGTTCTGTCTGGCGAATCAAGGGTTCACAGAGCAAACAGCTTTGTGTTAACTACGATGGGACCTCCTATTGGGACTCATTCATAGGATTCATTGTAATATTTCCTTTTTATCTGAATACATATTGTTTAGTAAATTGTATGCTTAAGTGCAATGACATTGGACATTCTCAGAAACTTCTCAATTGGTCTTCATTATTTATTTTGTATAGTTTTTTAATTATTTTAGTCTTTGCAGTTTTCAAAAGGGGGTCAGTGGCCCCATCTAAAAAACAAATGTTTTGTAAGGTTACTAATTTATTGTTACCTTTTATTATTCAGGCCCTCTCCTATTCATATTCCAGTCTCTTATTCAAAGCAGTGCATAGTTACTATGGAAATTTGGACCATAGCAACCAGACTACTAAACACTGCAAACTGGAGAGCTGCCGAATATAAAGCCAAGTAACTCATAAACCCAAAATAATACAAAATGAAAACCAATTGCAAATAGTCTCAGAATATCACTCTCTACATCATACTAAAAGTTATCTCAAAGGTGAACAACCCCTTTTAACATTGATCAAAAATCTTGCACTCTTGCAGAGAACAGGAGGTGTAGCTCAACCCTGTCCTTACTGTCTGCCTATGTGCCTCATTCAGTGTTGTAGTAGTGAAGGAAGCAACAATAGGTCTGTGGCTTTTTGCAAAATGCACCACGCAGTGTGTAAATTGCACTTTGTACACTGTACATTGTAGATGAGCCCTCCTGTTTGTCACTGCCTGTACCGCATTAAGAGTTTACTTTCTATATATGGTGGGAATGTTTCATACCTTTAGCCTTATAAGTACAGATACATGTCTCTCATAGACTCAATGAACTTGTATGGACTTGTGCTTTGTGCAATACCCTTTGTATAAGGGTAGCGAAAAGTTTCTCAGCTATGAATCAGAACCAGGTCTAAACATGGTCCTTTTGTATGCAAAATTACTGTTATTACAATACTGTTTACATTTGTGAATTGGTAACTAGGTAGTAAAAAGTTTGTTTTCATTAAATATTAAAGTAGAAGGAAAGGCTAAAATTAAGTAAGCTTTATCAGAAAGGTCTATATAAATACACCAGTAAATCTTCAAAGTAATACTGCTCTGAGTCCTCTGTCAAAAGAAACACAGCATTTCTTCCGTTCTATTGTGTACATATGGTCTTCTGTATCAGACTTCCTGTTATCAACATAAACCTCCAGGGTTAGGGCTTGGGCATGCTCAGTTTGCTCCACTCTCCCTCCCTTCTCCCCTGCCTGCTGTAATCTGAACTCAGAGCTATGAGTGAGCAGGGAGAGACTCAGACAGGAAGTGATATCACATCAAGCTACAATCTCAGCTGCTATCCTAAACAAACAGAGAGAGAGCTTCTAGAGCTGTTCACTTGGTTATGGTAAAGCATTCTGCAGAATAAATATAGAGTTATAGCTTGCACTATTGTGGCTAATCTATTGGCAATAAATTGCTTTGGTAGCTTTACTTCTCCTTTTAATATAGATTTTATTTTTTATCATTTACAATAATTGGCATAAGACTCTCTCAGAAATAGATTTCACCATCAGAATATTATTAGCAGCATAGACGATGGTATTTTCTATTGCGTCTTTGTTGTACTTATTATTCTTTTTTGGACATGGAAATCAATAAAAAATCTCAAATTTAAAAAGAAACTAATATTATATATTATTAGCAGACAATCTTTCAGAAAATCAGATTTATATACCTGTTCCTCTAGATGTTGCAAGTTATAAATAGACAGAAAAGGTTGAACTTGATAGACGTGTGCCATTTTTTTTTCGACCTTACTATGTTACTATGCAATCTGCAGATGAAACCTACTTAAATAATTGTGAATAAGGAACAAATCTTAATAGGATCAAGAGGAATTAGGGATGACGATATTGTGAGATCCACAGCTTTAATCTATTTACCATATGTGTGACAAGATGTATTATCTATTGTTAGTTTTGTTTCAAACAGTACGGTACATTCTGAATATTGGTTGTCAAGAAACAAATCCCCTTTCCCCAATATAATGCCTCTGCTGCCAATGCAAAATTTTAGATATAATTAGTGTAAAAGCGCTTATACCTGGACCAATGGATGGATACTATATGAGGAGCTATACACATGAATGACCACCTTTTCCTTTTCCTAGATCCTGTGCCATGTATATTTGTCCTTTTCCTATCATTAGGATCATAAATCCTGCATTTTAGTCAGTTTACACTGTCAAAATGAGATCAACAATTAATTTAAAGGCATGTTTATTATAGATGCCTAACAGCCATCTATAATAAATCTATATTAGTCTTTGATATTTCTTGCACTACAAAGCTTTTATATGGCAAGTTTTGTAGCAATATCCTGGCAGTGCAACTCCTATTTTAGATTAACATGGTTTTCTTTACTAGGTAGGAAAATATGTTTTTACTGACTTGACAATACTATTCACTATGAAATTTACATGCTGCATAGTCAGTTCAAAATCAGAGTAGATGGATGATGTAGACTGGACTAAAATAGATGTGTCATACAA
Source organism: Xenopus petersii (assembly GCA_038501925.1). Classification (NCBI taxonomy): domain Eukaryota; kingdom Metazoa; phylum Chordata; class Amphibia; order Anura; family Pipidae; genus Xenopus; species Xenopus petersii. The sequence continues at coordinate 103,528,296 of CM076682.1, forward strand.
AACATGAAGTCATTTCTTATAAACACTATCATATGCCTGATAGCTGTCCATAATCCATATACCCAGTTCATAGACCCTCAAAGGTATGGGGATTCCTCAGAATGGAAGGGAGTGTGTTGGATGGGTGTTTCTACCCTACAATATTTATTTGTGGGTATATACAGTATGCTATGAGAATTCAATATGATTTAAGGACATTAAAAGGGAACAATAGTAGCTGAATACAGTTAACAGTGAGCCCTCTTTTTGTATGTGTAGTGGTGCATCTGTGCCTGTGTAATTAAATTACTGTCCAATTTTGGCTGACTAGTCCCCGCTGATATTAGGCCATGGCACTTTTAAAATAGTTATAAGCAGTTATAGGCAGTTTAAATGCATACAATGGCAAAAACATAAAATAATCTTGTTAATATTGATGCCCCTCAATATTGTAGAACTATTTCCGAACATCTGCCAGGACAACTCTTCTGTCCTTGATATCAGGCCATTGCACAAAGTAAAAAAAGGCTTACTTGCAAATGTTTATACTCACAAGGTAGTTGGTCTGGTTCCTGTATAGAGCTTCCTTGTTTGGAATCTATCCCATGTTCTGCCACTCACCTAAAAAGTTATAAAAAGAATAACAAATTACTAATATAGTAGACCGCACTTGTGCAGTACTCTCAATTAAAGGGGAAAAATCCCTTTTTAGATATGAGCTTTTCAGTTGGGTTTATGAAAAATGTGCATAACCTCTAAAGTGAACTGCCAAAAATAAATATAAAAATAAATGTTTTTTTTTAAAAAAAAAAAAAAACAAAAACAGTTTGCCTGCTGTTAATATTTATTGAGGAAGTAACTAGTTTACCAGATATGGATTGCATAGCATATGAGAGATTATTTTATGTTGGGCAAGCCTAGGGCCAGCCAACCTGCCCAGATTCCCCAGCATGCAGGCACAAGAGAAGACAATGCTCAAGAGCAATATGCTGCAAAGATGCAATCATACGAAAATGCAAGGTGACTGAGTGTAAATACATATATGAGCACACACGATGACATGGTAAAATATTTTTTGAATTTTGAAATAGAAGCTGGCTATTTTTAGTAAATGTTAAAGTAAACAGCTTAAAGGGCAAGCACAATGAAATAAAGTTTTATTTTACTTTGTAGTACTTGCTACTTATTATTACTTGTTTTTCTACCCAGGCTGTCTCCTATTCGCATTCCAGATCACTTATTCAGATCAATATGTGGTTGTTAGGGTAATATTGACCCTAGCAACCAGATTGCTGAAATTGCAAACTGGAGAGCTTCTGAATAAAAAGCTAAAATCAAAATAAATAAAAACCATAGAATACCACTCTATACATCATACTAACAGTCAAATTCAAAATGTATCCTAAATTGTGCCTGATATACACTGAGTAACAAAATGAAAGAAGTGTAATAAATAAAATGTTACGTACTTGCCAAGGCTCTGTTTGGGACATATGTGCAAAGCTTGCCGAGACAGACCTGGACTTCATTTGCAGTGCAGATTCAGGAGGAGAAAGTTTTGCTGGTAATTTACAGTCCCATGGTACTTCTTCATAGGCACTGAGTAAATAAAGTCAGGTATTGTTCTAACCGATCCAAACATAAAATATTATACAGTGTTTCCATCTGTTTTTAAATTGTTGACAGAAGCACATATATATCAGCTGAACAACTCCTTAGGGCTCATTCAAAGAGCACTTCTTTCAGCAATCTGGCTGCGGTCTGTACCTCATTTGTGTAGTAACCTTGGGCTCCCAAAAACCCTATGAGCTGCAGGCAGCTGCCCCAACCATAATTATCCTATAAATTATATCCTTATGAATGGTGCTTAGTGATGTAATTTGTGTCCCATGACTCGTTGAGACTTGTGTATTATAACAAATAATGAAATAATATAATTAAGTTTTGCAACCTGTATAAAATAGTAATGGAATTATTATATCTGTGATGTTGTGCTTGCTCTTGCTGCAAGAACAGGATAACATATAATAAACTTGAATGGCTGCCCACAAACACTGTTATATTTAAAAAGAACAATTAGCACAATTAATAATTTCCAACACACCCTGTTTAACATATTAAAATGACAACATTAGTATTACAGTTTCTTTTAAATCCCTAGCAGAAACTGAACAGCATTAGTCAGGTTAATTTAGCAACAATTTAGCAAAAAATGTAACCAGGACAGTAACCAATGCTAGCCAATTGGCAATTAGCTTTGTTCAGGTGCAAGTACAAAAATAAAAACAAAATTCTACTGTCTTTGCCATAGGTTCATTTTCCCAGTGTTTGTAATGAACTCATGCCACACCTTTAAAATTCGGAGCTGCAGCTTTATGGCAAGCTTATGAAAAGTAAGACATCAGGTCACTTTGTGTACCCCTGAGATAAATAAAATTGCAAAAAATAAAAATTCAGCTACATTAATGCATTATTTTTGAATATTTTTGTGAAGAGTCAAGAGTCTAAATATCAGTGTCCCAAATATTTTATAATTCAAACACACCAAAAATTTTCTGAGAATGTGTTACCAATGTTAAAAGTCATTTTTTTCCTTAGAACCTATTGAGAAGGATAATCATTTTGTTAATCACCTGTGAAATTGCTTTCTAAAAGTTCTCCATCACTGATTTTTTTCCCTAGATTGTATGACAAAAAACATTTTAAGAATCCATTAAAGTGACTATGAGATATGAAAACATCTTTCCTGGCCATAGAAAGTTTTGCTTGCCTTGTGAAGTAAAAGCTGATGTAATTTTACTACTCTAATTTTTTTTTTTTTTTATTATTCTCAAGGTTACAGGGCCTTTGTTACTATTTTGGCAAAAATGCTACAGAGGATACAGTTTAGGTATTAAATGTATGGGTTTTAAATGCACAGTAACTCTCTCACCTTTGCGTGCTTGAAGTGAACATGAACTTTCTAGCCATTGCATCTCTCCAAGATTCATTTGAAACATCATCAGAATCCTGTTGGGACTGAAAACAGACTGGTGTATGAATTGGTGTATGAATTAAACAATTAACTGTTAAAATATTGCAGGATTTAATCCTCTGGCATTAGATGCGTGAGATTTTAGTTAGAATTGCTTAAAACTTTTCTTCCATCCTGGATCCTCCTATCCTGCATTGTTAAAATGAAAATAGATTTTTATTTCAACAATGCAGAATGGCTGGAAGAAATTAAACCCTGTAATATTTTAGCAGTTAAAGGAATAACAAAACACTATAAATAAAAAAATAAGAAGACATGATGGCTTCACGTGTGTCAGAGTGGCATTTTGACAATTCAAATATTAAAGTATTTGCATACAACTGCAAACTACAGATATGAGACCTGTTATCCGAATGCTCGGGACCTGGATATTTCCAGATAATGGATCTTTCCATAATTTGTATATTCATACCTTGAGTCTACTGGAAAATCATGTAAACATTAAATAAACCCAAATAGGCTGGTTTTGATTCCAATAAGGATTAATTCTATCTTAGCTGGGTCAAGTACAAGGTACTGTTTTATTATTATTATAGAGGAAATAATAAATAAAAAGGAAATCATTTTTTAAAAATTTGGATTATTTTGATAAAATGGAGTCTATGGGAGATGGCCTTTCCATAATTCGGAACTTTCTGTATAATGGGTTTCCGGATAACAGATGCCATACCTGTACAAAGAAAGGCATCAGCGATCACAAGGCCTTAACATTAAAAACACCCTGCAACACAAAATTACTATCAAAACAGAAAAAGCTTTATTTAATTCATAATATAAAAAAATTCTAACCTCACAAGCAATAGCCTTACACAATTCATGGATTCCCAGGACTTAGTCATGGGCCTATTCATGCCTTATCAATGCCTATAACCAAGTCCTACAAAGGAAGGCATTAAACGCATAAGGCTATTGCTTGCAGGGTTAGAATGTCTTTTTATACAATGCATTAAACAAAGTCTTTTTTTAAGTACTTTTCGAGGTTCAGAAGTATGTGTTTGATATTTTTCCTGTGAGCTGCCAAAAACAGTTCAAAGAAGAAATTACTTTCTGCATGGCTCTAATGTGCACCCAAGCAGTTTCTGTCTTTTAAACTGGACAGCAATTGCAAGCAGCTTGTGCAGATGGCATACACAGGACCCGGTATTTAAAATGCTTAACATATCTGACATAAAGGTAGAAAGCACCAATATGCTTTTCATGCATGAACACCCAGCAAACAGTAAATGATCTTATGGTATAAAGTAAAGCATTTTTACATGTTAGTGAACTCATTAGAAATAACAAAGTGGTATAAAAGTGATACCTTTATTGCCTAACTAATATAATCATAGCAAGCTTTCAGAACATTTTAGTTCCTTTTTCAAGCTGATTACAATGAAGCTGTGGTGTTCTCTGGTATACATACAATATTCAGCTCCTAGGTCAAATGATCAACAAAAGGAATATCAATCTGTGTGTAAGGTGTCAAAGTCATTTAATAGGGGATCTGCAAGAGACAAGCAGATAAGGTACAAGATAGGGTGGGTCAAAGAGGCTGAATATGAATTAGGGCTGAATTACTGGAGTGTGGAATAAAAGGAATTCTTAGTCCAGATCCACACATGTTTGTATTTTTGACCTGGTGCAGGCCTTTCTTAGTCCACATAATTAGCCAGGGCTAATTTGACCTATGAGCTGAATGTTGGATACAGTGTATATATACACCAGAGAACACTGCAGCTTCATTGTAATCAGCTTGAAAAAGGAACTAAAATGTTCTGAAAGCTTGCTATGATTATATTGTTTAGCCAATACAGGTATCACCTTTATACCACTACAGGGTTGCCCTGTAACATTTTTACTGGCTAACATGGTACAACAACTTTACCTGAACTCATTAGCGGTGCCTGGGATGAATCTGGGCTATGAAAGGAGATACAAGTATGGGACCTGTTATCCAGAATGCTTGGGACCTGGGGTTTTCCAGATATGGTGTAATTCACTAATTTTGAAATCCAAACCCTAAACCTGCTAAAAATTATTTAAACACTATTAAACCCAATACGATTGTTTTGCCTTTTATAATGATTAAAGGACAAGGAAAGGCTTCCACTACATTTAACATTACATTATAGTCCCCCCTTGCCTCTACCAGATAGCTAAATTTGTTTGTTCCGATTTCCCTCTTGGCTCCTGCAGTCCGCGTTCAAACTTAGCGTAATTCCCCCTCCGTTATGATGCAGCGATACCCAATGTGCTTGCGCCAAACGATCCTGCTCAAAGTGTCTTGGACACAGAGCGATGCATGTTATTTTCTGGAAAGTGAAGATTTACATCTGCTAAATGGTTTCAGAACTAAGTGAATTAGAAGAGGATTGAGGTATGCCCTTCCATGGACAAGGTATTGTGTTTGGACTTTCCTTGTCATTTAAATATATCTTAGTTTGGATCAAGTGCAAGGTACAGTTTTATTATTACAGAGAAAAAAGAAATCATATTTAAAATTGTGAATGATTTAATTAAAATGTCTATGGGATAAAGCCATCCTTTAATTCGGAGCTTTCTGGATAACGGGTTTCTAGATAAAGGATCCCATACCCGTACTTTTAAAACATGATGTGGAAAATAAAACATTTTGAATTGTTCTCTTGCTTTTTTGCTGTGCAGATAAAATGAACAATACCTATTAATCATAAAAAAAATTGTAGCCAAATTCACCTTTGCAACATTAAACACAAATGTCTGAGATAAGCTTGAATTTGGTCCATGTCCCTTTTGAGGGGGTGTCCTTTTGCTTGCTGAACCTGTAAATACAAATAAAAAAATACAGTTGAATGTTAAATGCATTTCTGGCATACAATAGGAAAAGCAATGTAAGGCACTTTTACACTTATCATAACATAGTAAAATAGTAAGCTGCGCTAATGTAAGACAAGTAAGTAGTGTACAATTACAGACTTAAACTGCTTGAGTACATCTGACGTACCATAGGCAGTGACAAATCTATATCACTCTAGAGTAACATTCATCAAAATTAAACCGCATAACCTTGTATTTTCTGTAAAGTCAGCTAGACTTTTCCTAAATCAAACTATTTTGTTGGTTAATTTAAGATATTATAGAAGTTTATTTCACTATAACCAAAAGAGTTGCCCTCCTGGAAATGCCTGTTCATAAATAAACCCCATACTTTTTTCTGTGTTGCATATCTATATAAAACAAGTAAATGTCTGAAATCCAGGGTTGTATCTGGGATTAGACTGTGCCATAGTTTTTGTAGACTTCAAACACATATTCACAATTGGACCACAAGAAATCACAGCTGTTACTCTGGTCTGATTTAAAGTAAGGGTTTTGATTTAATGTAGTACTTGGCAAAATGTTCTAAAGATGAATCTGTAGTCAGCAAACTCCAAAAATGGATTTGTTCACTGAATTACCTTTTCTACAATGTAAAGTAAAGGACTTTGGTCACCCTGCCTCCATGATAAAAATAATGAATACACCCCTAAATGTGTAGCTTGAGGTAACCCACTTTTATTATTGTACACCTCTTAAGCTGGCCATAGACACAAAGTAGTAATAATGTAGTTATTATTTGTATCAAAGTTTTGTATGATTTTCGGACCGTGTGTTGATCTACTTGTCATTTTACGTACCATGGTGATCGACCGTTTAGTCGTTCAGACAGGTTAAATGATTTGTGTCGGCTAACAATACTTTCTCAGCATGTATTGCCTATCTGACAATATCAATAGGACATAGTCACTACTATTTGTCGGTCATAACTTTTGTACAATTGCTGTCACAGGCAGATTATCATCTGATTTGTTCTTTTACTACTTTATATGATCTGAATGGTTAGTGGTAGGTCGAAATATTGGGAAGTCCGATTGTTCGTCAGATACAAAGGTAGAATCTGCACGTCTATGGCCAGCTTGCTGCACTGACTCCCCACCAGGGCTGGGCCAAGGGGTAGGTGGAGTAGGCACTCGCCTAGGGTGCCAGTCATTGGGGGCGCACTTCTCAGGGAATTTTTTAATTTTTTTTTATTTTTTGAAAATTCCATTTTTACCCATGAGTAATGCTTGGCCTTTAATAATATGAGTATACCGAAAAAAATGCATGCCCCCTTCTCGTTACAGTTTTGTGGCTGCTTAGGTGCTTCCCACCCCTGGCATGTGTTTTGGACTTGGAGTCTTCCATTCTGACGTGATGAAGAGATTGATCACATGCTGGCACAGTGGCACTGGCGCGCATGCTCTGTAGACTGTGGCGCATCCGTGTGTTAGACGCCACTACAAAGACTGGCCAGCAGAGAGAACCTGTGCAATCGAGTATTCGCGGCTCGCGCTGAAGAGGCACAGAAGACCTGCTGCTGCTGATTGAGGGTGGCTGAGGCTGAGCTTTTTCATTACTGATTGCGGCTGCACTTCCTTACTGCTGGCACAGGTACAGATGGCTGGGGGCTTAGCCTGTTAGGCCCATTGGGAGCCGGCAGGCAATTTATTGATGGCTAATTAATATGGGCAATGGCATATGGTGGTGCTTGGGCCTGGCACAAGTACAGATGTGGGCTTAGCCTTAGGCCCATCGGAGATTGGGGGGCAATGATGGCTAATTAATATGGGCAATGGCGTTGCTTGGGAAATGCTAATATAGGATGGGGGGGGGCACTGATTGGAACCCTTGCCTAGGGTGCCCAACTACCTTGGCCCGGCCCTGCTCCTCACCTCAACACACCTAAACCCCAGTGGTGTAATGTGGAAGGGATGGATGAAAATCATTGTTCAGCTCCATTGTTTCCAAGGGCCAAACCCATACACATAAAACCCATACTACAGCAATAGGACTGGGAATTGAGTACCCCCAACGTAATGAGGATCATCAGTTTAGCAAAATAAAAATGAAGTTGATATGGAACAGGAGGGGATGATATTTCCCATGAGACTTCCCCTTGAATTAAATACATTGCCACTTAATGGATTTACTTTACCTCTTAGTATAGCTCGAAGGGCAGCATCTGACCTGGCTACTGAATTCCAGCAAGTACTAGTCCTCAGTAAGAAATGATTGTAATCAGGGTCTGGCTCCAATTCATCTCGCCTCACAACATAAGGAGTAGATTGGGGAGGCATGGGATTCACAGCACACTGGCTCTTTTTGCGGCATTCTCCTCGGCCCAGTCTCCTGCTCTCGTCCCACTGACCGACTAGCTGTGCCCTCTCCTTGCTCTGTGCCATTCATTTAATTTCGCTGCTTCCAGATCTGCGCTTGTTTGCTCTCAACTATCGGCCTCTTCGCGTGGCACGTTGCCCCGGTAACAGTACTACTCGGAAGGAAGAGCTCAGAGAATGCCCCTCTGCGATACACCATTCTCGTAAATCGGCTAAAAGTATCCAATGACACGGCGTCCCTGGTTTCTAGGAAACGCTCACAACAACAGCGGAGGAAGAAAGTCACTTCCTGATATGTTGTCGACTCAGCCCTGCCTGTGCATATTCTACTTTGTATTTGCCTTGGGATACAGGAGTTGTAGTTAAACGCCATTGTTCAGGACTTCCGACCTGGAGAAGCTGTAGGGAGTGTGAATGAATTATTAAGCCTTGTACTAACTAGAGCACTCAATTAAACTAGTCTATGTTTGAATTTGAAATCAAGATTTATATTACAATTTCGATTACAATTACAATTTTTAATCAAAATGTATTTTTACACGATTGCATACCTCCCAACATTTTGGAAATAAAAAGAGGGACAAAAAAGTTGGTGTGCATAGCGCGGCAATTTTTTTGACCACGTCCATGGCCACCCCCCCTAATTACCATGTTCATTTTACATCATTTGACAGTTTATGAAAGTATGAACACATTTCTGTTTTTTTTTCAGTCACTACAGTTTTGCTAATGAAGGTGAATTGCCCTTTAAGCTGTGAGTCTAACTTTTCCCAAGGGACCTGTTATCTTATATTGTTACAATTTCATATTTGCTTATCTCGAAATTGTTACAAATGTATCTTATCTGCTGCTGTGGCTGTTCTGGGCTCTCTGCCAAAATCCAATTAAGTTAGAAACTTTGTTTCTTTTTCTGGCTGTTCAGTGCAACGAAAAGTTGGACTTTCCAGTACAAAGGAGGTTGTACTGGAATCCAATCTTGACAACCTCTGACCCATCTCTCTGCTGCCTTTCATCTCTAAACTACTTGAGCACCTAGTCAACAACCGACTAACCTCATTCCTCTCTGACAATAACCTGCTGGACCCCCTACAATCTGGTTTTAAGCCACAACACTCCACTGAAACTGCCCTGACCCGACTAACTAATGACCTTTTAACCGCTAAAGCCAACAATCATTTCTCACTACTAATACAGCTTGATCTTTCAGCTGCATTTGACACTGTATATCACCCTCTTCTGCAGTCCCTCCATTCGCTTGGCCTTCGTGACACAGCCCTGTCCTGGTTCTCTCCTTACATCACCAATCGTTCCTTCAGTGTCTCCTACAACGGAGTAGCATCTTCTCCCCTACCTCTTTCTGTTGGGGTTCCTCAAAGCTCTGTCCTGGGACCCTTACTATTCTCCCTCTATACTTCCTCCCTCTGCAAATGAATCAACTCATATGGTTTCCACTTCCACCTCTATGCTGACGATACTCAGATCTATCTCTCATCTCCTGATCTATGCTGACGATACTCAGATCTATCTCTCATCTCCTGATCTTAAACCAGAACTCCTAATCCGCGTCTCCTCCTGAGTGTCCACTATCTCTACCTGGATGTCGCAATCCTACCTTTAATTAAACCTCTCCAACTAACACCAGTAACATCCCGGAAGTAGCCATCATAGCTAACAATTCCACTATCACCCCCTCTCCCAGGCCCGGTGCCTTAGGGTTATCCTAGATTCTGCCCTGTCATTCACTCCTCCTATCCAGTCACTTTTTAAATCATGTCACTTCCACCTTAGGAACATATCCAAAATACAATCATTTATCACTCAAGATGCTGCCAAAATTCTTATTTACTCTCATCATATCACGTCTATACTAGGGATGTAGCGAACTGTTCACCGGCAAACTAGTTCGCGCGAACTTCGACTGTTCGCGTCCGCCGCAAGTTCGCGAACGTCGCGCGACATTCGCCAATAGGCGTTCGCGTCAAAATCGTTCGACCATTCGGTCACTAAAATCGAACGATTTTTGTTCGAATCGAACGATCGAAGCCATTGGATTGAATGAAATCATTCGATCCAATGGCTTTGATCGTTCGATTCGAACGGAAATCGTTCGATCGAACGATTAAAATCCTTCGATCGTTCGAATCGAACGATTTTCGGATGTTCGAAGTTCGCGAACTGTTCGCAATTTTTGCCGGTGTTCGCGAACGGCGTTCGCGAACACATTGTCGGCGGTTCGCTACATCCCTAGTCTAGACTACTGTAACTCTTTTAAATGGCCTTCCCCTCCAGAGACCTCTCCAGTCCATAATGAACACTGCTGCAAGGCTCATACGTCTCAGCAACCGCTCCTCTTCTGCCATGCCATTCTGTCAATCCCTGCACTGGCTTCCATTACCTCTCAAAATTAAAATCAAATTAATGACCCTGACATTCAAAGCACTTCATAACTCTGCCCCACCCTACATCTCTGAACTCACTCACTCACTCACCCAACCACTTACTATGCTCCTCTACTGTCCTGCTACTCAACTCTTCTCTCATTACCTCCTCACATGCTTTGTAAGGGCTGCACCCCTCCTCTGGAATTCTCTCCCACGGGCTGACAGACTTTAACCCAACCTTTCTGCTTTCAAGAAATCTCTTAAAACGCACTCCTTTCCAGAAGCATATCCTCACTCTGCTTTACTACCAAATGCAACACCACATACAATACCACATTTCTCACCCACTTAATTTGATCTTGCCCACTCCCACACCTTGTGTATTACTCCCTTCCCTTTAGAGTGTAAGCTCTTTCTGCATAGGGCCTTCCTCACCTCTTGTACCGGTATTGATTGTGATGTATGTAACTCCATATGTTCTATGTATATAATTCATGTGATTTAGTTGTATAATCTCATTTACTTTACAGTGCTACGCTATATAAATATATGTTAATATTAATAATAATAATAACAACCCTCACTTCCCCTCTTCGGAGGTTGAACCTTTGGTCAGGGCCACTGTTTATAACAAGGTAAAGATATAGAAAAACTTCAGTGTAGCACTAATGTAACCCTAATTATGCTTCAAGATGGAAATGAAGGTGTATCCAAGAGACTAAATATGCATTGTCACTAAAAATCACCTCTAATCTTACCCCAGGGAAATCAGCCCCACTACAACATATCCTACTTAAAATTAGTGTTTACCTACTGATAAAGGGTGAAATTACTTGGTCATTTAGACTAAAGTGTCATTTCTTCACATTGGAATTATTTTTATTTTGCTGAACTAAGCTTCAAAAAAGAGTTTGGCTACAATTGCTTATGTTTTGTTACATGTACCAGCTCAAGGCCACTACAGCACAGTATCAGTGAAGGTCTGTGCCTCAGAAGATGCATACACTTGCTCAACTTCTTTTCTGCTGAGCGACAGCACATGCTGGGCTGCTGTCAGTTACTCAAGCATTGGAATCAACTGAGAATAGAAGTATATATACAATATAATACCTCTTGAAGGGAGGTGTAAATTCCATGGCCCAGTATACTAATTGCACATATACTGTACATTGCACAGCAAATATAGAGCAGTGTTTAGTGACTCAAGTCATTTTGTGAATTTTTTTTAAAGGCATAACATTTTGCTATGATAGTCTAGTTAATCTTCCTGTGTGTTGGAGCATGAGAAGAAACTAGACTATACACATGGAATTCAAGAAGTGCCCTATACTACTCACATGAGAATTAAAAAATATTGTGTTCAAAACATTGCTACCCTATATAGTGGAATTTGTAAACGTTTCCCATTTAAAGGGATGATTTTGCAAGGTTATTCTTTAAAATGGGTGCATATGAATGAGGTTGAACCCTAAAGAATCTTGTCAGTAATTCTTCTTAGTCAGTTAAGTAAATTGTACTATACTTAAGATTCAGTGGCATGAATACCAAAGAAGCAGACCCTGCGGCTGCGGAGGTGGGTCTGTTATGTCCCTGCTCTGATTCCATCACTATGAAACATCGAAAAGGACACAGAGCAGGCAGCTATATTGCTAGCAAGACAGACCCTAGAAGGACACTGAACAGATCACTCTGTTACTAGTGGCTAGCAACATTTACCTTCAGGTTCTTTCTGCTCATTTAATAGGAATATTTTTCCAGTGACAGAAGAGCATCCTCACTACAAGCTTTTGCTGTCACCATGTTGTTAAGTGAATTAGAGGGTCAATATATGCCTATGCAAAGCTTTGTTTAAAATAGGACAATACATATTACTCACATTAAATATTGTGCTTATTTATTTTATTGAAAAAACAGAGAAATTAGCTGTTTGCAAATAATTTTCTTCCTAGCCCCAGTTTCAGCCTTTGTCAGAATTTCATATAAATAGTAGCTCATTATACAGAAAATTTCTAAGTGGGCTGGATGATTGGAAGAAACAAATGAAATTAGAATCTGAAAAAATGTTTCAGTTTCAGTATTTGCCCAGTTCAGACTAAGAACTATAAAAAACATATATATCAGTATGTTTACAAGAAATTCAGTGAACTGAAGTTAAAAAAGATGTTGCACTGAAACTTTCTAAAATGACTTACAGTAGCGCACCCATTTTATCGACCAATAAGATGTTCACATTTAAACAGGTGACCAGTAAATTCTACCTACTGATAGGTTGCTATGGATTACTGTCACTGGACAAACTTAGTGCCTCTCTCTCTCTCTCTCTCTCATCTATCTATCTATCTATCTATCTATCTATCTATCTATCTATCTATCTATCTATCTATCTATCTATCTATCTATCTATCTATCTATCTATCTATCATCATCTACTATCTATCTATCTATCTATCCTCTCTTTCTTACTCTGTCTCGTCCTCACACTCTCTCTCTTTCTAACTACCTGTCTGTATTCTTATGTTGTAGATATGTATTCAAGCTGTGACCTACCGTCAAATCTGTGTAATGTGCACTAGATGGCGCTTGGGTATTGCCTTAATATTACATGTTTCAGCAAATATTTAGTTGCAAAATGAGAAGACTTGCTCACTTGAAATCTTTAGTCCTTACAGAGCAATCAAAAAATCCTATTGCTTTTCTTACTTTTCCAGAAGTGAGTTCACACTTGGCTTGGCCTTCTTTTTTCATTTTTTCACTGTCCCTGTGTTTGCTGGAATACATTGTATCATTTTATTAATGTTCAGTATGTCTCAGAGAACTAACATCTACCAACACTTTCATTTATTGGTCTCCACGTCAATTAGTAGCCTTTTGTTACTGGGCTAAATTATCAGTGATCTGGTGAAAAACCTGAGAATTGTTACTATTTATGAAGACCTTGCCTTCCTCTTCTGTTTATATAGGGAAACCATCAATCTACATTATTTAATTCGTTTTGGCCATTCATGACTTTCATATATGTGCTTCATATGTTGAAATAAGACATTTTGTGCCTTACAAACAATGGGTAATGCTCCTCTACTGAAATGATTTTTTTAAAAGTGCAAATTAATGTATAATTAGCTTTAATCACACAAGCCAATATATATATTCCCAAGGTTTCTAGTTTTCTGAATTATGCTTTTGATAAGCTGTAGTCTTTGTTTACTGCTGTCCTACAAATTGATGTCTGTAACACCCCATACAAGCTAATGTGAACAGAGCCTGGTCTGTTTAACCTGGCCTCAGGACAATGGACAACTAACAACATAACAGCTCTTCCTGACACGTCTCGTGAAGGATCCAGCTGCCTAAACTTACAGGAACTCTATATTTCTATGCTGGTAGCACTGCTCTGCTTTGGGCTAATATCCCAACATCTTAAATACGTTTTAGAAAAAATCGTTAAATGGTATAGTTACTTATTTGCCAGATGCTCAATGTAATATACTGTAGTATTAAAATGCCATTATAAAAAACATGACAAAACAAATTAGTTTTTAATCCTGCAAAGTCAGATTAATAAACTGTTATTTAGCTGAGCATATACCCAAGACCAGGGGTCCCCAACATTTTTACCCTTGAGCCACATTTAAACGTAAAAAAGAGTTGGAGAGCAACACAAGCATGAAAAAGTCCATGGGAATGTCAAATAAGGGCTGTTACTGACTGGTTTGGTAGCCCCATATGGACTTGTAGCCTACAGGAGGTTCTGTTTGTAAGTACACCTGGTTTTTATATAACCAAAACTAGCCTCCAAGCCAGGAATTCAAAAATAAGCACCTGCTTTGAGGCCACTGGGAGCAACATCCAAGGGGTTGGTGAGCAATATGTTGCTGGTAAGCTACTGGTTGGGGACCACTGCCCAAGACAATGTTACAGGAGACCTGTCACTCAGACATAAAAAGCTTTATAATAAAAGTCCTTTTTAAAGTAAACACAAAAACCAAATTTTTCTTTATTAACACATTCATACTCATTATAAAGGTACTTATAAATATAAGCTGTCAATCATATATTGCATGCCCCCACCCTTATGCCTTAGGCATAGAGGTGGGACTGACAATTTCTTTCACTTTCTATTCAGTACTAATTGTGTAGCCAGTATATGGTCATGGGCATCAGGTGCCCCATTGTGGTTCATATAAACGGTTTTGTGATCATATAATGCCTGTCTTAATAACAATGTCCACAAAATGGCACATAAGAACAGGATTTACACCATGGGATTGTGGTGCTGAAATGAGATGTGAGGATGCAGCCAAACTTGGTAAAAATTTTGAAGAAGCTTTATTGATCCATTTGAAATCACCAAAACACAAAGCAGGCAGGGTGAGATTGACCACAACATGGCACCTGCCTGCTCGTTGTTTGCAAGACTGAAGGAAACAAAATGTAAACAATTTATATAGTGTAAGTAAAGTTTATTTTTGCTTAACAAACACAATAGAAAAGAATTTGGAATTATTTCTTAAGGTGACAGGTCCCCTTTAACTCAAATGCATTTAAATAAATGAACTAATAAAGTAACTCAACTGGCAAAATATGATTTTGGAAGTCTGGTCAAATTAATTTATAAAACTTGTTTTTATTTGGAATTTTTGACACATCTGTTGGTTAACATTGATTGTACAACAGGATTTCCGTCTATTCTAATAACATTATATATCAACAGTATAACAACATTACAATAATATTATCATGATAACATTTCTAACAATCAGCTTGCATGACTTCTGTGTTGAGACCCTATAGAGAATTATGTGGATAGGAGGCTTGGTCATCTTTAATTTAATGTAATGTTGCAGGTTTTTATTTTGTATACAGTAGAAAAATGATTTTACCTTTCCCAGGAAAAAAACATTTTGAGAGCATCACAATCATGAAAATAGTTCCTTGAAGTGCCAATTATGGGTCGCAGTTGGTAATTTGGTAGTCCTGTACAGACCATGTATAAATTCGCTACAACTTTAGCTTTTTGCTGACAGTGGAAATTTTCACTAAACTGTGTAAAAATTCACCCCATGGCTCGTTTGACTTTGCGTGACAAAACAAAAATGACACACAACAACAAAAAAAACATAGAAAAAAAGAGACATGTGATAAACGTTTATGTCATTTTATCCTTATTCTATCCTTCCACATCAACCAAAGGGATCTGAGCCATCCCACTCCATCCCAACCTTTTTTACTGGTTAGCCACATTCGTATGAAAAAAACTGTTTGAGAGCATCACAATCATGAAAATATTTCCTCGAAGTGCCAATTATGGGTCGCAGTTGGTATTTTGGTAGTCCTGTACACACCATTTATAAATTTGCTACAACTTTAGCTTTTTGCAGACAGCGGAAATTTTCATTAAACTGTTTAAAAATTCACCCCATGGCTCGTTTCACTTTGCGTGACAAAACAAAAATGACACACAACAAAAAAAAAACATAGAAAAAAAGAGACATGTGATGAACGTTTGTGTCATTTTATCCTTATTCTATCCTTCCACATCAATCAAAGGGATCTGAGCCATCCCACTCCATCTATATAAGGACATAGCAATCAATATGTAGCTTATTCATTTTAATATGGAATACAAAGCACTCAAATATTATCTGTTGGTGGTCAGAATTATTATTAGTTGTGCCTGTGTTTGTAAGCAACATAGTGTAGTAATAGATACCATTACTAGATGACCAGAGGTAATGTCAAGAATCACAGACATGTTTTTAAGAAATTGGCAACATGGAAGTCTTTTTTTCTATAGAAAAATCAGTTGTAGCACAGTGGATAGAAGGTCTTCTAACAATGTAGGGCATGTGTGTATAAAGTATACTGAGCAAAAAATGCATGTGATTTTGCCCTCCCAAAACAGAAACAAGGTGCCACAAAAAAACAAAACAAAAACAACCATAGACTCTAATGTAGTTTGCTAGAAATATAAGGTGCAACAAAATATGCACACCATCAAATAGATGCAGGTATCCAGATAGATACATGTGTCAGGAAAGTGTTAATAAATGGAGAACATATTGAATTGCTAGTTATCCTCTGTGGTTCTTCAGTATAATGTCTACTAAATCAGCCTCTTCCTTTTCATTTTTTATTTTTTGTGATCTTTAATATATGCATACCTCCCAACTGTCCTGTTTCTTGTGGGATAGTCCCAATTATGACAGCTCAGCCCGCAGTCCTGGGTTTGTTACTGAAAAGTCCAGAGTTTCTCCTGCTCTGACCCAGAAAACGATACAAAGGTTCTGAAACTTAATTAAAATAAGAGGCTTTTTGTCAGAGAGCCCAGAACTCAAGTAGCTGCACTTGGATATTCTTGTAACAATTTAAGATAAGCAGGTCTCTAGGTGAAACTGTGACTCATAGCTTAAAGAGTAATTTCAGCTTCATTAGCAAAACTGTTAAGAACACATAAAACATGGCCCTAAAACTCCCAGAAATGTGTTCAAACTTTTATAACCTACCATTTTTTGTAAAATGGACATGATAATTATGGGGGTGTGGCCATAAAATAGGTGTGGTCAAAAAAAGTTCTGTCTTTGTCCCGCTTTACATTTTTCTAATGTTGGGAGGTATATGCTGATTTATCAATATGTGCTGAGAGAACCGCTTTAAAGTACTCGTAGGCTCCTTATACAGATCCCTTAGGAGTGTTCCAGTAGGGGATTAAACTGAAAAATAGAAATAGCTTACATGTGATTACAGTGAGAAATCTGCCATCTCTGGGGGGATTCTTTTATAAAAAGTGATATGAGAGCCAGTTTTCACTGCCATTAACTGGTTCCTGATGAAACTGACCCTAGTGTGTGTGGGCTAGGTAGCTTCAGCTGAAAGATTAATTAGGGCTGGAATTAATGTTGATAAAAACCACTATGTAGCTGCATACTATGTTGGAGCTATAGTAACTTGTGTGCCTTCTGCTTTTATGCAGTAATTGTACAGTAAACCCATCATTTTACCTTTACAGATTACCAATTTGAAGTCAGGAAGGATTTTTTTCTCCTTCTGAGGCAAATTGGAGAGGCATCAGATTGGAAACTTTACTGTTTTCTGGCTCAACTAGCAGTTTTTATTTAAACAAAAAGGTTGATCTCTAAGGTATGTCATGGCTATAGGAAGTACATAAAGATTGGAGTTCACGTTTTACAGAAGGGCCCAGGGCAAGATATGCATGCGTTTAGTGTTTAAACAGCTTGATTTCACTAAAATAACATTCACAAAGTCAAAAAGGCATTTCTATGAAAATTGGGACAACATTTTGGTGTAACGCAAGAAAATAAATACAATTCAGGAAAAGTACCCACTAAAATGCATGACAATGGCTGGGACCACAAAAAAACTTTCTTATATTATCTCTGGCTTTGCAGCTGCTCTAATGTTCATAATGTTATGCTTACACCCACTGAATACTATCACAAATGCTAACCAGTCTGCAAAAGCAATATAGGGAGGTCCTGACACAAATATGAAGTTGATTAGGAGTGAACAGGAGGATTATGTACCAACACTATGTAATTCTTCAACAATTTCTGAGAAAATGATATGGCCTTAGTCCCAGAGTACCTGCAAACCATTTAAAGGAGAGAGACATTGTATTTACCATTTTATTTAACATGACCGTGATGTGTACATATATTATGATATATATATATATATATATATATATATATATATATATATATATATATATATACTATTTTCAAATATTGTAACAATCTCGTTAATGGGAACCTTGTGAGGTTCCGGTGTTCACCGACGCCCTTTTGGTGCCCGGGCTTTCTGCTTCGGAAGCCAACAAGTAAGTGTGTAGCCAAAAGAAACGAGGTACCGGCAGGGATCAAGAGAAAACTTTTTCAGAGTCTCCTGGCGCGTCTTACAAATATGTTCATACAGATTATAGTTTTTTTTTTTCTGATTTAATTTATTATTATTATTATGACTATAAATGAAATGTAGAGTTCCAACCAGTACCTAGTTATTCTGGGTGCATCTATGGTCACGTAATCTTTGCCATCCTACATATGGAAGATCTTCATAGTGATTAGAGATGTCGCGAACTGTTCGCCGGCGAACTTGTTCGCGCGAACATCGGGTGTTCGCGCTCGCCGGAAGTTCGCGAACGTCGCGCGACGTTCGCCATTTTGGGTTCGCCATTGTTGGCGCTTTTTTTTGCCCTCTCACCCCAGACCAGCAGGTACATGGCAGCCAATCAGGAAGCTCTCCCTTGGACCACTCCCCTTCCCTATAAAAACCGAAGCCCTGCAGCTTTTTTTCACTCTGCCTGTGTGTGCTGAAGAGATAGTGTAGGGAGAGAGCTGCTGCCTGTTAGTGATTTCAGGGACAGTTGAAAGTTTGCTGGCTAGTAATCGTTTTGATACTGCTCTGTTATTGGAGGGACAGAAGTCTGCAGGGGTTTGAGGGACATTTAAGCTTAGGTAGCTTTGCTGGCTAGTAATCTACCTTCTACTGCAGTGCTCTGTATGTAGCTGCAGTGGGCAGCTGTCCTGCTTCTGATCTCATCTGCTGACTGCTGCAATAGCAATAGTCCTTGTAAGGACTGCTTTTATTTATTTTTTTGTTGTTTTACTACTACTACTACTACTACTACTACTATAAGAGCCCAGTGCTATTAGTCTAGCAGTGTTGGGGAGTGGGACTGGTGTGCTAATCTGCTGCTCCTAGTAGTTCAGCAGCACCAACTTTAATTTTTTTTTTTTAATATTCATTCTTTTTTTATTTAACTTTTTTTTTATTTTACTACCGCTGTAGTAGTGTATAAGTTGACCTTTTAGGCATTATTTGCCCTGTAGGCATTTTTTGCCCAGTGTGTTATTCAACCAACTGCTATCTAGCTGTGTGCCCGTGTTCACATTCTGTCTAAATATCCATAATATTACCGTCTCCAGAAAAAACACCGGAGTGACTTTTTTCAAGCAGCCATAATAAATTTTACGTAATCCGTATCCATCGCTGTAGTAGTGTATAAGTTGACCTTTTAGGCATTATTTGCCCTGTAGGCATTTTTTGCCCAGTGTGTTATTCAACCAACTGCTATCTAGCTGTGTGCCCGTGTTCACATTCTGTCTAAATATCCATAATATTACCGTCTCCAGAAAAAACACCGGAGTGACTTTTTTCAAGCAGCCATAATAAATTTTACGTAATCCGTATCCCTCGCTGTAGTAGTGTATAAGTTGACCTTGTAGGCATTATTTGCCCTGTAGGCATTTTTTGCCCAGTGTGTTATTCAACCAACTGCTATCTAGCTGTGTGCCCGTGTTCACATTCTGTCTAAATATCCATAATATTACCGTCTCCAGAAAAAACACCGGAGTGACTTTTTTCAAGCAGCCATAATAAATTTTACGTAATCCGTATCCATCGCTGTAGTAGTGTATAAGTTGACCTTTTAGGCATTATTTGCCCTGTAGGCATTTTTTGCCCAGTGTGTTGACCTTGTAGACATTGTTTGCCCAGTTTTTTTGGACGCAGCCACTGAAGCACAGTTGCCAGAAAAAATATGCCATATAAATGCTGAAAATATAAATTTTTTTGGTTGCAGCCACTGAAGCACAGAGGCCAGAAAAATTATGCCATATAAATGCTGAAAATAGTCATTTTTCGCCATACGTTGACCTTGTAGACATTGTTTGCCCAGTTTTTTTGGTTGCAGCCACTGAAGCACAGAGGCCAGAAAAAATTAAACCAGTAGGGTTTGCACCCTAGTTTGTAACGGTGGCGGAGGGAGGAGGACGCTAAAGGACAGCTGTGTGTGGAGTCATGAGGCTTGAAGAGAAGGACAGCTGCATAGAAGTCAGAACAAGTCTTCCGGCGTGCAGTAACCCTCCGAGATCCACCCCTCATTCATTTTAATAAAGGTCAGGTAATCGACACTTTTGTGACCTAGGCGAGTTCTCTTCTCAGTTACAATCCCTCCTGCTGCACTGAAGGTCCTTTCTGAGAGCACACTTGAGGCTGGGCAAGACAAGAGGTTCATGGCAAATTGTGACAGCTCTGGCCACAGATCAAGCCTGCGCACCCAGTAGTCCAGGGGTTCATCGCTCCTCAGAGTGTCGATATCTGCAGTTAATGCCAGGTAGTCCGCTACCTGCCGGTCGAGGCGTTCTTTGAGGGTGGATCCAGAAGGGTTGTGGCGCTGCCTTGGACAGAAAAACATTTGCATGTCTGACGTTACAGACCGGCCAAAGGGCTTTGTCCTTGCAGGTGTGCTCGTGGCAGGATTACTGGCACCTCTGCCCCTGGAATGTTGATGAGTTCCTGAAGTGACATCACCCTTAAAAGCATTGTACAACATGTTTTGCAGGCTGGTTTGTAAATGCCGCATCTTTTCGGACTTGTGGTATGTTGGTAACATTTCTGCCACTTTATGCTTGTACCGAGGGTCTAGTAGCGTTGCGACCCAGTACAGGTCCTTCTCCTTAAGCCTCTTGATACGGGGGTCCTTCAACAGGCATGCCAGCATGAAAGACCCCATTCTCACAAGGTTGGATGCAGAGCTATCCATCTCCGCTTCCTCATTATCAAGGACTGCATCATCCACGGTCTCCTCCCCCCAGCCACGTACAAGACCAGGGGTCCCCAAAAGGTCACCACTAGCCCCCTGGGAAGCCTGCTCCTGTTGGTCCTCCTCCTCCTCCTCCACAAAGCCACCTTCCTCCTCTGACTCCACTTCTGGCACCTCTCCCTGCGTTGCAGCAGGTGCCTGGGTTCGTTCTGGTGATTGCGACCATAAATCGTGCGCTTCCAGCTCCTCGTCACGCTGGTCTACAGCCTCATCTGTCACTCGTCGCACGGCACGCTCCAGGAAGAAAGCGAAGGGTATTAGGTCGCTGATGGTGCCTTCGGTGCGACTGACCATATTTGTCACCTCTTCAAAAGGTCGCATGAGCCTGCAGGCATCGCGCATAAGCACCCAGTAACGGGGGAAAAAAATCCCCAGCTCTGCAGATCCAGTCCTACCACCCAGTTCAAAAAGGTACTCGTTGACGGCCCTTTGTTGTTGCAGCAGACGTTCCAACATAAGGAGCGTTGAATTCCAGCGAGTCTGGCTGTCAGAAATCAAACGCCTGACTGGCATGTTGTAGCGCTGCTGAATGTCAGCAAGGCGTGCCATGGCTGTGTAGGAACGTCTGAAATGGGCCGACACCTTTCTGGACTGGGTGAGAACGTCCTGGAATCCTGGGTACTTGGAGACAAAACGTTGGACTATTAAATTTAACACATGTGCCATGCAGGGCACATGTGTTAAATTTCCCAGTCTCAACGCTGCCAACAGATTGCTTCCATTGTCACACACCACTTTTCCGATCTGCAGTTGGTGTGGGGTCAGCCACCGATCGGCCTGTGACTGCAGAGATGACAGGAGTACAGATCCGGTATGGTTTTTGCTTTCCAGGCACGTCATCCCCAAGACAGCGTGACAACGGCGTACCTGGCACGTCGAATAGCCTAGGGGGAGCTGGGGGTGCACAGGTGTGGAGGAGGAGAAGGAGGACCCAGCAGCAGAGTAAGAAGAAGAAGAGGAAGAAGACGAGGTAGAGAGCGATGGAGGAGTAGAGGTGGTGGCAGAACCGCGTGCAATCCGTGGCGGTGACACCAACTCCACTGTTGTTGTTGTTGTTGAGCTACCCATTCCCTGCTTCCCATTCCCAGCCATTACCAAGTTCACCCAGTGGGCAGTGTAGGTGACATACCTGCCCTGACCATGCTTGGAGGACCATGCGTCAGTAGTCATATGGACCTTTGGCCCAACACTAAGTGACAGAGATGCGGTAACTTGGCTCTGCACATGTTGGTACAGGTGTGGTATTCCCTTTTTAGAAAAAAAATTGCGGCTGGGTACCTTCCACTGCGGTGTCCCAATTGCTACAAATTTGCGGAAGGCCTCAGAGTCCACCAGCTGGTATGGTAAAAGCTGGCGGGCTAAGAGTGCAGACAAGCCAGCTGTCAGACGCCGGGCAAGGGGGTGACAGTCAGACATTGGCTTCTTACGCTCAAACATGGCCTTCACAGAAACTTGGCTGGTGGCAGATGACTGGGAATGGGAACAGGTGGTCAAGGTGGAAGGCGGAGTGGAGGGTGGTTCAGATGGGTCAAGGAGAGCAGAGGTAGAGCAGTAAGATGCTGGACCAGAAGGAGTGTGACTTTTAGTTTGCCTGTTGCCTTTGAGGTGTTGCTCCCAAAGTGCTTTGTGCTTGCCGCTCATGTGCCTTCGCATAGAAGTTGTACCTATGTGGCTGTTGGGCTTACCAAGGCTCAGTTTCTGACTGCACTCATTGCAAATTACAATGCTTTTGTCAGAGGCACACACATTAAAAAAATGCCACACTGCTGACTTTTTGGAAGTCTGCGATCTGGCGGTAACAGTAGAAGTTGGCGGCATTGGCGGCAATGGCGGGTGCGTTGGCCGGCTGAACACAGGTGCCGATACATGTTGTTGCCCTACTGATCCCTGCGGGCTGGCCTCCCTGCTTCTTCTAAGTCTTATTCTCCTACTGCCTCTCTGACTCTCCGTCTCTCCATCTGAACTACCCTCCTCTTGCTCTCTTCTACTAGGCACCCACAAAACATCAATCTCCTCATCATCATTCTCCTCAGATGCATCAATTTCTTCTGACACATCACAGAAGGAAGCAGCAGCGGGGACCTCCTCCTCCTCCTCATCACTCATCATTATGTCCATCTCTGTCGTGTTCTCTGCCAGAATTAAATCTGGTGTAACGTCCTCATCTCCTTCATCTTCTTCTGCCAATAATGGTTGCGCATTACTCAGTTCAAGAAACTCATGGGAAAATAACTCCTCTGACTCCAGTGAAGATGGGGCACCGGTGGTGGAGGAAGTGTTACGTGGGGTGGCCATAGCAGTGGAGGATGAGGAGGATGTTGTGGTAAAGTTAGAAACGGTAGAGGATGGGGTGTGCTGTGTAAGCCAGTCAACTACCTCTTCAGCATTTTGGGAGTTCAGGGTCATTGGCTTTTTAAAACTGGGCAATTTGCTAGGGCCACAGGATTGCATAGCAGCACGGCCCCTAGCACGGCCTCTGCGTGGCGGCCTGCCTTTGCCTGGCATTATTTTTAAAAAAACAACAACAACAAAAACTCAGTTGGTTTTTCTGGAAACGATAATACACACAGCTAGATGGCAGTTTGAAGAAAACAGTGTGCAAATAATGCCTACAAGATCAACGTATACACTACTACAGCGGTGGATACGGATTACGTAAAATATATGAATGCTGCTTGAAAAAAAGTAACTCAAGTGGTTTTTCTAGAGACGATAATATTATCAATATTTAGACAAAATGTGAACAAGCTCACACAGCTAGATGGCGGTTTGAAGAAAACACTGTGCAAATAATGCCTACAAGGTCAACGTATACACAGCGGTGGATACGGATTACGTAAAATATAAGAATGCTGCTTGAAAAAAAGTCACTCCGGTGTTTTTTCTGGAGACGGTAATATTATGGATATTTAGACAGAATGTGAACACGGTCACACAGCTAGATAGCAGTTGGTTGAATAACACACTGGGCAAAAAATGCCTACAGGGCAAATAATGCCTACAAGGTCAACGTATACACAGCGGTGGATACGGATTACGTAAAATATAAGAATGCTGCTTGAAAAAAAGTCACTCCGGTGTTTTTTCTGGAGACGGTAATATTATGGATATTTAGACAGAATGTGAACACGGGCACACAGCTAGATAGCAGTTGGTTGAATAACGTATGGCGAAAAATGACTATTTTCAGCATTTATATGGCATATTTTTTCTGGCAACTGTGCTTCAGTGGCTGCGTCCAAAAAAACTGGGCAAACAATGCCTACAAGGTCAACGTATGGCAGTTGTTTAAAGAGAACAGTAGATTACTAGCCAGCAAAGCTACCTAAGCTAAAATGTCCCTCAAATCCCTGCAGACTTCTGTCCCTCCAATACAGAGCAGTATCACGCAGATTACTAGCCAGCAAACTTACTATCATCTGTCCCTGAAATCACTAACAGCTCTCCCCCTACACTATCTCTTCCAAGCACACACAGGCAGATTTTTCAGATACATTTTTGCCCTTGATCCCCCTCTGGCATGCCACTGTCCAGGTCGTTGCACCCTTTAAACAACTTTAAAATCATTTTTCTGGCCAGAAATGTCTTTTGTAGATGTTAAAGTTCGCCTTCCCATTGAAGTCTATGGGGTTCGCGAACCGTTCGCGAACCGCTCGCAATTTTGCGCAAGTTCGCGAATATGTTCGCGAACTTTTTTTCCGACGTTCGCTACATCCCTAATAGTGATTCTGGTCCTAGGCATCTGTATGTAAGACACATCTCATCTCTATCAGTAAGTACAACTACAATTGCTGAAAAAAGAGGCAGATCACAGTTGTACTTGTATTATTGAGGGAGAGCTTGAATTGATTTTTCCATATGAGAGAACACTTGTCATGTAAGGAACAGATCAGCATGTCTATACAAGCCTCTCTTGTCTCTTTTTTTTTTTTTCTATAAGGGAACTCACATGCTGATGTGATCTCATGTGATTTTATTTCCACTGGTTGCAGGCTCCAGTTATAAACTGTATTTTAGTGAAGAAATATGTTTAATTGTCTATGTGATTTGTAAGCTACAGTATTTTGTTTTAGTTCCCTATAAATCACAAATATTTCGCTTAGATTTTCTTTTCCTACTAGTTTCAGTGATATATTGCAGCATTTACTTACTGCTTTGCTGAGTGAAATTCATATGAGCAAATTTTCTCTATTCTTAACTGCAGCCTGAGTTGTTCAGTTTCATTGTATTGGAAATTCACTTTGCATTCTCCTGCTATTTGAAAGCTCAGTTGGTCAACTTGTTCAAGTTTTGTGCTATTAAAGTGTGGCCTGGTTACATTTTCACTTGCAGTGTGGCAATTGGCAAAAGTCAGTATTTCAGCAGTATTCAGATTAGTTATGGATCGGATGCATTTATATTGTGCATTGCATTTAGTGATTAGTATGTCTAAGAGATGCTTGGTTTAAATTATTGATGAGTAAAAAAGCATGTTATGTGTTTAGTGCTCAAATTGTACATGTTACAGGGGATTATAGGGATTCATTTTCTTGCTAGAGAAATAAAAATGCCTACTCCGATTTATGGGTATACTTTTTTAGTAAGTCAGGGATCATTTACCGTACTCACCCGAGGTGCAGTTTGCAAAGTGAAATTTAGGGTGTAAGCCATCATGTTTTTACCCGCATTTTAGACGTGTTAAAATGCATGCAGAAGCTTTTGTACTTGACCCAAATGTCACACAATTGACTTCACATCTATGGTGTTAGGATGTCGTCATTTCCAGTGCTCGGTGACAAAATTATTTTTAACAATGAGAAAAAAAATTATAATTTGCCCCAAAAAGCCCAAATCAGAGAAATGAACATTCCCAAAAAGTTCATAAATTGGCTCCATAGTGTTCATTTGTTTTAAACTATATATTTTTAAATTAGAATAAAGTTAAGAGGGAACATAACCAATACTTACTTATACAATGTATATGCTAAGTAATTTAAATACATGTTCTGACTGACTTAACTAAGATGGCATCACAGTTAAATCTATTAAGAAAAAGGAGAATTCACACATAGGAGACATTACCTACATTCATTATGATTAGAATAATGTGATTAAACATGCCACAAATATGCATTTGTATTTAGGATTGATCCCAAGTTTTATCAGATTATTTGTGGATCACCACTGAATGCAGCAATAAAACCATTGCAAAAATGTACATTCTTTTGTAGTAAACATTTTAATATACATGAAATAATTTTGCATGTCTGCTGAGGCACTGTATTTACAGTATGGTCTAAATAATTTCTTTCCAGCATCCTGGAAACTGAGCACTGGTACTGTGCATGCATTGGACAATATCAGGGTGCAATAAGAGGGTTGTCATGGGTGCCCATTCACATCTCTGCTCAATGTAACACACTGGAACTTGATTTAGTTAATGCTGTGGTTAGACCATTTTGGCCTGAGCCTTCAAACATAAGGGTCACTCATGTGTCATGTGGCATGGACATAAATCCTCCCTCAGAGGGAAAATTGTGTGCTATGGGAACTGATCAAGCTGCAGGGTGCTAATAGAGACTTGTGGCACTGGGTGATAATTGCAGATTAGAGAGAGAGATAGTTGTTGCTCTAGAGGTGAATCCTGCCACAGATTGTGATAGGAGCACTGAAAGGTAATCATAGCACAGAGGGTGATACGAAGAGGCATAGACATAGGAGAGGGATTCCATACTTCCCAACTGTCCTGTGCTTCACGGCACAGTCCCGATTTTGACAGCTCAACTGGCAGTCCTGGACCTCTTGCACTGAACAGCCAGAAAAAAATACAATGTTATGGCTTTTGGCAGAGAGCCCAGAATAGATACTTTTGTAACAATTTAAGATAAGCAAAGAAGTAATTGTAACTATTTAAGATAAGCAGGTCTCTTGGGGAAACTTTGATTTCAGCTCAATTCACCTTCATTAGCAAAACTGTAATAACACTTAAAAACCACAAAAACTTCTTCATACTTTAATAACCTGCCAAATTTTGTAAAATGGACATAGCAATTAGGGAGTGTGGCCACAACATGGGCATGATCAAGACCATTTTTCCGCTCTCCATGCGCCAAATCTCTTTTCCCCTTTTTTTATTTCCAAAATGTTGGGAGGTTGGGATTAATTTCTCCACAAGTTGCTAATAGGAATAGGTAACTTTTCCACCTTTGTCACTGGTAGCAGATAGAGACACCTGTAGCACTGAGATTTATCTAGTATTTAATACTAGGTACTCATTTTGTTCTGTTGATATGACAGAGACAGGTGTGCCACTGAGAGGGTTAAACCTGCTGTACAGTTATGATAGGGTTAATCAGAATCAGTGGGGAATAATCTTGCTTCAGGGAGGTAATCAAAGCACCTCAACAACTGGATATCATTCATTATCCCTTCCCTTTTCATACAGAAAGGGAAGGTGTATCTCTGGGGTACTGCTCCGAGGCATTTTGGACATATGATACTTATAGAGAGGCTGAGATGGCATGGGTAGCTGATTTTCCTGCTGGTTTCACAGACAGACAAACACAGACACAGTGGCATAACGAGATGTTACAGCAATTCAAAATAAGGCCTGATCTATTTTATCAAGATGCAAATTGCTCATTAATAAGGGCCTATCTGGGCCCTCTACAAACAGACAGAATTGTACAAACCCACGCACATAGGGGCAGATTTACTAAAGGGCGAAGTGACTAATGCTGTCGAAGATTTGCCAGCGTTACCGTTTTCAGGGACTTCACAGATTTACGAACGGGCACAGGCGTCACTTCCCTAGCGAAGGCCATAGATGCTAGCGGTGATTCGCACTCTATTGCCAGGCACATTTTTGCTCTGGCGAATGGACATTACTCCGCAAATTCACTAAGATGTTGATTTCACTGAACGTTACCTCTTTCGCCAGACTTGCCAGGTCAGACCAGGCAAAGTGCATTGTTGTGCATAGATCTTCCACATTCTTCTGTTACTTACACCATATTTTTTAGTGGAAAAAGTTTCTAAGTCCAAAGAATGCTGGCGTCTTTTTTTTCCCTTTTTTTCAGAGTGATAGCCTGCAAAAGTCCTTAAATTTTTTTTTTGGGTAACCGGGTTCCTCCATACATTTTCTAACATTTGGAACATTAACTATACAGTGGGCTCATTTGTAGGGCATTATAACAACTCTACTTTCTTTATTAAAGGGGTTGTTCACCTTCAAATTCAACTCTACATCATGCTAAAAAAACTTTTAGTATGATGCAGAGAGTGATTTTCTGATTTGCAATTGGTTTTCGTTATTTATTATTTGTAGTTATAAACAATGAAGACCAATAGAATTGGCCATTCTATAACATGCTAAAAGTTAATTTAAAGGTGAACCACCCCTTTAAGGTTTCCTGGACTTGTGTAATATAATGTATTTGCTGCAACAAATATGTCCATTCAACTTTAAATTACCCGTCATATGCAAATTAGTTAGAGAAGACCTCTAACGAAGTATCGCTAGGCAGAAATGAACTCTAGAGCATCTTCATTTTGATTTAATGATTTGCCAAAGTAACGCTAGCGTAAATTCGCCAGTGTTCGGCACCCTGGATGCAACTTCGCATTTTAGCAAATTAATGTTGTAATGTTGATCTAAATTTTGCCTGGCGAAGTGTTGCGATGGCTACGAATAAAATGTTAAAGGGGTTCTGTCATTTATTTATTTATTTTTTAATGCCACTGTTGTTTGTTCTACTCAGTGGGGTATATTTATCAAAGAGTAAAGTTAGAGGTTGCCACAGTCCTCTAAAGTAAAATTCCGGCACTCTCCATTCATTTTTAAAATAGTATTTATCAATGGGTGAAAGTGAAAGTTCATCCTTTGATAAATACGTCTTTCAAAATCCAATATAAATAAAGAGTGGCAGACTGTTGCAATCTCTAACTTTACTCTTTGATAAATATACCCCAATGTCTGCCCAAATTGCAGTCAACTGCTTGAGTACTAGTCCCATAGCTACCAATAGTACTAGTCCCATAGCTACCAATAGGTGTTGCAATTGATTTATATGTTTTTTTTCTCTGGAGATTCCCACTGACACGAATGCAAATACATATTATGACATTGGTTGCTTGCGGCTAGTGCAGTTTTCTCGTGGGCAACATATCTCCCCATGTGCC
The DNA here is from genome assembly GCA_038501925.1 of Xenopus petersii. Taxonomy (NCBI): domain Eukaryota; kingdom Metazoa; phylum Chordata; class Amphibia; order Anura; family Pipidae; genus Xenopus; species Xenopus petersii. The sequence goes on from CM076682.1 coordinate 103,557,630, forward strand.
ATTACCCCAAAGTGAATAGGAGACAGAATGAACAGGTTTTCCTGGTCCCCCAGTCATTACAATACCATCAGTGCTATTAGCCCTAAGCAGAGCAGGGGCAGGAACATAGAGGCACTATCAGTTCAGGCAGCTGAATCCTTCAGTAGAGGTGTCAGGGAGAGCTGTTGTCTTGTTACCTGTTTATTTTTCTATTAATAGGCTGATGTGGGAGGTGGCATCACTCCAACTTGCAGTACAGCAGTAAAGAGAGAATGAAGCTTTTCAGAGCACAAATAACATGTTAAGGCCACTTGGAAAAGTAAGAAAATGGCTCACATAAATTTCAAAAAACTACACATCTCAGTTGGGCCCTGTGGATTCCATTGAGTGCTGGATGGCCCATTTCTGTTTATCTCCAAACATTTCTAACCCACACTTACATAATGCAATGTTTTAAACAATATAGTAGGAAATTAACAAGTTTTTCAATATGTTGCCTGGAAAACATATATACAGATCCACTGTCACTATGTATAATGCAGTAATAAAATATCATTGCAAAATAAAACATAATAAATGATCATCTATAATACCTGACCCATACCAATTAGCATTATCAATCCTTGGTCATCCCTTTTATTTGTATTTCTACACAGTTTAGAGACTGAGGCTGACTTTTTTTCTTTCATTTTCAAAAGCAGAAGGGTATAAAGAAGTGTAAAGAATCTGGAAGCCTGTTGCTGATATGAAATCACTTGGGAGGAAAGCTGTCAGTCACCATCCTGCTTTGTGGTATATCGTTCATCATACTAATGCATAAGGGAAGTACAGCCATTCATCACCCTTGTTTCTTTAAAGTATCTCTGTTGTTGCATGGTAATATTTATCTCTATTGGGTGATATTTCTACAGAGTGTATTTATATAAATGTAGGGGTTTTATCCCTGTGTGAAAGGCAAGCTATTAATCATTTTGTTGTGATTAAAAATGTGTGAACCTGAAGTGGTGGGTTACTTTTTTTTCTTCTGGATTTAGAGCCGATAATCAGGACAGTTAACCGAATGATGTATACTAATGATGTTGTTAAGCAGATTCCAGTATTACTACTCCTTGAGCCCAGTGCTGCCTTTTGTTCTCCACTCCCCATATATAGTATGAAGAGAATAATTTGGCTTTAAATTATATTCAGTCATACAGTGTATGGGGGGGGGGGGGGAAATGTACAAGTACTGGGGGCTGAAAATCTGAAAAAGAAAATTTTGTTTATTAATAATATTATATCAGCACCTCACATGGTTAAAAGCATAAGATAGGCCAAAGAAATCTTATATAGATATTAATGTGAAGATTATCCATCTAACCCCATAATATAGTGAAGTGAATGCTCTTAAGAAGCAGACTGAACAGAGACTAATGAGGATCTTAACAATGGCATATTCAATAGCCTGTTGTCCATTGAGATGCTTAAATCAATTCCACACATTGTGAGTGTTGATAAAATCCATAACCATCTAAGCTGCAGTTTGCAGAAGGAAGCTTGTGTGGGGATAATCAGGAGAACAAGTGGCAATACAGTAACCCTAGCTGTGCAGTGTAAAATCTCACGCATATACAGTGTGTCTATAACCTTAAGCTTGCTGCAGTGGTGCATTTTGCTCAACACAAAACAACATGACATATATTGTTGTCAGTTGTGGTTGCATGTCCTCAGTGAATCCTGTGTCTTTTGAAGAACATCAATTCTGATTATAAATATCCAATTATGTAAAATAGTAACCAAAAGGATTTACAGTAGAAGAGGGGGGAAGCATGTTACCCCAAAAAATGTTTACACTCTTTTGCAGCCTATCACTCTGAAAAAAGAAAAATAAGGCAGCCTTTTTTTCAACTAAATTTTGAGGAAATACTATCTACTCTATTGCACTTTGCCTGATCTGAGGTGGTGAAGGCAAGTCTGGCGCAAGAGGTAACGTTCAGTAAAATCCGCATCTTAGTGACTTTGCTTGGTTACGTCAATTCGCCAGAGCGCAAATTCGCCAGGTGTTAGGGAGCGAAGTACCGCTAGAGTCTAACTCCTTCAGTAGCAAAGTTACTCCAGCGACCGTTAGTAAATCGGCGAAGTACCGAAAATGACATCACTTCGCCCTTTAGTAAATTTGCCCCATAGACTCAATTATAATCAAATAATTAAAAATTTTAAAAATGGTTCCCTTTTTCTTTGTAATAATAAAACAGTACCTTGTACTTGATCCCAATTAAGATATAATTAATTGGAGGCAAAACAATACTATTGGGTTTAATTAATATTTTTCTAGTGGACTGAAGGTATGGAGATCCAAAGAACCCTTATCTAGAAAACCACAGGTCCCCAGCACACAAAGAGATTACTCGCCTGTGATAAATCTTCACTACTGTGGAGGAAGGAAGTGCCGCATGTTTTCCCATCTGTGATTTACGCTATTGCTTGTGGGTAAGCATTTGCAGGAGATTAGTCGCTGGTGGTAGAGAGGATTTATTGTGGGCAGCTAATCTCCTTGTGTGCCAGTACCCTATGGGTGATACAAAGATACCTATGGAACACTTAAGACTGATAACTATAAAAGTCTCTTGGAGGGTCATGTCCAGTCCATGGCCATAAATGTTATGTACTGAGCATCAATTACACTGCACCCATAGGTTTGCTCAGAAAAATAAAAAATATTCTTTTATCGACCTGTACATATAAAGTATATTGTATATATAATGTTGCTATCTATATTACTAGCTTATCTTTCTATTTATCTATTTTATCTGTATCCATCAATGTATCTTTATACAATCCTTTTTTTTTTTTTTTTACTTTGAATACTGTAGGTAGGAAGGCAGAAGCATAAAGAATGCAGAAGCCTGTTGCTGATAACGCAATCACTTGGGAGGGAAGCTGTCAGTCAGGAGCCTGCTTTGTAATGCTGTTCATGATAGGAATGAATGCAAAAGCAGAAGGAACAGCAATTAATCAGTCTTGCTTCTTCAGAGTATCTGTGTTTTTCTGTTCTGGAACACATTTTATTATGTCTTTGCTTAGTAATGCTTTCTGACCAATGTATTTGTAACATTTAGAAACAGTCCATTTGTTAAGTGTAACTAATATATCTAGGTGACTGTAAAAAAATGCATGGGTTCTATTATAATCTTATCATAGATCTAAAGAAATAATTAATTTGTTGATTGTGTGCCAATCCAGGCACACACAAACTGATGCCACTTGAGCCCAAGCCCAAATAAAGTGCTGGGTTACTTATTTACCCCCAGAATTATCTACAGTTATTAAGTTATTTAACTCAGCTATACTGAAACACAAGAAGATGTGAAATTAAAGTATTATCAGTGAGTCCACAGACATCAGGGTGCTGTTAACTTTACAGTAATGGTTAGATTTGCTGCAAAATGTAATATATAAATTAATTCACTGTTTAATACAGATTTTAAGGATATAAATCTGACTTTATTTGTTTTTCTGTGCTTCCTTCTGATGTCTAGGTTTCAGATATAGTTTTTAAGTATAAGTATGCCTTGCTTATCTTTCAGCACTTGTCTTCGTGTCTTCTGTGCTTCTGCATACAAAGTCTCAGTGGGAAAACATGATGGAAGGGTTTAGAATCGGTAGCAGTGCTTCCTCTGCAGTGCTCTTGTTGCCATAGGAACTCTAGTAACCACATCTCATTCACACATTAAGAAGATTTGGCTTTCGCATTGGCTAAGCAAGAAAAGGACGACATGCAAAAGAACATAAGTAGTATAGGGTTAAATGTTTATTATATTGCACACACTGTGTCCACAATTTAAAGCTGTATTAGTTATGAAAAGTCAACAAATGTCTGCAGTAGTCTGAATTATAATTTTATATGGTTAAAAAAAGAAGAGGATGTTTCATGAATAATTTGAGTGTCACAAAGCGTAGAATGAACCAGTGCAATTCCATCTTTAGTGGCAATATTCCCTTGTCAACAAGAGATCTGACTGTCCAAGTAACCAATAATTCATCTGCATGTTTGCACACTCAAAACAAAAACAACAACAATTTAACAAAAGGGTGGTTTAAAAATTAATTTTTACTTTTTGTTCAAAGAAAAACATTTTACATGGACAACGCCATACAACACATGGCATAGTTTATACAATGTTAAAAAGTAGCATAGAATATCAACCACCCATTAGTTATATGTAGCAAGGAAGAAATCAGCAAGGGAGCGGATACACCTACCAGAAAAATGAGAATGGCCCCAACGTTTCGGCACCAAGGCCTTTGTCAAGGGGATTGTTACTTTAGGGTAACAACAACTGAAAAAGGTAACACTATCTATCCATCTATAGGACATTATGACATTTTGTGCATTAAGCTACTAAAAATGTTATCCCCATGTTTGTCCATATACTGTAAGCTAACTTTGCAAGTCAATGCTCTGGCAGATTTCTCAAGATTTGGTGCCCTGACTGAGGTAGGTGAAATAATAGTTAATCACTTAGATAAGTGAAATGGCAGACAGCCAGATGTTATCTATATAATTAAACGTTTTGGGTCATTTACTTTTTCCTGGGGTGTAAATATCAGAGCAGTAAGGGGCACAGGAGTGTACCCCTTAGTCAGGCAGGACTGGCAATCTGTGGGTTCTGGCAAATGCCAGAGGGGCTGCTGTAAGATGCCATAGACTATTAAGTGGGCTGTTGGGGTCTGTTTGGGCCTCTGTGTACTAGGAATGGGAGGGCCTATTTTGAATCCCAGTCCAGTCCTGCACTTAGTGCTTATCTAACAAACTTTGCACCCTAGAGAATACTGCACTTTGTTCCTTGCACTAGATTAAAGTCCAGCGCAGACTCACCTACATCAGGAGGTGCAGGCGAGTCCTGTCCTTGCTTTATGCCATTGGGTGGTAGGGACAGGTCCCTGTTGTAGCCTCTATCGCCTGCCACTCCCTAAAATTCATGTCATTCAGACTCGCATGTTATGAAAGGGTAGGGGCAGGAGGGGCAACACCTACTTAATACTGTCTAACAAAAACAGCAGATGAGGAGGCACGGTCTTCAGATTTAGGGGATGGGTAGGAAGGAGAACCTATGTGCCTCCTTCTGCCAGCCTAACACAGACAGCTCTCTATTTGAGGGGCTAGCTCCAGGCCTTTGGCTGTCCTGCAACAGCAACAAAAAATTAGCAATTGCTGCATTTTTTGCACTGTACCCCTGTAATGTAAACGACCCCTATAGTACATATATGTTTGTGTTTTTGTATTATGTTTTATAGTTTACTCTTTTGTGAAAACAACATTTTGCTATTAAAAAAAATTGGAATGTTAGTGATACATTTTCTACATTAAAAGAGAAATCATTCTCTTGTTCATTATATATGTAAAATAAAGTATCTTAAACATATTTTATGTGGCTAAATATGAGCATAGTTGTCCCAGAGAGGCTCCTCATTTTAAATAAAACTGAACCTACCTGTTCCAAAATTATCATTATATATTTTACAAGCATGAATGCATTCCCTGTAAAACAGCAAGCCTCAGCAAATGGCATATAATTAAACATCTAGAACATTACAGTACTGTATCTAACTAAGGTCACAGAGCAGCTACAGTAGGAAAATATGAGGGTGATAAAACCCACACATTATTTTTTTGTATTTTGTCTCTTCTTAATTGGGGGGGGGGGGGGATATAGCTGGAACTCATAAACTGCTTTTCTTATAAATAAGCTTAAAAACATAAGATAAAGCATTTTCTTTGTTTCTAAATGACTTGTTTGGTATGACTATAACCATAGCAGCACCAATTAAATTCAAACTTAGTCATGCTAATTACTTATAAGCAAGATACTGCTTGTAAATAGTTTTTTTCTTTGGAGGGATTTGTTTGGAGTGGTTCAATTGGTTCAGACTGCTATAACTAAATAAATTTGAACTTGTGACTATACACATTTTAATCATTGCATTATCCTTCCATGGATATCCTTTAGATACAGAAAACAATGTTTTATTTTGTTTCTTAGCACATGGCCAAATTCAGACCTGTAGTTACCTTCTCATGTAACTCAATGAAGTTTGGAAGGTACCCTACAAATATTGCATTGGTTTAGTTGTGCAAAGCCCTTCTGAAGCAGTACTGAATAAAGCAGAGGTCCCCAATTTTTTTTACCCATGAGAAACATTCGGAGCTGGGGAGCAATGCAAGAATGAAAAATGTACTTTGGGGTGCCAAATAAGTGCTGCAATTGGCTATTTGGTAGCTCTTATGTGGGTGATCAAACTACAGGAGGCTCAGTTTGGCAGATCACCTGTTTATGCAAAAAAAATTGCCTCCAAGCCAGAAATTCAAAAATAAGAACCTGCTTTGAGGCCACTGGGAGCCACATCCAAGGGGTTGGTGTGCAACAGGTTGCTCACAAGCCACTAGTTGGGAAACACTCAAATAGACGGTTTGCTTGCTGAGATTAGCCCAAAGCAGAGGTTAGAAGAGCACAGCAGGACAACTTAACTTTCTTAGCATGTCCCACATGAATGAGACTGCCAGGGTCACTTGTGAGCCTCTATAGCAAGACAGACATCTAGATATGTTATTCAAACTCTGTCAAGACATGCCAATTTGCACAGTGTTGCCTCCTTCTAACTCTTGTTTGTTCTCCTTGTGCTTTCATGGGTTTCCTACTGGTACTCCCGTTTCCTCCCAGACTCCAAAAACATACAGCCAGGCTAAATGGTCCTGTTATTGGAGCTCACCATTCTTTTTATTTTGAATCTTGTTTTTGTATTACCTAATAAGTGCAGCGCTGGATTTCTTTGCCGGCCGCCCCTAGGCCGCGCGGTCCGACTAGACGGCCGCGCGGTCCGACTAGACGCACGGTCTGACTAGACGGCTGCACGGTCCTAGCGCCCGCCTACACTTCCCCTTCCCAGCGAGCTGGCGAAAAAACGCCGGCGCAGCTGGTGAAATTGAATGGGGACGCACACGTCCCTATAATGTGGCTGGGCGGCATGCCGGTCCTATTTTTTGCCGCCCTAGGCCCGGGCCTTGCCACCAGTAACGTAACTTGGTGGGGTTGGGCCCTGGTGCGGGCCATGCAGACGGGCCCGTCCCCATCCTCGTCTGCGCAATTTTTCTCTGTGCCTGCAGCCGACTCCAGCCGGCACGATCTTCCCTGGCCCATTTGCACCCCCTGCTCCCCCGGTAGTTATGCCCCTGCTTGCCACAAATCCGGGCCTGAATAAGTGGCCTCACCACACCCTCACCATTTCTTTGGGGTATTATAATACATAGTAGTGTAGCTGTATAGCACAATTTGTGATCTAAATCAATACTATTAACTTCAGGAATGATGGAGAAAAGGTACTGGGAATCAATTTTTTTTTTCTTATGAGAAATTTAAAGCAATTCCTTCAGATTTTATTGGTCTTCCAAACTGTCTCTATTTGTCTCTGCTCGCATGAAGTTGTTAGACAAACATTGAGTTAATACTATTTGGGGATTGGAAACAGAAGCAGAGATCTTGAGTTAATAGAAGTTTATTGTAGGAAGGTTTCAGACTTCCTCTGTGGACTGAATTATCTGATCTACAATCACCTTTTAACTTTATGGTGTACCCTCACTAAAGAAAAAAGATAGGAAACAATGTTATTGTGGCAAAATTAGCTGTAGGGATTGCTATTAAAAAGAAGATGCAACATATAAAAATGCATCTGTTTTCAGAAATGTACCTTTCTTGTTCTCTGCATTTAAAATGTTGGGATAAATAAGTGATGTAATTTCTGCAAGCAATGAATTAAATTAAATAGCTTCCAGGTATAAATATAAAGATCATTTTGATATTTAATAATGAAAAACAAGTACCATTTCACATTCTCTTTGACATCTAACTGTGATTTTGCCCTGCCAAAAATTCCATGATTTTCATATTCGTAAGCTGACATAAAAAGTATATGTCCCCATAATGGAACAACATTACTAGTAAATTATAGGCTATCCTATGCTAAGGGAACATTCTGATATCATATAGAGTAGAGATTTCCGCTTGCACTGTAAATAATTGATTTAAACTATAGTCAAGCTTTTATTCTGTTTACCCGAGAGATGATCACAATTGTTTTAAAAAATTAGCTGAAACGGGAACTCTTTGATCTATGTCAGAAGGGACTTAAACTTAAAGGAAAACCGCTCATATGTAAAACCATATGTAAATAAACCATTTTCATAATAATATACTTTTTTAGTAGTATGTGCCATTGGGTAATTATAAATAGAAAATTGAAATTTTAAAAAACAAGGGCTATCCCCTGCGATCCTAGGATTCATGGTGCACACATACAAACCATACATGTTAGGTCACATGAGCCAATTAACAGACAAAGTTCTGTCTTTTGCTTCCACATTTCTTGTATTATTATTTCTGGTCAGGTGATCTCTGAGGCAGCACACAGACCATCAGGAAATGGTGGTTCAAGGCAAGAGATGTAAAAGGGCAATATTTACTTAAAGAATCTTACCAAACTGGAATATATATTTAATATGCCACTTAAATATCTGTTGCTTTCGTATTCATTTTGGGGGTATAGTTTGACACCTGCAAAAAAAATTTGATTTAGAAAATTTGAAGAACAAATAATGCAATAGTTATAAGACCAGTATTGCTCAATTAGTGAAGCTTATTAATGAAGCTTAAAGACACTGAAATTATAGTAGAGAGAGAACACCAGATAATGATATAATGAAATAAAGTTCATAAGTTAATAATGCTCCTCAAGCAGAACCCTGAAATCTTTTTTTCAAAAGACAATTGTTTTTTATATTTTGATTATTTTTATATTTTGATTACTTTCCCTCCTCATACTTTAGTGGGAAATGGCCACTTGCTAGGCAGGTAAGTACAGGTATAGGATCCATTATCCAGAAACCCCGTTATTCAGAAAGCTCCAAATTATGGAAATGCTATCTCCGATAGACTCCATTTTATCCAAGGATTATTTCCTTTTTCTCTGTAATAATAAAACAGTACCTTGTATATGATTCAAACTAAGTGTCAGGGGGCCTATCGGCTCCCAGCGGGGAGTAGTCGGGACCAAGGAGGAAGCTTGGGGGTTAAAGACCAAGTTTGTGGTATTAGAAGAGAACATGAGTGATCGTCCAGGCACAAGTTCAGTAGGCAGGCAGTAGAGTAGCAGAATCCAAGTTCAGGCAGGGTCAGGAAGTTCAGGAATCATTAAAGCAAATTATAGAAGCACCCAGGAACCAAACAGGAAATCGTACAATCAGGCATCGAACCCGTGACCTGGAAGTCCTTAAGTATTTGAATTTTGCGCCGGGCGCATGATGTCGTGACGCTGGCATCGGACCACGTGGGTCATTTCCATCAGGCGCTCCTGACACTAAGATATCATTAATCATTATTGGAAGCTAAACCAGCCTATTGGGTGTATTTAATGTTTACATTATTTACTAGTAGACTTAAGGTATGAAGATCCAAATTACAGAGAGATCCATTATCTGTAGAGCCCCAGATCCCGAGCATTCTGGATAACAGTTCCCATACCTGTACAAAGTTAGCACTATGGTCTGTTCAGCAGATTAATGCATAAAGGTGAAAACGGTTTTCCATGTTACTGTACTTTTAACTTTGAAATATAAGAACAAATCCAAGTTTAGTACTAAATTATGTTAATTCCTGTGTAATACTAATATATAGTGCCATAAAAACATGTTTTAAACAACTTTAACATCTCTAGGTCAGGAGTAAATTGACTTAACCCTAACTGAAGTGCAATCCATCACTTGTATCATTAGCTTTCCGGACTTTGGTTCCCTATCAAGTTTATTTTAACAATTCATCATTGTAACTGTATTCTTCCAGGTGAAAGGCCAGGACAAGGTAACACCAAGGGGGTTATTTACTAAAATCAATTTTTTTTTACTGATTGAGGTTTTTGGGGCAAAAATTTTTTTTTCAGATTTTTCCAGACCTGACTTTTTCAAGGTTTTTTATTGATAAATAAGAAAAAATCATGGATGGGAGTTTGGTCAAGCTTGGTTTAATAAAAATATGAGATAAATTTGAGTTTTTGTAAACAACCCCCCCAAGTGATTCTGAGGTGTTTGTACTATTAAGTAGAAACACATCTAAAAAATTATTTTTAATAAGTTTAATAAGTAAGAGCACTGTGTTTGTCATGAAAATATACATTTTCATACACATCTGTTTGATACATGAACTTTAGGCAATGTATTTCATTAATAATGAAATCTGTAAAGTTGGGTATGCCTGTATAAAACCTCATAAGTTCAGCTGCTGAGATAATTAAAATTAAAAAAAAAAAAATATATATATATATATATGTAATGTAACTTCAATAGCCACGCTAAAATTATTCAATTTTAATTCTAACTAGAACAGCATTAATGGAAATGTTCAATAGATATTTCTACTTTGATTAGTGTTAAAAATTAACCTAAACTTCTCAGTTGGTCTTCATTATTTATTTTGTATGTTTTTTGAATTATTAACCATCCTATTCTATTTTTAATCTGCAAATTTCTTTCAGGGTCATGATTCCAGCAACTGAAAAAAAAACAGGTTGACTTTGAGGGTTCAGTTTTATTGTTTTTTATTGTTATGTTCTTATCTTTCTTTTTTAGGCCCTTTCTAATTTAGGCATCTTAATAAGATGGCATCTGACCTCATCAAAGTCCAAAGCTAACTCTTTCACTATGGGGGTTATTTATCAAAGTCAGAATTTTCTGTAAAAAAACGCTGACCAAATCTGCATAGGTTTTTTGGGCTAATTTATTAGTACACTTTCCCGAAAAAAATTTGTGGGGAAAAATTGTGAAAAATATGATTTTCGCAATTTTTTCTGATTTTTCATCTGAATTTTCATCTGATTTTTCACCTGAAAACTGCGAATTTTGCCCAAAAACTCAGAAAACTTCAGGGTATTGCCAAAAACCCAGCGCACATTCAAAAATCATTGGGACTTCTCCCATTGACTTATATGCAACCTCAACAGGTCTGAGATGCCGGATTTTACATCCTCGGGGTTTAAAAAAAATTCCGAAAAATTTGTGATTTTTTTAAAAGTCAGATTTTATAAAAAAAACTCATGAATTTTTTGTGAATTTTGCATTCAGGGTTTAGTAAATAACCCCCTATATTTCCAGTTCTGGTAATAAATCAGAACACAAGCAGAACCTGGAAAAGGGTTAATGATCTAAGTTCCAAAAAGGGGAAATAGCCCATCAGGAAAAATCCTGGTACCATGGTAGGCCAGCCCAATGCTGACTGTGTGCAGGGCCGCCATCAGAAATTTTTGGACCCCGTACAATGAACGCAACCAGTACCATCATTTTTGGCCACTCCCCATTTGTGCTACACAAATGATCAACTAGCTGGTAGCAACTGCTTTGGGTCCATGAGCTATAGGGGGTCCCAAGGAACTGATAGCCAACTGCAATATATGTTTATGGAAAATTCCTTATTCCAAAGATCTTTCTTCGAGTCCCAATTTAATTATGTATATAGATCCCAGTTGTGTTACTCTATAATTTGTAAATAGTTCAGTTAAATCATGTGCTAATTAATCATTAAGTTCATTGGTGGTCAGTCACTTAAACACTACACGCCTTCCTGTCCTTGCTTTATATTTAAGTTATGTAAGTATTTACATAAATTATGTAAATAGTGTAAGTGTAGGGGCCAAATGATCTTGCTGTGGGGCCCAATAACTAGTCATTCCACTGCTGAAATATTCATGTAGAAGGCATTTGTATAATTCAGTAAATAGATTCCAGTATAGACAGCTCAATAATTCATATAAGTAGCTCATATAAATATTTTAAAAGAGTCACACAACTTACACAAGCTCATTATACAATGTGCAATTTAGGCAACAATTTGCAATTTTTTACCCATAATGCAGCATATTCCCATTAATTTCAGCATAATTGTGTCACTGGGTGGGGTGGGGTTGCTTAGCCTTCACTGTTAAATAACGTTGTTTTTAACTGGAATTTCAGCTCTCCCTGAAAAGTGCACTAACCATTTTTGGAGATTGATATCTGGTTGTTAAGAAACACTGGCATGTTATAAAGAATGAAAGAAATACAGGCAGCAATGAAATAAGCTGAGTTCAAATGTGATAAAAAATGTTCTACTAGGAACTGGTGATCTACAAAAACATAAATTACACTTGAATGTAGAATGAAGATTCAAACCTATTCAAGCTGCAGAACATGTTTAGTATTATCCTTATTTATATCTTCAACATTAGTTTACTTTTGTATTTACAGAATAGTGATAGCTTGGAATTACACATGTTTAAATAGGTTTATCATTCTCCAGCTAAATAATTTGTATACTGTAAATGTTTTTTTTTATTATTCACAAGCAATGATCCTTTAGTAAACTAAACTGTCAACTCGTACATAGTGAAGCACCTAATCAGTTTAAAAGAAGTAGACTCCATAGTGCGCACCCTTATCAGTTTAAAAGAAGTATAGGTATGGGATCCATTATCTGGAAACCTGTTATCCAGAAAGTTCTGAATTATGAAAAGACAGCCTTCCTTAGTCTCCATTATATCAAAATAACCCACATTTTAAAAAATGATTTCCTTTTTATCTGTAATAATAAAACAGTACCTTGTACTTGATCCAAACTAATATATAATTAATTCTTTAAGGAGTCTATTCAGTTTATGTAGGGGCAAATTTACTTATGGTCGAATATCGAGGGTTAATTAACCCTCGATATTCGACTGCCGAATTGAAATCCTTCAACTTTGAATATCGAAGTCGAAGGATTTACCGCAATTCGTTCGATCGAACGATTAAATCCTTTGAATCGTTCGATACGAAGGATTTTAATCCATCGATCAAACGATTTTTGTTCGACCAAAAAAAAAGATAGCAAAGCCTATGGGGAACTTTCAGATTCGGATTTTTAGCAGCTTTGGGGCATTATAAATCTCGAAAAATTCTAGTTTTCCCCTTTGATAAATTTGAGGTTTAATAAGTGCATGTTTATAAGCTCAAATGCAACCAATACATATTAAAATACAGGTAGGTTTCAAGCTGGCTTGTTTAAGAGGGACTTGTATATATCCATTGCACACTGTCCCATATAGTATTAACTGTTCTAATTGTTCAAGTTCAGTAAAACCTTCCAGATTTCCAAGATACACTTTCTTGTGTGCTGCAACTCTGAATGTGGTATTTTTGCATCTATTAACCCACAAACACAGTGAAACCTCAATTTACATCCCCTGATTTTAGTATTTTTCCTCATTTTACAGCAGTTTTTTGTGGTCCCACCATCATACTATGCATAATGCATTTCCCCGACTTTACACCATATTTTGTGGTACCCTGAAATGTAAATCTCCAGCTTAGCTTTCTGCTCCAACAGTTATCAGTTGGATGTTTATCTCCAAAGCACACCAATGTGTATTATGCAAGCATTTACTAGCACACTGTCCTTGCAACATATTTTAAAAGACTGCGCAAGACACTTTTCCAAAGAAATGCTACCATGCAGGGAAGTGCAAGCCTATGAAAAAATTAACCAGTGGTACATAGTTAAGACCACCATATGGGGTTTACCGTTATGTGGTATGGCTACTTGCCAATTTTTATGATCATAATCTTGTATCATAATCTTGTAACTAAAAAACTCTGCTTTTAATAATATATGCATTTCAGTATATACTGAATTACTAATTAAATTATATATATATATATATATATATATATATATATATATATATATATATATATATATATTGATATCTAAGTTACCCATCTATAGCTTCAAGAATTTCTAGAACAGTAAATATATATTTACTCCAAAATTTAACTTGACCTCCTTGTTTGTCTTTCAAGTATCTATTCCAGCAAACAGCCATTACTTCCATATGTTACTCTAACAACACCTTAAAGGAGAAGGAAAGTACTCGGGGGTGCCAAAAGTTAGGCATGCCCAAGTGATAGCATTTAACTACCTGACACCCTGGGCCAGTGCTCCTATCAAGAGAAAACTGCACCAGCCCGGGATTCTTCCAGAGAGCAACACGGATCGATCAACTTCCAGCTTTCTCTTTATTCGAATTTCCCGTGGTGTATGCATAGTAGAATGAAATAGCTGACTTTTTCATTAAAGGTTGGCTTTTATCTGTACTGCTACACAGAAGCGAAGAGAAAGAAGAAGCTGGAAGACGATCTCTCCGCAGTGCTCCCTGGAAGAATCCCAGTCCTGTTTATACTTGGGGGTGCCTAACTTTTGGTACCCCAAGTAAAGAGGACTTTCCTTCTCCTTTAAACCAGGTGAGTTTTTTTCTTAAAAACATGAAATCACTGATAAACTATCTGACTTGTAGAAACCTGAAATGAATCAATGACTGAGTAAACAGTTACAGAACTCAAATTTGTACATGAATGTAGAAAAACAAGTAGTTTAAAATTACAAGGACTGTCCTGATAGGCAAAAGAAAGAATACAGAAATAAAAGCTAATGAGCGAATGAGGAAAGGAAATAGACAAAATGACACATCAAGTGGTTATAAAAGCAACATGCCTAATATGTCATATATTTTCTTACAATAGAAAAACAGACAAGCCTTTTCATTTCTAAAAACACAGTCACCAGCAATGATAATCTGTATTAAATATTGCTGCTCATAAAGCCAAGCCTTGCAGCACTTTGGATTGCAGTGCTCTACACGACAAATAGATGTTACATCTCCTAGGTACTGTAGTTTACAGACGTACAGAAGGAAGCATCATTGCTCCCAGGGATAAACAGAGAATACAAACATCAATATAACTATGATGGAAAAAGCTGATAGCATAGAATAAAACATAATTTCCCAGCAGGAAAAGTGAAAACACAGATCTTGCTGGAAATGAAGAGTGTATCATTACTCTGCATAACAATATATGCAGTGGTTTCATCTCACTGTCAGTCAAGTAGTTCTTATTAAGGCATAATATGCTTTACAAAAGGAGACTCCAGTGTTTAAATGTAAGATAAAACTTTTTTATGTTTGCGCTGATTATGCTAAATGATGCTTCAGATCCGAAGTAGATTCTTTGAATAATGTTTTCCTGATGAGCTGCACTATCAGAAGGTAAATCGCAGGTAATTGCTCACAACAAAAACTTGCCAATCAAACACCGACACCAAAGAACTTTAAACACATTTGTACAGCGGGGTGCTCGCATGGCAAATGTACTGCGCTGCCTGTTAAAAGAGATGAAATTCTGTTTCTTAATAAGCTATGTCGAAAGGACTTATTAAATCAGCAGTCATGTTCATTACTGAAAAATCAATATGCTCCAAATATAACTCTTTTTTTTGATTAAATATTAAATAATGTACTGTATCATTCTTAGGAATTATGCGGCATTAAATGATTTTCGAGATAAAAGGACCAATGCCCTTATTTATAATGTATGACTTAAGCTGCCTTATTTTAAGTGAGTTTATCAAAGTATAGAGAGATCAAGTTCTGTAAAATATATGGACCAGTGTGCATTTAAAGTTTAAGCTTGTGTCAAATTAGTACAGGTATGAGATCCTTTATCCGGAAACCCATCATCCAGAAAGCTCCGAATTACAGTATTGCTCCCGTAGACTCTATTTTATCCAAATAATTAAAAAATTTAAAAATATTTCCATTTTCTCTGTAGTAATAATGTACTTGATCCAAACTAAGATATCATTAATCCTTGTTCAAAGCAAAAACAGACTATTGAGTTTATTTAATGTTTACATGATTTTATAGTAGACAAGGTATAAAGATGTAAATGACAGAAAGACCAGTTATCCGCAAAACCCCAGGGCCATTCTAGATTATAAGTCCCATACCTGTAGTGGGTAGTCAGCAGGAGGAAAGGTTATTAATATAACTTTTACCTCTGTAAGTCAATTTTAATGGTGATAATGTCCCTGAACATCCTGGGAGCAGCTAGAATAGTGGGGGCAAACAAGAGGACACACTTTAGTGATATTATATCAATCAGTAGCTGTTTTTATGACTATCCCACATGACGATATTATTGTGTGTTTACATTCATTGATTTTGGGAGGCATTCCATATGAACAATTTACGGTGCAACAGTTTTAGTGCTGTCACATAGAGTAGAGTTTTGTTTGGTGAGCAATGCCCTTATAGGTTCATAGTCTCCTTTTATTACTGCCTCCTGTCTGTTAAATTTTTTCCCCTATATACAAAATGACACCCAAATAGATGACCCATGTTGGGGTCTGGGTATGTCTCAGCAGCTCAGTAGTTGTCCCATCTATTAACTCTATTTAAACACTGATCACCATCATAATTTTCAATGCATATACTTGCCATTATGGCAGAATATTTTCCACTCCTATGAAACATATTCTCCTGCTGTAAATTGTATGAGCGGATCAAACCACACTGTTTTTTTAATGCTTTTATTTTATTTTTTTTATTTTTTATGAGGAGTACTTTCAACTTTGTGAATGATTTTTTTGCTTGTACACATATGAGATCCACTATCCAGGATGCTTGGGAATGGGGGTTTTCCGGATAATTAATCTGTTAGAAATTTGCTAAAAATCATTGAAACATTAAATAAACCTAATAGGATTGTTTTTTTCACCAATATGGATTCATGCAGCTTAATCACCATCAAGTGCAAGGTGCTATTTTATTATTACAAATTACAGAGAATAGGGAAGTCGTTTTTAAGAATTAGTGCTATTGTCCCCTACCTTTTTGGCAGCATTGTGTGCAAATGTGCCTATTAAAGGTGGAAACTCTGAACATAACAGTAATATCAGTGTTCCCACAGCGTGTCACCTTTAGAATTAGATGCTAATGGAATTTTAAAGCCACACACACGGAGAGGCCTATTTATTAAAGGTCAAATTCTGGTGGTATTAGATTTTAAAGGGATGCTGTCATGGGAAAACATGTTTTTTTTTAAAGCGCATCAGTTAATCGTGCTGCTCCAGCAGACTTCTGCACTCAAATCAGTTTTTCAAAAGAAAAAAAATGATTTTTTTACATTTGATTTTGAAATCTGACATGGGGCTAGACATACTGTCAGTTTCACAGGTGCCAACAGTCTCATATGACTTGTGCTCTGATAAACTTCAGTCACTGCTACACTGCAAGTTGGAGTGATATCACCCTCCTACCTTCCCTCCCAGCAGCCCAGCAGCAGAAGAATGGGAAGGTAACAGATCCCTGGCACATAAAAGAACAGCACTCAATAGTAAAAACCCATGTCCCACCGTGACTCCTTCAGTTACATTGAGTAGGAAAAACAATAGCCTGCCAGAAAGCAGTTCCTTAGTACAGAACTGGCTCTTTCTGAAAGCACATGAACAGGCAAAATGGCCTGAGCAAAATGGCTACCTGCACACCAGTATTGCAACTAAAAGGAAATACTGTACACTTGTTGGTTCGGGAATAATTTTGTATGGTAGAGTGAATTATTTGCAGTCTAAACAGTGTAATTTAGGAATAGAAATTACACTATAAAAATCATAACAGAATCCCATCAAACACACAATTTTTTTTAATCACTATGCAAATGCGATGGAAGTTATTATCACATGGAAATGAAAATAGCTGTTGAAAAAATTTGTAAACCACAATTTTTTTGTGAACAAACAAAAAATTTGTACAAGAATGAACGTTTTGATCTCTGAAAACCTCTAAAACCACATACGAATAAAGGAAATTAGCAAGAAAAGAAAGGGAACTTTCACTAACATCTACATGACCTTGACAGCTTTTACTTGCCGTAGTTTTGTATTCATAGTTTTTTTGGTTTTTAAACTTGATAAATTACAAAACAATTGTGGATAATACTGTCAAGTTGCATGCAGGATTTTAGTTTTTGGGGTGAAGGCTTATTTGATAAGAAAAAGAAAAAAAAGAATTCCTGCATGAGTTCCTATGCAGGGGGTGATTTATGAACATTCTACTCACCTGGGAGTGATTTCCCACTCTGAAAATGCAACTTCCTATGGCACTGTAATGACCCTGTAATTCTGGGGAAAACTGTTGTATTGAGGGTAAAAAAATCATAAGGTGCTCTTCACCTAGTGATCAATAGAGATTATCATTATCAGTATTAATCACCTATTACATAGACAATGTAGCTTTATTTTTGGAATTGTGTTTGAACATGGAATCTAATAATAATAGTTTATGAAAAAAAAATTATTTTAGCCAGCAACACTATGAATGCTGGGAAGAGGTCATTAACATATTGTTTCCCAGTTGTCAAACAGGAAGCCAATCATATTGACTGTCCAGGGCTACCTCTACTTGTAGCACTGTCCTAACTGGCAGCTTCTATGAATGGGAAGCCAGAAAAACAGAACAATAAATGTATGCACTCTTGTAAAGTGTGTTCTAAAGTACGGCCCAGAACCGGATCTTCGACAATTGTATTGCACATGAAAAATGCTGTCTGGTTGACCCTAGAAGCTGCTAGATGGCTTTTAAAGTGCCAGTGCCACAGACTGTAGAATCTACATAGCTTTTACATAGAGTCCTTTTTGTCACAACTTAGATTCTACATTCTGTGAAAGAAGTATAATAATAAGCTAAACCTAGTTAATTGATTGGTTGCTATGGGTTACCAGACTTGATGCAAAATTAAGAATAAAAATATGCATTCCACAAAGTTATATTGTTCCTTTGACAGTTATTACATTTGCATATTTTAATTGCACACAACACATTTTTTAGAAATGCTTGAAGGCGGTGTACTTTTTTAAAATTCACTGAAAACTGGTTCAAACTATGAAACGGTCTATCATTGCTCCATTTTGAATAGTTTCATGGAATTTATTTCAAATGCAAACAAAGAAAAAAATGTTCACAAAAAGACATTGTGCACATTTTTGCAATTTTTTTTGGAGGTTTTTTTTCCACTCTTCATTTGTTTGACTTAACTCAGCATTGCATTTAATCAGCATCACAATACACCATTCATATATATGAAATAGAAGTGCATATGAAAGGAGGAGTCATTTATTTAAGGTTTATACCAGACATATGTGATAGCACAAACCATTAACCACATGTCAGCGCTTGTAAAATCTATGCAAGGCTCTCCTTTGCACTTTGCTTCAGGTGGCAGTGAGTGGCCAGTTACCAAGGACAACAAAGCCGCCTCTGACATGTAACTTTAGAAAAAAATTAATATTTTTTAAACACAGATTTTAATCTCTCTAGACTAGTAATGTGACCCCCCCCCTCCTTGACCTGCTCCAACGCTAACGTTGTAGGCGCGTAGCGGAAGGGGGGGCAGCATGGGGCTGCTGCCACTTGAGGCAGGATCGTTGCTGAATCTATAGGTTGCATTTTATAAAATATTATTGTACTTCCTTGTATGTAAAAAACATTACCATTTGCATTTCTTAAAAGTGGCCTTCCTTCAGTCCTCGCCTCAGTTGCATTTCCTCCGTGTAACTCCCCCACATCCTCCACACCACCAATTTTTGAATTTATGAATGAATTCCCTCCATAACCCATACCAACATACCTCCATGTCCAGCTTTGATCTCTGCATTCCTTTTTTGACATATTCGTTTCCAAATTCAACACAATATGCTTCTGTAAATATACAAAATCAATCAGACTACAGAATCAATACTTTTCTTACTCTGAAGACCATATTTATTAAATGGTAAAAAGACCATTGTTTAAAAATTCTTTAAAATTTACTCTTGCTTAACGGAGAAGAAAAGGTACAATCACTGGGGGATGCCAAAATGTTAGGGCACTCAGTAATTGTATTAACTTAACTGATACTCCAAGACGATGATCCTGTTACCAAAAAACTGAACCGGCCCAGGTTACCTGCAATCGAGAGATCCTCTACTTCCCTTCTTCTTTCTTCAAAATCCAGCTGCCAATGATTGTGCGATAGAGTGAAAAAGTCGACTTTTATCTTAACGTGATATTGACACTAAAAAACTACTTTTTTGAAATATGAATGTACATTAAAAATTACCTATAGACCATGTTGATCATTTTTTGCTGAGAGATTTGTTTTTGTAAGCAATTATTAGTTGAAGTTCCTAAACCTGACTTTTTTGCCAACCTGACTGTCCCATCTCAGCCTGTAAAATTTTTAATGATAACAGACTACTGCTGCACACATGTGTCAGCCCCCTCGTACAGGAACATGGGGCATCAGACAGGTAATGTAAAAGCATCCTGCAAATACTTTATGGCAAAGTTATAAGTAATTTTCAAAGGCAGGAAGTAGATCGCTTGCTTGCAGATACCCCGTGCTGGGTCAGTTTTCTACTAACAGCACCAACGGCCCAGGGTATCAGGTAAGTGATTATAATCAATGAGAGGTGCCTAACATCTTATCCTTTAAATCACCTGTAAAGGCCTTTGAAAATCTTTGGGAATCTTTTTTTTTTGTATAAATATTGTTCAACATTTGTTAATATGTCCCATTAAATTTTCTGGCACACTTTATGGAAAGTTTCAAAAAGCTGATTTTGACTTCCATATAATTCCAACAACAACAGTCCTTATATGGTTTATTCACTCTTGTTTTATGACTATGTAAGTCATTATAGTTTCTGAAAATTCTGAATATTTTACAATTTAAGTTGGTAATCTTGCAATCAGCTCTTGAGAACTTCCTAAGTAACTTGAAAAGTTCCAAGATTTCTATTCATTTTGCAATTGCTTTGAAAAATACAGCTTCTTATAGCCAGGCTAGAATTTATTTTCTGTAGCTTCTAAAGTGAACGATTTTGAAGTTGTCCATTAGAGCTCCATCAGAATTGAAATGCAATCTTCTCTGCCCTTTACAATAAACCCATTTTGTAAATTATGACGTTGCCTCTTGTTCACTGTACTAGTTTTGCTAGCTGCTCCTACATAAAATGGCTTTTGTTGTTAAATTCTATGTATTTATAATCAGAATATGTGTAGTTATTTCTTTTTGCCCCAAAATGAGAATATTTACATACATGAGATGCATTATATTGTTTTCTACATTTTTTTCACTTTACCCTACCATTCCATATTATCAAAAACCACAGAATTTAAGCTCAGTGAAATAGTGCATCTTTAAAAAAAATTGTAGCTATTAAATATACACAGCATTGGGTAATATATTAAATACAGTAGCTACACATGGTATCATTTGTAATACACGCAGCCTAGCACTTTTATCCTTGTAAAATAACTTGCAAGTATGTTTTTATGGTGGAAATAATCATAAGTACTTGAAGGAAAACCATGCAAGCACAAGGAAGAACTACAAACAACTTGCAAATATATCTCTAAATAGTTTCATTCATCCAGGACCAGGTCATTATATACAGTATCAAGTAGAGGTACATCTAAAGAAACTGGACTTTCTGCATTTTCTTGAAATGTTTCACCACTAATCCAAGCAGCTTCTTCAGTTCAGTGGAGCGGTAGGGATTTCCCTGGCACAGACATTAAAGCACAACACCAACGCACATGAAACCTTATGTGGTCTATGCTGTCCAGTGCAGTCCAGAGTGCTCCGATCTATAAATTGGGGAAACTAAATAACCTCAATGAAAACCATTGTGACTTAATCCCACTTTCACATCATTGTGACTTTTAGCTAACACCTACCTATCAGCAATGCTCATGCACACTTCTTGTCACGAAAAATAAGAAGTCAAGATGGCTGTGTCCCATTCTGTGTCATGATGTGACGCTGCATGACATCAGCATGTTGAGATTTGGTGCAAAAATTATGAACAGACACGCCAGGGACCTGGGTTTTCTGCCTGAATATGGGGTCTACTCCTGAATGTTCCTGAGTGCACTATAATTCTTTATTGATTGATACCTGGATCCTGACCTTCTTGCTTTGACTCCTGACTATGCTGATTGCTGCCTGCTCATGACTTCTTGCCTGGATATTGACCTTGATCTGCTTAACCCTTTGTGTACCACAAACTGGACTTTTCCCTGTCTCTCTGCACACCAGCTTCCTCCTTGGTCCAGACTCCAACCAAACAGAGCCGTTAGGCCCTGACTCTACATGAATGAGTTTGAGTTGAATCATTGTGATTGAATGTCTGTGACTGTACTTATCTTATGGGTTTAAAAGCTGGGAACTCCTTACCATTCAGTTGGACTGAAGTAGCTGCTCGGATGAGTGGTGAAACATTTTCAAGAAGACTCAGAAGACTCCAGTTGTTTTAGATTTATTTGTACTAGATACTGTATAGCTTGCATATAGTGCACTGGCTAGAAAGAAACCTAGTAGCATTCTGTTACAAGGTGGCAGTGTTAACTGCTGTCCACAACAATTCCATTAATGGAAAAAATAATAATACCAATTAAATATCCACCACTTTGAAAGTAAAACTTGGCATTTTCATCAAGGCTAAACTGTGCTGAAAATAAAGATTTATGTTTTAATTTCAAGCCATATAAGGGTAGGTTTCAAATACAACTGAGTTAGAAATTTGCTTTTTATCAGTATGTTCCCTAGATTAACTATTTATTTATTATATCTAACAAGAATTACAATAACCCTTTAAAAAATGTATTTTTGTGTGTGAAAATCCAACTATTTATTCATGGAATATTAAAATGCGCAGACAAAAAAGCATTAGAGTGGGTACATGGTTCACAAACACACAAGATCAAATCATTGCATGACACATTCCTAAGCTAAGTAATTCTAAGATATAAAAAGCATAAGTACAGGATAATAAATTTTTTCTTTTTTTGCAAACACAGGATAAGCAAATGCATATGTCTGACCTCGTTCATTAAAAAAATGCTATGCCTTACAATGCCTTGCTGATCTTCCAATGAAATGATTTAAACAGCACTGAGCTAATAACTTATATCTGCAACTCTACTGTATAAATGTTAATGGTGGCGTTCAACCTCAAACATGAGATATTGTGATAATAAAAAAGGAACATAACGCAATGGAAAGTTTATCAAAACAAAGCCAAATTAAAGTACATTTTTCTTGCAATGCCATTTTTACTGTATCATGAAATGTCACATACTGTACCATATGAAAGAAAGGCTTTTCTATTGGGGAACTTAATACTCATTACTGCAAACAATTCAACCGTTTTTGATGCACTTGGTAAATAGACAGTGACACATGGAGATTAAAAGACCCGTCTAGTATTACAATTGACTCCTCTGTCCCAGATTCATGGCTTGTGCCCCTGGGAGAATTTGTCAGTGTAGTGTGTGTATGTGTATGTCAGTGTATTTGTTGCCACTAACTGCTAATGTCTCTAGATGGCAGTAGGCAGGAAAATACAAAACTGGGACAAGAACATCACTTAAGGGATTTAAAGAATTGCTAGATGTAAATGCAAAAAAGGAGGGTTTTCACTCCGGCTGAAAGTTCCTGTGTGAAAAGTCAAGTAAAAAAACTTTTATTTTTTAATTTATATTTTGGTGGAAAATTCTTTAAATCCTGTGATTTCTGCCCTTGTCCTGTGCATTTCATCTATACTAGGACCCAGGTTTTGGAAACTGTGGTTCTGTTACCTATGGATATCCAAAGTGCAGCGATTATTGATAGTTGGTGGATTGTCACACAGTTTATAACAATATTTGCATAATTGACACTGACACAAATGCAAAAATGTTATATAATGTTAAAAATATAAGGTTAGTCAAAATTTGCCAGATAGTTTGCTCAGCAACACCACTGAGTGGGGGGTTGATGGACCAGGGCTGCCGGCCAGTGAGCTGGGAGAAGTATGTTTACATTTCACCCCTCTTCTTTCCCCCTCTACACTCTCCCGGGCATTTCAGGACATTCTCTCACAGGGGCGCAAATTCACTAAGCGCCGAAGCGCCGAACGCTAGCGTTAATTCGCTAGCGTTTGGCATTTTTCGCTACTGCGCAAATTCACTAACGAACGCTGGCGTAGTTTCGCTAGTGTTACTTCGTACCCTTACGCCAGACGAATTTTCGCTAGTGAGGTAACTACGCAAATTCACTAACTTGCGCAGTGTACTGAACGCTACCTTTTACGCTAGACTTCCTTCGCCACTTCAGACCTGGCGAATCGCAATAGAGTAGATAGGGATTGTTTCAAAAAAAGTCAAAATTTTTTCTAAGTCCCAAAAAACGCTGGCGTGTTTTCTACATGATGGGTGATAGGCTGAAAAAGATCGAAAAATTTTTTGGGGCTCCCCTCCTTCCCCTCTACATTTCCTGACTCATGGCAACTTACCTAGACAGTGGGCACATGTGTAGGGCAAAATAAAAATTTTATTTGCTGGTTTGAAGGTTTTCTAGGCATTTGTAGTGCTGATACGTATTCCTCCATTGAAATTTGAATTTGGCGCCGTATGCAAATGAACTATCGATAGCGAAACTTCGCTTCGCTTGGCAAATTAACGCTAGCGCAACTTTGAAAACTTACGCTACCCCTGTGCGCAACTTCGGATTTTAGTGAATTTGCGGAGCGCTGGCGAAAATACGGAGGAAACTGGCTGCGACAGGCACTCCTTGCTGCCAGCACCACAGAGCAGCTGAAGGGATTTTAGAGAGATTACAGGATGATCGCAGCCCCCCTTCCTCTTTTGACCCCAGCTGGGAGCCCAGGGATGGGGGTTCACTGGGATCAACCAGTGCAGGGATCATAGCACCGCCTAGGGCCCAGGACCTTCATTAGTTATGTGAGTTAGCTCCCTTGGGAATTCACCTAGAGAAGGAAATAAATTTGGTCCGCCCAGTTTTTGGAAATTTTTTCACTCATCCCCCCTGAAAAAGATGCCGTTGACAAACCATTCCAGCGGTAGGGGGAAGGGGAGGATAAAACTAAAACAGCAATCCCTAAGACCATGGGGAATTGGCTTTTAGGTTTCACTACATTTGCCAGTGTGATTTGTGAAAAATTTCCCGGACAAGGGGGACCATTGTTTTCTTATTTGGATCTCATTTGGTCGGCGTACAAAATATATAGCGAGAATTGTTGGCTGCATTACGACAATTTAGTCGCGGGATGGCAGCGAGGGAACATATGCGCTGGGACTGCCAGGACATGAATTTATGGTTGTTGATTATGACCCCCAATAGGCCAGCCCAGTCCTTTCCCCGGAACCCACACCCCCTCTGGGGAAAATACAGGAGCACAGGCTGCCGCTCTCAATAAAAAAGGTTTATGCTGGCTCTGTAACGAGAGCCATTGTAGATGGTATTCATCCTGTCGGTTTCGACATGAATGCTGTGTGGAGGCATGCACCTTGCAGTCCGTTGTTTTAAAAAGAAGTCAGGAGCTGCCAAGCCAGAAAGACTGACCCGATAAGTGAATAAAGGATGGAACCATGGCTAAGACAGTACCCCAATAAAAGAGAGGCTCTGATTATTCACAATGGTTTCCTCAGGGGGTTTTGGATACCATTTTTACCATCGGATGAGCCTAGCTGGGCGGAAAATCTCAGGTCCACACGGGATAGCGGACAAATTGTTTGGGAGAAACTAACAAAAGAGTTGCAAATGGGTCGCATGGCGGGCCCCTTTCCAGACCCCCCCCTTCCACAACCTCAAGGTCTCGCAATTGGGTTTGGTCCCAAAATAGGAACCTGGTAAGTTCCGGTTGATTCACCACTTGTCCTTCCCCAAAGGTTCGTCAGTGAATGATGGGATTGACAATGATGAATACAGGGTCCAGTATACATGCTTTGGAGCTTGTCAGGGGGGCCGGCAGAGGGGCGCTCAAGTCAGATATTGAATCAGCCTTCCGGCTGTTACCAGTTCACCCGGAATGTTTCCACCTCCTGGGGTGCGCCTTAAGGGGGTCTTATTTTGTGGATATGTGTCTCCCGATGGGGTGCTCTATATACTGCTATTACTTTGAAGTATTTAGCACATTACTAGAGTGGGTTGTGGGCCAAGAGACAGGTTGCAAATCGTTACTCCATTACCTGGACGATTTTTTATTTGTGGGGCCCACTAATAATGACCAGTGTTCAAACCTGTTGCACGCCTTTTGGGAGCTCATGGACTTTAATTGGTGTACCGACTGCCGAGGAAAAAACAGCAGGACCAGTAATGGTCATCACGTTCCTGGGTATACAAATTGACACAGAGAGGATGGTTTTCCAGCTTCCCAGGGATAAACTAGAAGTTTTGCGTTGCATGGTGGACAGAGCCATAATGGCTAGGAAGCTTACATTGAAACAAGTTCAAACATTGCCGGGTCATTTGGTATTCGCATGCAAAGTTAGAGTTTTTTGCAGGCGGCTATCTATGGCCACAGTGGGAATAAAGTCCCCTCATCATTATATCCACATTTCAAAACAACATAGGGAAGACTTATTATTGTGGTAGACCTTTTTAGCCGAGTATAATGGCATGACATGTTGGCAGGCAACGGAGGTTTCCAGCCCTGAATTGGAATTATTCATGGACGTGGCAGGCAGTGTAGGTTTGGGGGCTTATTTTCAGGGAGAATGTGCAGGTGTGCAGAAAGATGGCCAAATTTCTGGGTTGGCTCTGACCTTCAAAAGAACCTGACTTTCTTAGAGTTCTTCCCTATCCTGGTAGCAGTTTTTCTTTGGGGAGAAAAGTTTAAGGATAGACGGGTTATCTTTTGGTGTGACAATCAGAGCGTAGTAATTAACCGTCAGACTACCTCCTCCCCTCCAGTTATAGAACTGCTGCGGGCTCTAGTGCTTCATTACCTACGGCAGAATATTTGGTTTTGAGTTCGGCATGTGCCGGGGGTAAAGAACGGTATCTCTGACTCTCTGTCCCGATTTCAGTTTACGGAGTTCCGGAACCTGGCTCCACACGCGGAAGAAAAAGGTCAGTGAGTGCCATTACACTTCTGGGACATTGCTTCCAGGAGTTTATAGAGCTCATCACCAGGTCTCTATCACCTGCCACATGGCGTGCTTATTACAGAGTATGGAAGGAATGGCTAGCAACAGCAGACAGGGAAGAAGGCATACAGAGCCATAAAAGTCGGGCGGTGGCTACTTTTGCTTACCTACGGTCCCTCAAAGCAGCGGGGGTTTCCAGGAGCACGGTAGAAAGGAATCTGGCGGCTTTGTCCTTCCTCTTTCAGTTATTTTATTGGAAGGATGTCACAAAGGAGTTTGTGGTGAGAAATGTGTTAAAGGGTTGGAAAAACTGTTTTCGGTCAAAAGACACTAGACGCCCAGTCTCGTTTTCCATACTGTCTCAATTGATTACGACTGTTCACAATATATGCTCTTCTGTGTCCGAGTCAACCTTTTTCAGTTTAGCCTTTTCAGTGGCATTTTTTGGAGCAATGCGCATAGGTGAGCTAGTTTCCCCCGCCAGGAACAAGCAGGGTGGGTTACTGTATTCTGACATGCACGACCATGAGAGGTCCCTTACCATATTTGTGAGGAGGTCTAAGACAGACCAGAGGGGAAAAGGGCGCACCATTACACTGGAGGCGATAGGACAAGGAGCGTGTCCAGTTCGGCTAGCACACCAATATTTGGGCATTAGGCCAGGAGCGGTGGGCCCCCTACCTATTCATGGGAATGGCACACCTCTCACTCGCTATCAATTTGTAGCCATATTCAGGCAAGCGCTTAAGGCCATGGGGCTTAACTCTGCAGCTTTCGGTTCCCATTCCTTCCGTATAGGAGCGGCAACTGAAGCTCACAGGCACAGGTTTACAGAGGAAGAAGTTAAGCGTATAGGAAGATGGGAGTCAGGCAGGTTCAAGTTGTATATCCGCCCTCATTTATTGTGAAACCAATTCCATTGCAGGTCCAACAAAGGCCATGGATTCTGTGGCATTCATACGTCTTCTGGGCATCAAGAAGGGCCACCATCCGCTGATACGGCAGACAATTGGACTTACCAGTCAACATGGCATGGTTTCGTTGGTTGGGCATTAGGGGCTTTTCCTGGCCACAAGTTTTCCCAGAATTCCATAGTTTATATCGCATGACAAAGGGTCCCATGGTGATTCATGCACGGGCAATGATTTGGGCGTGGTTAGGAATGTCGATCTCATTCACACCATCAAGCAGGACCTGTTGCGTTGCTCCACTTTTACACGGGATTGCGTGGTGGTGTGGTCTGAGATCATTTATCGCCAGTCCTGGCGGCATGCGAGAGATCAATTGGCCATTGAGAGGTGCCGAAAAAAGCTAAATGTGTCAGTCTCAGCCTTTGGTGGAGGATGGGTGGAGTGGTTGTTAGGCACACTGAGATGGAAACGGATGGCCCATGCTTCCTACGGCATGATGACATTTGAACCCGATAGGGTTAGACATATTCAATATGAATATCCAAACAGGCATTGAGACAGTGCTGTCAATGTTGGGGCACCAATCCGACTAAGGGTTTAGCCGTATTGGTGGTGGCGGTTGGCAAAACCTGACAGAGTGTGGTTTAATACCTGGTGAGTTAAGCAGCGTGGCCTGCTACCGACGGCCGGGGGGCAGCTGCAGGAGACTCCTGTTATATGTGGGTTAATTTGTGCCTGCCGGGTCACCTGGCAGTTGGCAGAATTTTAGTTGTTGTTCATGTTATTCAATAAAGCTGTGGCCGCCAATTTTCCACTCAACAGTTGTAATGTCTTTATTACTGGTTTTTAACAGGGAGTGGCCACAGTCAGGCCCGGACTGGCAATGTATCTGTTCGGGAAAATGCCAGAGGGGCCGCTCAATATTTTATTCAAGTGGGCCGCTCCTGATCTCCTTTTAGAAACTGAATCCGGAGGGCTCTAGGAACGCTCCTCCACCACATCTCCCACTGTGGCTCCGCCCATTCTACTACTCTGTTCTCATGCTGCCGTGCTGTTTGCAGGCCCTCCCTGCCATCAGGGGAGGACAGCTGAACAAACTTTACTAATGTGGTAAGAAAGGGAGTCTTTTATCATTCATACTGGTATAACTATTCTATCTCTTTCTTGTATGAAACTTTATAGACCCAAGACAGCATGTTTTCTCTATAACTCCACTAATACTCTGAAAAGCTCCTTTGACTGTTAATACTAACTTCTGTCCCTGGACTTTTCTTTCTCCCCAGTTGTCCATGTGTGTAACTGCTGCTTCCCTTCATATGTCCTTTTGCTACTTCAAATTTAACATAGCTAAAACCAAACTCCTTTTTTTCTCTCTAGCATAAATCTTATTGCTGCTTTTTCTTTATCAGGGCCTCCACTATTATTTCATGTACCGTAACCATGTTTTCTGACATGGAGTCTTATGTTTCTGTTCTCTCCTTCACCTCATATGTACAGCCTCTTAGATCATACATCCTAATAACATTGCCAAAGCACATCTCCTTCTTACTTGCACTCAGTCTCTCTGCACTCTCTATCTGTCCACCAATAAAGTTTTTTTAACTTTTATGGGGGGCCCCTAACCACCAATTGTTTTTTTTAACTTGTATGGGGGGGTCCCTGGCAACCAATGGGTTTTTAGTGTTTGTTTTAGCGCCCATGTTTGTGTGGCTTTTTTTTACTGTGGTTTCGGGTCAGGGACTGTCATCTAGATTATGTAGGTACCCAGCAGAATGAAATGTAAAAAAGAACGTGGCTACATGGGGAATTTTTTTGTGAATAAACAGTAGCAAGTGAGAAAAGTTTTCATTTGAAATCCATTAAAACAAAGTCACTAAATGGCTTCATTTAGGTCTGTGCCAGTTTAACAGAACAATTTGAGTTCATTCTGGAATACCTTTACAGTACATGATTAGCTACCTGATCTTAGCTAAATTAGTGTTACCAATAAAAATATACTTTCTGTAATATTTTTTTATATTTCTATTATATTCAAACCATATTCATCTCTTCCCACTACTGAAAGCTTTGGTTGAGCTGCAGAAAGCAAGCATTTGTTTATGCTTATAAATTTTTGAAGTTTTACCCCAATATAGGAGTGGATGTGTACAAGTCAGAACATCCCGTGTTTACACGTGGGCTGCTTTGATTTTTTTGCCCTGGCTGCTTTTTACCCCCAGTCCGGCCCTGGCCACAGTGGCATTCCCACCCCATCTGGCCATTTGGCAGCCATGTGTACAGGGCTGTATTTATATTTAGGCACTCAATGGCCAGGGATGGAACTAGGGGTAGCTGGAAGAGGCACGTGCCTAGGGTGCAATGATGACAGGGAGCCAGCCTCTCTTCTGCCTGGCAACCCCATTTCTTGGCTTTTGAAGAGGAGGATTTTCACACCGCTAGCTCAATGCCATGGCACTCCTACCTCTGATGCTCACCCCGTGTCGTGTCAGAAGTGAGCAAGTGCTTATGTGAGCACACACATGCAGGGTGGTCTGGGTGATGAGAGTGCTCTATGCTCATATATATTGCCCATATATTGAATTAAGTTGGAGACTTACTGTCTAAACCTGGTGGCAGTGCAGGGGGAGCAGTACATGTGCATCATAGTGTGTCACTCACAACCGAATGTGACATCATACGTTGTCTATACGTATGCACAATTGAATGGGCACACTTCAGTTGAGCTGTATTAAAAGTGGCATTGAATCACAGCAGGAAGGTGTCATTTGTCCACTGCATAGAGCACTGGTAAGGCCCAATCTAGAATATGCTGGCAGGACATTACTGAATTAGAGAGGGTCCAGAGAAGGGTAACTAAGCTGGTAAAAGCTATGGAAAATCTTAGCTATGAGGAAAGACTGGCCAAGTTGGGGATGTTCACACTAGAGAAGAGGCTAAATATAAAGATAACTATGTTTAAATATATAAAGGGATCATATAATAATCTCTCTAATGCTTTATTTACCAGTAGGTCTTTCCAGCTGGAAAAGGTCATCCATTCCGATTAGTAGAAAAGAAGTTCCGGCTAAATATTCGGAAGGGATTTTTTTACAGTGAGAGCTGTGAAGACGTGGAATTCTCTCCCTGAATCAGTCGTACAGGCTGATCCATTAGATAACTTTAAAAAGGGGATGGCTTTTTAGCTTTTAGCAAGTGAGGGAATACAGGGTTATGGAAGATAGCTCATAGTACAAGTTGATCCAGGAGTCAGGAATGATTTTTTATCTCCTCTGAGGCAAAATTGAGAGGCTTCAGATGGGGTTTTTTTTTGCCTTCCTCTGGATCAACTGGCAGTTAGGCAGGTTTAAAGGTCGAACTTGAAGGACGTGTGTATTTTTTCAACCTAACTTACTTTTTTCAACCTAATGTTACTAAGGTTCAGTGCTTAGGACTGCACTGGACCTAAAAACAGCATTGATTGTATGTGCTGGTGCATATACAGTATGACTGTGCAAAACAGAACAAAACTATGCAGAAGTGCAAGGAGTGGATTTTCATACAAGTACCTTTGAGAAATGGTGTATATCCCTGCAACAAATGCGGCAGAATATGTGCATTGTACTCTGTGGTCATAAATAAGCCCTAACTATACACAATAGACACTATGGTGTAAAACAAAAGTTATGTGATTACAAATCTGCATGCACTGTATATT
Organism: Xenopus petersii; assembly: GCA_038501925.1. Taxonomy (NCBI): domain Eukaryota; kingdom Metazoa; phylum Chordata; class Amphibia; order Anura; family Pipidae; genus Xenopus; species Xenopus petersii. The sequence continues at coordinate 103,589,055 of CM076682.1, forward strand.
TTCTATTTTTGCATTTTAACTGGATCAAATAATTAGTTCAATCAGTCCCTCTTGTCACTTAATATAACTTCATGCTCCTATGGAGCTACCGTACTTTAGGGAAGCTGAAGGGCACCTGATTAATTTTTCCTGCGCTGCTTAAACCAGATGGCCAAGTTTCTAATCAGACCCAATTAAGTGATAGTCACAGAAGTACTATTTCTGTTATACCATATTAGTTACTCTTCATATAAAACATACGTTGGTCCCTTGATTGCTGTACAGCAAACCTGACATTACTTTGGTCGCAGCTGAATTTTCCTCTTTCATTCCTTCTGATATTCGTTTTGAAGAGGCTTAATAAAGGTCAATATTCTTTTAGAAGCTAAAATACAATAAGCCCAGATTGCTGATAGCAATGGATTCACTAAGTTAATCAACACGAGATGAGGCTTACATTTTGCGATAATTCAGTGGGTAAGGCAAGCCTGTTTGCATTCTGGGTAAATTGTCAATTATGGGAGTTGTGATGCTGAATAACAGGCCACTCAGTAGGTGTCTTATCAGTAGAAGTATGCTGTCAAAATTTATAACAGTTTTTTTAGCACCCATAATTGGAGCCCTTCTGATACACTTAGCTGATTTTATTATTTCATTTCTGTTACTGCAGTTCAACATATTTGTGTCTTGCATTCTAATGGAAAGGATTCAACTGCTTGAACCCACCTAAGGCTTTTATAACTATCTGCTGAAACTACAGCACACAATAACAGGGCCACCATCAGGAGGGCAAGGGGATACAAGTCTACTGGGCCTAGGCCTGAAGGGGGGCCCAGCTGTGCTGCAGTTTTTGAAAAAACCGTGCCCCCCTCTACAGCGCCTAAGCCGTTCCGCCCTTCCGAAGTCCCGAACCGCGGAAAAGCCAAACAGCCAAAGTCCTGAAGCGGCGAAAAGACCCAAAGTCACAAAAGGAGGTGAAGTTGAAGTCCTGAAGCCACGAGTTCAATTCTACTCTACACCAATGTGTGCTTTTTATTTTTTTTAATCCCCTGGCCACCAATGTATTATTTTATTATTCTATAGGCCCCTGCCACCAGGTCTGGACTGTGAATTAAAATAGGCCCTGGCATTTCAGGTACACAGAGGCCCAAATAGCCCCCACCATCCCATTAAATAGTGACTTTCTATGGCACCTTATTGCAGCCCCTCTGGCATTTGCCAGAACGCACAGATTGCCAGTCCAGGCCTGCCTGCCACCAATGTTTTTTTTAAAAAAAATATCTTCTGGGGCCCCATTTTCTTTAACTTGTGAGGGGGGACCTGGTGCCAATGTTTTTTTAAAAAATATTCTCTGGGGCCCCAATATTTTTTTAACTTGTAAGGGGGCCCTATCGTCAATGTTTTTCTTTTAACTTATAGGGGGGCCCTGGTCACCAATTATTTTTTTTTAACTTGTAGGGGGGCCCTGACCACCAATTTTTTCAACTTATAAGGGGGCCCTGACCATCAATAGCTTTTTATAACTTGTGTGTGTGTGGGTGGGTCACCTTTTTTAGCGCTGATGCCTGTATGATCTTTTAACTGTGGTGTGTAGTGGATGGGATCTGGGGTGGGGCTTGGGGGCCTGGGTTTTGTTGTACGGGGCCCCGTGATTTCTAATGGTGGCCCTGCACAATAAAATTAATTAGCATATATTCCAGTCCAGAAGTTAAATATTATTTAATAATATTATTACAGGGATGGGAGCCCTTATCCAGAAACCCATTATCTAGAAAATCTAAATTACTGGAAGGCCATCTTGCCTTACAATTGCCTGTGGAATGTTGATATTTACTTAAATAGTGCACTACAGTCACCACAGCAGTTACCTCTGAGAAACTTGTGGGATTTAAATAACTATTCTGCATAGAAAGAATAAAAAGAGCAAATAGTTCTCATTTTTAAAAGTATTTTTCTTTTCTCTGTACAGGTGTGGGACCTGTTATCCAGAATGCTCGGGACCTGGGGTTTTCCGGATAACAGATCTTTCCATAATTTGGGTCTTCATGCCTTAAGTCTACTAGAAATTCATTTAAACATTAAATAACCCCAATAGGCTGGTTTTGCTTCCAATAAGCATTAATGATATCTTAGTTTGGATGAAGTACAAGCTACTGTTTTATTATTATGGAGAAAAAGGAAACCATTTTTAAAAATGTGGATTATTTGGATAAAATGGAGTCTATGGGAGACAGCCATTCCGTAATTCGGAGCTTTCTGGATATCGGGTTTCCAGATAAGGGATCCTATACCTGTAATAATGAAACAATCCTTGTACTTGATTCTAACTAAGCTGCAGTAATATTGGTGGAAAAACAATTTTATTGGGTTTATTTAATGTTTAACTAATTTTTAACAGACTTAAGGTATGGTGATCCCAAGTACATAAAGATCCCTTATCTGGAAAAAACCCAGGTCCCAAGCAATCTGGATAAGGTATCCTATATCTGTATTTTATTCACTGAAAGTGTATCGGGGGAATATAATAAAAGTCGGTAACGGAAAAACTATTCGCAATGTGAAAAGTTATCCATTTGCGTTAACAAATTTTGCTTTGCGTAAATTTAATAGCTTTTGCAAACATGGAAACTGTTTAGCGACCACTTCCGACAGCCGTTTGCTAATTTTATAGTTTGCGCCAATGCGCAGTAAATGTAATAAAACTTCTTACTGAAAAAGTTGTTATGTTTGCTCCAAAAGATTACAACACCTTCAAGCATTTCTTAAGAGTGTGTAATTAAAATTTGCAATGCAATAACAGTTTATGGAACAGTATTACATTGGTAGATGTGGGGTTTTTATTCTTATTGTATTTCTCTTAGCAACTTTAATTACATTCCCCCCTATGTCTTTTAAGAACAGTTTTCAGTTCAAAGGGACCCAAGATGCAAACATGGGACAGGTTAGAGTGAAAGGAGCATGAATAGGGGAATGAATAAGGAAGGTGGAACTGGAATAGGTAGAGATTGATGAGAATTATTTCCCTTTTTCGTATTTCCTATTGGGGCAGGGCAGACTTTAATTGTACAAAAATAGGTAGATTTAAGATACATATTATGGGATGCATAGATTTTCCTGGATGAGATAGGGTTAATCTTCCCTTACGACCAAGTTATTAAGTAAGGTTAACACAGCCAATAGGTGGAAAAGGGGTGTGCACCAATACCTGGTGCAGTTCCACTGTGAGCTATAGTAAGGGGGAGAGTGTCTCTCTGGAGAGCTGCAGAGAAGTGCAGTGATATTTGTGTACCTTTATGTGTTTTGAATCCCAATCACACCCCAGAAGAGTAAGGGTCCAACTTCATTTTGTTTTCTTTAAAAATGACTGTATTTGCCACCAGGGTGAAACTGCATTGATGTTTATAAAGTGCAGTAAAAAAACAGATTAAACTGAAATTTGAAGTTTCTTTCTCCCGTCTGCCTTGACTCTACCAATACCAATATGGTGTTTTGATGGTGATTGGGGATTGTTTGTACAGGCAGAATATCTACAGATTAAGTGGGATGTTGCAAGCCAGATGGAGGAGCCATGCTAAACAAGGCCAAGCAACTTGAGAGTTGGTTGCTGGAAAGGAGAAATGAGAGTACAGCCCTGTCATCTTCAGCAAAGATCCCACAGGTCCAGCGCACCCCAATCCATGTTGTGAATGTTCCAGAAACAACAGGTAAGACTATTCTTGGGGTCAAGCATGCTTGGAAAATGTGCTGAGACTGTATTTAAAATGACTAATGTTTTTCAAAGTAAAAAAAGACTACGGTCAAACCTAGGACTTTGTTAAACTCAGATGAGCTGGTTGGCTGGCCTGATGAACCAGGAAGACAGCTGCTTGAAAAATGACTGGGTAAAGAGTTTAATGTTGCAACAAATTTGTAGCAATGAGTGTGTAATGAGCCATCTCAGTCATGTGGTACAGTATATTTAAGCTGGCCAAAATACTTAAAGAAGTGGTTAACGTTTACGTTAACTTTTAGTATGTTATAGAATGGTGAAATCTAAGCAACTTTTAACTTGGTCTTTAGTTTTTCTTTTTTTTAAAGTTTTTGAATTATTTTCCTTCTGCTGAATCTTTGCCTCTTTCAAACGGGGTCACTGACCCCATATAAAAAACAAATGCTCTGAATTGTTATTGTTGATTTTTATTACTCATCTTTCTATTCAAGTCCTCTCCTGTTTATATTTCAGTCTCTTATTCAAATCAATGCATGGTTGCTAGGGTCATTTGGAAACTAGCAACCAGATTGCCAAAATTACATACTCAAAATCCACATATAAAATGGATAAATCCATTTGTGGTGTTATTTTGCTGTGTGAGCATGTGAACATACATAGCTGATGAAAATGATGATGTGAAAAATGGAAACATACTGTAGTAGTGAATGTTGAGAATCCAGATAGAGTGCCTGAGGAGGTGATCGACAAAGTAAATCCACAATGGTATCTACCTCTGGAATCCGATTGGATTCTTCACAAAAAAAGCACAGCAAGTTACACAATTACCTCTTAGGCCCTGGTTCAATACACTTTTGCACCTCTCCAGAGGTATAATCTCTCCCTTACTAGCACACAATTGGACGTCCTCAATGTGTGAATGTGCAAGCCACAAAACTGGTCTCTGATGAGCTTATCTGTGCAAAAGATAATAAAAGGTTGTGGAAAGTAAACTGTATATGAGGGAATATATTAAGCTGAAGTTATTTGCCAGATTCTTTCAAACCTCATTGTTTCCCAACACTTCTATCTCCCCCCTTAACCCTAGCTTGGGACAGTGGTGGATCATATGTACCTCACATATGTGAATTTAAATACTGTATGTTTCTTCACAGGCAGTGGCGATCCTAGAGGGGGACGGGCCCTGGTGCGTGACGCGGCGAACGGACTGCCGGGGGCCCTGAGGGGGTGCGGGCCCTGGCCCGCTCGCACCCCCTGCTCCCCCGGTAGTTCCGCCACTGTTCACAGGTACCAAGATCAGTTGTGTTACTATGTACACACACCGTGACAACGGATCCCTTCCAACATTTTTGAGCTGCAGGCCCCTACTGTTGGTTGAGCGGTAGTACACCACCAGACACTATGTTCGTGCAGGCTTTCAAGCCTCGTTACAACAGCTGCACTTGACAGTATCACATGTGTGAATAGACACGTTAACTGTCTATAGCAGTTACAACAAACTTTATTCGATGTCCTGGGAACAAGTGATACCTCCATCTGTGATGCGAGTATGACAGCGGCACCACGCAGGATATGAAAAACATGTTGGCCCTGCGACTACCCAGAGTGACCAGTAACTACGGCCTGCATGGTGGCTGCCAGATGTGGTACAACATTGGATTGCAGCGGAGTTTGGGGAGGCACGCTAGACTTAGCACACCCAATTACCTATTGTAAGGGAGAATTACCTCCTGCCTCCACGCCGACGCTGCCCTGCTGTCCGAGATGGCGGCGCCCAGTCCTTCCACGCGGTTCTTCCCAGGCGCGGCACTGTGGCGCCAGCGCGTTTTTGCCAGCGTAAGAATGGACGCCGGCGCTTGGATGGACACCAGCGTCGGAACGCCAGCGCAATTACGCGAGCGCAGTGACGTCATCACGTTTATCCTTTGGCACCAATGGAGGCCTATTTAAGGAGCCTAAAGGTCTGCAAACATTGCCCAATTATAGGTTCTACTTCGTGTGTTCCTGGGTGTGCTAGTATATATTGATTCTTGTTCCTGATCTTGACCCTTTGCCTGTTTATCGTTATTGAACCCTTGCCGCCTGGACTTTGACCATTCTTTTGCCTAATCCTATTGTACTGCGAACTGTGCTGAACTTCAGCTTCCTCTTTGGTCCGCTACTCCAGTTTGAGCCTTCGGGCCCTTACACCTATGAACAAGGTCGGTACATACGGCGAGGCTCTAGCCGCCATTACACAGCTGGATGCTGCTAGATGGGATAGGTCTGTACGCGGCTTTGCTTCTAGCCCATGCTTATTCTGAGCATTAATAGTGATTATACTTTACAGCAGGACTGTACATAAGAGAACTTCTGAGGATATAAACTAGAATCGCTAAGCACATGATAAACGCTTATCAGTAAATAATCTTAACACAGTTTTTGTTTCCAAGCTATAATTTTTATACATTGTTGCAAACAGGGATAACCCTATTGGGACTTGTTGCTACGATGTTTCTCAATAGAAATGTATTATTGTATATATTGCTGCATTTAGTTATATTCCTTATTGTCGTTTGACCAATGAAAGTGGATTTACCCCTCACCCACATTGTTGTGATGTGACCACTAACAGTTTCCCGCCACTGGGGGTATAAAGGGTTACTAATTGTTTGTTTTTGCACTTTGAGAAAGGCTTGAGTGTTTGCTGAAACGTTAGTCAATTTTTGCTAATAAACACCTATATTTTCATTGCTAAGACCTGTGAGTGCAAGTTTTTTTCCCTGTACTATATCTCTACTTTGGCTTTAGCACCCAGGCATCTGTGACTACTACACGAGTTGTGCTGGCTCCCAGACTCTTTCTATACAGTGTCGGACTGGCCCACAGGGATACCAGGAAAAGTCCCGGTGAGCCAAGGTGTCAGTGGGCCCTTATGCTGCTAAACATTTGGCCTATTTCATGGCCATTCCCTATTCTCTATGAGAAATAGATGGAATAATAGATTGTAGTATATAAAGAAAAGAGACTAGGAGAATAGAGGTTGAGTGAGGAGAGAGAATAATATTACTAAGAGTGGGCCCCTGGTCAAAGATTAATTGGGGGGCCCCTAGTCAAAGGTTTTTGGATGGGCCCCTGGTGTCCCAGTCCGACACTGTTTCTATATATATATATATATATATATATATATATATATATATATATATATATATATAAGAAGAGGAACGCACAACCATAAGTAAAATCCAAAGGATGGGTACCAGTTATTAAATATATAAATTATCCCATCAATGATGGCACTCCATATTCACTCAGACTTAGGCAAAGGAATCAGAGCATTTAGGTTTATTTGGTGAACCAACGTTTCGATTCCGCACCAGAATCTTCGCCAGGGTTAGAGTGTCAAACACAATTAGTCAATTTAAACATACAAAATGGCGCGAAAAGACCCATTGCTAGGGTGTCTAGCAACCCATATGTGAGAAAAAGAAGAATAGGAGTGAAGTGTGTAGAGAGAGGGAATAGTCACGCTATGCCATCCAAAGCCTCCCTAACCTATAACTTCATCAAAAGTGGGAAACCTACCAAGTATGCTGCAGTGAAATCTAGTCAACCCGTCCACATGGAGGTGAACCGACAACCCGGAAGTATCTGGCAGATTCTTTGAATTGAGCGCTTCCCCCGTTTCTAGGCAACCTGTGTGGCTTCTAATTATCCATGCAAATCCCAGCATCTCAGCGCATAGCGCAAGTAGCTAGAGCCGGTAACTGGTTGCTATCATCTCGTATCACCTGTGCAGACCAACATATTAGACATGGGTTTCCATTGCGCATCACTGGTATTGCTCTGCAGTGTCGGTGCGCATGAGTTAATTATTTGATGTATGGACTTTATACCACTCTGTGGTTCAAGATATCTGCTACATATGACTTTGTCACAACCATGTTTCCGCTTCTCTATAACACATATCTTTTTCTTGATGTGTATCGATATGCATAGATATGCCAACTCCTATTCTCACCTCTTACACAGCAGTCTGCACCTACACACATATGTGCTGATTACACCCTCTCTCAAGCCTAACTGTGCCTCCTTAATGCCCCCCTGAGCCTAGCAGGTAGCAGGTGTACCCCTTAGCAATATATATGGGTGGCATCACCCATGGCCTTGGGCCAATGTTGGTACCTATAATTTACAAGTATGCTCCTTGGGCACGGTGGCTTTGCCTTTGCATATATATGACGATGACCTAGGTTGTTACCCTAGTCTCTATATGTGATACCGCAGATGTACGTGACACATATTCCTTAAGACCCCCTAGGATACCCGGCTAAGTATATGGCATACCTATGCGCATGGACACTGCGGAGCAGGTCGATGATATAGGTGATACGAACCAGTAACCGGTTCTAGCTACTTGCGCTATGCGCTGAGACACTGTCACCGGTTCCTTCTGGTTATACACTGGGACTTGCCGCACAGATTGCCTAGCAATGGGGGGAGGGTTCAATCCACGGAATCTGCCAGATACTTCCGGGTTGTAGGTTCACCTCCATAGAGACTGCAGACGGGTTGACCAGATTTTGCTGCAGCATACTTGGTAGGTTTCCCACTTTTGATGCCGTTATAAGTAAGGAAGGCTTTGGATGGTATAGCGTGACTATTCCCTCTCTCTACACACTTCACTCCTATTCCTCTTTTTCTCACATACGGATTGCTAGGCACCCTAGCAACGGGTCTTTTGGCTCCATTTTGTACATTTAAATTGACTATTTGTGTTTGACACTCTCACCCTGACGAAGATTCCTGTGTGGAATCGAAACGTTGGTTCACCAAATAAACGTAAATGCTCTGATTCCTTTGCCTAAGCCTGAGTGAATATGGAGTGCCGTCATCGATGGGATAATTTATATATATACTGTGTGTATATATATATATATATATATATATATATATATATATATATATATATATGCTCACTAGGGCAGCACCCTGCTGACGTTGTGTTACCTGGGTGCAAGGTAAGAAATGCGAATACTTCAAGAAAGACCAGCAACACCAGGGTTTCTGTGTATCAAAGCAAAAGTGTATTCAAATAATGCATGAATAGCCGACGTGATGTTTCGGTCCACGCAGGGACCTTCCTCATGGCAACCATGCTCATATTCCCAATTCCCATAAATATCCAACAAAAGTAAGTGACATCAATAGCAATTAGTGACTGCTGTGCATCTTCAAAAACTTTAAGATCAATCTTAAAAAGTAATATTTAAAAAAGACCGACAAATGCCAATAGTATATTCATCATGTTACTTAGTGAAATATCATGTGTACCACATACTTTATATGAATGCATAAAATATTAAATATGTGCATGAACTATATGTTCAATAAAATTATGTCTGTGCTTTGAAAGTAACAATGTGTCTACAATACTCAATATGTAGTGGCTAAAAGTCATATACTTAAAAACAATTACAAATGCCTCAAATTGTATACAAGCTCCCTTAAAATTAGATACTATTTGTATAATCAAAAAAAGAGATTGTGGGAACTATTCCCATTCTAGTCAAACACTTTTAGGGGCTCTAATCTAGATCCGAGGCAAAAAAAGACAGTCAGAGTACGTACTATATACATGGAACATCAGGCCACACACCATAGGAAGAGAAATGATTCCTTGCAAAATTGCTTCAATATGTTGACTTTATGGGGAGCTCATTCACTCACAGGAAACAGCTCAACGATAATGAGCTATTTAGACCCCTTGGATGAACACAGTTCAGTTTATATGTCCAAAATGCTTCTCTCTGTAGCAAAGCTTGATCTATATTGCCTCCCCTTGGTAGATCTGCAATACAATCAATTGGCATGCATTTAAATGCAGAAGCAGGATGTTTAGCCATCAACCAATGCTGAGCCACAGGCTGTTTCAATATGTCCTGTTTGGTATCTTTCCTGGGTTTGGGGTCGAGTGCAGCCCTGATGGTTGCCCGGTGCATGCTGATGCGCTCCCTCAGTTGTCTACGGGTTTTACCACAATATAATAAACCACACGGGCATTTAATTATGTATATCACATTCTGTGAAATGCAGGTCAATCTCTGCTTGATCTCATATGATTTACCCATGTGTGGATGAAAGAACTTGTCTCCTGTGATCAAGGAGCTGCACATAACACAACCACCACATCTGTAAACACCCACTTTGCCTGTAACCATCAATGATTTATACTTGCTTACCGGGTCCGCCGGTGACAGAAGTTCTTTTATATTCCTATGCCTCCTGTGTCCAAAGCGAATCCGTTTACGGTTAATGCCCGTGAGTTCTGTGTCAGTTTGAACGATAGGCCATTGCTGTAATACAGATTGCTTGATTAAAGGGGTACTTGCATCAAATGTGGTCATATAATAAATTATGTCCTCCGCATTTTTCTTTTCAACAGCACTCATTGGACCCCTCAAAGTAAGCTCTCGATCCTGGGATTCTGCCCATTTTTTTGTTTTATCTATTAAATCACTGGGGTACCCTCTCTCCCGAAACTTCTGAGCCATAGTCTCCAATGCCTTAGCCCTTTCAAGCTCGTTACTCGTTATACGAATGACACGAAGCATCTGCGATCTTGGCAACGAATTAAGCAAATGTCGGGGATGTCCACTGCTGTAATGCAGTAACGAATTCCTATCCGTAGGTTTTTGGAATATCTTAGTGTGTAATCGGTGTGATTCTATGTCCTTATACACCATTACATCAAGATAATCTATGCTGCTACAGTTTTTTTGTGCAGTAAATCTTATTGGGGATGCTGTGCCATTAAGATCGGATATAAAGAGCGATAGCTCATCTTCAGTGCCATACCACAAAAAGAATAGATCGTCTATGTAGCGCCTATAGTACCCACCATGCTTGTGAAACATTGGATGGCCATATATGTACGTTGTTTCGTAATCATGCATAAACGTATTTGCATAAGTAGGCGCTACATTAGAACCCATGGCGGTCCCCGACAACTGTATGTAGAAATTGTTTTCAAACTTGAAGTAATTTTTGTGCAGTATGAAATCAAGTAAATCTATTACAAATTCCAATGGGGGACCTGCATATGTTGGGCTTTCACACAGCAGTTTTCTCACTGCATCTATTCCTTTGTCGTGTGGTATGCACGTGTAGAGACTGTGGACATCCATAGTTACAAAAAGGAAATTCATGTTGGCTGTATCAATACTAGCAACCATTTTTAAAAAATCTGTTGTGTCGCTTAAATAAGAACCCAGCTGCCTTACTAGGGGCTGTAGTAACATGTCCACATATCCCGATATTTTTTCAGTCAAGGAACCCCTGGCCGATATAATTGGCCTCCCCGGGGGTTGAGTTAACGATTTATGGACCTTTGGTATAGTATAAATCACAGGTCATACCGGATGCTCGACATATAGTCCATTATACAAAGTCTCCGATATCCATCCGTGGGTACATGCTTCCTCCAGCAAAATCTTAAGCTGTGTCTGAAATTTGAGAGTAGGGTCATAACTTAGTTTACAGTAACAACTTGCATCGGATAACTGTCCCAATATTTCAGTTCTGTAATACTCATAATCAAGAACCACTACTGCCCCTCCCTTGTCAGCGGGCTTCACGATTATATTGGAATTCTCACGTAACCCTCTCAGGGCCGTACGTTCCTCTTTGGTACAATTCCCCCTATTGCGTGGTTGTTGTAAGAAATCTGGTACTGCTGCGTCCAACATGCGTGAAAATGTACGTAAAGACGCATTATTTATAGTCGGGTCAAAGACACTTTTGGCTCTAAATTGGGGTATAATCCTGTTGCCCTCTGTTATGCTCCCCCTGGCTCCTTTAAAGTGCTCCTGCAATCTCAATGTTCGCGAAAATCTATAGTTGTCCACAATGATATTAAAGTCCTGAGGCACTACAGAAGGAACATAGGATAACCCCTTAGTCAGTATGCTTACCTCCGTTGGCGTTAACTGATGTCCTGACAGATTTATAATCGCCTGCTCGGCAACACTCTGGTCCCCTGGCGTGGAGGTCTGCCCCGACCTCTTGTTCTTCTTATGTTTGCGGCCCCCTCTGCGGTGCTTACTGTGGCCCCTGCTTCTTGGGGCTGCTCTCCGCCTAAAAAAGGCTGCTGTGTAGAATTCACCTCCGCCACGGGTTCATTCTCCGATTCCGCGCTGCTCGATATATACCCCAGCGGCTTTCTCACACGCCGCATCATCACTCTGCACCTCTGTGCTCCGGATCTCCCTCCATGACGCCATCTGTATACGCCATCCTCTCTGTAATCCTGCTGCACACGAAGGTATTTCGAACGTTTAAAGGCAAGTATCTCACTCTTGTATTTAATCAGTTGTTCTTGCAGCTTGTTCAGCCAGTCGCCGTCCTTGTCCATCCTCAGAGTACTTATATTGTCAGACTCAAATTGTATTATCTCACCACGCACTGTCTTCAGCTCCCGTCCAGTCTCTTCAATTACCAGCACCGATTGCAGAAATCCTGGTTGCTGCGCCCGATGGTAGGCATATTATTAATCCGAAAGCCACGTGGGATCCTCTTTTCTCTGTAATATTCAGAGAGGGAAGGTCCCTGCGTGGACCGAAACGTCACGTCGGCTATTCATGCATTATTTGAATACACTTTTGCTTTGATACACAGAAACCCTGGTGTTGCTGGTCTTTCTTGAAGTATATATATATATATATATATATATATATATATATATATATATATATATATATATATATATATATACACACGTCTGGGAAAGGTTATCCTAGTATGGCAAAAAGTGTTCCTCCTAAACAAAGGGGGAGGATATTAAGTAGGGCAGCTAAAAGAACAGCTAAACGAGTATTTGTAGACTGAGTTTACCTGACTGGCACAAAATATTAATGCAGGGAATAGTTACATTTGATAGCAGGGTCTCTGTAGATTCTTCTTTCATTTGTACAATTCCAACATGGCTCCCATGTGAACCAGCCATGCAGCTTACACATAGTATGCAAGCTGTCTCATAAGCAGGCCCGGACTGGCAATTTGTGGGTTCTGGCAATTGCCAGAGGGGCTGCTGTATGGTTCCATAGAAAGTTACCATATAGTGGGCTGGTAGGGGCTTTTGGGCCTCTGTATACTTGGAATTCAGGGCCTATTTTGACTCCCAGTCCAAACCTGCTCATAAGGATGAACTTCAAGGAAGGCATGTGTACTACAGAAAGTGTACTTGCAGGCCAGTTACAGTGCCAGTAGGGTAGCCCAGATCTATATCAACACACTGACCTAATCCTTATACTGTGATTTACAAGTACAAGTACAAAGATACTGTACATAGTTCTTAGCAACCATTCTAAGTTATTTGTTGATCTCATTGTGGTGAAGTACAGTATATAAAGGGCTTATTTATCAAAAACGGAGTTTGCGATTTTTCTTTATTCAAGAAATACGTGGTGAAAAACATAAACACAAATTTTCTGAAACCTTGGATAATTAGAATGTATTTAAAAAAAATGCAACAATTCACCAGAAAAGACCTGACATGTAAAAGCTGGTGAGTTTCTATAGAAGTTGATGGGAATTATTATTTTTGCAGTTTATTGAAGTACTGTATGCACGATTTTCAGCCTTATTGAAAACTAACATATTTAATGTAGTTGTGTGTGCAAGTTTTTTTCTTTTCACGACAAAATGCTAATGTAACAACTCAAGAAATGAAAACATTATTTTGCTGCTTTATAGGTCTCTGGTAAGGCCTCACCTCGAGTATACAGTTTTAGGCTCCAGTCCTTAAAAGCGTTGTTCATCTTCAAAACTATTTTTCTATTTCATTTGTTTTCAGACTGTTCATAGACTTTCTCAGTTTTTCAGTTGCTTTCCAGTCTTCTTTTAATTTTTTACAGTTTTTCAAAATTCAAGTTTAAAGTTTAATGTTTCTGTCTCTGGTGTTTCAGTCTAGCCACTCAGGTGCAGATTCTGAACTGTTACAATTTGCTACATTAGTTGATCCATTTCTCAGCAGCATCTGTGGAATATTAGCAACTATTGTATCAATTCAATACAGTTGTTTTTCAAGGGGTGGTTCACGTGGTTCAAGGGGTAGAAAATGAGGTTGGCCTGTCATATAAGCTGATGCTACAAGGCTGATTAGTAAATGCTGATGCTAAATGCACTGGTTTCTGAGCTGTCATATAGTAATTATCTGTATTAGTGACCAATCAGCCTTATATTGTGACATTTCTATTATATGTGTATTGTATATTGTGAGTGGGCCCCTAAGCTCAGTAAGTGAAAGCAGCACAGAGCATGTGCAGTGAATCAGCAGAAAAGAAGATGGGGAGCTACTCAGCATATTTGGAGGCACAGATCTCCACTGTTAAATGGCTGTGGTTGCCTTGGGCTGGTATACACGCCCAAAACATAATGTACAACATATCTAGCCTACTTCTATAGTAAGGTCTAGTTATCCTTTAATACAAGCCAAGGAACTCCAATGTGACTTCTAATGTCCTCACATTTTACATCAGAAGGTACTGTACAATAGTTATTATAACACACAAGTTTCAGTGACTCAATACATCATATTGTATCACTAAGCACAAATGATTGGCTTTATTGACCCAATGTCACCACTGAAGACTGAAATCAACTAACATGTGCGTAGCTGTTTAAGGGGATGCACGATCATCCATAGTTACATAGTTACATAGTTACATAGTTAGTTAAATTGGGTTGAAAAAAGACAAAGTCCATCAAGTTCAACCCCTCCAAATGAAAACCCATCATCCATACACACACCCCTCCCTACTTTTAATTAAAATTCTTTATACCCATACCTATACTAACTATAGAGTTTAGTATCACAATAGCCTTGGATATTATGTCTGTCCAAAAAATCATCCAAGCCATTCTTAAAGGCATTAACTGAATCAGCCATCACAACATCACCCGGCAGTGCATTCCACAACCTCACTGTCCTGACTGTGAAGAACCCTCTACGTTGCTTCAAATGAAAGTTCTTTTCTTCTAGTCTAAAGGGGTGGCCTCTGGTACGGTGATCCACTTTATGGGTAAAAAGGTCCCCTGCCATTTGTCTATAATGTCCTCTAATGTACTTGTAAAGTGTAATCATGTCCCCTCGCAAGCACCTTTTTTCCAGAGAAAACAACCCCAACCTTGACAGTCTACCCTCATAATTTAAGTCTTCCATCCCTCTAACCAATTTAGTTGCACGTCTCTGCACTCTCTCCAGCTCATTTATATCCCTCTTAAGGACTGGAGTCCAAAACTGAACTGCATACTCCAGATGAGGCCTCACCAAGGACCTATAAAGAGGCATAATTATGTTTTCATCCCTTGAGTTAATGCCCTTTTTTATGCAAGACAGAACTTTATTTGCTTTAGTAGCCACAGAATGACACTGCCCAGAATTAGACAACGTGTTATCTACAAAGACCCCTAGATCCTTTTCATTTAAGGAAACTCCCAACACACTGCCATTTAGTGTATAACTTGCATTTATATTATTTTTGCCAAAGTGCATAACCTTGCATTTATCAACGTTGAACCTCATTTTCCAGTTTGCTGCCCAGTTTTCCAGTTTAGACAGATCACTTTGCAAAGTGGCAGCATCCTGCATGGAACCTATAGTTCTGCACAATTTAGTATCATCTGCAAAAATAGAAACAGTACTTTCAATGCCCACCTCCAGGTCATTAATAAACAAGTTAAAAAGCAAGGGACCTAGTACAGAGCCCTGCGGTACTCCACTAACAACACTGGTCCAATTAGAAAATGTTCCATTTACCACCACTCTTTGTAGTCTATCTTTTAGCCAGTTCTCTATCCAGGTACAAATACTATGTTCCAGGCCAACATTCCTTAATTTAACCAGTAACCTTTTGTGTGGCACTGTATCAAATGCTTTAGCAAAGTCTAAGTAAATCACATCCTCTGCCATCCCAGAATCGAGGTCTCTACTTACATTCTCGTAAAAAGAAATTAAGTTAGTCTGGCAAGATCTATTACGCATAAAACCATGCTGGCACAAACTCATAGTATTATGATTTGCTATGAAGTCCAGTATCTTATCCTTTATTAACCCTTCGAAAAGCTTTCCTAATACTGACGTCAGACTAACTGGCCTATAGTTTTGAGGCTGAGAACGGGATCCTTTTTTGAATAGAGGCACCACATTAGCAATTCGCCAGTCTCTCGGCACAATGCCAGATCTCAATGAATCCTGAAAAATTAAGTAAAGAGGTTTGGCAATCACAGAGCTAAGCTCGCTAATTACCCTGGGATGAATACCATCTGGCCCTGGACCTTTGTTAATCTTAACATGTTCAAGTCTCTTTTGAATTTCTTCATGTGTGAACCATGCATCATTAGTTGTATTACTATAATTGGGAGTGTTAAGAAGGAAACCTTCACTTACTGGTTCTTCATTTGTGTACACAGATGAAAAATACGAGTTCAGAATCTGCGCTTTTATTTTGTTTTCATCAACCAGCTGACCCCCCTCTGATAGTAAGGGTCCCACCCCTTCCTGCTTCATTTTTTTACTATTGACATATTTGAAAAATAATTTTGGATTTTTTTTACTGCTTGTTGCAATATCCTTTTCTATAGCAATTTTAGCTTGCCTTATAGCTTCTTTGCATGATTTATTGGCCTCCTTGTACCTTATAAATGTTTCGGCTGTACCAGCTAACTTGAAAGCCTTAAAAGCACGTCTTTTCTTACCCACCTCAACACCAACGCTTCTATTGAACCAAAAAGGTTTTGCTTTGCAACGACGTTCCTTGCTTACAAGTGGAATATACTGACAAGTATATTTATTAAGCAGCATTTTAAAGACTTCCCATTTTTGTTCTGTGTTTAACCCTGTGAAAAGCATTTCCCACTTAATATGTTGCAGAGATGCCCTTATACTGTCAAAGTTTGCACGTCTGAAATTTAGTGTTTTAGTTACTCCCTTATAGAATTGCTTCTGCAACAGAATCTCAAAGGAGACCATGTTATGATCACTATTCCCTAAATGCTCACCCACACAAATGTTAGAGATGAGTTCAGTATTGTTAGTTATTACAAGGTCCAAAAGAGAGTTATTCCTAGTAGGTTCTTGAACGAGCTGGAATAAAAAGTTGTCATTCAGCATATTTACAAACCTACTAGCTTTTTCTGTCTTAGCAACCCCATTACCCCAGTCAATGTCTGGATAATTGAAGTCACCCATAGCAACAACTTGACCCAGCTGTGAAGCCGCTTGTATCTGCAAGAGTAGCTCGGCTTCATACTCGACACTTATACGAGGTGGTTTATAGCATACACCAATGATAATTCTTTTTGATACCTTTTGCCCAGTCGAAATCTCTACCCAGAGTGATTCTACACCCTCACCAGTGCCAGCTATTTTTATTTCTTTAGCGCATGGCTTTAATTCAGGCTTTACATACAAACACACTCCTCCACCCTTTTTAATCCCTCTATCCCTCCTAAAAAGGGTGTAACCATTTAAATTCACAATCCAGTCACATGTTTCATCCCACCAGGTCTCAGTGATACCAATTATATCATAATTTTTAGAGCATGCAATTAATTCTAGGTCTCCCATTTTACCTGACAAACTCCGTGCATTTGCCAGCATACAGCGGAGGTTATTACTTTTACTTTTGAAATGTGCATTACTTGGTAAAGAATTATACGTTAAGTTAGTATTATTCTGTTTTCCTTGTAACAGAAGGACCTCCTTAGCTGGTAAACTGTATGCCCCCCTCACTCCTCCCCCATGACCCCTTACTAACCCCACTGCCCCGTCTACACTAGCTTCCCCATAATCCTTTCTCTCACCCACCCCCCCCTTGCCTAGTTTAAACACTCCTCCAACTTAGCCATTCTTTCCCCTAGCACCGCGGACCCCCTTCCATTGAGGTGCAAACCGTCACGGCTGTATAAGTTGTACCCCAACGAAAAGTCAGCCCAGTGCTCTATGAACCCAAACCCTTCCTTCCTGCACCAAGACTTTAGCCACGCATTAAGCTCCCTAAGCTCCCGCTGTTTTCCTAAACTTGCACGTGGCACAGGCAAAATTTCAGAAAAGATTACATTGGAAGACCTTTCCTTGATCTTAGAGCCTAGATCCCTGAAATCATTCTTTAAGGTCTTCCATCTACCATTTATTTTGTCATTAGTACCGATATGTACTAAGACAGCTGGGTCGTGCCCAGCCCCACCCAATAATTTGTCTATCCGATCAACCACATGCCGAACCCTGGCACCAGGTAGACAGCAAACTGTTCGGTTGTAGCGATCCGGACGACAAATTACCCTATCCACTTTCCTAATAATTGAGTCCCCTACAACCACAATCTGCTTAGGCCTGACTCTACTCTCCCCCCCACCACTACTAGAGAAACTGGTCTCCCGGCTGTTAGAGAGATCAGCCCCATCTAGAATTGCCAATCCAGAGTTCATACTCCCATCATCTTCACACAATCTGGCAAATTTGTTGCGATGTATAATCTCCGGATCAGCCTCCATTTTCCTTTTGCCCACCTTAGATTTTCTAACTGTCACCCAGCTAGCTGCCTCAACATCCTGCTGCTGTTCTGTTCCCCCCAAACTATCTGACCCCGCTAGGTCCTGCTCAGTGAGCAAAAGACTCCTTTCAAGATTGTCAATCGACCGCAGTGTTGCAATTTGTTGCTCTAGTGCTCTAACTTGAGCCTCCAAAGTGGCAATTTGCTCACAACCACCACAGAGGTAAGCATTTTGGATCTCTTGTTCCAAATCTGCATACATATGGCAGACTGTGCACTGAGTCAGACCTTCAATCTTGCTAGCACTCATTATCCCAGTTACAGATCAAAACAGGAAAAAATATAAATAAATATATAAAATAAAAATGAGGGTTTAGAACAAAACTTTTGACCTAGTTTGAACCTCCTTTAGTTTTCAACTCCGGTGTTTGTAACTCCACTTTCAGAACCCCCACTTAACTCCGGTGTTTGTAACTCCACTTACAGAACCCCCACTTAACTCCGGTGTTTGTAACTCCACTTACAGAACCCCCACTTAGCGAGCAAACACTTAAGAGAAGCTAACACTAGAGCAAGCTCCACTGGAGTCCCAGGGGTTCTATTTATACAGTCTGTTCAGGTGTAACTAATCAAACCCCACCCCCTCAAACGGAGGGAAAACTGCAAAGTAAAGCAGGTTGTGACAAACTTGCTGTAAGCACACTAGCACACCAAACTTTGCTGTTTAGCACCCAAGACAGAAAAAAAAAACCTTTTAAAAAAAAAAAAATTAAACCACAGTAGTTAAATATAAACCTTAATATAAAAAAGCAGTTAAGAAATACTTATCCTTTTCAGATGATTTGTTTGCCATATGTATTACCATGTAAGAAAAACTTTGGGTTACTATAATTAACATATTAATTATTCAACTTGGTTGATTTTGTTTTCTTCTTGTCTACACAACTACTGTGTCTGGTTAGCAGACAGCAACTTACCTTTCCTATAATGCTCTTTGTTACCCAGGCAAAATCAAGCTTTCTGTAGTTGACAAAATACCAGGTTTGCTAACTTAAGGTGGCCATTGACGTAGAGATCCGCTCCCCGATATGCCCACATTGAATGAAAAATGAAAACCAACTGCAAATTGTCTCAGAATGTCGCTCTACATCATATTAAAAGTTACTCAAAGGTGAACAACCTATTTAAATAGACAACAAACAAGATCATTTGTAGTCTGTTTAGGACTACATAAACCTTTTTATTTTTTTCACCATTTGTTAAGTCCAGTGAGATAAAAAACTTGACAACAAAAACCTATTGTCTTTCCATAAGAAAAAATAAACTTAATTTTGTAGTTTCCAGTCTTATTTATTTTGCACTTTTTTTGTTATCACACGTCAGCATGTTTTATTTCAGTATTTTTAGAAATAAGATACCCGGCTGAGGCATACTGTGTGCTTTATAGTATGCTTTATCTTATTTAATTCTTAGCTTTTATGTTAGAAAGATAAACATCATACTTGTTTTGTACTTGTATTGTAATGCCGTTATCTCTACTGCAACAATCAATCTCATTCTCTGCTTCATAGATACATTTTTTGACAAATGTCCAGGTTTCCTTACACCTTTGTAATATGTGTCTTAGTATTTTAGTGACAAAAGACAAAATATTCTAGTCTGTTTCTACTACACACGCTGTGACAGTAGCCGCAAACATCTTTTGTTCAGAAGAAAGCCTTTGTCTTCCATACAGAGGAAGGTGTTTAATGGTAATACTAATTCAGGGGTTCTCAACCTCATTTTCCAAGACCTCATACACTGTACATGTCAACACCCAGGCCTTACCTTTTCAAAGTAGGTGTCTGCAGACCTGACTGCCTCTTTTTTACCCTGCCCAATGGAAATTAAAATTTTGTTCTAGAACCAACAAGTCCTGAAGAGGTGATATTCCTACAACATCACAATCCATAATGCATAAATATATTAACTGATACACATTGTATAAAACTGAAGAATTTCTTCCCCAGTAAGGGAATAAAAAGTATGTCCAAGATGTTATATGTTCCGTACATACAATAGCCAACCAATGTAGTGGTATCTTGTTTAAATACGTAAGTTCAAAGGGCACGGAAAATTCAAGTTTCCAAGGTTATTTTTGAGTCAAAAATTGATTTTTTTCTGGGTTAAAGAAAACTCAAATTTTTCGAGATTTATTATCCACTGACCTTGGTAATAGCTCAAATCCAAAAACACATCCTCTAAAACCTATCATGGTCACGTAGTAGTCAAAGGCAGAGATCCCTTTAACCATGTTGAAGATGTTGATAGCCGTCATGATATTCAAGTCTTTTTGGGAGGGTGTCGCTCGAAAATTTGATCAATTTGATCAATTCAAGGTTTTTTTTGCTGAAAACAATCAATTTTAGTTTTTGGGTTGTTAACCCCGAAACTTGCTGATACAAGTTTTTTATTACATTAGAAACCATTCAAGTTGTAGTTCATTCAGATCTGAAAAAGCTCACATAACTCTAAAATTTGACCTTGATTAAAAAAACAAAAACAAATGTTTATCCCCACAAAAAGCAAACAAATGGCAACCCTATTTTAA
The DNA here is from genome assembly GCA_038501925.1 of Xenopus petersii. Taxonomy (NCBI): domain Eukaryota; kingdom Metazoa; phylum Chordata; class Amphibia; order Anura; family Pipidae; genus Xenopus; species Xenopus petersii. The sequence goes on from CM076682.1 coordinate 103,609,864, forward strand.
GATGAATACCTTAACTAGCAAATGTAGTTAACAACAATACATTTACATGTATTTATCATACACACAATTACTCCCTAGTAACATAAACATGTTTTAGTTGCTTAGTTCACATTTAGGGGCCGATTCACTGAAGGATTCGAAGGTAAAAAACTTTAAATTTCGAAGTTTTTTTTGGGCTACTTGACCATCGAATGGGCTACTTCGACCTTCGACTTCGAATCGAACGATTCGAACTAAAAATCGTTTGACTATTCGACCATTCGATAGTCGAAGTACTGTCTCTTTAAAAAAAACTTCGACCCCCTAGTTCGCCATCTAAAAGCTACCGAAGTCAATGTTAGCCTATGGGGAAGGTCCCCATAAGCTTGGCTAACTTTTTTTGATCGAAGGATGTTCCTTCGATCGTTGGATTTAAATCCTTCGAATCGTTCATTCGAAGGATTTAATCGTTTGATTCGAAGTATTTAATCTTCGATCGAAGGAATAATCCTTCGATCGTACAATCGGACTATTTGTGCTAAATCCTTCGACTTCGATATTCGAAGTCGAAGGATTTCAATTCCCAGTCGAATATTGAGGGTTAATTAACCCTCGGTATTCGACCCTTAGTGAATCAGCCCCTTTGTGTAACTCCATACAGGGGGTGGGACAGATGACATTGGGGGCAGGGGGTAACAACAATGTTAGAGTGGTCCACCCCTGATCATGTACCCTTTGTGGTACCAGGTGCTATACTGGGTGACCCACTCCTGCCATAAGTGTCATACAGCACATGGAGAAATTCCAGTGGCACACTGAATGTTGAAAAAGTGTAAAATGTATTCACCCCAAACACATACAGAAAAAATGCAATGTTTTGGACCACCCGGGCCCTTTATCAATTGGGGGTAGGGGGTGACATCAGGGTAGGGTGGTGATTTAGGTGGCTCTATTACATTGGGACATGGGTTCATGACCAATTGCTGATCTCCATGCCATTAACTCCAATGTCTTGCCTGGATTTTCTAATTTGGAAATCAGGACAGACGGTTTTCACTTTGACAGCCCTTCCTAGAACCAGTTCAATTTAAAATTGAAAAATTCAAATTTTTGAGTTTATTTTAGTGTAATTTGACTAGGGAATAGTCCAAATCCGATTCGAGTTTTTAAAGAAATTTAAATTTGAATTTCAAAATTTATCATGTACTGTCCCTTTAAGAATTCAAATTCGACTATTCGTCTTCTAAAACCTACCGTATTGGTAGTTTTCGATTCGAGTTTGCGGGTCGATCCTATTCACCTCATCGAATTGAAAAAAATTGGATTTTTCTGATAAAATTCGATTAGTCATTTTTTTTAATTTCTGAGTTTATGGGAGTTTTTAGAAACTCACATGAACTCAAAATTCGACCCTTGAAAAATCTGCCCCTAAAAGTCACAAATTCTGAGTTTGATAGACCTCCCCGAGTACCCTGAGAAACACCTAAAAGTTTCACTGCTGTTTCACCTAGTCATAATTTCTTGATCGTTTGATAAAATATCATGTATCAAAAGGACATAAAAGGATGCATGATGGCTTTAATTAACCCTATCTTCTTTCAGTTACATTTTTTATTTATGCATTTATATACCACCAGGTGTGAACACAAACTGGGTATAGTTAAGTTATACAGTGACAATAGCTAAATCTCTGCTTAAGGGCTTAGAGCTTTTAATGCACTGCTGGGATGAGGTCCCTGCCCTAAGAATCTTACAATCCATTATTGGAAATATACATCTTTATCATTTTTGCTTATAATGCAAGGCAAGGTGCTAAATTTTCACCTCTAAGATCTGATATTTTATCTTTAGTGTAGTAAACCGTTATCCTTATGATCTTAATTATGGTCTTGTTTGAACAACTTTTGCATATATACTGCTGTTCTATATATATATATATATATATATATATATATATATATATAGGTTTGTTCCCTGAGGAAGGTTCTAGTATAAGAACCGAAACATCAGATATAATAAACCTGATTTAATCAGCAATATTGCCTTTTTCAACTTTTGTTTTGTCTGGGAGTGCCGTCACCTGTATGTGTGTGTGTGTGTATATATATATATATATATGTATATATATATATATATATATATATATATATATATATATATAATCCTCCCAAGTAGATGCCGCACTCGCATGTCTTATAAATGTATAGTTGCTTTATTAGAAATACACTAACGTTTCGGCTGTTACACACTCTAATAAAGTGACTATACATTTATAAGACCTGCGAGTGCGGCATCTACTTGGGAGGATTGTACACATTATCGATGACACGTACCCAGGCAACTAAAGACCTCTAAATGTGAGTGCTGTGAACATTGGGATATATATATATATATATGTAACGTATATCCCAAGTAAGATGTATTTAATCCTTATTGGAAGCTAAACCTGCCTATTGGGTTTATTTAATGCTTACATGATTTTCTAGTAGAGTTAAGGTATGAAGATCCAAATTATAAAAAAATCCATTATCTGGAATAACCCAGGTCCAGAGCATTCTGGATAACAGGTCCCATACCTGTATTGTCAATGCATACGGATCCTGGCAACAAGTATGATAAAAAAAACGTAATGATATATGAGGTAATCATCGTTTATGTGTTTCTGTGAGCACTAATCTATCTGTCTTTGTGAAGGCATATATTGTCATTTTTGTTTGATTTATTTTTGTTCCCGTAGAGCTTGCAAATTACTAATAAAGGGTGGAATTGTCAAATAATAGACAATCATGTCACAGTATATCAACAAGTGCAATATTATAGGCAAATAATGCAGACCGTAATGGAAACTGTCCTGAATTACAAAGTAATATCCATAAACAATTGCAAAATAGATCAAAGCCTTTTTGACAGGCATATTTATTTTGCAGATATGTTTATTTCAGGTTTAAAGCATGTGTTCCCTAAAGGGTTAATTCCCCATTTTATACCATTTGAAATTAAAAGCAGAAAATTGTTTTGATGGGTGACATTAAAAAGAGCACAATTTTTTTACAACAGAACTGGCAAAAAAGTATTTTTCTCTCTCTCTTTCAAGCAGCTTTTGTAACACACTGGGATTTCTCTCATTTAATCTTCAAAGCACCTTGGCGTATTTTGCAAGACCACAGTCAGTTCCTCTCTCCATTTCTCCTTTTCTTTTTTCCTTTTATCACTTTTTGATTTATTTTCCACGGCTTCATTGTTTATTTCTAAAGCAAATTACAATAGTGAAGCAATTACATGTTCTTGGACTATGGTAGAACAATATGCTTTGTGTTAGGTTTTTCTTTTTGATGAAGCATACACACACTAGCCAATATTTGTGTTCATATTAATCCAACATGAAAGCTTAATACGTATGCTAATTTTATTTAATACAGAATATAAATGGCACTTAAGAAATGACAAACCCTGATTGGTGAGAAAAACACAATCTTATCTTTACAAGTATAGCTTTATCTTACAAATCCAGCTATTCTGTTTGTACAAACAATACTTCTATTCATTGTTATTGATATATATGTGTAGGAACTGCCATATTTTACTGAAGTATGCTTCATATATTGTAATAGCTAACACATAATGCATTGGCTGCAGCCAATTCCGAAGTAGCTCAATACTAACAAGGCCCTACAGAATACAATTATGTATTTAACCTTTACTTTTTGCTAAAACTCGCAGAAAAAAACTCTAAAAATTAATGATCTGTTTTACTTTATAGTTGCATAGTACATAAGGATGAAATAAAATGTAAAGATGTATAACTGTTTGGTCAGTGGGTGAACTGGCAGATCATTCACCTGTTTGGCAAAAATTGGCCAATAAAGGTTCAGTACTTGTCAATGAATCGTCAACTTGAAATGACATTACATGGTATGTGCATCCAGTGCACAGTGTGAAGATTGTTGTAAGGTAATTAGTGACCATGGGCATATTTATTAAGGAATCTAGGAGTTTATAGAGAGATGTACAGTATATGTGTAAGAAGTCAAATCCAACTGTTTAGGAACCCTAGAATATGGGATAGTTTTCATAGTGAAATGGAAACCAGATATATTTACTTCAGGTTGATATCTATGAGGTCTTATTTCCAAATTAGAATGTTGCTAATTATATAGCAACACTAAAAAGCCTAAGTAGATTATATGAAAACAGAAAATAAAGAAATAACCAATATGTACAGTAGGTGTTTATTTAAGGTTGCTTGAGCTTTTCAGCAGGCTCAGTCTTTAAGGAAACCCCAGAACCTGGGCTGTACATAGCACACTTTTAAGGCATGCTTAAATGTGGAGTAATCTTTTGGAGCAAACATAAGTTTTTCAGTAAGAAGGTTTATTACATATGTGGTCGCTAAACAGTTTCTGGGTTCACGAAAGTTACATTAATTTCACGTAAATGGAAATTTGTTTGCCCAGTGGCATATATTTTGTACTGCAAATATTTTTCCTCTTACTGACCCAAGAATTCCTAATAATAGATCCTATGCCTGTAATCCTCAGGAGTCCCATAGTATAACCAAGCAGGCTTTAGGAGGTGCTGTGCAGGACTAAAAAGACTGCATTATTCCAGTGACTGTAAAAAAAGCAACTTTGCAGCTGGAGTGTGTGTACATATTTATATGGCACAACATTTTTTGACTTTTGGCAAATCATCATTTTGTTATAATTATGCTTTCATTATACCAAAAAAAGTTACTTAATATATTAAAAAAACGTATGTGCACTGTTGTGGGATGACTATGAAATAGTTCCCGCGGTCACTCTGCTCACTTTGTCTATTGTGGTGTCTTAAGCAACAAGGTTTCTTCCTCTTTATTTGATTCTTGCATTGAGCAAAGATTTTGTGGACACAATGTTGGATGGCATGAAATCAAACTCCTAGTTAGATATGATACTGTAACTAATCCATGGATATTTTACAAACGTTTGTGTCCTGAAATTATTAAACAAAATATTCAAAACATTTTCTAAATATAATTTCTATATTTGCTAACTGCACATACAGTAATTAGTTCCCTACAACTGATATAAAGCTCACTGGTCCATACTAATACTAATGGATGAGTGAATGAGATCTTCGTCTCCTTGTTGGGAGAGTTAAATTATTGGTTCTGGTGGTTTCCACAAAACTATTAAAAACAACACAATATTTTGTCTTGTATTATCTATATAAAACATTTATTATCATCATGGTTTTTAGGGATGTCGAGCGATACATAGATTATTTAGTGTCGTTAAGTACTTAATGTGAAAAATACACATTTATTCAGAGAAATCTAGATTTGAAATTCTGCAAAATCCTGATATTTTACAATTTATGAAAAAATACAGTGTCAGGAGCAGATATTTTCTATAGCAGGCCTTTAATCATCTTAATGTAGACTGTCTTTGTCCATTGCCAAAAGGCCCATGAGACAGATGAGCTTTTTATTTTATTTTTTTACTTAAAAAGTTCTTTATTATATCTGTTTGCATTCATGTCTGGTGCACAAGGCTTGCCGTTCAATTCTCCAGGTGCCTTCTTCATAGGTACAGTGGCATATAGTGCAATCATCTGTCTTTACTTCCCGTCCCGCTGGAATTACAGTAGCCTCAGCAAAACAGTTTGGTCCTGAAACAAAAGAAAAAAAATGAGAGGTTACAATATTGTTTGTCCTCTGGAAATCCTGTGATAAGCAGCATGATGATAAACCTATGGGGACCTTAATCCACTGAAACCATGTACTGCTGACAGTGTATTAAATTAAAGAGGTAACTTCTAATTGATTGCAGTTTTGCTGCTAAGTCTGTACAATGAATGCTAAGCTGGGATATTGTATCCTTACTGAAGCATTTACAAATAGGAATATATGCATGCTTATTCATTACAAATAATACCCATCTAAACTTTCCTTACCATGAAAGGGAATTTACTGATTTAACACTCTGCTTGGACAACATGTTTGCACTTGATTGTTGAAATCCTTAGCAATTTAAGGATTCGTTTTAAGTGGATTCAGCTGGATATTTTTTACATTTGTAACAATCTTGATATCATCTACATTGTACAGTTAATGGAAATGGTGAAAGTGCAACACTATTAGGTTTTCCAATAATGTCATTTTTTCCATATGTAAATGGAATGACAGGAATCATGATGTTACCAAACTCTGGCACATGCTATCATTTGTTTTCTGTTTTTTTTTTTTAATGCTCCGCCATAGGCTTAGGGGCCATGTGCTCCCAGTCTTCATTGGCATGCCCAGCACTATTCGCATGTGCCTAAGGGATCTCTAGAAATGGTACCTAATGCATGGTTAACTTCAACACCACACTGTTGCCAGGACAAATCCATAGCATAATGATACTGAGTAATGGCATTCGAGAAAAAAACAGTAGCAACCACTGACAACCATTCCCAGTGCTTGTGCTCAAGTTTATTTAATTTTAATACATTGTATAGTACAATGATCTCTTTAAATTCATATTTAGATAAAACACAATCTGCCCATTTTTGCTCTTAACTATTCAAACCTTTTTATTTTAAAAGTGGTATAATCATTAAAGGAATTGTACAGTGTAAAAATAAAAACTGGGTAAATAGATAGGCTGTGCAAAATAAAAAAATGTTTCTAATATATTTAGGTAGCCAAAAATGTAATGTATAAAGGCTGGAGTGATTTGAGGTATAACATGTCAGTCAGATCACTACTTCCTGCTTTTCAGCTCTCTTGGTTTACACTGACTGGTTACCCTGGCTACCAGGCAGTAACCAATCAGAGACTTGAGGGTGGGCCATATGGGTCATATCTGTTGCTTTTGAATCTGAGCTGAATGCTGAGGATCAATTACAAACTCACTGAACAGAAATGTACCATGTGTCCCCCTTCAAGTTGCTGACTAACTCAGAGTTATAGAGCTGAAAAGCAGGAAGTTGGATTCTGGCTGTTTTATTTGTCATCTGTTCACTCCAGCCTTTATATATTACATTTTTGGCTAACTAACTATATTAGAAACATTTTTTATTTTGCACAGCCTATCTATTTACACAGTTTTTATTTTCACACTGAACTGTTCTTTTAAGACTAGAAAAAATATTGATCCCAATAAATAAACACCAAATTAAATGAATGGTTGGAGATAACCTGGTCTGAAAAATCAAAGAATCAGATAAAGAGTGTGAGTGAAAAAGTCGATTCTTGGTTCTGGTTTTAAGTCTTAAGCTGGGAGGATGTAATAAAGGTGGGTAATGGGAAAAATAGTGACAATGCAAAAATTGCCAATGCAATAACAGACTAATGAAGAATATTACATTGCGAAATGAGAACTTTTATTCTTATTTGTGCACATATTTTATCTCATTACAACTTTTGTTTATTTCCCACAAATAGTTGTATTTCTCTCTTTTGAATTAGTCCCCACCAGATCTGCAGAAAAGCTTTTTCATTTATTTCTATATCACTAGCTAATCATAGCCTATCTCACTGTTCTCTCATCTGTATCTGCTTGGCAAAATGATCATTCTTTTAGCTTTCCCTGTGGAATTCTTCCTTAGATCCAATGTAAACAAAGCAAACACTACATTGTTAATTTAGATTGAAAAAAGATTGTGTAAAATATATATATTATACAAGAGCCATGAATGTGCTGTAAATCTTATCCATATAAACATTGCATAGTGAAGCCACTTGTCACATGACTCGCTGAAACTTGTATATTATAATAATGTGCCCCTGTTGTAATGTAACCCATAGGGGCAGATTTACTAAGGGTCGAAGTGAATTTTTCGAAATAAAAAATTCAAAGTAACTTTTTGGATACTTCGACCATCGAATAGGATACTACGACTTCGAATTTACTTCGACTGTGATTCGAAGTAAAAATCGTTCGAATATTCGATAATCAAAGTACTGTCTCTTAAATAAACTTTGACTTCAATACTTCGCCATATTAAACCTGTCGAAGTGCTATGTTAGCCTATGGGGACCTTCTACAACCATTTTTGAGTCTTTTGAGGTTGAAGGAAAATCCTTTGATCGCTGAAATCGTTCGAATCGTACGATCGTACAATTTTCGTTCAATCTTTCGATTGCCAAATTTGGTAAAAAATCCTTCGACTTCGATATTTGAAGTCGAAGTATTTTAATTTGATGGTCAAATTTTGAAGTATTTTTTACTTCGAAATTCGACCCTTGATAAATCTGCCCCTTGATATTGAACTTGTCCAAGAAGTAATCCAAGTCATTTTTAAATGCATAAATCACTTCACATTATCAGCCAGCAGGGCATTCCACAACCTTACTGTAAAGAACCACTTGAGGTGCTTCAAGTGAAAGTTACATTCATTAAGTTTAAAGGGTGGCTTTTTGTTCTATCTTTCTGTTTTTTTCTTTGTAAAAAAGATTCCCTGCTATCTGCTCAAATGTCCTTTAATTCACTTGTAAAACATAATTATGTCCTTTTACAAATGCCTTTTCTCCTTGAGAAAACAATCACAACTTTGATTTCTTATAGTTTTTTCATTCTCTTTGATAGCTTACCAGGGATCTATAAAGAGACAAAATTATGTTTTCATCCCCATCAATGGAAATTTTCTACAAGCGAGCACTTTATGTGCTTTGGTAGCCACTTTCTAAGGGTGCAGAGTTATCCACAAAAATTTACAATGCTTTTCAATTAAGGAGGCCTCAACATACTTCCAGTTGGTGTATAACTAGCATTTATGTTATTTGTACCCAAATATACAACATTACATATATCAACACTGAGGGGCCGATTCACTAAGGGGCCGATTCACTAACTTCGAGTGAAGGATTCGAAGTTAAAAAACTTTGAATTTCGAAGTTTTTTTTGGGCTACTTCGACCATCGAATGGGCTACTACGACCTTCGACTACGACTTCGAATTGAAGGATTCGCACTAAAAAATCGTTCGACTATTCGACCATTCGATAGTCAAAGTACTCTTTAAAAAAATCTTCGACCCCCTAGTTCGCCATCTAAAAGCTACCAAAGTCAATGTTAGCCTATGGAGAAGGTCCCCATAGGCTTGGCTAACTTTTTTTGATCGAAGGATATTCCTTCGATCGTTGGTTTTAAATCCTTCGAATCGAACTCTCCTTCGATCGTTCGATCGAACTATCTGTGTTAAATCCTTCGACTTCTATATTCAAAGTCGAAGGATTTTAATTCCTAGTCGAATATCAAGGGTTAATTAATTCCTTCCCCATATGCTAACATTGACTTCGGTAGCTTTTAGATGGCGAACTAGGGGGTCGAAGTTTTTTTTAAAGAGACAGTACTTTCGACTATCGAGTGGTCGAATTGTCGAACGATTTTTACTACGAATCCTTCGATTCGAAGTAGCCCATTCGATGGTCAAAGTAGCCCAAAAATAAACGTTGAAATTCAAAGTTTTTTAACTTTGAATCCTTCACTCGAAGTTAGTGAATCGGCCCCGAAACTCATTTGGCAATTTGCTGCTTAGTTCTCCAATTTGGTCAAAGCTCTCTACAAAAGCAATAACATCCTGTACAGTATAGAAGTTTTGCAAAATTAAGTATCATAATCATCAAAAAAAAAAAAAAAAGTATCAGCAAAAATACCCAGTACTGACAATGATAACCTCATGCATAAACAAATGAAGAAGCAAAATGCCAAGGACAGGCACTTGTGTTACTCCACTTACAACATGGTCCAATTAGAAAATTTTCCATTTACCATTACTCCTTGTAATATATCTGCCAGTCCTGTAGCTATGTAATAATATTTTCCAGGCCACTATCCCGTGATTTCATTGTGACCTGATATCTGGTCCTGGTCTCAATCTACATCTACATCTACATCAGTCAAACTAAATGTCTAGATTTCTGCTTATCCTAAACCGCAATTTATCTGGCAGGATTATATTATGTATAAAACCCTGCTGGCACATTTTCCTTCCACTGGCTGATATTCTTATAGTTTTTAAACTTGGAATGGGACACCATTTTGAATATTGGCATCACAAACTTGAATTTGGGTTTTTAAAAACAAAGTCTTCATTAAATGGTTTTAAGGATGTGTCCAATTTCTTTTTCCCCCTGCTATCATAAACCACGTCTTCAAAATGTCCTGTTAAAAATACAATAAAATAGAAAACAACTCCTAAGTGCTATACTTGATAATTTCATTAGTTTATAGATTTAACTCTGGCTTTGGGACAAACTCACCTTTTTTTAAAATCCTCATCTAGAACTGTGATGACTTTACACTATCTTGCAATTCTGCAAATCTTTTGTTGTGCACAAACCCTGAATTAGCGTCTATTCTTTGTTTCATCTTGCTGCCTACTGTTCTTATCCCTCCATACCATCTGATCCAGTTAGGTCATTTCAATAAAATTATATCATTTAAAGGGGTGGTTCATCTTTACGTTAACTTTTAGTATGTTATAGAATGGTCAATTCTAAGCAACTTTTCAATTGGTCTTCATTGTTTATTTTGTATTTATTAAGGAGGAAGATTGTATCAGAATCTATTCAGTGCAGAAGATTTTCATCAAACGGTTTTAAAATAGTGTAATTATGAACTGTATTTGTAATGGCATTTCCATTTCCATATGTTGTACACTCTGCTATATATTTTAAGATGATTTTTAAAATAAATTCTATTGAGTAAAGGATTTTACCATATTTACAAAATGTTTTTAATGCAAACATTACTGTTCATGTTATGCTAATTTAATGCAAATGCTTTTAGTATTTTCTTAATGACCCTACTGCTACTGTAGAATGTTTCAGGTTATTTCTTTTCATCTGCTGGTTTTGTCCTTCCACCACAATTTATACCCTAGAAGCTGTTCGCTGTGCTAGCCTCTGAGGGTAGATAATCAGTAATTAAAATGGTCATCTTCCGTAGAGAGAAAACTGTAAAGTAGCGTCCATCAATAATAAAAAAGGACATAGTCATCACAACCTGTTACACTTCTTGTCACCTTCATATTTTAAAAGTCAATTACTCCCCCAAACCATTACTTTTTATGCCCTAGAGGAGCATTCCACTTTTGCTCGGTTAAAAGCTTTCTGCAGTATCTTCTGAACAGAACTCACAACGGAAATACTTGTAGAGATTCATCAGTATATGCTGAAAAGTGTTTGAAGCCTCAATTACACATGACTAGAAATAATGATGGCGAGGCAGAGTTAAACCATTATCTTTCCTTTTGTACATTACAGGTTGAATTCCAAAATAAATAAAGAACAAAATAAAGGACAACGTCAGCTTTTAACTTCTGATCAGAGAAACAATTAGAAAGCATAACATATAGCAGCAGAAAAATGCATGCATTTTTTACAAGTTGCCAAATTATTTAATTAAAGCAATGAATATTTTTGTACACAAATACCAAATCTTCAATCCATTAATAAAATACACAGAAGTTTGCATGTGTCATATCATAGCTGCCTTATCATTACATGGGCTGCAGTAATGTCAGAAAAAACTTGTGTCAGAGATTAGAAGAATGGTTAGAGATGATATATGAATTTTTTTTTTCAGGTAAAAAAAAAAAGGGGATGCAGCAGCAAAAAGCAAGGTCTCCCTTGACAATCCAGTCTCTCTTTTTATATTTCTACACATGAACCATCAACTAAGCAATAAAAAAACAATGCTGCCAAATAGATGCCATTAGAAGGGCGAAAGTTGGAGGACCATTGAATTTACCTGTGGCTGGGGGACATGCAACCTGTCTATTATTTCAATGTAATAAACATTACTATCAGGCAGACTTCATTCAGTAATTGAGCTAAAACATTCCATTCCAACTAAATGGCATGCTGCATAGCCATGTTTTCACTAGCTAAAAAATAATAAGAATAAGCCATGTATGTAAGATACACTTGTATATGGCAACCTTTATCTGTATGGTCATCTTTAAGATAGTAGGAGAATGTAGGAAAGTCTTATAATAAAGAATATAGATACCATTTATCCAAAAATGTAATTAATTGATGATTAATCACAATGGCTTCTCTAAATTCCTCTTCATTAACCAATAAGAATTAATTTTTCAGTGCTAACCCATTGAACTGCAAGAAAGGTGGGCATTTTGTGCTACAGTATGTGAATTTCTATTACGGTTAGTGCAGCATGATATAATTGGTGCTATCAGGTGAAACTGTTACTGTCACTTTGGACTTTAGGGAAGAGAGAGCCACAATATTCAACAGGCTTTTGACTTGAATTTCAAAAAAAATATATGACTTCAGGGAAAATGAACAATGAGCATTAGTGTGGGACAGATCAGAAAAAGCAGGTTGGGTTCATCCAGAAATTAATGATATGAAACTTGTGTCTTTTTCGGAATCTAACTTAAAAGCTTAAAAGGAACATTTGAATTAACTTTTAGCATGTTGTAGAGAGTGATATTCTGAGACAGTTTGCAATTGTTTTTCATTCTTTATTATTTGTGGTTTTTGAGTTCTCCAGTTTGCAATTTCAACAATATGGTTAGGGTACAAATGATCATATAAACGATGCATTGTTTTGAATAAGAGACTGGAATATGAATAGGAGAGTGCCCAAATAGGAAGATAAGTAATAAAAAATTGCAATAACAATACATGTGTAGCCTTACAGCGCATTTGTTTTTAGTGGGGGTCCCCCATTTGAAAGCTGGAAAGAGTCAAAAGGAGAGAGCAAATAATTAAAAAAAACTAAAAAAAGAAATTATGAAAACCAAATGAAAAGTTGCTTAGAACTAACCATTCTTAATAATAACTTAAAGGTGAACCACACCTTTAATATGTTTTTAGACTTTTTTTGATTGTGGCGTGGATTGTAGGTGCATATTTTGATGGCAAATCCTGTAATAACAGATGCAACAGTTCTTAAAACTCATAGTAATCTATCAGTGGGTAGCATTTGCTGATTTGCTTTTTGAAAGCAAGCATCTCATTGGATATGCAAAATATATTTGATCTGTGTGTCACTTCACTTTAGTTCCATGAGTCTATAGTCTATGTATTATAATGCTGTGTGCTCTATTATTATTCCAGTTTGCTATATAAATCCTTAAGATGTTTTACTGTAAGTAATCCAGCTGATAACTTTTTAGCGCTATTTTTCAACAAGATACAGGAGATAATTTGCAAATGTTATGTTTAAGTTTAACGCAATTTCAAGGACCACTTTTCCACCACTTTGCCCCTGGAAAAGTAAAGAAGCAGGATGTATTTAGTCATTTTATTTTTAGAGTTTTTTTTCACCTTTCTCAGATGGGAAGAAGGTTATATCAAGGATCAGCACAACAATCTTTAACTTGGAACCAAGCTGTGAGGCACCAATAATTTCTTTGACATTTCTACAAATTTGTAAAATACTGGTACATTTTTATTTCTTATTCAACAAATAAATCTATGTTAAAAAGTGTCTAAAATAAAAAATCTGATCAAAAATGTGTTATAATATTTATGCAGGTAACATACATACAGTATATTCCATTAGATTTGTAGTTAGTAATTTGTGTCTCAGGGAGATAAAGAGATTTACCAGAGAAATACAATTTTTAAAAAGGATTTAACAGATGCTTGATGTGTCTTAACGCATTTCCTGCTAACAAAAATAATATAGTTGCCATCAGCAATTTCTTGCCTGATTATATGATGTGATCTAAATGACTACCTTTCTGCCTTTTGTTCAGGAATATATCTGAATTTTCTATGCAGCAGAACATTCTAATAAAGAATAAAATACAATGTGGCAAGTCCAAAACCACTATGTGTAAACTTTCAATTTGTTTGGATAATATTTAACAAGAGAATTTTTGTTGTAGTCACTATGGCTAGGCAGGTATTTTAGAACCTATTCACTAAAAAGGTCACATTTAAAAAGATGGAATGAGAACAACTTTTTGAGTGTGCCTATTTTGTAAATCTGTGTTGTATAATATCCAGAATAACTTGCTCAGAAGAGTCATTTCACAGCACAGAGAATTTCCTTTAAGCAGAGAACAACCCATGACCAAAACGCAGTCACTGCAATATATAAGCAAATACTGTAGTTTGATTTTTTTTCAGACTGGTTTGGTCACTGCTTTTTCAAACATTTTTATGTTTCCATTTACAGAACATGAAGCCTATCTTGCCTTGCAGAGATAGTATAAGGGGAATATAAGATAGCTGAAGTCCTCAATGCAAAAATTAACAGACCTGTTGGCTTACAATTTTAAATGAAATAAAGGGAGATAATTTTAGGCTATGTATGGATTTAGTCATCATCTCTCTTCTGTCAGAACTAATACATGTCTCTAGTTCAGTGTTTGAAGATGCATTATATATATATATATGTAAGCAATACACTCTACAGTATATAACCAACTCCACAAATACAGCTCAGCAGACAATATAAAATACATTCCAAAACTAACATTGCTAGAAAACAAAATTAACCTATGATGGAAAAATGTATTCTTTAAAATAACTTTGTACCATACCATGCACTGAAGAAAATCATTCTTACTCTGCACCACTCTAACACTTGTTCCCCCCAACCAGATATATATCAGAGAAAGGGGAGCACTTACAAAATAAGCTAATTAGAAGCACATGGTGATACTTATCATCTATATTGAAAGTATTACGCTATGGGAGTTCCTAATTTCTGTTGCCACAGGCGCTGATCCCTTGTGCATATTTTCCTGGAAGTATACACATTTGTTCGGATCACAAAATGGTGGCTGAAGAGAAAACATTGGGTAGTATTTACCAATATGTATGCCAAGTATTCATTCTAAAATTTTCATTTAAGGCTAAATTTGACCATTTGCTCCCCCATTGGCACATCTTTAAACACTTAAAACTTCCACTTTTTGACATTCATCTTTGATCTTTTATCATTTCTACTCTTTCAAAGAAGTGAATACAGTACAAATTTTCTCCTCCAAACCAAATCTGTGTGCTCTTAATGCCATATTGTTTATTATGGTTAAACCCTTGTTTATACATAAGCTTTGCCCCACTGATGAATTCAACAATGCAATGCCTACTATTCTCTTTTATATGAACCTTTGCCAATACTACTGTATCATTAAAAATCCACCATTATCATTTAATAATTAAATTGCCCTTTGCAATAAATCTACGAAATGTCTGTTGCCTCCTCTGTTCTGTTTTTTTGCTGCAAACTCCTGCATCTGTGCAAACTCTTTACAGAATGGATCAGAAGGAATGTCTGCATACATAAAAACATATCGCAAGAATCTAGAAACTTTAAAGACAGAACTGAATTCAGAATTCTTGACTTGATAATATTCAAGAAGTATTACTCTGGAGTAATATAGTATGCTCATACACTTAAACAGTCATGCATTCTTAACAAATATAATATGCAATATTTATAAGTGTCTTCAATGATTTTAAAGTGTGAAATTGTATAACATCAGCATGAAAATAAACTATGGATATCTTAAATTCAGACTGTTGAGCACACAATGCTCCCACAGATTACAGAAGCCTACATAATAAGGAGAGAGCTAGATTACATGTTTTTCTTCTTTTTATATAGATTTTACAAGCTGTTGTCTGCTGGGGACCACTGCTGAACATTATATCAAAAGTCATTTCATAAAGACTGTTTCGTAAAATGTTTTCCACTTGCAAAACTGATTTTGTTACATGGAAAAGTAAAACCACATGATACTAAGTTGTCTATCAAATGCATGCACACTCTGTTATAGTTTGCAAAGAGCCCCATTTTCTGGCATGTCGATAAAAATCTGGGTTGGTAGTATTTAGCCTTAGAATCGCTATTAAAGTAGAAGGAAAGGTTAAAACTAAGTAAGCTTTATCAGAAAGGTCTATATGAATATATTAGTAAACCCTCAAAGTAATGCTGCTTAGAGTCCTCTGTCAAAAGGAACACCACTTTTCTTTCATTCTTTTGTGTAGACATGGGCTTCTGTATCAGACTTCCTATTTTCAGCTTAAACCTCCAGGGCTTGGGCTTGAGCATGTTCAGTTTGCTCCTCTCCCCTCCCTCTTCCCCCATCATGCTGCAATCTGAGCTCAGAGCTATAAGTGAGCAGGGAGAACCTCAGGCAGTAAATGATGTCACAGCAAGCTAATATGGCAGCTGCTATCCTAAACAAACAGAAACTGTGTCTAGAGCTGTTTACACGGGTATGGAAAAGCATTCTACATGATAAAAATGGTGTTTTAGCTTGCACTGTTGTGGCTAATCTATTGGCAATAAACTGCCATGGTAGCTTTCCTTCTCCTTTAATCTATGTAACCTGTGGTTTCAGATTATTAAATTATTCAATTTATTACAGTGCAGTGAGTAAAGTGCAATTTTGAGCACAACCCCCATTTTTTCCCCACAGTAAAGGGTTTTTTGGATACTGCGACCATCGAATAGGATACTACGACTTTGAATTTAGTTTGAATTCGTTTCGAAGTAAAATAGTTTGAATATTCAAATATTCAATAATCAAAGTACTGTCTCTTTAAAAAAAACTTTGACTTCAATACTTCACCAAATTAAACCTGCCAAATTGCTATGTTCGCCTATGGGGACCTTATACAAACTTTTTCCAAGTCTTTACACATCGAACGAAATCCTTCGAATAGAACGATTTTTATTCGATTGCAGGATTACCAAATTTGCTGAAAAAACTTTGAATTCGATATTCGAATTCGAAGTATTTAAATTCGAATTTTGAAGTATTTTCAACTTAAAATGCGACCCTTGATAAATCTGCCCCTTAGTATGATGTAGAGAGTGATATTTTAGGACAATTTGCAATTGTTTTTGTTTGTTATTGTTCACGATACGAGTTATTTAGCTTTTTATTCAGCAGCTCTACAGTTTGCAGTTTCAGCAATCCAATTGCTAGGGTCCAAATTACACTAGTAACAAGGCATTGATTTGAAAAAAAAAAGACTAGAATATGAATAGGAGAGGGCCTGGATAGAAAGATGAGTAATCTAAAGTATCAAAACCTATAAGTTTGTAGCCTTACAGAGCATTTGTTTTTACATGGGGTCAGTGAATAGAGATGGCGCGAACTGTTCGCGCGAACATCGGGTGTTCGCGCTCGCCGGAAGTTCGCGAACGTCGCTCGACGTTCGCCATTTTGGGTTCGCCATTGTTGGCGCTTTTTTTTGCCCTCTCACCCCAGACCAGCAGGTACATGGCAGCCAATCAGGAAGCTCTCCCCTGGACCACTCCCCTTCCCTATAAAAACCAAAGCCCTGCAGCGTTTTTTTCACTCTGCCTGTGTGTGCTGAAGAGATAGTGTAGGGAGAGAGCTGCTGCCTGTTAGTGATTTCAGGGACAGTTGAAAGTTTGCTGGCTAGTAATCGTTTTGATACTGCTCTGTTATTGGAGGGACAGAAGTCTGCAGGGGTTTGAGGGACATTTAAGCTTAGGTAGCTTTGCTGGCTAGTAATCTACCTTCTACTGCAGTGCTCTGTATGTAGCTGCAGTGGGCAGCTGTCCTGCTTCTGATCTCATCTGCTGACTGCTGCAATAACAGTAGTCCTTGTAAGGACTGCTTTTATTTATTTTTTTGTTCCAATACAGAGCAGTATCAAGCAGATTACTAGCCAGCAAACTTACTATCATCTGTCCCTGAAATCACTAACAGCTCTCCCCCTACACTATCTCTTCCAAGCACACACAGGCAGATTTTTCAGATACATTTTTGCCCTTGATCCCCCTCTGGCATGCCACTGTCCAGGTCGTTGCACCCTTTAAACAACTTTAAAATCATTTTTCTGGCCAGAAATGTCTTTTTTAGATGTTAAAGTTCGCCTTCCCATTGAAGTCTATGGGGTTCGCGAACCGTTCGCTAACCGCTCGCATTTTTGCGCAAGTTCGCGAATATGTTCGCGAACTTTTTTTCCGACGTTCGCTACATCCCTATCAGTGAACCTCATTTGAAAGCTGTCAGAAGAAGAAGGCAAATAATTCAAACATTATAAAAGATGGGGCATATTTGGAGGCACACATCTTGGAAAGTTGGAGAGGCTTCAGATGGGGTTTCAAACTAATTGGAATTCACTATTTACAGAAGGATCCAGGGCAAGATATGCATGTGGTTAATATTTTTAACTTAAGTTCACGAAAAATAACATTCCTAATAGATAAGGAAAAAGTATTTTTTGGGAAAAGTGGGACACAATTCTGGTATAAAATGCAGGAAAAGGAGATATCAATTTGGAATTAGAGTTGGTGGGACCCCAAAACCTGTGTAAAATACAGAAATTTAAACTCAGCGTTCCACTGTATACAGTAAGAATATTGATCTATTTAACTAATACTGGATAATACTGTACTGTATGGCATTTATATTTTGACAGGATTTATTGTGCATGGAATGTCTTTGCCTGTAATTAGGGATGTAGCGAACTGTTCGCCGGCGAACTAGTTCGCGCGAACTTCGACTGTTCGCATCCGCCGAATGTTCGCGAACGTCGCGCGACGTTCGCCAATTGGTGTTCGCGTTCGATTCGAAGTAAAATTTCGTTCGACCATTCGACCATTCGATCGCTAAAATCGAACGATTTCCATTCGTTCGAACGATTAGAAGCATTCGATTGAATTAAAATCATTCGATCGAATAGCTTCGATCGTTCGATTCGAACGAAAATCCTTCGATCGTACGAATAAAATCCTTCGATCGTTCGATCGAACGATTTTATCGAGCGGTCGAAGTTCGCGAACTGTTCGCGAACTGTTCGCTTTTTTGCCGGTGTTCGCGAACGGTGTTCGCGAACACATTAACGGCAGTTCGCTACATCCCTACCTGTAATAGGTTGAGATCAGACTATCACAAAGTGTGATAGCAAGCAGACACATCTGTTTATTTTTACATAGGCTTCTTTTGTAGGATCATAGACAGCAATTTAACAGATGTGTCTGGTTTACAATGTCAGTAACATTGAGCACTGATGCTGCTAGAACTTCTGCAAAGCAGACACAGATTTCATTCATACATCCACATTTGCCATTTTATTAAAGGAAAGGAAAACCCATCTGGAATGTTTAAATGCATATTAAATCCCTTACCTTTCAAAACACTATTGTATTCAACTATATGTGATACAACATTGAAATGTTTCAATGAATACTTTGCAACTGAACATTCCCTGTGCATACAAATAAATAAAAGGTGAGGCAAATACAGGTGGCACATGATAATTTTTGCTAAAAATAAGTTCCACTGTGTTGCATATTCATGATTTTAATGCTTATGACTACATTTCCTGAAGGGACCAGTTTGCATAGTTATTCATTGCAAAATGTTCCTGAATTATTTTTTTTAATTAAAATAATAAAAGATAGATGTACCTGCAACTAGACTAACAAATAGTCTATACAGAGTAATGCATGGCTGACTGCCTACAATGACAAGCAGCACAAGCACATGTCTGAAGGTGCAGAAAAAGTTTAAATACATTGAACATTGCTACCTCAACAGCACAGTGTTTGGGTAATGACATTGGCCATTTTTTTAGCTCAATAAAAACAGGTGTTGGCTTAAAAAACCCAAACACAAAAACTAGTATTGAAACCCTACCCAGCTTTTTACACACTTTTTTTTACCTCATTTGGCCTCATTTAATTCAGTTCTTTAACAATCTTTAATAATGCTGCTAGGAGGGATCCTCTTCCCAGGTGGAGACAATTCAAATGAAAAGTTCCCCCTATTTGCAGAGCATTGTTACTAAGATGAATAGAGGGTATACTATAATTGGGACCACTGTTAGAGTAACAGGCTTCATGATTGTTGCCATTTGGTATTGGTCTTTATGGGGCCTATTTCACATTTGGATTTTTTAACCACAAATCAAACATTTTTCCTCTAAAATCAGTTGTTTTAGATTTCTCGAGAACACAAAAATTGTACTAAAACTCAAATTTTTAGGGGTTTTTATATTCTCGTATTTTTATGGCATTCAAAAAGCTCTAATATCACTAATATTTGATGTCTAAAATGGGCCTCTATGTAGAAATATAGCATAGATGAAGGTTTCATTTGCTTACATTGGGGCTAACTAGCACAAGTATTGTTGCCAATAGCAGCCAGTTTGTAAATTTTTGGTAAACTGTTTAAAACCAACTGCTGGTTGGTTGCCATTGGCACTTGTGCAGTTTAACACCTGTGTTTGTAATTCAGCTCCAGCATATATGTGTGTGTGTTTTAACGTTAGGCTGGCATAAAAACAGAGTTATAAATATGCAGATAGAAACCTTTAATTTCAGTGTTTGTAATACATTTAATTCACGCATGTTATAAAAAATTGGAATTATGCAAGGCTGACTGGTGCTTCTATAGGATTACACAAAATAAACAAAGTACAGTAGATGCAGTAGTATCCTCTTGCACCTTAAAGAGTGGATAGTGGGTATGTGTGGAGGTACCTACCTGTATGGATGATTGTGTCCCTGGTATAGAGGGTATTAGGAAAGTATTGTTGTCACAGTCGGCACCCTAAACCAGAACTAATGCCAAGTTCCCTGGTCTCGGCTCGGCTTCACCAGTAGTGTGACCGCCTTTGGCTTCGGGAGGAGCCCTCAGCGTACTCAGATGCCACCTGGACTTTTCGAGAGGAGCAAGGCAAGGAGTTCTGGCAAGCAAAGGGGCACGACTGTAGTAAACAAAGTCTTTGGACAGAAGATCGCAGTACAAGGCGTTAGGCAAAGGAGTAGTCAGAACAGGCCGGTTCGAGGCAGGCAGAGAGTAAACGTTATCAAGCAGGCAAGGGTCAAACCAGGAAGTCAATCAGAGGGTAAATCAGAAGCGGTAGTCGGTAATCAGGCAAGGGTCAGAATCCAGAAATCAGAGTAGTCAAATAGCCAGGCAGGGGTCAAAACAGGAATCAGACAGGTTTCAGAATAAAACAAGCTCAAAAGCACCAGGAACTAATCCTATCACGGGCAAAGTCCCACAGCCCTAATGGGCTTTAAATAGTTTTTAATTGCGCGCCCTTGCGCACTGACGTCACAACGTCAGCGCACCTGCGCCTTTAAGAAAAGCTGGAGCGCCGCGCGCGCCCTAAGACGCCGGCGCCTGCGGCCTACTGGAAGCCGCTCGTCGAGGCGTCCCTGTCGTCCCCCCCCTAGACCACCAGGTATGTTTGTTACACTTGTATTGCACCACTGAATCATGTACTCCCTATCTGGGAGAGCCAAATATGATCTACTCCTTACTCTAGTGGTAGTGTTGCCATTCTGCTTAAAGGGAAACTAAAGTCTAAAATAGAATAATGCTAGAAATGCTGTATTTTGTATTCTAAATATAAACATGAACTTACTGCACCAGAAGCCTTATAAAACAAATGATTTATGCTTTCAAAGTTGGCCACCAGTGGTCACCAACTATGTTAAGCATCTTTGCAAGACTATGCACATGCTCAGTGTGGTCTGGGCTGCTTAGGGATCGTTAAAAATTATTAAAAACAGCACAAGTCATGTAATCGAATGTGGATGTTATAGTTTTTTGTATTTTTTAATACAGACTTTTTCCAAAACCCCAGAATCAGTGGCTACAGAAAAATAATCCTTCAATGAGAATCTTTATCTGTTTAAACCTGGCTCCATGATCTTTGTCCCTGCAGCTGGAAACATTAAAGAGGATGTAAAGCCAAAAATTAAATCCCATTTTTACTTTATTAACTGAAAAAGAAACCTATCCCCAATAATAAATCTGTACCATTTTTATAAGAAACCTCACTGTTTGCAGTGAAATTCCCCCCTTCATTTACTTGCTCTGACTGCTGTGGATATGAATCTCTACACGGTCACCAGCTGTTCTACAGGGAAGCAAACAAACAAAGCTGATTGAGTTCTGTGTGGCTGGAAAGTAAGGCGGGGGCTCCCCCTACTGTTTGATAGTATGATCCTTTCCCTGTAGCGCAGTTAGGGACTGTCTGAAGTTTCCTATCCTCAGCAGTCAGAGCAAGTAAATGAAGGGGGAATTTTACTGCACACAGTCTGGTTTCTTATAAAAACAGTATACATTTTTCAATTAAAGTATATTGGACATAGGTTTCTTTTTCATTAAAGAAAGTGAAAATGGGATTTTAATTTTTTGCCTT
Organism: Xenopus petersii; assembly: GCA_038501925.1. NCBI lineage: Eukaryota > Metazoa > Chordata > Amphibia > Anura > Pipidae > Xenopus > Xenopus petersii. The sequence goes on from CM076682.1 coordinate 103,631,941, forward strand.
TACATTCCCTTTAAGAGTTGGGATAACTGGTAGCTCAATCTTACATGAGCTTGTAGCTTTCTTTTATGCCCACAGACACCATGCTTCTTTTGCTTCAAGAAGACATAACTTTATTTACACTTACACAAAGATCATGTTACATGACACTGTATCAGTATCAGACTACTATGGAATCTGTATGAGAGCACACACATTAATGCATATCTTAACATGTAGACCAACTAGAATAAGTACTGTGTGCTCCCTTTACCATGCTGCATGGTAAAGGGAGCACACAATATCTCTTGGCAATGAACTCTCATCTCCAAGGCTCCACAAATCTTTCACTTCTGCACTGAAATAAATACATTTAATAGGTAGAACTGTATCGAGGTGTTTAGAAATTAGCACAAAAAACTGCATAGAGGGGCCGGAGGCTCAACCCAGAAGTCAACAGTGGACATGCTTGGCTGTATAGCAATAACATCTGTGAGTGGAACAGTGATCTAATGCAAATCGCGCTTAATACCAACATTATTTTCATGGACAGAATGTTTCCATTTCTAAAGTTATACTATTATATATTGTATACTACTGTACATAGACAGCACAGTGTTATGTGTAAACATTTCACAGAGGAAATTAGGCTTATTTGGGATTCAAACAGGAGCTAGGGGCTACATGGAATTGGAGAACTGAAGCATACGGTGCTGTGGATATGAATTGAGATCACTATGGATAAGTTCATTTTGGGGGAGCTGAGGGAGCTGTTAAGTAAGCTGCACCGATTGACGCTGCTTTGTGAACCTTAGAGCTAGCTCCAGTTACCCTGTGTTAATAGGTTTGCTGCACTAAATTTAAATCAGGTAGCAGAACAATGCACAGAAGTGCTAGGAGTGCATTTTAATACAAGTACCTTTAATGAATGGGATTTTTTGCACAACAACTGAGAATATGTGCACAACCCCTGGTAGCTCCAGGGTTTCTGTGTGTCAATAAGAGCTCTATGCTCAATTTTTACAGAAGTGTAAGGAGCATCTTTTGATACAGGTATCTGTCATGAATAGGATTTTTTTCAAGAATGGACTGCAGAGAAATCTCTGCGACCACAACTGCACTAGTGGTTTTAAATTACCCCTTATATGTTTTTATCACATTCTATGGTTTTATCTCTTGAAAAAGAAGTAGGTTTCCCTCCAGGTCGGTTAACTAGCTGCTACTGCTACATTATTTCAGGAATCTTAGCCAAAAATGCAAAGAATATAAACAGCCAGACAAATGCTGCTTTCAATAGCAATTACGTTTACATATACATTTTAGACCATTATTTATATGCATCTATGTGGGAAAAAATGTCTTTATGCAAAAAAACTAAATGAATGAACCAGAGATAGACAGATAGGTAGGTAAACAAATACTGACTATAGTCATCCTGAAACAAACAATACACTTTGACAAAACAAAAACCTAGGAAACTTCCTTTATCATACAGAGAAGCAATCTACATTTTTTTCCCTCTACTGTGAGAATACACGGAAGCATAATACAGTGCCAGTTCTTTCCGCCAGCACAGCTGGATTTTCATTCACTACTGTTGAATAACCAAGCCTCTGTGTTGTCTGGGACATTTTATTCTTCACAGATCAGAAACAAACAACTCATGCGGTTACCAAAAGGGGGAAAACATCCATTTTTCTTAGATTTCATGCACTGATAACTGGTAAAGATTCAGAGATAATGAGGTTGAAATCACTCTAACAAAAGGCTTATCACACGCTGTTTTGCTTTTCTATTTTGTTTCTAAATCTCATACTTCTACAACCCAGAATGGGTCAGTCAACTGGTAACCAGCTGGAAAAGTCATATGTATCATTGTTAGCACAAAAAAACACAGGGATTATTATACTTTAAATATCAACATTCTTACATGGAATGCAGAACACTATTCAAGGGATATCTCATCCAGTGTGAGAACAACAAATACTTTATGATGGCAAAAAAACAAACCCACCAACAATGAGCTGTCAGTCTACCTGACCAATCAGATACCGGTATCCAAAGTAACTAGATACGCATCGAATGGATAGTCAAATGTGCTGAGATACAATCCATCATCTGTATACTATAGAATTACAAAACTAACCACTAACATTTCTCTGTTCTTCTCTCTTCCCAACGGCCCTCCAAATACATTCCTTGGGTCATATAGTCAACTGTCTCTTTAATATCCCTTTAATTACTGCAATCATTGTATTATTTTCAGGCAAAATTATCAAAATAATTACTGCCTGTGTGGACAGCTTATTCATGTTTACCCAAATTTTTGACTTTTTTGTGGATATTTCTGTTTTTAAGGTTGTTTTATTTTTTGTCTTGGAAGTCTGAAACAACCAACACTTTATACATAAATGCTTAGAAATGTTCCCTGTAAACTCGTACAACTTGCTGCAGTGCATTTTCTTATGATATAGGTGCCTGTGCAAACGTATGCCTCAGTATCATTGACATCACACCCAGTGTCGGACTGGCCAACCAGGATCCCAGGAAAATGCCCGGTGGGCCCAGGTGGACCCTCCTGCTTCTAAGCATTTGCATTCCCTAATTCTTTTTGGAAACAAAGGGGGCAACATACCGTATATACTCGTGTATAAGCCGACCCGTGTATAAGCCGAGGTACCTAATTTTACCTACAAAAACTGGGAAAACTTATTGACTCGCGTATAAGCCTACTTATTACTGTGTGCATTGTCCCACTGTCCCGCTACCATGTGCAGAGGGTGCTGTTTGATATTGCCATCACTGTTAATCTTGCAGTCACGGTTATTCTTTCATATAACCAACAGAGGGCACTGTGTGATATTGCAGTCACTGTTAATCTTTCATATAACCAACAGAGGGTGCTGTGTGATATTGCAGTCACTGTTATTCTTTCATACAACCAACAGATGGCGCTGTGTGATATTGCAGTCACTGTTAATCTTTCATATAACCAACAGAGGGTGCTGTGTGATATTGCAGTCACTGTTATTCTTTCATACAACCAACAGATGGCGCTGTGTGATATTGCAGTCACTGTTAATCTTTCATATAACCAACAGAGGGCGCTGTGTGATATTGCAGTCCCGGTTATTCTTTTATACAACCAACAGATGGCACTGTGTGATATTGCAGTCCCTGTTATTCTTTCATACAACCAACAGATGGTGCTGTGTGATATTGCAGTCTCTGTTATTCTTTCATACAACCAACAGATGGCACTGTGTGATATTGCAGTCCCTGTTATTCTTTCATACAACCAACAGATGGCGCTGTGTGATATTGCAGTCACTGTTAATCTTTCATATAACCAACAGAGGGCGCTGTGTGATATTGCAGTCCCGGTTATTCTTTTATACAACCAACAGATGGCACTGTGTGATATTGCAGTCCCTGTTATTCTTTCATACAACCAACAGATGGCGCTGTGTGATATTGCAGTCCCTGTTATTCTTTCATACAACCAACAGATGGCGCTGTGTGATATTGCAGTCACTGTTAATCTTTCATATAACCAACAGAGGGCGCACTGTTATTCTTTCATATAACCAACAGAGGGCATTGTGGGATATTGCAGTCTCTCCCCAAGTGAACTGTTGGTATAGGAATGATTAAAAGTGACTGCAATCTCGGCTAGTCGGGTAGACTTTTTCAGCACATTTTGGATGCTGATAAACTCGGCTTATACGCGGGTATATATGGTAGTTGGAAAATAGAGTATATCATGTAAAGAAAAAGTACTAAGAAAATAAAAATGTTAATTGAGAAGTGGAGGAAAATGAGTTTGAGAATGGGACTCTGGTCTAAGGTATTTTGTTGGGCCCCTGGCATCCCAGTCTGACACTGATCAGACCCTTCAGAATGGCAGTCTGGATCTATAACAATCTTCTCTCTAATGAATATGAGCATACTTATAGTCAGATGTTGCAGAGGGTTATACCACTGCACTACAATGATGAGCCCAAAGAAGATAATTTGATCAGCTGCTGCTGCTGTAATTTAAAACCAAAGATAAAAACATGTTTTATATACAAAATACAAAAAAGTAATTTAATACTTGTAATGGGCACTTGAAAAGCTGATTTTATAGTAAAGAAAACCAGTTCTTTGCATCTTTGAAGAGCCAGAACAAGTACCAGGATGAGGCCTAAATAGCAAATTTAAAAAAATTACATCTGATTAAACAAAATACAGTGAAGGAAATAGAACCTAAACTACCTAATGTGGAACCATAGGCAGTAGGGATGAGCAAAATATTGTGCCATGAAAAAATGCCCATAGACTCTAATGTATTGTTTAAAAGCGTGTTGTGCGGTTTGAAAAATGTTGAAAAAGCCCATTGACTTCAATGCGTTTGGGAATTTTATGACATTTCATTTCCAAGGCGAAATGGGTCAGATTTGCACTATTAGGCACAATAAAGCAAAGAGATTTATAAATTAAAAGGGCAAGGCCTGTATGAAATATAAGGTTTGCTGACCATACAGGTGCAATAGAAGGAGGATCTGTGAACATAAATTGATGCATTTGATTTAAATGTAAGGGGATAGGATGTCCGATGTAAAATGTACAGCTACACTGACGAATTATGCTTTTTGGGTAGTTGGATGGAAAATGGACAAAGGCCTTTTATGTTTTGTGTCAATAGAATTTTTAATCACAAAATTGAATACACAAATCAAGCACTGCATTGTTTAACAATACACCAATATGTTCAACATACATGCTTTTTGGTAGTTGAAGGCACTGACAGTTGCTCAACGAGGCTATAACTTTTTTTTATATTTTGTGCATTATATTTCTGTTCTGGCTCTCTTTTAGTTGTCTACTAGGGATGTAGCGAACTGCCGTTAATGTGTTCGCGAACGCCGTTCGCGAACACCGGCAAAAAAGCGAACAGTTCGCGAACAGTTCGCGAACTTCGAACGCTCGATAAAATCGTTCGATCGAACGATCGAAGGATTTTATTCGTACGATCGAAGGATTTTCGTTCGAATCGAACGATCGAAGCTATTCGATCGAATGATTTTAATTCAATCGAATGCTTATAATCGTTCGAACGAATGGAAATCGTTCGATTTTAGCGATCGAATGGTCGAATGGTCGAACGAAATTTTACTTCGAATCGAACGCGAACACCAATTGGCGAACGTCGCGCGACGTTCGCGAACATTCGGCGGACGAGAACAGTCGAAGTTCGCGCGAACTAGTTCGCCGGCGAACAGTTCGCTACATCCCTATTGTCTACCAGTCTGATTAAAGACATTTAAAAAATGTCAAAAAAAATTCAGTCATTGTCTACATTTTACTAAACGTCTATTTTAAGGTGGACTATCTATACAATAATACCCTCAACCCAAGATTGTTTCAATTGCATCTTACATTAATCACATGCCAGATTTAACATCACACAAACTATTCCAGACATTATCCATTACATAATTGATCTTACATTGCATAGCAATTGCTTATGGCATCAATAAATAGATTACAAATCACAACTGGTTGGCTCTGTCATACTGTTTTATTTCAAATTCTAAAACTGGGGCTATTAGTAATGCATTCTCCTGCATTAAAATATTGTACCAGGTTCACAAATTATGGATCATAATTTTCAGAATATGTACAAATAAGAACAGCAATTGATTTGTGTCTTTCAGTACATTTAATATTACTAAACATTTTCTATTTCAATACAACTTGAAAATGATAAAGAATTTTTGCATAACATCTTCACCAGTTGTATATAAAGAATATGGTTTTTAATTATTGCAAAATGTGATTGACCATGGAGGCAGTTTAGAGAAAAAAAAGAAGGGACAATAGATGGGGCACAGTTTATCACAAAGGACGATTATGGCATTAAAGGAGAATTCAACCCTTAACTAAGAAAAACCCTTCCCCCTACACTACGTAGATCACCCTCCCTCCTCCCCCCCAGCCTAGCTGCCCCTCCGGGAAAATGCCCCTAACTTTTTACTTACCCCTCGGTGCAGATTCAGGGGTCGCAGTTCACGGCAGACATCTTCCAGGTCTTCGGTAAGGCAAAGCGGAGAATGAGCCAGAATGGAAGTAAATTGCTAAAGCACAGGAAGAAGACCCAGAAGATGGCTGCTGTGAACTGCACCGAGTGGTAAGTAAAACGTTAGGGGCATTTCCATGGGGAGGCAGCTAGGCTTGGGGGGAGGGGGGTCTATGTAGGGTAGGGGGTAGGGTTTTTTTTTAGTTAAGAGTTGAATTCTCCTTTAAAGGAAAGCCATGGAGCTATAGGTGCAGGAGCTGCATGACAAGGAATCCAAATGACCAGCAGCCAGATTACACTGGTTTATATATTTAAAGATAGGCAGAATCAGATGTAGCTGTGAGTGGGTGAGAGAGAATGAGTTAAGGCAGGGGAAAGCTGGGTTGGGGTGGAGAAAGAGAAGGATGTGATGTCAGGGGAAGAAGCTGTTCACTTCCTTATCTTCTGAGCAGTTAGAAACATGAGGCAGAGCTCTCTCTGTAATATAATGTTATTAGCTGCAGTATATACACATTAACTCCTCACTATACTGCTGGCTTTGAGGGTAGAACTATTTGGGCAGCTGGTTGTGAGTCGCAAGGCTTTTTATTTGCTGTTTTAAAGCAGTTAATCTCACTGTAGGAACTCAGCAGCATAGAAGTCAGCATAGGTCTGCTGTATTATATAGGAGGATGTTGAAGTATACAGAGATGGCAGTGGGGCTTAGTCAGGAATAGGCCAAAGCCTGAATACAGTTTCCAAGGCTTTGCTTTCATAAGTCTGCGCATTACACAGTATTTCTATACATCTAGTTACTCAATTCAGCAGCCTGTCGTCAGATCCAACCTCTATTTTACTGGGCTTTTTAGAGTTATGGATTTCAGCTCATGCTCAAAGGACAATCTGCTGCTACTGCAGATTACCAGCCATGGTTGGTTGGTAAATGGTAGCTGAAGGCCCCCAGAGCAGATGGGCAGGCAGACCTGTACTCCATTGTTATTAAAAGAAGGGTAAGTTAGGTATCCAGGATGGAATCAAATTGCCTTTAAAAGGCTATGTTAGCATCATAGTCTACCTCATAAGGAAAGTAAATGGTAACTTACTATAATGCTCTGATTTCTTAGATCAAGTTTCCTGGCCAATGGAATGTTCTAGTGGTTTTGGTTTTTATGCTCATCCAGTTTTCTCCAGTTATAAAGTTATGGTGGGGACGAACCCAACTGAAAGTTTTCAGTTGGGCTTGTTGTGGCAGTAGGACCTTGCCAGAGTACTGCACAGGTAAATTTAGAAGATGGAGAAAGGAGGTTCTCTCCTGTGACTGCACAGTGGGTTGATTGATGCAGAAGCTATTACTGCTTGTGCTTGGTGACAGCCTGCTTTGTTTTCCAATCATAAAGACACTGCAGATTCAGAACCAGCAGCAGGGCTCATGGAGGAATATGCTGGTAGTGGAGTATGGGCATCCTCTCTGTAGGTAGAGGCAGCCTAAAACTCAGTGGTGGATATAATGACATAGTGCTGATCTCAAGTCTTCAGTGAGGAATGGCAGAGCATAGTAGCGATCTCTTATGGAATTTTGGCTTTGAATATGGCCTTGGGGTGAGGCTGGCAAGGTCCTATTTATTGATAAAATGTGAATAATAGCTGTGGCCATTTTACCCCATTTCTGGCTCCTGGTGTCTCATTAAGGTATGTAACAATGGGGTTCAGTTAGATGGCTGAAAGTGAAGATTCAATTGAGGAGTCCCCTTGTCATGGCAATGACTGATAGCAGAGGGAAGGCAGTGGTTGAAGTAATAGAAAGAGTTTAACAGAGTTTTATGGTAATGGCACACACATGACATATAATGTCACACCAGTTCTTCCTACTTTTGTCCACTGAAGATGGAACAATATGCACATATTTGCTGATATAGTAAAGGCAATTTCATCAAGTAAAAATTTTTGAAAAATCCAATTATTATTCTGATGAGTGGTTTTCAGTTCATGACCAAGGCAACATCAAGGCGCATGGTCATCCGAACCCCTATTGACAAACCACATCTTCAATTTCTCAGTTTGCCCAAGAAAGCACACAGTCCATGATGGATATGAAAGGCCACAACTTTATTAACACTGTAATCAAAACTATAAACTTGTAAACTAATGAACTAAACTAGTGAACTAAATGATCAAGAACCCAGAAATGATTGCCTACCCCAGTGGAGTGTATGTGCCACCTGCCATGCCAGCCACCCTGCACTAAGGTGGGCAAGTGAGAACAGAGGTAGGCCTCACTCTGGACCACTACCTCCCAGAACCATTAACCAAGGAGGTTGCACTGAAAACAATAACAGCAAGGGATACATGCCCCTTCCCACTCTAGCAAGCATTCCCCTGCCAAAACCCTAGTCGTGACTGACCTGCAACCTGCCAGGAGAAGACCAGAACTCTCAAGCACTATACCATTTACACCCCCCCCAAACTGATTTTCATTTTTCATGCTATGCTCTGTGGTTGCCACACTCAATCAGCTACCAACTTCTGGTGTAGTTGCCTAGCAATCTCAAGGTTCACCTTCCCCTACTTTTTTGACCTTGCTCTAAACCCTACTGCCTCCCTGATTTCCTGTCAAGGCTCCCCTTTCCTAATCCTTTGGGGTTCCGGGTAGCTTCATTATAAATAGGGCAAAATTAACAAAAATAGACCCCATTTGATGATGTTTTGTATTAAAAGGGGACATTTCTGGCTAAGAATTCTAAAATAGGCCTATTTAAAAAAAATTACAATTATTAACTGGTTTTACGTTGTACATTTGGCCAAAGATAAGATACTGCTTTTTTTCTGATAAAAGGCTATTACTCTCCTAATGTCAGCAGAGAATATTGCTTTGTAATTAAGCAGCTTAATTTATTATTGTGTGTTCTGTATTACTTTGCATGCTGTTTATTTGTATTTGTTGCTTTGGGGAAATCTGTTATAAGCTGTCAGTTTATGTGTGTTCCTTCTAGTTGCCTCAGTCTATCTGTATATGTGAAAGGGTGGTTTCAATGGAACTATATGAAGCCAAATATTAATTTTTGTGCCAGACTCCTGCTTCATAAACAGTCCCCAATCTGTGTGTGTTGTATATATTTTTGCGTATTGAACTAGAATAACGTCCAGGAGACTATAGGGCTGCTTTATCACAAATCTAACTGGGGAATCCGGACAAGACAGAAATATATAATATATATATATAATTAATCTGTCTTTTCCATACTGAAATTTAGAACCATACATAAGTCATTGTATAAAAGTTTTTATATGGCCGGTAAAAACCTTTAGATTGAGGGGTGCATTAATAATCAATTTAATTTCTTAAAGGAGAAGGAAACCCAGTCGACGCAAATACCCTCCCGTGTGTTGCCCACCCTCCCTCCTCCCCCCTGGCCTACCCGTCCCGCTGGGCAAATGTCCCTAACTTGTTACTTACCCTTCTGTGCAGGTCCAGTCCATGGAGTTCACAGGCACCATCTTCTTCCATGCGATCTTCTTCCTGCTTTGACCGGTGTTTTGGCGCATGCGCAGTAGGAGCATTTCGCCGGTACGGATCTACTGCGCATGCGCCAAAAGTCACTACGTTTTCCGATTTCACTTCGTGACTTTTGGCGCATGAGCAGTAGATCGTACTGGGGAAATGCTCCTACTGCGCATGCGTCGGTCAAAGCAGGAAGAAGATCGATTGGAAGACGATGGCGTCGGTGAACTTGCCATGCAAGTTGTTGTTACGATCTTGTACACAGGAGATAGTTAAAATAGTCAATGCCAACAGAGCCTTTAAGACAAATCTAGCATTTGTGTGTTGTTATCTTTTGGAGAAATCATGTTGTGCATTGCATGTAACCACTTTGTAAAAATTCAAGGTCAATACAAATACCTGAACTGTATTTTAGCTTCCATTTAAATACAACTAACATCTTTATGATCCAGCAATAACTTTTTCCTGGCAAGGGGGTTCTAGTGTAGACAAGGACTGTTCATTGAACAGAATGTTTAGGCTAATAGAAGGTTTTAATATTAGTGTATGCATAATATAGTGCACAGAAATATGGATTCATCTTCCAATACTTTTTCAGTTCCAATTATTTACAGAAAGTTATCCAGAAATAAGACTTTTTTTTCAATGACATTATTATTTGTGACCATTTTTCTAATATTAAAGTTTTATTTTTCACCATTTTAGGTCTTATTGAAGCAGCTGTGGGAGGAGGGTCACCAACTCTGAAAACTGTTCTAAATTGATTCATAAGTTAATACATCCCTGAGTTTCATTAAAGGCAGCTATTAGAATTAATGCAATAGTTGCTAATATTCCACAGATGCTGCTGAGAAATGTATCAACTAATGTAGCAAATTGTAACAAGGTCAGAATCTGCTAGAAAGAGGTGTAATTATTTTATACCAATAATGCTCCACTATTGGAGGGGGGGCTGCTTCCTTGAATATCACCGTTCGCACTAGGTAAATACGGCACAGGAAATCTAAAATAGAATGCAAAACACAAGATTTCTTGGATTTTTGTTGCATATAGTAATGTTGGTCCTTCATCTTATAAGTCCCCTTCAGTCATCCACCATGTAGTATAATGAAGATATAAAGCAAAATCCAAGAAAACTTGTGAGCATATACCCGAAAGGAGGAATCTTGAAGAGTATCACATTGGTGGATCTGCAACATAGCTCTCCAGGCACCATTTTTAAACAATTTGTGGCTCTATGGGCTTCATTACTTCTCTTAATTAAGACAATACTACTCTATGTGCTCGCTTCCTTTTGCATTCTATTTTAGATTTCCTAGTTCAGAATCTGCACTTGGGTTACTGAGCTGCCAGACTGAAATGCCAGAGATGGGAACATTACATTTTGGAAAAACAGTTAAAAAGAAATCATGGAAAGCAAACTGAACTGAGAAAAAAATGTTTGGAAAGTAAACAACCCCTTTTAAAAGGATTATTAACAGAGACTTAGTTTAGTATAAGCAGTATTAGATTAATACAAGCCTTTCATAGTTTCCAACAGAGTAAGAATATTATTTATACCTTCTATTCTTTCTTCTTTCCTAAGAAAGTATTTCTTTCCTCTCATGACCTTTATTGCTTCAGAAATGCTTGACCTCTTTCTAAACCATCATTTCACTTCTTTTCTTACAGTGTCCTTATGGTGTAAAGTGAGTGCAATTAAATCTCTCCTTGCAGCTTATCTTCCCTGTGCTGTACAAATAAATCATCATCATGGAAAGCATTTTATATAGTCTTTAGTGCAGGTTTTTATTAACAGGAGAAAACCTGTTTGATTTATCTTATACGCATAAAACAATTCTTGTGTTCAAAAAACATTTAAACAAAAGAATCGGATCTAAGAATCCAAAATAATTAAGCCTCTTTAATAACAAATACTCTCTTAAATAGCAAATACTTTACATGAGGATACACTGTATTGGGACGTAGGTGGAAGACCAAATGCTCAAATACTCTAATTTGACTTTCTGGTTATCAAGAAAGCTGTCCAACTCAAAGTTTTCACAAAAGTGTTTTTGAATTGTATGTAACATGGAAGGCACATTTAGAAAAAATGGGGGTTCACAAATTAGATGGTGGGAAGAAAGGGGCACAAGGTAGACAGAAGGGATCATGTACAACAGATGTGTCAAAGTCAAATGAATTGTAGTGGCGTACTGAGTTGGTTAAACTCCCATAGGACCATTGCTAGCCAAAAGGGATAAACCATTTTCTCTCTTCCTACTGACTAAATTAATATTATGTCCTATTATTTTGTCTTTTTATTTTGCAGTTTCAACCATTTTTTTATCCAAAACCTCAAGACAGAGTTGTCAAAACTGAAAACATGATTTCTAAATAAAAGAAAAGTGTTAAGGTTACTGCCACAATACTGTACAACATGGGGGATAGAATTAATAGAAGCAGAGGACTTATCTGCGTTGGACTATTGGAAAATAATCAGGAGCACTCTAAAAACAATTCACTGTGATAATAGTGTCTTATAAAATAATAGCAAAACTCAGTCAGCTGCTAAAGGTATACATCACTGTAGGGGGCAGATTCATTAAGGGTCGACTTTCGAAGTTAAAATTACTTCGAAATTCGACCCTCGAATTGAAATCCTTCGACTTCGAATATCGAAGTCGAAGGATTTAGCGCTAATCGTTCGATCGAACGATCGAAGGATTTTTCTTTCGATCGAACGATTAAATCGTTCGAATCGAACGATTCGAACGATTTTAATCAAACGAGCGAAGGAAAATCCTTCGATCAAAAAAAGCTTAGCAAGCCTATGGGGACCTTCCCCATAGGCTAACATTGACTTCGGTAGGTTTTATCTGCCGAAGTAGGAGGTCGAAGTTTTTTTTAAAGGGCAAGTACTTCGACTATCGAATAGTCGAACGATTTTTACTTCGAATCGTTCGATTTCGTTCGAATTCGAATGAATTTAACCAATTCGATGGTCGAAGTACCCAAAAAATACTTCGAAATTCAAATTTTTTTCATTCGAATTCTTCACCCGAATTTTGTGAATCGGCCCCTAGGAGTTATTTTCAGTGCAGTTTTGAAAAAAAAAAACAGGTTACTAGTTACTAAGGAAGAGTTCTGTACTTGTGAAGAAATTCAATTCAGGTGTATGTTTATTTTTATTTATATAGCACTACTTATTTATGAGGCACTGTACAGTAGAATAAAACATTAATATAATAAACAGGGTTCATAAATACCAAATATAGTTGCTTTAAAGTTTAAGAGTAGTGATGTAGCGAACTGCCGATTTGATGTTCGCGAACGCCGTTCGCGAACACCGGCAAAAAAGCGAACAGTTCGCGAACAGTTCGCGAACTTCGAACGCTCGATAAAATCGTTCGATCGAACGATCGAAGGATTTTATTCGTACGATCGAACGATTTTCGTTCGAATCGAACGATCGAAGCTATTCGATCGAATGATTTTAATTCAATCGAATGCTTATAATCGTTCGAACGAATGGAAATCGTTCGATTTTAGCGATCGAACGGTCGAATGGTCGAACGAAATTTTACTTCGAATCGAACGCGAACACCAATTGGCGAACGTCGCGCGACGTTCGCGAACATTCGGCGGACGCGAACAGTCGAAGTTCGCGCGAACTAGTTCGCCGGCGAACAGTTCGCTACATCCCTATTTAAGAGCTAAGTATTAAAGAAGGAAGGAAGTCCCTGCCCCATAGAGCTTACAATCCATGTGGGAGAATAACTTACAAACAAATAGAAAGCTATTAAGTGCTACAGATTACAGCAGTTGACACGGCACTATATGTTCCAGAATTGGGTCAGGTATTATGTGAGTGTCCCAGAGCTAGTCTTTTATTTTATTCCTGAAGAAACTTAGGGAGGATTCTAACCGTAGGAATTCATGGATGGCATTCCAAATGTAAGGATCAGCAGGACAAAACGTTTTAAGGCAGGAAACGGCAGTAGTGGGGGGTGTGATCAAGCTGTTGTTCTGAGAAGATGGTCAGAAATGTATGGAGACACAAGAGAAGAGATGCAGTGGGGAGTAGAGGTGTAAGGGAATATGTTACAACATTATAAATGGAACTTCATTTGATTGGTCTAAAGCTGTGAAATATACCTTATTATTTTAACTTTTGATGGATTAGGAAATAGTTGTCCATATGCTCAAATGACACTATAATATGTAAAATGCCTTGCAGTACACAGCTCTATAGAGCATTTATTTTGATTGCTTCAAGGTGAAAAATGAATCACTATGAAACATTGCTTGAGATATCTTGAAGTCCCCCTGGCAGCCCTTCTAGTTTATCACCAACTGTTGCAGCAAATTGCTTTAATACGTGCTAATGAATTAAACTCCTCTGCTATGTGACTGCTATGAACATTTCCTCAGAGTTGGGGAAGTGTTAATAACAGGGGGGGGGAATATTGAACTAGGATTCCCTAATTTGATTGTTTAATAAATCTGACTACCTACTGTATCTTCCAAGCCAACCAAATCATAACACTCTTGCAATATTTATGCTATGTTACATGACGTTGCAATGAATAATCAATATTATCTGCCAATCTTGCCTTCACAATTTATTTTTCCCTTGGCAAAGGAAAAACTGAGCCCATTTAATAAATGTATTTCCATAAAACTGTAATCATATCAGCAAAATGAAAAGCTCATTTCATGTTTGTAATTACATTTCCACGTAAATTGATTCTCAGAAGGCATTCTGTTGTATGAGATGAAAAACAAATACATGCAAATCATTTTCCACACACTTTTCATTGAAAAAGGGTGCAATTGTGGTTCCAGTTAATTTGCGATAAGGTAAAACTGCTGTAAAAATATATTATCCTCAACATTAACATTGCTTTATGTGATAACAACCAGGAGCTTATATGTTGTTTGGAAAATGTCAGGGATTTAATCTACATTTTTTTTTATTTCATCCATATTTGGAAATTTGGCATCAGTGCTCAATAAATTCAAATGGACATCGGTTAAAAAAGCAACATACATATTTACACGTTATTCCATGGAAGTAAAATCATGTGAATAAAAAAGTACTGGTAATGTGTTCACTAAAGTGACAAGGAGTGGGAAAAAAAGAGACTGGATAACCAAACTACAGATGCCATACTACAGCAAATTGTGCCTAATTTGCACCAGAGACTCATGATTGTACCCACCAACAATAAGGGGCAGTTTTATCAAGGGTCGAATTGAAAATTCGAAGTTAAAAAAATTGAATTTCAAGCTATTTTCATGATTAGGGAATAGTCCAAATTCGATTCAAATTTGAAAAAAAATGTAAAAATTCTAATATCGAAATGTATCATGTACTGTCTCTTTAAAACTTTGACCATTCGCCATTGTAAGGTTCCTGTAACTGCAGCGTGTTCTTGGCGTTCTGCCGTCCGAGACGCGTTCATTCGCGTCTTTGCGCGGGCACGTTAACACTGCGTCGTTACGCTTTGGCGCCAAACTTGTCCCTGTAAATAGACGTCAGCAAGAGCAAACAGTGCTTGGTGATTTTCCCTTGCTTGTACTCGTTTTTGTGTCTCCTGATTACTCTTGGATTTGCTTTTCTCATTACCGACCTCGGCCTGACTTTGGACTTCGATTCTCTTCTGCCTGCCTACCGACCCTCTGCCTGATTATCGATACGACTATCTTCTGCCTGCCTCTGACCTCGGCCTGCCCCTGACTACGTTTTACTTGCTGCCTGCCTACTGACCCTTTGCCTGAGATTCGACCACGCTTTTGTAACTTGCACTCGTCTCATCGTGTCAAACCCTGCAAACTGTACACTAACAGCAGTTTTAACTGCTCTTCCTACTTAAGTCTCCAAAAGAGCCTGACAGCCATCTAAAACCTGCTGAATTGCTGTTTTAGCTTATGGTGGACTTGGGGGCAGATTTATCAAAGTTGAGGTGAATTTTCAAATGAAAAAAATCCGAATTTCGAGCTATTTTTGTGTACCTCGACTAGGGAATAGTCCAAATTTGATTCGAATTTGAAAAAATGTGTACTGTCTCTTTAAAAATTTGAATTCGGCCATTCAACATCTAAAACTTGCCGAATTGCTGTTTTAGCCTATGGGGGACATCCTAGAACCTATTTGGAGTCAATAGGTGGACTTTGAAAAATCAACATTTTTTTGGGGAAAAACATTCAATCGAATTCACTATTAATTAGATTCATACAATTCAAATTTGGCCGAATACGGACCTATTCAATCAAAAACAGACCTATTTGACCAAAAATAACTGACTTAATTTCGGGTGGTTTTTGAATTAGAATTTCGAAGTTTTTTAAATTCTAAATTCGACCCTTGATAAATATGCCCCTAAAACTTCGACTTCAACCATTAGCCATCTAAAATCTGCCAAATTGCTGTTTTAGCCTATGAAGGACCTCCTAGAACCTATTTGAATTCAATTATGGACTTTGAAAAAATCTGTTTTTTTTTAAAAAAAAAATGCTTCGAATGGAGTTTGATCAAACTTGATCATACTTTGCTTCAAACGATCGAATACAGCCTATTCACCAGCAAAAAAAAAAACACCATGGTTTAAACCAATGGTTGAAAAAACTCCCATTACTTCGAAATTCGACCCTTGATAAATCTGCCCTTGTCTTGCAGAGATCATTACTTGAATGCATCATGCTTACAATAATACATTATGTTAAGTCAAATGCATCATTCTAAAGTCTGTAGTCTAAGCAGCAATGAAACTATCAGAACTATCATGGTTATACAGTATTACTCCATAATAACACAGATGAATAACCAGCCTTAGTGGGGCACTAGTGTATTTTATGTGCTCTGTGCTCTAGTATACTGTAATTAATTTGTAATATAATTAATGTAGCTTTAATGGGGTTATTCACCAACCTGTTCAATATATCTGTTTTTTTAAATACAAATACTAGCAATTATTTGTTAATTTTAGATTTTTGAGAAATTTAATTTTTTAGTGAGACTCTTCAACCCAATTGTGTATTTTACTTAAAAATTCTGGGAAAAATGTTATGTAGAATGAAAGGAAATGAAAGGAAAAGCACCCATTGAAATGCATTATAAATTGGTTGGACCACAAAAAAAAACTGTATAAAATGTGGGAAAACTTTAAATCAGGTGATGTAAACTGAGGTTTTACTGTACTTATAAAAAGTCCACAGCTGACTAGTGTGTCTGTAGGGTAGCTCTTATACAGCAAAATGGTACAAATGTGCAGAATAGACCAGTTTTCTCTGACTATAACTGTTGAGGAAATTTAGTTACTGAAGACCACTCGAGGTAAAAGATAAAAGTCTGTTCGACACAAGCTCTGTGAATTCTGAACTCAACAAGAGTCAGAAACCTAAACAGAGGAATCACAGAGTTTTAATAGATTTGTAAAAAGTGAATTACCGGTGGGAGAGCATAGTGTTATTGCTCCACACACAGAAAACCCAAAAGAACTACTCTTACAGCTCTGCTTTTGAGGCCAGGGTAGTAGTGACCAAAGCTAGCTTTAGAACAGGATCCATCCAAGTCAGGGGGGCTCATGGGAGACTCTGCATACACAGAATGTTATCTATCACAGCTATATTATAGCAGACATGCTTAGTTTTAATTGTTTTCCACCACTGTGCATATTTAGGTAAAGTAGTGAATGGATTAATCATGATTGCATTAAATGTCAGCCAAAATATATGAATTGCATGTTTCCATTCATTTTCAAACAAGCTGAGAAACCGTAACATAATAAAAGAAAGTATAGCTTTAAATAGTATATATATATATATATATATATATATATATATATATATACATGTTCATGTTTTTAAAGTTATTTGTATATGCTATTGCAGTTGAAAGCAGGTAAATTCTCATCCAGGTCTGTTAATGGTTCCACAAATCAGAACAATGCAGACAGTGTAAAGCAGTTCATAGCTCACCAAGACAATATTTTGTCTGTTCACAATTGGAGACTGTTGTTGGGAGGTTTTGTGAACGACTTTAATGATGGCCTAAAAATAAGGTACCTAAATTACCCTAAAATACGTAGGACTATATGATAGTATCTCGCTACAGAATGATTTATACAGTGAAGGAAAACTGGGTGACCAAGTATATATAGAATATAAAAAAGAATGTAAATGTCATGTGATTTAAATCTACTGAATAGTATTTTGACTAGTATTCTAATCTTTATAAATCATTGTTTTTTAGGATAACAAAGTTGAATTAAGCAATGAATATTTCATGATGAGAAATCATGCAAACACCTAGTAGTGCAACCAAATTGTCATACAATAGTCATAGTCATACAAAACATTGGACAAAGCTTCAATTTCAATTATACAATGTTTTCATAACACTTACACATCTGCTTTGTCTAGGACACTAACTTTATCATTAAGGAAAATTGCTACAAAATGTAACCATAATGTGGCCATACATATTGGAACTGGATTATTTTCTTTGGTTGACACTACAGATGAAAGGCTTAACAACAAATATTCTTGTCACATCTCACTAACAAATGTCCTTTGTTGTGGCAAGACTATCTCAGACTAAAAAGTCTCATCTCCATTCATGTAGAACATCTTCAGCAGGAATCAGTGTATCACTACTATTGCCATGCAGGTCTGAAGCAGGATTAAATATTTTTGACATGTTGTGTCATTTTCCCCAGGCATGAAATCTTCACTGATAAAACAAACTAACAACTGTAATTAAAAAGATCCATTTTCTGCTAGTGACAGTAATTAAAATGTATTAATTTAGAATTTTAAAAAGTCATGCTGACATATGATGATTGACTGCAGGCATCATCTGTCATTGATAAAATGATGCCTTTAAATAGGCCATGTATTTTTTCATTAAAGCCAAATATATTCTCTCCCTAAGAGCAGAATCCCATTTTAAAGAACATGTACACTCTCTAAGATGAGGATGGAAACATAGCCATCACCATGTTCACATGCAGCAAAACACAATAAAATCATCTTTTTACTCAAAGTCTCTCCCTCGCTTTTTTCTAACTTCTTAAACAGAGGCCTGCCAATGCTTATAAGAAAAGGCATATATTGAGCAACAAATATTTTAGCATTTTTTTCCCAAGATGATGTATATGACAAAGATTTGCATGACCAAGACTTCCTAATTGTATTTTTTCTTAAGGAACTGTGCTTTGGCTAATTGATGAAATGGTTAAATAACGAGACAGATGATTTCCCACTAAATCAAATTGTAATTTATTCTTTAGAGCAGAATTTTATTTTACTTCTAAAAGCAAAACTCCACTTCATGTGGATCAAGATACTTGGGGCATGGCTAAAAAATACCAAAAAACATTTAAAAAAACCCCAAAGTTGATTGCTTTGTATCAACATAAATTTGTGGTTCCATACTTAACATTTAAACTACTGTGTCCTATGTTTTTATTAAAAGACTCTATGGAAAATGGCTGGACTGTATTTGTGGATAACAGGTTTCCAGATAAGAGATCATATACATTCATCCTAATGGGGCCTAACCACCAAAAGTTTGTCTATAAGACCCATTTATTGAATAAGGAACAGGGTGTGTGACACAATTTTAATTAAATCAGTCCTACACTGTTCATGAGCAATGTGGTAGATTGAGGTTGTTTAAATAAAATACTATTACGCTATGGTTTCATGTCACAATAATGTGTATTAGGTAATGTGTATTAGTTTATTGTTTGCGCCTACTTTTATGCATGTAAGAACCTCTGGTAAATACAGAGCTGCCTTTGTGTGTTGCACCTACAGGCACACCATGTTCAAATACAAGAGTCCTCTGCACTCAACCCATTGTCAATACATTTATTAAGGACAATAAAATATTATGTGCTTTAAGCTACTAAAAATGCCTGACCCTTTAAACAAAACAGGGATTGTTTGTCCATATATTGCAATATATTTAAGCTGGCCAACTATGTCAAAGTCATCCCCGGTGTGGCCAGTCAGTTTCATCTGATTCATTATGAATTCTATTGCTTCATTATACATTTTACAAAGGGACAATGTTTTACCTGCAACTTACTTGCTGCTTTCAAAGTAAAACTCAGTAAAACACCGTTTAGAAAGATATAATTTACGGGATATTCAGGGCTCTTGTGTATTATATACAAATACTGTACAATACAAGAGAGAGTTAAACGTATCTATTTTTGAAAAGTTGTATCTCTTGTTGGTGGCTAGGTGTATTTATTATTTTTTTTATTAGTGAACCATTTATTTTTTATCAATGCTTATTTTTTATATTTCCTTGCATATATATTAATAATGTCTTCTCTGTTCATATTCTTGTGATATCTACTATGTGGGATAATTAAATGCCTTTAGGCAACAGCTCTGTAGTTTTTAAGGAAAATATGTTTTCTATAACCATCAAAGTATCCTGGCAGAATTATTTTGTTTATATCTTATTTTAGGAACATTTTAGGTATTCCATGTGAGTACTGGTTTCATTCCAGTGAAGCATTTTACTGCTGTTCAATCAAAGGTGTTGCTTAAACAAAAAAAAAAAAAAAAAAACAGGCAGCACAGCATATATCTGGTTGATATCAGTTTCTTTTGAACCTGTATATATATATATATATATATATATATATATATATATATATATATATATATATATATATATATATATATATATATATATATATATATATATATATATATATATAGAAATCCAGGCAGGTCTCTGCACTCCCTTTAGGGCAATCAAGACCGGGTGCTGCTGCAACGCTTCTCATACATCAAATCCACAGATGTAAGCAGCGCACACCGGAGTTTAAAAAAACTCCGGTGTGCGCTGCGTGGATTTGATATATATATATACACACACACACACACACACATATATATATATATATATATATATATATAAATACATATTGATTTCATTACAAGTTAGGTGTTAGATTTGAATCATATCATACTGAACAAAAAAATTGCGGGAAAAAAATCTGTAAAAATCTGATTTTCATGATTTTTTTCCGGATCTTTCATTGGATTTTCAAGATTTTTTCGGATTTTTCACCTGAAAATTCCAAATTTTGCCCGAAAACTCCAAAAACTTTGGGGTATTGCAAAAAACCCAGCGCACATCAAAAAATCACTTGGACTTCTTCCATTGACTTATATGCAACCTCGACAGGTGTGAGATGCCGGTTTTTCAGATTCGGATTCTTCCCATCCTCTGGGTTTAATAAACTCAGAAAAATGTGTGATTTTTTTAAAAGTCTGATTTTACTAAAAAAAAAAAATCACAATTTTTTCTTAATTTTTGCATTCGGAGTTTAGTAAATAACCCTCTTAAAGTATATTTAGCTCTACAATAGCATATACATTTCCCTCCCTTATTAGAGAAGCTTATTTCCACTATCCTTCTGCTGCTAATTTCTTATGAACATGATGCTCCAACAACTCCTTATAGACAGGACAGATTGGGGAGTGCTCTGATTCAATTGGCTTATGTGGAAAGGAAAGGGCGGAAAAAATGACGTTGTTTCTTTTTTGTAACAAATGTTTTTTTTACCTGGCAAACCAAAATGTTTGCTGAAATTATACCACATATTATTGAAACTGTTTGTCACTGGCAAAAGTGTGAATTTCACTGTGAAATTAACCCTACACCTCAACCATCAATGCTAGCGACTAAATAAACGAAACTATAGGAATTGTCTGTAAGTGAATACATAATTGTTATATACAGTATATATACAGTAACTAACAAACTATTATGTAGCTTGTCTGACAGTGAATTAGATGGTGTCCTATAACTGACAAACCACTATGGGACAATCTATAATTTTTTCAGTGTTACTAATTTGACACTGTCCTGACTTGCATTTGGCAAATATAAGGAAGTAAGCAAGCAGGTAGCCATAATTAAAAATGATATAGTCCAGTTTCAAATCAGTTACATTACATTTAACTTTAAATATTGTATGTATACTTAACAACAGAATGCAATGCAGTTCATTCAGAGTTTTAACTTGAACTGCTCTAATTCATTTACATTTCTCCCATTGAGTCCCTTCCATTGTTGCTCAGTCATATATCAATAATGCTTTCATAAAAGTCAATGCAGAATTTGCCTGTAGCAGTGTTATCACAAAAGTTGCGTTCTCTTGTGCTTGCAGCACAAATTCAGTGTAAATGAGCCTATAATGATGAAGGAATGTTTTTGTCTTATGCAATGGTTTGTGTAGACCCATGTCCAACTTTGAATTATTAATGAATATTTGACTAAATATTTTATATAACACAGAACAGAGGAGGAGAGATGCACAATATATATACAAATATGCCTGTACCATTATTTTGTGCAAGTGGGGAAAAACATTATATGCACATGCTAAGATAAAGATGTCAATTGGGTAACTTGGGATGGCTATTAAGAATTCTATCCCTGCATCATTTTATTTTTGCAACTATGAGTTCCTATCTAGTCTTCAAAATGGTAATTTAATTTATTGCAATTTTAATATGGTGCCAACACATCTGCAGCTCTGTACATATATTGTTCATTATCCACATCAGTACCTGCGCCAATGGAGCATACAGTCTAAGCTCACTAATATACCTACCTGCAATGTGGGATAATGTGCAAATTCCTTGCAGATTGTACCCACATCATAATTGAGTGTAGGACCCCCTGCCTTTCACATCATTTTAAAAGATTCACTTGAAACAACAAATATATTTTGCTTAAAAGCATAGGCAGCAGAACCAGGGGGGCCACAGGGGCCACGGCCTCCCCAAAAAAAATTCTCCTGGATTTTTTTTTTTTTAAGAATTCTGCTTATAACAGCTTGAGCAGCCTTTTTCAAAATACTTGCACCAAAACCCGACGCCATTATCATTTATTTTGGGGCTGAAGAAGCCGGAAGCTCTCATGACTAAAACTGGCCAATCACGTTCAGCTGATCCTGCGCTTACACGCTGATTGCTGAGAGAGAGGATCTGGTGTGCGTCTCTGCGTGGATGAAGACGTTCTGCCTGCTGCTCCATCTCCAATAAACTCCGTACAGACAGACACGTGATGTATTGCTAAAGATTTAATTATATGCTGCAGAGGTTTCCCGTGTGTGTGTGTTTAGCCGGAAGATGGGAGGGGGCGTGTGTTAGGGGAGGGAGAGAGATCACAGACAGCTGGACTTGCTGCACCTTCCTTCTGCCTAGTGCCGGTCTTAGGCTAATGAGACCTATTGGGCCCAATCTGTCCCCGTGCCCATGGGGCCACCACCATAGCAAAATCTTGCAATTGACTTCCTCCCGCATCAAACATCAAATTCATGGAATTCATCCCTTAAGTTCTGGGGTATTATACATGGAATTGCAAATGTGTCTTTTGGCTTTTATAAAATAAATTGCATTATTAAAAAGAAACGTTTAGCTATCTATATATTCAATATTTTTCCTATAGTGGACATGGTCAAAGGCACAATTCAGCAGGAACAGCCCATAAGTTTGCTCATAGTCTGTACAGAGAGATCCCATAAAACTGTGGCAGCATAGGTATTCCTCTGTACTAAGCACAATTCAGCAGGAACAGCCCCTAAGTTTGCTCATAGTCTGTACAGAGAGATCCCATAAAACTATGGCAGCATAGGTATTCCCTGTACTAAGCACAATTCAGCAGGAACAGCCCCCTAAGTTTGCTCATAGTCTGTACAGAGAGATCCCATAAAAATATAGCAGCATAGGTATTCCCTGTACTAAGCTCAATTCAGCAGGAACAGCCCCCTAAGTTTGCTCATAGTCTGTACAGAGAGATCCCATAAAACTATGACAGCATAGGTATTCCCTGTACTAAGCACAATTCAGCAGGAGCAGTCCCTAAGTTTGTTCATAGTCTGTACAGAGAGATCCCATAAAACTATGGCAGCATAGGTATTCCTCTGTACTAAGCACAATTCAGCAGGAACAGTCCCTAAGTTTGCTCATAGTCTGTACAGAGAGATCCCATAAAAAATATGGTAGCATAGGTATTCCCTGTACTAAGCACAATTCAGCAGGAACAGCCCCCTAAGTTTGCTCATAGTCTGTACAGAGAGATAACAGAAAACCATGCCAGCATAGGTATTCCCCTGTACTATTTACCATACAACAGGAAGGTTTGAGGATAAATCTTTAAAAATGCACATATACTGTGAAAATAAATTCCTGCGTTTTGTATGCAGTTGAACTCTAGAAATAAATTAGTGAAATGTAGTGAGTAATTATCATGGGACAGGAACCCTGTGCCAGATGGCAAAACTCCATTTAGGGGGCCCCACCAAAATGGTTCCAATTGGGCCCTGCAGTTGTTAAGACTGACCCTGCCTTCACCTCTTCCATGTGCCTCATCGATGGAGCGGCCGCAGTGAGCTGGCTCTGGCTCTAGTGGGCTTAGAACAATCAAAGGGCGGGGGAGGGTACCATTGCCACTGGTACTCGGTCATTTTGTCCACAGCTCTTGGAGGACTACAAGTCCCTTCTTCCATCACCATTAATTACAGGCTGCCTGATGTTGGGAGTTGTTGTGCAAATAGAGCTGCTAGGCTAGCCTTTAGCCTAGCAATCCAATAAGCACAATGGGGAAGCCGCAACTTCCCAGAAGTTACATTCATTGCACATCATTCGGTGGGAGCTGTGAATGATGTGCAATGAATGTAACTGCTGGGAAGTTGCTGCTTCCTCATTGCTGCTCATAGGATTGCTAGGCATGCATTTTGATGTTTTGCTGCCCTACTGCTGTTTACTCTTTCAGTGCCACAGTGATGGGCACACATGCTGTTAGTCCTTAAAGGCCTATGTGTGTCATTTGTGAGGGGTAGGGTCTATGCCACAGGTCACATTAAATTTCCACTGTGCCATTCAGTCTGGGGGTATTTATACATGAAATTTCCTGAAATGTGAAATTAAAATTGAAATTCTCTGAAAATTCAGTGAAAACACACACGGGAAAGTGGGTGGAGTCAAAAGGGAGTGGCTAAAAGGGGGCATGGCCAAAAAATTTGCGCCGCGCGACGCGCGCCTCCATTGCTCCTCGTCCTGGCCCCCGCAGCTGAAACCATCTTCTGCTGCCTATGCTTAAAAGAACAGTATTTCAAAACATTTCAAAAAAAGTATGGGATCTCTCATCCATAAATCCATTCTCCAGAAAACTCCCAATTGTGGGAAGGCCCTCTCCTATAGACTTCATTTTAAGCAAATCATTCTAATTTTTAAAATAAATTCATTTTTCTGTGTAATAATCAAACAGGACCTTGTATATGATCCCAACTAAGCTGCATGAAACCATATGGGGGGGGGGCAAAAAACAATGCTATTTAGTTAATGTTTAAGTGATATATAGCAGACTTTGAGGCATGGCAATCCAAATTATGGAAAGATCCCTTATACGGAAAACACCAGAAGCATCCAGAATAATACAGGTAATTGCAATTGTTTATTCTCTATGGTTGCATTGTAAAGTATATTTATATCAATTTTAACAAGCTAAAGATCTTCCACACTGTGCAACAAAATCATTAAAATCATCAGTTTTGGACATCTTCCTTTAAAAGTTATTTTGCCAAAGTAAGAGGGTAACAGGTCAGTGTGAGATTGCTGACAGGATCCAACTGATAGAATGTAGTGGAAGCTCTGCAGGGCAGGAATGAAGCAGCTCCTTTACTCTGGCTGTCAGTACGGTTTTCAAAATCCCCAGGGATGTTATGCAGAGAAGATTCCCACCGAAGACACTTATGCATAGTCAATTAACCCTGTCTCATTATTATACTTGCATACAGGATTCTACAGTGAGAACCATATAAGCTTTATCTGCTGCCCTCCTGCCCCTATACTCCTTTTGGTATTTGGAATGAAGGTAGCAATTAATAATCATATGTTGCATATGAAACTGTGTGGGAAGATGCAAATTGGGAAAACGATAGTTTCATTAGGATCACTGTTGGACAGTCAGTCTTCTATATTTACAATTAATTCTATTAATAATATGAAACTAATGTTAAGGAGGTATATACCTGCCAGAGAAGCTTGGATACATATGATGCACATTCCACTCCCTTGGTTCAGCAAGAATATTTTAACTAGTTTGATTGTATAATAAATGTATTTCAATTTCTTTATACAAATGTTATGTAGATCTAGTTCAAAATATAACCAGCTAAATATTATATTCTTAATGCTGATATCAAGGATTTTTTTAAATGTAGAATATATGCTTCAAGTACTAGATACTACTTTATCTACATAAAAAATGTAAAAATTCATTATATGCATCATAAAGAGTATTTATTGACATTAAGTTTCATCTTTTAGCATACATATAATGAATTTAAACATGGAATAAAGTCATTTTAGCTTTATATTGAATGTACAGCTTTTATACAGGCATCTGCAGAACCAAGATATAGCATGGTATGACCCACCCATCTGGTACTGCACCATTGGGGAACTGTTTATTCTCAATTAAAACATTCACATATACCCTTCTGGTCTTTATTGATTATCCAACCCCCCAGCAGACACTTGATGCCCTAATCTTTAGTGGATTATATTGTATTATGAGCAAGCTGGTCTAACTATGATCCCACAGGGTACACAGAATGGGTTTCATCCCATTTTTGTTCTTGGTGGTGCCATAGTTTATCAGATATTTGTCATACGTCTTACTAGCAGGCTAACTAGATCAGAAGTCCCCAACCTTTTATACCCGTGAGTAACATTCAGATGTAAAAAGAGTAGGGGAGCCACACAAGCATGAAAAATGTTGGCGTTTGGTGCAAAGTAAGTGCTGGAATTGGCCATCTGGTAGTTCCTATGTAAACTGTCAGCCTACAGGAGGCTCTATTTGGCAATACACCTGGGTTTTATGCAACAAAAACTTGCCTCCAAGCCTGGAATTCAAAAATAAGCACCTGCTTTGAGGCCACTGGGAGCAACATACAAGGGGATTGGTGATGGACATGTTGCTCATACTCCCCTGGTTAGGGTCATTGGTCTAGAGATAGACGATGATATAAAGTTCTTGGGCTTTCACCTGGGCACTATCAATGAGCCATTTCTCTCAGGCTGCTCATTAACTTACATCAGCCAAGGGGGCCTTTGGTGTTTCTGTTCATGTTATCTCCAAAGAGCAACTTCTTAGTTGGTGCTGAGGGACCCGGTTCCCAGTGCAGTTTTCTGGACAGTCTTACTTTACTGCAAGTGATTACCGTTTACCATATCTAGTGGTGGAATTACATCAGCAAAATGACTAAAATTGAGATACATTGTCCAAACAACACAAGTGAGAGATACCCAACTACAATAGCTAATCACTGGTCTATAACTTGGAAGGAATCAGACCATACCAATATTTATAGTCTACCAAATTAGTTTTTCATGCAACTTTCAGAATGAAAATAACAGAGAATAAAAAAAGATATTAAATTGTTAAGCCAAATAGTTTATGGATTTTTCATTACTATACTGTCAGAATGGAAAGTATCTTCCCAAAGTATGTAATAATAGTTGATGCCACTCCTAAGGTAGCTGAAATACCTAGAAAAATCCTTTAAACACTCAATACCAGTATATTGAAAATATGAATGTTAATAAATAGGTCCCTTAGTACAGTATTTTGCATTACAAGAGCATATTAGAATGTTTTCCATTTGGTGAAAGCTGACTAGTCTCACCAGAGTTCTGGCTTTTTCTCAGCAGCAACAGCAGGAACCAATTAAGAAGAAATACTCTTTTTCTGCTTCGCACTGTCTGTATCTGTTTTCTTTTCCATTTGCATCAGCCTCTGTGCATTGCAAATTGAGTTTTAGCTATTTTATTAATATCAGTTTAATAAGTGTTTAGGTGTCAGTTTCAGAGGAATACAGCACATCTGATGGTATCTTTTCTGAGCCAGAAATCTGTGCCAGAATTGCAGCTTATTGGCAGGCTGAACAGTTTAGCCCTTGAGGCCACTAATTGACAGCACACTATTGAACTAATACTTGCTTATACAGCACAACTACAAACAGTAATGGATAGGTTGATGTAGGCATATTGATTATGTAAACCTATATGTAATGTAAGAGGTGTCTGTGAAAAAATAGTGATTTTGTGTATATTTCACCAGTGTTATTTAGACTGGGGAATATAAAACTCCAGGGAAACGTGTATTTCTGCAGCAAGTAACGCTGCCTATTTTGAAAGCTCAGGAAAATCTGTATAATGGGTCCCTGGGGTGAGGGGCCGTGGACACCTCCAAGTGCAAAAAGGAGGGGTGCCTGTGTGCAGCTGGGAAAAAAGTGTGATTCCCCGTATGTTGGAGAGAACTCCAAAAGGACTGCAGAGGAAAGAGAGACAACCCTACCAGGAGATTGAGTGTCTTGGGGAGCCCAGAGAGGATTCTGGGATTTGTGTTCAATGGATACCAGTGAGGGCTAAAACCGTGAGTGTGTACACCAGTGAGGGTGTTGAACTAGGACTGTAAATGCTTATCTGAAGCCAGCAGGCTGAAGATTTACTTTGTTTAAAATAAAAGCCAGCAAAGCTGCATTTAAACGTGAAAGTCTCCATCTCTGTGCTGAAAACTGTGCCGTGGCTATGATCTTCCCCACCTGAAGCTTATGGTAACCTAAAAAAGTGTCCGGCCTTCCAACAAAGTAAAATGCATGGCTAAAAGACTTGAATATCCTAAGCAGGGCTTTAATCATATTAACCAGTTCTTTTAAAGCAGATCCTGTTTTATACATTGGA
Organism: Xenopus petersii; assembly: GCA_038501925.1. NCBI lineage: Eukaryota > Metazoa > Chordata > Amphibia > Anura > Pipidae > Xenopus > Xenopus petersii. The sequence goes on from CM076682.1 coordinate 103,660,227, forward strand.
GAATACAATGACAACAAATGTCAGTATCCAGTTGGTCAGAAGATATATGCTGCAGGACTACTTTAAATGTTTAATAATATTTAACCATTGTTGACTTTTTTACTTCCACAAAATACATATATGTGCACTCAAAATGCAGGTATTTCTATCTTTCTTAGTCTGTTTAATTAATTAGTTGTTATAATTGATCACACATCCAATATGTCTGGTCCCTCTCCGGCTAATGCAATCTCAATCTTTTTGCACTCATTGCTTCATTCTTGGTCCTATAATACTTTTTGAGTGGTGTATTCCACTCAAAAAGCATTATAGGACCAAGAATGAAGCAATGAGTGCAATATATAGTGATTTTATTTTCAATTTAGTTCTTTGCAGATTGGGTTCTTTACATAAGATTTTTTTTAATAAATAAGCAATAAACATTCAAGTTTGTTAAACATGTTTATTCAAATTGAATAAAACCCCGTAACATTCATGATTTGAAATTTTGATAAACAAGCCCTCCAGTGAGAGGCATGTCTGTGATAATTATACAATTTTATGAGGCTCATCCTTGCAATGTTCAATAGTGTACCTGTTGCCAAAGTGATGGGAACCTTTGCAAACAACTACAAATATCATAGAGACTTTCATTTAGGGTAACTAAAATATAAAGGCTACGCAAGTGCTCCATAGACTTTATGACATCATAATTAAATTAAAATCTGTCCACCATTCAGGTTCTACATGTAACTGTCCACTACATATTGGAAGGCAACAGAGTATGGAATCCCGAAGGGAACATATTACCTGAAAGTGAAAACCAGTTTTTTTTTATATTTCTGTTAAACCCATGTAATAGGAATACTCTGTAAAATATTTTTTTTACCTGGGTGAACAGTTGTCTTCCTTCATAAAAAATATCTTTGCAACTGTACATCTTTGGAATTATTCACTCATGTAAACAGAGGCTGTTGACATGCATTATCAATAACATGCTATTTTAATACCGTATTATCAAGAACCACACATTGCATCCAAAATTTTCTAAACTTTAGCAAATAATTCATCACTTCAGCTACAAAACAGCTGACCAAAATCAAATGTTTGATGATATAAGTTTTGCATTGGCTGTTCTGCCTATCATGCTGTATGTTTTACAATTTTGAATACAATCTAGATGTGCACTATTAATTTCATGTAATGTTAACTTTAACTGCTTGGCAATTTATGCCTTATAAAAAAGAGATTAGTAACTAACAGAAAGAATGAGAATTTGCAACCAACTGACTGATGTATCTTAATAATAATAATAATAATAATAATACAAATCTCTTAGGCATAATATTCCACGGAGCTGATATAAAAATGGTTATATAATGGGAAAACAATAGTCATTCTTTGTTATTTGACATGCTTAAGGATTAGATTTTCTGCAAAATGAACACGCTAGAATGTAAAATTGAGAATTATAGCATATCACTATCCAATTTTAAACTAATTATAGCTCTGTGTGACTTTTGCCAGATTTTAGTAATGAGAGCCATCCAACTGGAAAGCTCACATAAATAAAAGCAGCTCACTAGGGTCAGTGCATTGGCTATCAAATTAATGTCGTTTTCAGGGAATATAGGACACATATCTTCATGTACAAAGCATTAAAGTTGATGGTTGCTGTGAGAGAGACAAACTACCTACACCACTTTTCATTTTGATTGACTTCTATACAAATGCTTCTCTTGTTTTTTGGCATTACTGCTTGCTAGGTCCTTGTTCACAGAAGTTAATCAGGTTTAATTAATTAATGTGACCAGGCGAAATACTGTTAGAAATGAATAGTACACAGTATTTCACTGGAAATTATTAGCTTAGCCTGCTCTTATAGAAATAAGTTGTTCAGACTATTCTGATTAGAAGCATGATGTAGAACACTGAGAATTCCTTTTTGCTGTCATATATAGCATTAACTTGAATAGTTCTAGTCTGCTACAAAGGCCTAATTAGGGAGTTATGTTCATCATTGTGAAATGAATAAGAAATACGAGTTGTACAACCCCGAAGGAAGTCATATTTCTTCATTGAGAAAGCTATAAAGGTTGCAAAGTACTTTGATTTATCATACTCGATATCATAAATGAAATCCCTTATTAAACTAATTGCAACATGTGCTGCTGCTTACCGCCTCTTATTTACTTGTACCTGGAATTCTATGTTGAAGAAAAAATTTATTTATTTTGAAGCTCCATTTTTGCTATTGTTTCTTCCAGCTACTGTGTGAGTCTAACATACATTAAACGAAGCATGTGTGTGGCAATGCGCAACCTTCTATGAAACATACTAATCACAGACTTCATTATTGTATATAATAGGACTCAACTTCTCATACAGTCATGAAAACCCCAAGTGATCAATAGCATCATTTTCTTTCATAATAGGAGTGCATGAACTATATATAGAGAGAAATATTAAGCAAAGTTTCCTAGCATCAGACATAGTTTTCTCAATTTGCATCTACCAGAACAATATGTTTCCAAAGGAACAAGTATGACTAAAGATCTCCTTCAGCTATACGATTAAATGGAACACCTAAGAGCACTTATATTTCATCAAAACTACTGTACAAGACAACATGGAGGCCATTTATATTTAAAGATAAAGAAGACTATGAAGGCACAGTATGTCATCTAAGCATGATCAACATGTGTTTATATTCCCATTGTAACTTGTGTGTCTGCAAGGTACACAAGATAGGGAAAAGGTGGGAGAACGGTTGCCTATGTGATACCCCCCACTATGAATATAACTCTGTATGCATTGAATGAATCTTGGTCTCTAAATTCCATTGCAGCTTTTCTTTGTGCAGCACAGGATGCAAAGTAGAAACACACATAGTGAACTGCACCAGATTTTTGCACTTGGCACCCTGGCCTGCACTGCTTTATTGTCTCCTAGTAACTCACTGAACAGCCTTTGAGAACATCACACTTAGCTTTTTTGCTTTCATTTTAGAGCAATTCATCCTCATGGGGTTATCAAAATAAAAAGTTGGTGGTGGGAAAGAATGTGCTGTTTTTAATAAGGTAAAGATTGTGGTGGAAATAAATGTTTTACTTTAAAGAAATAGCTGCCTGTTACAGGCTTTTGCTAGTTCCTTTTATAGCATTTAGTTTTATCAAATGGTATCATTTTACCTTTGCTATAATCCAAACTCCCACTTGTCATAATATTTCTAGTTTTTAATAATTAAATCCACCATTACTTCTGTGTGGCTGCTCAATAAATGAAAAAATATATCTTTTAAAATATTTATTTTCCCCAAAATGCTATTTTCATTGGGGTGATAAAGCAGTCTAAATCACAACTTATCCAAGTTCATAGCCACATTTCTTTATACAGATATTTCTAAAATGCTAAAGTTTTTTTTTAATTAAAACATCAAATCCGGTTATAAACTCATTTGAATGTCTCAGCTGTTAATCATATGTTGCCTGCCCCTTCTCTATGCCTTAGGCATAGAGGCAGGGCAGGCAATTACTTTCACTTGTGTAGACAGTGCATGGGCATCATTTTCCCTATTCTGGAGCAAAAACAAGATTTTGATATGATGCAAAGCTTTCCTTAAAGGAAAACTATACCCCCCAAACAATTTAGGTCTCTATTAAAAGATACAGAGTAAAACAGCTCATGTGTAAAACCCTGCTTCATGTAAATTAACCATTATCATAATAATATACTTTTTTAGTAGTATGTGCCATTGGGTAATCATAAATAGAAAATTGCCATTTTAAAAAATAAGGGCCGCCCCCTGAGATCCTACGATTCACTGTGCACACATACGTACAAACCACATGTAAGGTCACATGAGCCAATTAATAGACAGATTTCTGCCTTTTGCTTCCTCACTTCTTCCTGTTACAGTTAGAGTTGTAGTATTTCTGGTCAGGTGATCTCTGAGGCAGCACAGATAGAGTCACAAAATGGTGGTTCAAGGCAAGTGATGTAAAAGGGCAATATTTATGTAAATATATATTCCAGTTTGGTAAGATTCTTTAATATGCCATTCAATTTGATATAAAATATCTGTTGCTTAAGTATTCATTTTGGGGGTATAGTTTTCCTTTAACAGTGCCTACAAAATGGCACCTGCCTGCTTGCTGTGACTGTGTAATTCTAAGACTAAAATAAACAAGATTTAAAAAACTAATATAGTGCAAGTGAAGTTTTGCTTGACTAATCATAAAATAGGATTTGGAATTATTTCTGAAAGTGACAAATTGTATTAAAATATAAAAAATGGTCATCTGGTTACAAATCATTATAAAGTAGAGTATCTACTGCATAATCAGATGGCCACCTAAAGATAATCTTCTATATCTAGGATTACAGTATCTGTATAATATATATTTTTTATAGCAAAAATATGCACTAAGCTTCTAGTAACTGTTTAATCTCTCTGGTTACCTTCCAAAGACAGGTGTATTTATTCCTATCCCATATATACACACTTGGGGGCACATTTACTTAGCTCGAGTGAAGGAATAGAAGAAAAAATATTTCGAATTTCGAATGGTTTTTTTGGCTACTTCGACCTTCGACTATGACTTCAACTTTTGATTCAAACTAAAAATCGTTTGACTAGTCAATCATTCGCTAGTCGAAGTACTGTCTCTTTAAAAAAAACATCGACCCCCTACTACTAAAACCTAGGCTTTGTAGCAATTTTCTGATCGAAGGAATTTTGTTCGATTGATAGATTAAAATCCTTCAAATCGTTCGATTTTTTCCTTGGATCGTTCGATCGAACGAAATGCGGTAAATCCTTCGACTTCAATATTCGAAGTCGATGGATTTTACTTCAATGGTTGAATATCGAGGGTTAATTAACCCTCGATATTCAAGCAATAGTAAATGTGACCCTTTCTGTAATATGAAAGACCTGTCTTCAAAATCTCAAAATGCATTGCATAACAGGGAATCTTGCCTTTAAGAGCGAATAAAAAGAAAGAACATTGTTATGAATCATGCATTTCTTTTATTGTTACAACTACAATGTATCTTAGTAGCTATGCCAAGTGTAGTGTAGCCCACAAGGCAAACCTCTTTCTGACAAGTTTCTCTATTGTTCTCTCAAACCTTAGAGCATACTTTCAAAATGCAAAGCCAAAAGTCTGAGGCAAAACATTGTTTTCTTTTCTCATTTGCATGAAAAACTATTTAGACCTTGTAAAAATGTTATAGTTAATCTAATTTTTAAGATGATGTGAACAATGTTAAGTTAATCAGAGCACATATTAATATGCAAGTTAGTTTTAAAAAAGATTGAAATAATAAATTTCAGATAAAAATGCACTCACCAATGCTAGAAACTCAAGTTCTGGGGCATGAAGGGGTCCATATGCACGGGTACAAGGGAGCCCTGTACTTGACATAAAAGTGAACCACTCCTTTAACTTAGAATGTTATATACAGATGAAGCCACTTGGATTTGTGAGTTAAATGCGTCATGACTCAGGGGTAATTGAAGAAACTGTGTTATCTTAAGTCATCTTAACTCATTTAATGCATTTAACCTTTTCATTAGCATACCAAAGCTCCATTGTTCACAATGGTGAATGCTTTAATTAGATGTGATGTTGTGACACAGTTTTCTGTGTTAAATGAGATAAATGGGATATCTGTGTTTAGTTATTCTGTGTCAAACAGACAAACCAAAGTGGCTGCATCTGTAATGGCTAATTCTAAATAAAGTTCAAATGCCCTTCATTTTTTCTTGTTTATAATTTTTTAATTGTTCTGCCTCTCTTAAGCTTTCAAAAAGGGTCAGTGATCCCAACATCTAAAAAAACATATCCACTGTGAGGTTCCAATTTTATTGTTATTGCTATTTTTTATTACTCTTTTAGATCCAGGCCCTCTGCCATTCATATTCCAGTTTCTCATTCAGATAAATGCCTGATTGCTAGGTTAATATGATCCTCTGCTGTTCTCCTCTGTGCACGTCCCTCATTAAATCAGCGTGTTAAAACAAACATTGTTATATATATATATATACATATAGCTAGACAGACCGAAAATTAAAACCCAGCCACCGCCTTTACAATGTTCAATGTTTTAATGCATCCTTTTTTTGTTTTTTTTTTCTCTTTATTTTGACTTTTACTTCCGTTCTCAACTAAAGGTGGCCATACACTGAGAGATCCGCTCGTTTGGCGATGTCACCAAAACAATCGGATCTCTCCCCGATATGCCCACCTTGAGGTGGGCAATATCGGGCTGATCCAACCGTGGGCTCTAGGGCCCAACGATCGGATTCTAACGAATGATAACGGGCGGATCGCGGGACCGCATCAACGAACAGATGCGGCCGCGATCCGACTGGATTTTTAGTCCCATATGATCGAGATCTGGCCGACTTTAGCAACATTCTGGGATGTAATATGTTTTACAGAAAAATTTATTTTTGTGGAGCTTTATTTCCATGTAAACTCAATAAAACATTTCAGTTAAAAAAAACACATTTAATTCTCTATAGCTTTAACTGCACCCTAGCAAAAAAGACATTTACAAAAAACTAAAAATAAGTGAAACATTCTGTTATCAATGTGCATACTTATAAAAAGGTGAAAACAGAGCATTCCGCATCTCTCTAGTTACCTGTGGATTGTAGTTTTAGGGCATATTATTGCTATTGGGGACATTTTGCCTAATGCATCACAAAGGCAATTGTAGGTGTGTGGGTTTTTAAAAGTTGAGTGCAAATTACAGATTTTCAAGTTACAGGTTTTTATGTTTTAAGCTCTAAACCCACATTTTGATAAATATGCCGCATGGTGTTAAAAAATGTAATTCTTTTGGCACAAGTCTGCTCTTCTTATTGATGCAGTCTCACGTTGAAACTCTGGAACTCCTGCCAAATACTTCAGTTAGCTCCAAGGTTGCTTAATGTAAATGGTCTTAACTTGTGCATGATTTTTTTTAGAAAAGAGGGATGGACACAAGTGCACTCAACACAACTAGATGGACATTCAAGGAGTTTGTATAGAATCAGTTACCTTCATTGAATTGTGTACAGTATATGCAGTGCATCTTTTCGTCCATTTTTAGCATGACCGCACTTGCATTTGTGTTCGTAAATGCAGCTACCACGACTCTGTTTTTGGGTTTCCACAGGGTTGTGTCTAGGGTTGCCACATGGCTGGTATTTTACCAGCCCGGCCGGTAAAAATGATGGTTGATCCCAATGTTATTAATAGGGAAAAAAGTTAAATATATAGGAAGGCCTGTATTTTTTTCCAGAAAAGGTGCCAACCCTAGTTGTGTCCATAGGCATGCACACCAGACTTGGATCAAAACAAACACATGCGAATGCTGGTTTAATGCTGCATGCCAGAAATAATCCCCACTCTGAAACGTTAGCCACAACTTGCACCTGATTTTCAAAAACATGCACATGCAATTGCACCCATTTCATGCATCGGATAATTTTCCAAATTATTATGGAAAACATTTACAAAAATATAATTGTTGATGGTTCCTCATACACAAAAGGCAGTAATGACTATAAACTGCATCCTTCCACTTACTGTATCTCTGTTTCACTAGTACTATTAACAGTAATAACTGTCCTGTCAGTGGTCCTACATCTTTTTTTTATCTATTTGTATTGATCAGTTTATGTGACTAAGCACAAAAATCAATTATTTGAACTCAACACAGAGAAACTATATAATGATCTGTATAAAATTGGTACTGTCTACTTCTGTTTGTTTTTCTCTTATGACATACAGTTCTCTTGCAAATGTATAAAAGAGAGAAAACAAAACAAGTCAAAGTGCATGGGTTTGAAAATGTCACATCACAGTATATCACCCCTAACAGAATGAAAATACTAAAACTGTTTGTAACATCTGTGTATAATGTCTGCATTTTACTGTGCATAACAAATCCCTTAACATTGTTTGTTAGGCATATTTATAGGTGGAAGTTCATTCTTGCTATATGCAAACTAGCCGAGATATGCCATAACCTTTGGATACAAGGGATAATAAAACCTCTACAAGTCATCTTTATGTGCTACTCGATTCACTGAAACAATAACTAAATGCTAAACTTTATAAGTTTATATAAAACTTTTTATATAAATTTATTTATACAATATAATGGTTGATAGCAGAAACATATCATCTCAGGAAGAGAGGAAAGTGATGACTTTTTAAGGGTAACAAAAATAAAATATGATATAATATATGATATGAAATTATCAAGATATTTCTGAAAATGTAAAAACTTTGTAATATGCCCTACATGCATATAATCTGCAACACTTTGCACTACATTCTGCATAATGTATCAAGGTGCACCTTGCAAATAGCATATTGGAAAAGTACAAAGTGCATAAGAAATAGTGTCTTTTGCCTGCTTTTATCCAGCCAAAATAAAAGTAAACCCTGGTTCCCCGGAAAAAAGAGCATTTTGGCTGGGTAAAACCAGACCTGACAGACCAAAGAGCTCATTTATTGTGAAAAAAGTACTTAAAAATAAAAAATAATTGTATCCAAAAATCTTATCTTTATTTTCTTAAATGGCAGGAAATAGATTTTCCATTTACTTTCATAAAACAATAATAGTCAATTACCTGAATGCAGGATACAGGTGAAATACTGGCTTTATTTTAAAAACTATTAATATTACATATTTACTATTTCTTTGCTGGCTACTCTACGACCCTGCTTAAATGTTCCCTTAAATGTGCCTATTAAATGCTAATATTGATGGTCAGAAGGATTTATTCAAAAGTAGAAAGCTCTGGTTTCTCTAAAAAGCCTGCAGTGGAATCAGATCAACATGCTCTTAAAACTAAATGAACAACAGATTTACTTCTAGAACATTCAATTCTATAATATACAGTACCATCAACATGAAAACATATCTAAACATCTATAGCTTTAACTGCACCCTTAGAAAAGCATTTACAAAATGCTAAAAACAAGTGAAACCTTCATATTTATCAGAAGGTGAAAGCAGAGCTTTGTCTATTTACTAGTGATGGGCGGGAAAATTCCTCAGACACGAATTTGCTTCGAATGTCTCCATTTTGCCGCAAGCGAATTAATTTGCGAAACTGCGGTGACAATTGCCGGCGAAAAATCCGCTGCAGCAAAAAAAATTAGCGCGAATACAAAAATTAGCACGCATCAAAATTATTCAGATGTCCATTGACTTTAATGCATTTGGACCAAATAGTCGCATGTATAAAAATTGTAGCTCACGTCAAAGTTGACGCTAATCAAAATTATTTTGACACCCATTGACTTCAATGAATTTTCACAAATTTTTTTCTCTGTAAATTCGTGATTCTTTTGGCACAGATTCACAATCATTACTATTTACGCGTACTTACTAACACCTCATTAGCACTACCTTGGAAGGTGACAAAAAAACGAACCCCCCCAAAAATAAATCTTTCTTTGAATTTGAATTCATAGAATAGTCCTGCCATGTGAATGATTTTACATAATTATCTTTTTACAAACATGGGTAAATATATTGGCTGCACAGTATATCACCTCAAAAGAAATAAGATTTCCTGTCTTGCCCTAGATGTAAAGGATGCAAAATGAATTTAAACTGTAGGCAATGTAGATGCCTTAGGTGGAAAATGTTCATCATATAGTTAAAAAAAAGTGTAATGTGAGAGTCAATAGCCAATAATACATTGGAACACAAGGTAAATTATGTTTAAATGACACTAATATCATTTTATACCCGATGATGGAGGTCTAAACTATAGCCCTTAGTTTTCTGGGCAATAAATCACCAGATGGAGAAGGAATTATGTTGTAGCCTGGCAGTTTCAGCAATCTTACAGCTAAAGTATGAAGAGGTGGCAATATTAAGTTACATTTCGAATCACTGATGTTTTCCACTGAAGAGTCAATTTATTTCTGTGCCTTCCATCTGTGGGTCACCAGTTGCTAAGCAGCACACAATAATTTTTCAGTAAAAAGTAAAATGTATAAATAAATAATGATTAGAAGAAGTTCCTTCAGCGCTTATTCTACCAGCAACTTGCTTGCAAGAAAGCATCATATCCATGAAGATGAATTAGACCTCAGTATGTACATATGTCTATATTGGACACATACAAAGAAATATAGCTTATTTCCCAGAGTATTAAAGATATATGCACAGTGGGAGTGGGGAACGGCTCGGAAGTGACTCACAGATGCAAACATATGTTTCAAGTACTGTAATACACACACACATATATATATATATATATATATATATATATATATATATATATATATATATATACATAAGATTATACCTAAGAAATATGTTGTCCAAAAACGCACTGCCAGCTCTATTCAGGATAAGAGGACAACTTTCCTCAATCAGGTCACCAGTATCCTGATATATATAACTCAAATTGTTGGGAAATGAGGAGAGCACTCAGCAAGCATACCAATGCTGTGGTTTTCCTTTTATTAGCAGACTATTAGTACACAACATGTTTTGGGCCTGTGTGCCCTTTATCAAGTGTATACTTGATAAAGGGCACACAGGCCCGAAGAACGTTTTCATTGTAATAATTGTTCATAATTGTACTGAACACTGTGCAATATGTGCAAACAATGCAAGTGGGGGCCTGTAATGTCTAAGGTGCCATGCCATTTAAAAGCCTGTACTTAAACCTTGACCTTGAATCAGCTTTGTTTTTCTGCAGGTTCCATTTTGTCTGCTTACTACATACAACAGATTAATTAAGACAAAGGATTCATCATTCTTTATTCTCTTACCTTGTTTTTGTGCAAATGACATATCATATGCTAATCCCAACTGCCAGTATTGGTTGCACTGGCATCTTTATAAAGTAACTCCATGGTTTACTTTATATAGCAATAGAGCCTCTACTCCCCAGTTAAGAATAAAAGAATGCAGCCAATTCCTATAGTTTAGGGGTGAGAAGTCTATTGATAATTCCAGCTTTGTAAATTAGTTATTGTACTTTTTGTTAAAGAACAACTATTTTATAATTGATCAGAACTTTTATGTACAGATTATAAGTATGAAAATGGCATCCCAACTATGCATTCCTTCATTTGGGGGAATGGAAAAGCAACTCTGTATTTGCACAGGAAAACGTTAAAGCACACATTGCAATTTGACTCTAATAAGTGGTTGACTTTATACTATTTTGGGTCAGCGGACGAAATTATTTAGTTACGTTTGTAGCTGGTTTGAACAAAAATTAAAATAATCTAAAATTGGCACTGATTTGGAATTTACAGGAAGTGACGTTGTAAGAATTACAAAATTATTAAGCAGGAGGGTAACTGATGATGGATGTATTGTATACCGGTACATAAAGAATCAGCAACTAATTATACTGACCAATAGACCTCATCCAGCCTTGTTAATACATGGACCTTAGACTGGTCTCCACAGAAACTGCTGAAGTATGAAAGACAGTTTAAATCATCTATTGATGCAAATAATTGCTGTAAAGTATGTGGGCAAGAGATCTAGTGCACTGATTGCCATGATCCGTTATAGATGATTTACAATGCACATTTATAACTATATTTTAACAATTATGATGCAAGATTAAAACTTACATTGTGAGCTTAATTATACTTAGCACTAAGTTAGCAGTTAAACTGGACTGGCTTTCTTGAATATATGACTTTTATATGATTTTAAATAAATTGATTTTTAAGGAAGCCCTGAGTGCACATTACAGGTACAGTACTTTTTGAGATGTTTGTGTCTTTTGTGCCATGGCTTAAATAGCTAATTTCTATTGTTTCTAACTTAGTTGCTGCTTTATGGAACTCTTTACATTTTTCTGAATGATTCTTACAAATCTTTTATATCATTTTCTTCCTGTTTCTTTCTTTTATATTCCGGTTAAACCGTATAGGTTTTGCATTATATTCTTTGCATTTCCCCCAAGGGAATCATAAAAAGAACTATAATAATTTAATATATTTGAAATGTTATCTAGTTTTGCTTCATCTTTTTCTCGTCTTCATGCAGCAGTTGGGTGTCAAATATTCATTGACAGTTAGATCCAATATATCTTATAGGGGGCTCCTTTTGCCTAGATGTGCTAGAGCTCACTCTATTTCAATCACCAGACATCATGTTTCTATATGCAAAATTTGTGCAAAAGGCAGTTATTTTGTTTGTACTGGAATCAGTTAAATCAGTGATCTCTAATTCATTTACTAGGAAAGGACCCCCCCCATAAGATATATTGGATCTAACTGTCAATGAATATCTGACACCCAACTGCTGCATGAAGACAGAATGACGAGAAAGAGATGATGAGAAAGGAATAATGGAGATACACTTGATTATTTCAGAAACAATGCTGAATATTGAACTGATTGTATTTATAAAGTTTTTTATTTCAAGGGGAACTCCACAAAAACATAACTTAAGCTTTTTGAAAAGTAAACATAATTTCAAGCAACTTTGCAATATACATCATGGTTTCTGACAGTTCCCTAAGCCTAGACCCCTGCTCTCCTGCTGATCTCTGCAACTACTTTGCTGAGCTGGTGTAAGAAACTTACCCTGGTGGTCTAGTGGGCAGAGGGGTCCACGCCGCGTCCTTTGCGTGGATGCCTGCTGCGCCGCTCCTATCCTGCCCATGCCGGCGCCATCTGCACGCCTCTTAAAGGCGCAACGGCGCGAAATTGCGCACGTTTTGGCACCAATTGGATCCCTATTGAGGGCCATTCAGACCTGTAGCCAGTGCCCTTTATAGGATCATATCCTGAGGTTTCCTGAGCTTTTTGCTACCTGTTTCTGAATTTGCTATCCTGACTGATTATCCATGTTTGACCCAGCCTGTTCCTGACTACTCTACATTCTGTATCCTGACCCTTGCCTGCCTACGACAACTCTTCCTGCTTAACCCCTTGCTTGATCACCCGGTTTGACCCTTTGCCTGTTTGACGATTCTGATATCCGTCTTGTCCTTGACCTTCTGCCCAAAGACTCTTGCTATCCGGTCGTGCCCCTTTGCCAGCCAGAACTCCTCGCCTTGTACCCCTCGTTAAGTCCAGGTGGCACCCAATTAAGCTGAGGGCTCCTCCCGAAGCCCAAAGGTGGTCACACTACTGGTGAAGCCGAGCATAGACCAGGGTCCTTGGCATTTGTTCTGGTATTGGGTGCCGGCCGTGACAGCTGGCTGACTACTGTTACTTTGTTTTAGGGATGCACTGAATCCACTATTTTGGATTCAGCCGACCCCCCGATTCCTTTGTGAAAGATTCAACCGAATGCCGAACCGAATCCGAACTCTAATTTGCACATGCAAATTAGGGGTGAGAAGAGAAAAATCATTTTACTTCCTTGTTTTGTGATGAAAAGTCATGCGATTTCCCTCCCCACCCCTAATTTGCATATGCAAATTATGATTCGGATTTGGTTCGGCCGCGCAGAAGGATTTGGCTGAATCCAAATACTGCTAAAAAAGGCCAAATCCCGAACCGAATCCTGGATTCGGTGCATCCCTACTTTGTATCAGCAACCATCTGTCTTTAGCCTGCATCCTCCAAACCCCACAACTCCCTGCACATGTGTATGGAACGTATTTTAGGACATTGTCAGGGAAAATCGATGTCCTGCATGCGCTATCCTAAGCAAGAGGAATGCGACATGGCATGCTTTTTTACTCACCTATCCTGCGAGGCTGATGTCACACCTTGCTCCTCCCTCCTCAGCCATCAGCTCTTGCTCCTCCCTCCTCAGCCATCCGTCCTTGGCCCTCGCTCCTCACTTCTCCCTCCTCAGCCATCCGTCCTGGGTCCTAGCTTCTTCCTCAACAGTCGTCAGCTCTTGCTCCTCACTCCTCAGGGTGCGCATAGTCAGCCCTTCACCCTGATTATAGTTACTTGCCATTTCCTTTAGCCAATAGGCATTTTAAATGCAGCAATCAAATTTGAGCTACTGCTGACGGCTGAGGAGGGAGAAGCTAGGACCCAGGACGGATGGCTGAGGAGGGATGAGCAAGGACCCAGGATGGATGGCTGAGGAGTGAGGAGCAGGACCTGACAGCTGAGAAGGGAGGAGCGAGGTGTGACGTCTGCTTTGAGGAGGGGTGAGTGGAAAAGCAGGTGATGTTGCATTCCTCTAGCATAGGAGATCGCATACAGGAGATGTGTTCCGTATATGTGATTTCAATAAGAAACAGAACATCACAGTGCAATGCATTGTGGATATGTAGTTACTGAATGTTGTCTGTAAGCTGTGGAGAAGTTGTTACAATTTGTAACATCTGTGTTTTAGTCCCTCCTGCCCTGTCAGGATTTCAAATGATGCAGAAAGAGAAGAACTGTTAGGCAGCTATATTTCAGGATAGACAATGACATTTATTCACAATATGTATTTTAAGGGTTTCTGTGTTATGTGGGCCTCTTTATCAAATTATGGTTTGGAAGCCGGAGTTCCCCTTTCAGTATGATGAAACTTATATTAAATTTTAATTTTCACAATAGTTCCCCTTTAAAATCTGTGTATTGAATCTGCTTTTCTTAAATTTAGCATTCTTTGTTAATCCAGTGTAATATATGCCAAGCAAAACAACATTACTTGAATCTAACAGAACACCATTTCAGGTTAGAGACTTTACTGCCTCTAACATAACAGAAAAAATTCTGAGAGGCTCAACAACTGCATAAATTGAAGGGCCTGGGCCCCCTGCAAAAATCTTTGTTGGGTCCTAACATGAACAGGCAGTACATCACCCATGCATCGACATGCCAAGTTTAGGCAGAAGAAGGTTCTAGAGTGTTGGACTACCATACAGCAGATTACATGGTCCAGGTCCTTTGTCCCCAGGCCCCCTTGCATACACAGGGTTTGCTGCATGGGATTTTTAAAGCACAGCCAGGGCAGTATACTGATGCGATTCCCAACTAAAGACAAGTATTCACCTTATTGGGTGAGCTTTGGGGTATTCCATGTACCTTGCTTTCTTTTCTTGTGCAGACAGTTTTGCTACATTTTGGGGAACTCAATTTTGTCATTACCATATTGATGGCATTGGCATGTAATCCCTACTATTACATTCATTCTGTGAAAGCCTTATCAATAGCACTATAAATATAGAACTGTGCTAGATTCTTCTGCTACTCCCAAGATTTTATGCATCAGGATCATCTCTGATTTGTAAACTGATAAACTCTGCAGTTATGAGGTCTACTAAAGACAATCACGAAAAATAGGATAAAATCTTAGAAGTCTACAAATTTAGGCTATTGTATAATTTAGGGATGCAACGAATCCAGGATTTGGCCTTTTTCAGCAGGATTCGGATTCAGCCAAATCCTTCTGCCCGGCCAAACTGAATTCAAATCCAAATTTGCATATGCAAATTACGGGCGGGAGGAACATTGTGTGACTTTTTGTCACAAAACAAGATAGTAAAAAATGTTTTCCCCTGCCCACCCCTAATATGCATATGCAAATTATGGTTCAGATATGGTTCGGTATTCGGCCAAATCTTTCGCAAAGGATTCGGGGGTTCGGCCTAATCCAAAATAGTGGATTCAGTGCATACCTAGTAAAACTACTTTCGGTGCACTATACACAATAAATAGCCAAACATTATACAGGTATTGGATCCATTATCCAGAAACTCATTATGCAGAAAGCTCCGAATTACAGAAAGGCTGCCTCCTATAGACTCTGTCCACAAGGTCATGTGCATTCATGTCAATGTTGTTGCATCACAGCACGTGCATCCTGACACATACGGTGCATCATGACCTGCGCAGCAGTTTTGGCGCCAAAACTCCTTATTTAAATCCCTTCTGTCATTCCCTCTTTGCCCAAACTGACTTCTGGTTGTCTCAGATCCTGCTCAATCCCTTCTGTGTGTTTTGATCCTGATTTTTGACTTTGGCCTGTCCCTTGACTACAAATCTTACTGCCTGACTTTGCATGTTTTTGATTCCTCTTTGCCTGATCCTTACCTGTACTTTGACTAGAACCTCTGAACTCTGAAATTGGTAACTTCCCAGCTTGAACCACAGCAGAAAGTT
Source organism: Xenopus petersii (assembly GCA_038501925.1). NCBI lineage: Eukaryota > Metazoa > Chordata > Amphibia > Anura > Pipidae > Xenopus > Xenopus petersii. The sequence goes on from CM076682.1 coordinate 103,676,267, forward strand.
CTGGGTGTTGGTGAAAACCATGACTAGCAGGGCTCTCCTGCCTTCCGGAAAGAGCCAGGTCCGTGCCAGCAGCCTAACTCCAGGTTCCTGTTTAGTATGTTACAATATTACAATTGCTATATGAGTCACTTGAGATAATCAATGGAATTTCAGCAAAAAGAGTCTTGTATAGTAAAAGCAAATGGTCCACTCCTAATCAAAACTCTGTTTTTTATTCTAATGTGCTATTTATGAATACATTAATTTTGAGATAAAATCATGTTGCTATAAATACAGTTTCCACCGGTGGTAATTAAAATATCAGTTGAACTAGAGATAGTAAAAAATACTGTCATAATATTTTCAGAAGACTTCTTTGAAAGCTAGAGTGGCATTTTATACATTTATATTACTTAAAAAAATGCATTAACCATTTATGATTGTCTAATAGAATAGGAAACCTATAGTTTACTTTAGCTTTCCTTTTGATCAAAGCATTCTATTTTGATTAAGCACAAAAGCTAAATATGCATTTAATATAAATAATGAAACACTATTTTTGCAGTGTAGAAGTCACATTAATATCCACTGGCAATGTAAAAATCCTTTTGTACATCCTGACATCATTGTTGAGGATGATTAAAATGTCAATTAAGAGTTGGCTGACATTTATAACAGAACAAAGTTTAAGATTAAAGGAAAAGGTCAGAAGAACTATTTTTCTGCAGTTTTTTTTCCTCTGCAATAAATAATATTTACAACTCGCAAATAAATATTTCATGCAAAATTACTATATATCTATTTGTGGTATGGAAATGGAATTTCCCAAAACCAGTTATCCAGAAAGTTTCAAATTACAGAAAGCCCATCTCCCATAGGGTCCATTTTAAGTGTATTATTGTATAATTCAGATTTCTAAAAATGACTGACTTTTTCAATGTAATAATAAAATGTACTTTGTACATGATACTAAGCTGCATGAATCCATATTGGTGGAAAAATTTTTTTTTTTATGTTTAAATGATTTTTAACAAAAGGTATGGTGATCCAAATTATGGAAAAATCCCTTATCCGAAAACAACCCAGGTCCCAAGCATTCCAGGTAATTTATTCCTGTGAACATTATTAGACTAATCAAATATAACTCTGTCTATATTGCTTAAACCCTTAAGGATAAGGCCACACTGGACGTTTTGGGGAGATTTGGTTTGGCGACTAATCGCCTCTTCTTTGCAGTGACCAATCTCCCCAAATGCCTTCCCTCACTCTGCGCCGGCTAAAATGAAAAAAACGGCAGTGCTAATCACACGCGGTGGTTTGTTTTCCGAAGTCACCCGTCGGGAGATTGGTCGCCGCAAAGACGAGGCGATTAGTCGCTAGGCTACAAAAATGCCCAGTGTGGCCTTACCCTAAAAGTGCTCAACTGTAAAAAGCCATATCAAGGGCTTTGTTGAAATTAACTATATGTCAAATACAAAGGAGTTCAGAACTGACCAAATCTGGGAAACACTGACCTACTTATTCAAGATAAACTTATATTGTAATATGCAGAGTCAGAGATTCCTGATCAGACTATAGCACAAAATGTCTTGATGACCTTTGATATAGTTTTACAAGGATGTACAGAGACCCATTTGTTTACTTCTAATGTCTGGTCTCTCCCATCACCTTTAGCTTATTATGCAACTATTGCTAGTTGTAAGAACAACTTCCAGTCTCTTACATTAGCCCAAGCTATATGATTCTTGGTCTGGCATAACTTATTAGACATTAATGAACAAAACGAACAAAACAATTTTCAACTGTAAAATCTGCCTGAGAAGGACATTTTGTATTTTAACTAATTTCTAATAGTCTGCATTGTGTACTTTTTTAGGTTGTGGACATCTATATCACCCTTTTGCACCCAAAACTAAAGATTTGGCTGTGTGCTGGCACTAACCCAGAACACACCATTATCTGCATTATGTAAACTTGGGGTCTGTTTAACTAAAACTCAAATTCATCTAATTTTTTTAGTCAACCTTCCTTATTTCCACGATTTATCAATAATTTTTTTCTAAAAAATTAGAGTGACAAAACGTCACAGCAAAATCAATTGTACAATTCCCATTGTATCATTGATGCTACAAAAACTGGAATTTTTCAGATTATCTGATGAAAACCCTGAATTTTTCAGATTTTCCAATGCAGATAACAATGTCAAGAAACAACTTCAGGGATTTATGCTGTTGACTTCTACATTACCTCAACAGGTTTGAGATTCTTGGATTTGGATTTTTAGCAGCTTTGGGGTATGCTAACCTCTAAAAATCTGAGGGTTTTTTTAATGAAAACTTTGAGTTTTCCCCCTAAAAACCTTGACCAGAAAATATTGAGATTTAATAAATAGATAATCATCTTTTCATCAGCAGATATATACGAAACCATGCAACATGCCATGAAATACAGTAGACATTTATAGGACCACATATACAGTAGCTGTACAGGCACAAAGTAATCAATACACACACATCTGAAAATTCTGTATATAGTTCTAAGTCAAATATGTAGTCCTCAAAGAGTACAATAGTACAAAATGCATCATACCTGCCAACGTTTGAAAATCAGAAAGTGGGACAAATAGTTCTGTCATGCGTAGCTTTGAATTTTTTTGACCATACCCTTTTGTAGCCACACCCTCTAAATACCATGCCCATTTTATAAAATTTGACTGGTTATGAAAAGTTTGAATTAGCAGTTTTGCTAATGAAGGTGAATTGCCCTTTAAGCTGCAAGTCTCATTCTTCCCAAAAGACTTGCTTATCTCAAATAGCTACTACCATTGTATCTTTGCTTATCTCAAATAGCTACAAATGTATCTATTGTAAGTGCAAGTATTGAGTATTCTTGGCTCTCTGCCAAAAAGACTCTTATTTAATTTAATTTACTTTTTTTGGCTGTTCAGTGCAAGAGATCAAAGAGAAACTTTTCAAGGATGTATGATTATGTTTTGAAATATTAAATGTTGGCAGCAGTGGTGACCTGGAAAAAGCATATTAAGAATAAATACTAAGGCAACTATAACTATCGTTTATAAACCTTGAGTTTGCTTTCCTATGCAGACCCTGATGTGCTCCAGGAGCCTTACAATACAAAATAAATCAATTACATTTGTTGTCTATATGAAGTGTATAATGCATGTAGCCTTCAGTTGTGCACACAAAGTGTTATTGTACAAACTGATATTTTTATGTTGGATTGTATTTAATACAGATCACAGTGTTTGCAGCTTGGCTTGTGATTAACCCTTTCTCTGCCAGCCATTTTGTCCTAGATAGATGCGAACATCTACTGCCAAGCAGTTTTTAGATATTTTGCACTCTTTCACTTTAAGGGCCTTTCCTGGGGTGGTCTTTTAGTTTACCCAGGAAAACAATATATTGTTTTTTTCAGGGCAACCTGAACTTTCACAATATGCAAGAATTTTGGTGTAATTCTACTTCTGTAAAAAAATATAGGCTTCTAAGTGTCTAATAAAATGAAAAAAATCACATATATCAGAAACATCATTTATTTTATACACATCATTAGGTATCAATGTAAAACACCCCAAATATGAAATCCTGGGGTCCACTGAACAGTTTGATGTCCAATATGTATAGGTGTACCCAAGCACGTGACATATAGGGGCCCAAAAAATAATGGTCTGTCATTTCAGGTACTGCAAAATCAACACATTTACATTGTTTTTGGAGGGGGCAAAAGTAGAAAAAAAGTAAGTTCTCCCCAGAAAACCATATATTTTCGGAAAGTACACATTCCCACAAATCTAAATTGGGTATGCATGTCTTTGTACTACAAAGTACCAAGCCGCAAACCATTACTAAATTTGGTGATTTTGGTGACATTTCCAAAAATGACTTCAAAATTTCTACCCTGAAGCATCGTATTACCCACATACTTTTAGGTATCAAGAGAAATCACCCCAAATATGAAAGCCTAGGGTCCTCTGAACAGTTTGATGCCCAATATGTATAGGTGTACCCAAGCACGTGGCATATAGGGGCCCCAAAAGGAAGACCCCCATATGGTCTGTCATTTCAGGTACTGCAAAATCAACGCATATACATAGTTTTGGGGGGGAGCAAAGGTAGAAAAAAGTACATTCACCCCAGAAAACCATATATTTTCGGAAAGTACACATTCCCGCGAATCCAAATTGGGTATGCATGTCTTTGTACTCCAAAGTACCAAGCCGCAAGCCTTTCCTAAATTTGACGATAAAAGCAACAGTTTTTACATTTTTGAAAATTGCCTAAAAACATTGCAATTGACCCCATTTATCTCACCCAATTTCTTCATATTATGTGCCTCAACAGCAAAGACCCCCCCCAAAACCATATATTTTTGGAAAGTACACATTCTGACAAATCCAAAAAAGATAAAGATGTCTTTCTACACCAAACTACCAAACTGCAAAGCTTTTCTAAACGTAGAGGTTTTTACAACATTTCTGAAAATCGCCTAAAATTTGTTGCAGTTTGCCGCATTTATCGCACACAATGTTTTACGTATAAAGAAAAATCACCCTAAATATGGACGTCAGAGGTCTACTGAATAGTTTGATGCCCAGTATGCATAGATTTACCAAAGTATGTGGCGTGTACGGACCCCACATGAAAAACATGCATTTGAATTTTCACGCTAGCCAAGTAAGCTGCAGAAAAGAGAGCCCCCAACTGTGCGTTATGTGCCGTAAGACCCCAAAACTGTAAAAAGACCCCCAGAAAACTATATATTTTTGGAAAGCATATATTCTGGTGAATCTAACTAAGTAAAATAAATCTTTATATACTGAAACACCAAACAGCAAAACTATACTAAAGATACATAAGGAACAATAATGCATGGATAAAATTGCAATAAAACCACAAAAATAGCGTAAATCAATGAAATAACAAAATAATTGATCCGACAGCGTAATTAGTGTCCGAAACCGATTATCCAATAGTCACGCTGTCAAAATAACATGTTTTTAGGCAAAACAAACGGTACAATGAATAAGTAAAAAAAAAAAAAAAAAACACCAGTTTGTGAGTTTTTGTGTATACATATTTGTGCACTTCTAAAAGTTGTCTGAGTGTGCAAATACATGTAATTAAGTGTAAATAGGTGTACAAAAGGGACCAAGTGTGCTAAAGTAAAAAAAAATCCCAATCTTTTTACTAAAATGTTTGTGTATAAATATACTGTAAGTATGTTTAAGTGCAGGTAAGTGTGTAAAAAAACGTGCACTTACCGTTTTTGTAGCAGGAAGATCGCTGGAACTGAAGGAGGACTCGTGGCAGCGTGTTAGCAGAGTCACTGCACAGCAGGAAGTGAATTGGCGGGTGTGCGATGTGGAGCAGGTAAGGAAAGCAGCGCTTCCATTGCGCTTCTGCTACTTTGAAGTCGGATCTGCGACAATCGCGTTGCAGATCCGACTTGACAGCCCCCCAGCCACGTTGACCAGGGGGCTGTCTACCCTCCTGACTCTCTGCAAAAGCTGAGAAGGGATCAGCTGCAGGAGAACGTACAGTGTACGTTCTTGGCAGCCTGAGCCCTGAACCACCAGCACGTACGCGGTACGTGCTTGGTGGTTAAAGGGTTAATGAGTCTAGCATTTTTTAGATGGCATCCTTGCTCATGAATATATTTTATTGCTTTGCTTGCTTAACTAATGTTCCTCACATTTTTATATGCTGCTTTTACAAAGGAACAACAGCTTATTATTATTACAGGTATGGGATCCATTATCTGGAAATCCGTTATCCAGAAAGCTCCAAATTATGGGAAGGCAATCTCCCATAATAAAGTCATAAAATATTTACAATTTGTCAAAATGATTTCCTTTATCTCTGTAATAATAGGACAGTACCTTCTCAACTATCATATAATTAACCCTTATTAGAGGCAAAACAATTCTATTTAAGGTTTAAGGGCTCTTACTGACAAGCAGTTGAACCTGCGCTCCCCTGCGTTCCGTTTTCCTGCGTTCAGCCGCAGGGGAGCACAGGAATAGACACATTAAGTTCTTTTCAATGGGGCTGTACTCACACTGGCGCATGTAGGCGCATAACGCAGGAAAAATGCAGCATGTTGCGTCTCAACCTGCGTTCGGTGCCTACATACACCTGTGTGAGTACAGCCCCATTGAATAGAACTTAATGCATCTATTCCTGCTCTGCCCTGCGGCTGAACGCAGAAAAACGGAACCCAGGGGAGCACAGCTTCTAACCGCTCGTCAGTAAGAGCCCTTAATGATTTTTTAGGAGACTCAAGTTCTGAGTTTTCTGGATAACAGGTCTCATACCGATATTAACCTTTATTTATATAGTTGCAACATATTCCATAGGGCTTTACAGAGAGTAAAAATCATTCACATCAGTCCCTACCCCAGCTGAGCTTACCTACGTACATGTTTTTTGGAGTATGGAGGCAACCAGATTACCGGTACAAAACCCATGCAAAAACAGGGAGAACCTACAATCTCCTTGCAGATAGCGGCAGGAATCAAACCTAGACAAGATTGTTAATTTACCTTAAAATGTACCTTAATTATAATAAAACCTAATTTGTTGGAAAGGATTGGGCTCAATGACCAACTGATTATTGGGATAGCAACCAAATTGCTTAGGAATCTTGAATAAACTCTGCCTGGGTAGGCAGAGTAGGCACGAGCCTAAGGTGCAAAGCTGGGGGGGGGCGCCAGGCACGTGCCTTCTCTGCTTTTCCTACCCACCAGATGTACTGGCGTTTGTGGGCTTTTTAGCACATGCGTGCTGTTCCTTTCGTTTGTTTTTTCGTGTGCCTGTATGTTTTTTTCACTCATACATGCATTTGGTTTTTTCGTGCATGCACACATTGTTTTTTCGCGCATGCGTGCCTGTGGGCGTTATGCACGGCCAGACTGCCTAGGGCGCCTGGCTGGGTTGACCCTGCACTATTCATAGATAATGGTGTTAGAGAATGTATGGGAGCTCTAACCTCCTAAATGCTTCTAGTTCAATCAATGAATTAATTTCAGGTTCCTATGTATTATGTATACATTATATACATCCTACAAATGATCATTCTGGTTAATACCGATGGAAAGAATGTATGCAGTGGATAAGCCCATTTCAGATCCTCATTTATGACTACTTTTAGGGGCACATTTACTAAGGGTCGAATATCAAGGGTTAATAAACCCTCGAATTCGACCATCGAGGTAACATCCTACGAATTGATTTACCGCAAATCCTACGATCGAACGATCGAAGGAAAAATCCTTTGATTGAACGATAAAATCCTTCGAATCGAACGATTCAAAGGATTTTACGTCGATCACAAAAACCTTAGAAAACTGATGTGGAAGGTCCCCATAGGCTAACATTGTAGCTGGTAGGTTTAAAGTGGCGAAGTATGTAGTCAAAGTTTCTTTTAAAGAGACGGTACTTAGACTATCGAATAGTCGAACGATTTTTAGCTCGAATCGTTCAAATCGAAGTCGTAGTCGAAGGTCGTATTAGCCTATTCGATGGTCGAAGTACCCAAAAAAGAACTTAGAAATTCTAAGTTTTTTTTACTTCGAATCCTTCACTCGAGCTTAGTAAATGTGCCCCCTAGTCTAGATTTCCATGTGAGTACAGCTTTTTCTATGTATGCTACAGCTTTTTGGTTTTTTTTTTGCTGTTTGTTCTCCCATTGACCATGACAAAGGGAATCACTAACTGGTGTTCTGCACCAGTTTATCTCTCCCACCACCTCTTCTTCACACTGGCGGGAACTCTAGGGTACCCTCTGTAGTCTCCATGAACAGGCACTGTCAATGATGAGCAAGAATCATAACACTGAGCACCAGAAATCACTCCATCATTGGGTGATGTATCAATGTTTGAATATAAATTTTTGATTACAGGTATGCAGTGCAAAAAAACTTCTAAAATTAAACAAATTTGAATCTTAATAAATAAGCCCTCCAGTCACAATGCATTTGCCATGAACATATTGCTGTGATTGACCAAAATGGTGCAGGAATTGTAGGAAAAATTGCAGCATAGTATCTGAAACTGCACTTTACACATAGCACTTGAGCTCATAAATAAGGCTTGCGATACCTCTTGCCATGCTGCCACGAAGTTCGTTTTTTAAGTCAATATGGATCTTCAGTTGGTCATGAATATTGTCAAACACACACACACACACATATATATATATATATATATATATATATATATATATATATATATATGTGTGTGTGTGAAAGATTCATATAGCAGTAAAACAGTAGCAAGCATGGACATTAAGGACATAAGGGAGTGTGCATTGAGGAAAATTAGTCAGCTAAAAAGTTTTTAAATCTGAAAAACATGCAAACTTATGGCTTTGAAAAAAGAGCTGACACCGAAAATTTATAAGAACATTTATATACTGTTATGAATAACAGTCTATATTAATACAGTGGGATATTACACAGTAACAGGAGCTAATTAGTTATCTATTTGAAGGAATTCCGGAGGAAGGTTACAAAGGTATCACAACTGATACTGAGTGAAATGAATAAGCAAAACTGAACTGTACATTGTTTGAAATATTTAAACATTTTTGAGAATAATGCTGCCTATTCAAAATTGTTATTCCAAACAAAGCTAGGCTGGTTATTATTATTAGTATTATATATATATATATATATATATATATATATATATATATATATATATATATATATATATATATATATATATATACATATACATATATACAGTATATATATATATATATATATATAGATATATATATATATATATAATAGCAATGAATATCAACACAATTTTGCCAAATTCTACAACACTACTTCCCATACAACATTGATCCACCAGCTCTGGAGTGATTAAATGGATCTTTCACCCATTGATATATGCGTCTCTAAAAATTGCATGTACCTATGTGTTATCTTTTGTCAAGTCTCGTGCCTTAACATTAAATTTGTCACCATGTAAAATCTACACATATGTGTTTAAAAATGTTCTCTAGTATCATAGGCATGTTTCCTGAATCACCATAAGGGAAGGTCACCTTTTAGAAGCAAGATAAACTGTACTGTTGATACAATAATTCATATCCTGTTAACATGTTTTCTGTAAAGTTTTCTGTAAATTTTTCAGGATCAGTTCTTTGGACTGTAGACTATTTCTATAGTCTGTCTGGACTGGTTTAGCATTCTGCTATATTCATCATCCCCCACAATAGCAGAAAACGGTTTTACCTGCTATTCAGCTAAAGGTTATTTGGGCTACAAAGGTCCATAATCATGACTTATGCATCTGTTATTTAAATACCACTTGGTGTTTACCAAGTTCTGTTAGTAATTAACCTTGCTTATGATATCACCTTTTTTGCAATCAGTATAACTTAAGGATGTTACATTTACATGTGATCAATATGGAAAAGTATTTAGACAGAAGAACATTAAAGACAAAAGGAAATGTGGATGAAAAAAGGAAGAGAAGAGAGGAATATAGAAAAGTGAATCGCGTTCCTCAGGTTTGAAATAGTGCATGATATGTAAAGTCTATACTAGCTTTATTAGTTTACTTTTGCTTCATTTATTACTCAAATGCTTCCCAAATTCTAATTTGAATAATTATCCAAGTGTGTTTGTGGAAAGACTTCATGCAGCCCCCAAAAAGCCTTATTGCAGATCTACAGTGCCCCAAGCCCACCACTGCATTAGAAAAGCATGGATAGTTCTAATTTCCAACTTACATTATGTGTTGGGTTCTTAAAGTAACCAGACCAAGAAGGACTTTCATAATTGCAAATAACTGCCCTGGAATTTCAAATGTTGACAGCATGTTTAAATGCAAACAAACAGCAGTGCACATAAGGCATTAGGCTATGGGCTTGATGGACACCTCACAGTAAAAGGCAGTAGTAAAACTATATTTTATTTGTTGCTTCGTGGCTGTGAATGAGAAGCAGTTAAAGTTTCATGCCATAGAGCATTTTAAAAGAAAATCATTTTTCCAAAAAACAGTTGAGAATGTGCACAGCACACTTCAGCTTGTCTGTGGATTTTAATAGAAGATGATATAATTGGGGTATTCAAAGTTTAACAGTATGTACAGCATTCTAGTGTTTTGGCCACAAGGGACAAGGATAGCCACTGGACTGTAACAAAAAACAATGTGATGACATTCCTCTGTGCTGTGCTCATAACATGCTCTTATTCATGACTATTCTGTTTTCATTATTAACTTTCATTTTTACTGAAATCATAATACACCAAAAATGTATAATTTCCAAGTATAAAAAATAGGTTAATTCATTTTAATTTTCTGCAGATTTTATTCTTAAATGATGAAAATCTTTGCAAAGTCTTTTCCTTCTCTGGAAAACCCCAGGTCCCATGGTAGATAACTGATTCCATACCAGTATAAATATATTTGCACAGTTTAGATAAATTATGGATTTACAAATATTCCAAGGCATCTCGCAAACTCCTAGGATCTGGAGAGAAATTTCAAGAAGGCTTTTTATACTTGTTTGTGATTAATGAAAATACACAAGCGCGTATTAATTTAAGTTTTTATTTATACAATTAAGTAATTTATCCCTGCCTACTTTTCCGTGTTATTAATTGTTCCTGGTTTGTGACTGAATACTTGAAAAATGAGTTACAGATTATCCCTTCTTCTCTCCTTATTGTTATATTTCTAGTGTAGGGATCCATATGGTTAATTCCCCTCTGTTCCTAAAATTCCACATGGTATAAAATGCCCTGCCTGGCTAGCTACAGGTTGGACCTAAAATGAAGGGAGGGGGTAGGAGCCCTTGTCCCTGTGCAGTGTGTTCTGGCAGATACCAGAGGTTGCCAGAAGGTGTCGCTGCTGCACAACTGCTTAATATAGCTAAGGCTATGTGGTCACAGGCATTGCTTCTTTCACTTTCACTGAGGACAAAGTGAAAAGGAACTGCTGCAAGATGTACGGCTAAAAGGAATTCAATAGCCCTGAGGGGTTGTGATTGGGGACACCAAAGCCTGGTAAGCTCAACTTTGGTGTTTATACAAAGGGCCTGTAGGTGTCACTGTGCACAAGAGTTATACTGTGTACATAGTACTTTCTATACTGCTTAAAAGTATTAGAGTTAAAGCTATTGTTGAAGTGCAATGGCTGCATGAACCTGCTAATAAAGCACTTTTATACTCTACTCATCCTCGGCTACCAAAACATAACATATTGGCGACGAGATGTCTCTTCTACCTCTGCAGCAGCCTGCAGCTTTTCTTTCAAACCCTGGTGAGCCTACCATACCTTTTACTGCTTGGATTCGTATGTTTGAAAATTACATTATTGCTGCTGACCAAGGGGAGATTTCTGCTGCTAGAAAGTGTGTTTTATTTATTCACTGCCTGGGAGCAGAGAGACAGCGTATATTCTATACATTACCATTACCTGATGATACTTATGAAACTGCTCTTATTTTTTTCGTGGCAAGAGTAAATGTGGTTGCTGAAAGATATAAATTTCTCCAGCGTGGACAATGTAATGGCAAATCCACAGAACAATTTGAGAGAGCTGGTTATTACCTGGGACTTTGGAAATTTAACAGATATAATGCTAAGAGACCAAATAGTGGAAAAAACAAGCTCACCTTGCATTAGAGAGAGACAGCTCCTAGAGCAGGATTTAACCCTTGCAAAGGCTTTTACAGTTGCTAGCCAAATTGAAACAGCAGTGGCAGAGGCTAAAACTCTCAGTGAGGCAACTGCTGGGAATGTACAGAATGTGAATCTAGCAATGTGGCCTAATAATGCACAGTCACAGGCAAATACAGTGCTAAGGAATGGGATTCACCTACACTGCAAAACCGTGCAGCAAATACAAATAAAAAATACTGCTTCCACTGTGGTTCAACACAACACACTGCAAATTATGCTACATGTCCTGCAAAAGCTGTACAATACCGCAAATATAAAAAAGTAGGACATTTTTTTAATATCTGCCATAGTTCTGCTAAAGATGTCCATGAAGATACTGCTTCAAATTAAGTGTGGATAAAGCGTATACATTTATTCCAGACAAGTTTATATGCACTGTCAGTGTCAGTACTGCTTCTGCTGACAAGGGACACTCCATTCACCTGATGCTTGATACAGGTTCAGCTGTTTCTATACTACCAAAGGATATTTTCTTGAAATACTCTGTAAAAGATCCACTTGTTGCACCTGCCCTGAGACAGGTCAGTTACTTAAAGGATCAAATCCCTTGGTTGCTTGGCAGCGACTGTACAATTTGAATCAAAAACTGCAAAATGTGACTTTAACATTGTGAATAAGGGTACTGCTATACTTGGAAGGGATCTCTTTGCTGCATTAAACCTACAATTAGTTGATGGTATCATTACTACAGCACCAGTGTCTGTGTCTAAAATTTCACCACAAAGCAACACTTCACTGGGCTGTGCAAGATCATTTCACTAATCATGTGCCCAAATATTACTGCACGGCTACGCGATTTCTTGTTTTAATGAGGCACGGAGAATAAGTCCAAACAGACTCCACTTCTCTACTTCCTAAACTCTGTGTACGTGTCCATCTCCAGGAGTGAATGATCCTGATCACAAGCTAGCTACCTCGGAATTGATGTCAGGTTGAATGGTCGGCCCTCACACATTTTCACCTCACTAAATCTGGCCCTTGTTGCAAAAGGTTTGGACACCCCTGCCCTACTCTATAAGGGAGACTGTCTCACAGGAACTAAAGAAACTGGTAGAGCAAGATGTGATTGAAAAATCAGAAGAAACCTGGAGGAATTTGATTGTGTGTTGATCTCCGGGAACCTAATAAAGCAGTTGTTAAGGATAATCATCCCTTGCCACACATAGAGGAAAAATTTTCAGTACTCGGAGGAGCAAAATTCTTTTCTACCCTGAATCTTCAGAGTGCTTATCATCAAGTATTACTGTATGAGGAAAGTAGAGACCTCACTGCATTTTTCACTCATAATGATTTGTTTCAGTTCAAGCGTGTACCTTATGGACTGGCTTCAGCACCGAGTTCAAAGACTGATGTCTTCTATACTCCATGGCACACCTGGTGTACAATGCTACTTGGATGATATAATTGTCTATTCTCCAACTATGGATCTTCATGACAAGTACCTAAAAAATGTTCTGAAATGCATTGATTCTGCAGGACTGAACTGAATCTTTCCAAATGCCACTTCACACAAACTCAGCTGTCATCTCTTGGTCATATAATTTCATAAAATGGATTGCTGCCTGACCCTGACCATGTCAACGCTGTTACACAAGCACCTACTCTATCTGATTTCCAGATTCTTAGGTCTTCATGGTATTCTGAGTTTATTCCCAACTATGCTTCAGTTGTAGAGCCACTTAGAGCACTACTACGTGGAACTTTAAGTCTGGTGTGGTCAGAGACTGCTTAACATAGATTTGAAATAGTGAAACAGCTAATTGTGAACAGTCCAGTGCTAGCTTTATTTGATCTTGCACTACCCACTATGGTTACTACAGATGCTTCAGACTATGGCGTTGGTGCAGTTCTCACACAGATCCATGCTGATCATACAGAGAAAACTGCATTTGCATCCAGAACACTTACAGAGGCAGAGAGTCAGTATTTAACTGTTGAAAATGAAGCTCTAGAGTGTTTGGGCAACAGAAAAATGGAGAACCTACCTATGGGGTTATGCACTGATCATAGCCCTTTAACTACTTTGCTAGGAAGGGACTAGGAAGAGCTGGAATGTGTATAGCTAGATGGTCAGCAAGGCTACTGAATTTCAACTATAAAATTCAATACAAACCAAGTTTGAAAAACGTTCAACCAATACCATTCCCTGATTCAATATGGGAAAAACTTTCTATTGATATTGTGGGTCCTTTTGCAGATGCTTCTATAGACTGTAGATATGCTGTAACCTTGATAGACTATTACAGTTAATGGCCTGAAATTGCATTTGTTTCTCATATAACATCAACTACAGTAATCACATTTCAGTCTACAGTCTTTAGCAGAGAAGGTAATCCGAAGGAGTTAATATCAGACAACAGACCACAGTTTGTCTCATCTGAGTTTGAATTCTTTCTTATAGAGAGACGAATATTGTGCATCGGAAATCTTCAGTGTATTACCCACAAGCAATTCGAGAAATCTAGCAATTCAAGAGAAGTCTGAAAGAAGCACTACAGATAGCAACTCTTACTGGGAAATCTTGGAAAATATTTACAACAGAGTTCCTACATAACTACAGAGCAATGCGCTATGACACAAACCCAATCATCTCTAGCTGAATTATTACATGGCAGACAGATGCACACAAATTACATGTCCCAGACATCAAACATCAAGCTACATTTGATGAAGGACATTTTCCTACTCCTGATGCCAACTGCAATAGACCCAAAGAAAGTGAACCTATAAGGCATACTAAGAGAATCAGAAAACTACCTGCATGTGCCCTGAGGAGTAAAGGGTTGTCTTGCATTACACTGCTGATAATTTTGGGAGCAGTACCCTAGGGATTCAAAGCAAGCTTTGTGTGAGTCCTCAAGTGAGTTGTGCCTGAGGGAGGGTTGTGAAAGGATCAGGTATGTGTCCCTGTTAAAGATACAAGTGTTGTTCATGTGCCTTCCATGTGGGAACAGGCCTGGAGTGGAAGTCAAAATAGGCCCTGGCATTCCAAGTACACAGAGGCCAAAACAGTCCCCAGCAGCCCAGTTAATAGTGAGTGTCTATGGCATCTTACAGCAGCACCTCTTGCATTTGCCAGTACCCACAGATTGCCAGTCTGGGCCTGCATGGGAGCAACTACCTCTGTCCAACAGGAGAGGTATTTGGGCAGGGAGCGCTACCTGGGGAAAGTTAAGAGCTCTTTGGGGAAAAGGCACTGAGACTCTTTGTCCACCAGTAGAGGAGTGTGGGACTATGCCTGGCAAGGAGGTGCCAGAATTGTAGTGCAATGGGCTCCCCAGGGTAGTGGGTCAGTAATATATGAACTGCATATTTACTTTGCCTTTACCCTTATATAAAGTTTATGTGTTTTACAGCACTTGTTTTAGTATTGTTTTTCTAATGAAGCCACCTGCAGGTGTATTCCTGGATGCCATTAGGTGGAGGCAATGCCGTGATATGTACATTTTCAGTACCCTTTCAGTTAGCAAAGGGAATTCATGACTTGTTATATGCTAAGAAGGTAATGATGTATAACCTATGGCACAGGGGGTGGCCAAGAAGGGGATACACTAGTATATATTTTTCATGGAATGAAGTTTGATTTGGAGACTTGACCAGCATATACAGCACACATAAACTTTTCCTACAATCTGGTTTATTACAACAATTTTGCACATGTGCAGGGTAGCTGTCTTTAAAACTTTTGCTCTTGTTTGAAGTATACACTGCAAGTTAATGAGAAGCATAACTCTATTAGAAAGTAAGGTCAATTTGACATATTCATCATTAATGAATAGTAATGAATATATGACACATGCAGGGCATAATTTAGTTCTTTTATTTATGTCCTTCTTTAGATGTCAGTTAAATGCTTCAGTAGACAGTAACATAAGTTTACTTGATCGTGTAAGAAGCTTATAAAAAAAATTATATTGATAGGCTGCAATGATTGCTTTTAATTTAAATGCAATAAGTTTGCAATCACTGTACCCCAGCAACTTGCATATATTGACTTTTCAAATGATCTGGTAACCTTACCATAACATCCATAATTAAAAGGATTTGTCTATGTATTTAAATGTATGTATATACTGTATATCCTGTTTATAAACAGAAAAGAAAACGGCCATTGACTGCAGTGCATTTGGCACAAGAAAAACATGTTTTCACTGTTTTATTGGCAGAAATTAAGAAAAATGATTTGGTTTTAAGATTCAGTAGTACAAGATAGGGATCCATTATACAGAAACCCTCTACCAGAAAGCTCCAAATTACAGGAGGGTCATCATCTGCTATAGAGTCCATTTTAATCAGATAATTCACAATTTAAAAAATGATTTATTTTTTGTAAAATCACAACTAATATATATTTATTATGTAATATATCCTTATTGGAGGCAAAATAATACCTTTGGGTTTATTTAATATTGGTATTTTAGTAGACTTATGGTATGGAGATCCAAATTGCTTAAAGGAAAACTATACCCCCAAACAATGTAGTTCTCTATAAAAAGATACTGCATAAAACAGCTCTTATGTAAAACCCTGGTTCCTGTAAATAAACCATTTTCATAATAATATACTTTTCTAGTAGTATGTGCCATTGGGTAATCATAAATAGAAAATTGCCATTTTAAAAATTAAGGGCCGCCCCCTAGGATCGTATGATTCAATGTGCACACAAACAAACCAAACAAACTATACTTGTTAGGTCACATGAGCCAATTAACAGACAGAGTTCTGTCTTTTGCTTCAACACTTCTTCCTGTTACAGTTAGAGTTCTAGTATTTCTGGTCAGGTGATCTCTGAGGCAGCACACAGACCATCACCAAATGGTGGCTCAAGGCAAGACATGTAAAAGGGCAGTATTTACTTAAATATATATTCCAGTTTTTTAAGAGTCTTTAATATGCCACTTAATATGATATGAATATTATCTGTTACTTAAGTGTTCATTTTGGGGGTATAGTTTTCCTTTAAAGACCCCTTATCTGAAAACCCCCAGATCCAGAGTATTCTGGATAAAAGGTCCTATACCTGTACTATAAGCCCAGGCGTATATATAATGTATGTCCATGTGTCCAGGGCCACCATCAGAATTTGCGAAGCCCCGTACAACAACATTTTCTTGGCTCTAGGGCCCCCGCACATGTTAAAAAAATTGGTGGCTATCCCCCCACATTAAAAAAAAAAGATTGGTGGCCAGCCCCCCCTACAAGTTAATAACCCCCAAACAAGTAAAACTAGTTTCAGCCCATGCAATCCATTCCAATGAATTGCACACAAGTGTGCCTAATGACACAGGTGATGGCATCTGTTATCCTGAATGATTGGGGCCAAGGTTTTTCCAGATTTCTTTCCATAATTTTGATCTCAATATCCTAATATGGTTCAGGTAAAGTGAAAATTATCTTGGAGGCATAAAATCTGTAACCAGAAATATATGTTCAAAGAGGTATTATTTTAAAACATTTTAAACTCCTTAATAAGTGGTAAGGGTTGTATGTAGTTCTAAGACATATGGGAAACGTCTGCTTATTTTTTAGGCTTTCTTATCTTTGTGTGTACCTTTGTTTTATACTATTTTTTTATTGATGTTGGTTTTAGATTATTTAATATATTTGTATCAGATCTATGAATGAATATGTCATCTGCTTGTTATGTTTACTGGTTCTACAAAACACTGGTGTGAATAAAAAATGAGACGCCCAATCATAAAAAATAACAACAATTTATTTTTAGTCTCACAGTAAATCTACATTTTGGTTACTTGGGTTAACATGGGTAATAATTATAATCTGATATCATATCCTTACACAAGTGATATGTTTATCAATGGTACAACTTCAGTCTTTTCTTTTTATGGGAGGGGGAGGATGGGGTCCAATTTTCTTAAGCAAAGTATCTCACTACAAGTGTGAAGTGAATGAGCACTAATGGGTGCCCTTTTTGGGTAGTAATATATGACCCCCAATTTTCTAGAACTTTTATAATGTTGCAGTTGTTGCATTTAATTTGTATTAATTTGTAAAGTATTATTTATTTTCATATGTTACAGGCCACTTTCATGTAGCCAATAGTCTGACTATATGGGCTATATTTTCATGTGAATAGACATTCTAATTGAGGTTTAAAATTGCAAATTATGTCATTATTAGCTAAACATTTACAGTATATATTTCTATGCTATTCCATGAATCCATTTTTTTAAAAACGCCACTGATTCTTTCTGACCCTGGTCCAAGGTGTTCTGTCGTGTAATTTCCTTTAAGTATCTATATGATTTTCTACATGAACTGCTTTTCTGAAAAGAAAATATTTTCTTACAGTTTCCTGATAGAAATTACATACATTGCAGGCTGATGCAAGTTTCATGTAGAAAGCACTTAAAAATGTTATTTATAAAACACAGCAGACTAGAAAATACTGTATTTATATATCATACATACATATGATTTAAGTATGTGTAATGACTTTAATGAATTAAATGAATTGAATATATTGGATGTAATATATATAAATATATATATATATATATATATATATATATATACGTATATATATATATATATATATATATATATATATATATATATATATATATATATATAACAAATACAAGATTCCTCTGCACTCAACCCATTATCAATATATTTAAGACAGAGACATTTTGTGCATACTGCTACTGAAAAATGCCTTACCCTTTAAACAAAACAGGGATTGTTTGTCCATATATTGCAATATATTTAAGCTGGCCAATATTGCAATATATGGACAAACAATCCCTGTTTTGTTTAAAGGGTAAGGCATTTTTCAGTAGCAGTATGCACAAAATGTCTCTGTCTTAAATATATTGATAATGGGTTGAGTGCAGAGGAATCTTGTATTTGTTTACATGTATTTTGTGGTCACACCCTCATTGCACCCCCGCCTAATGATTTTAAAAACTAGTGGTGAGCACAACTTTCCCTTGTTTATAAATATAATAAGCATTAAAGTGGACCTGTCACCCAGACACAAAAAGCTATATAATAAAAGTCCTTTTCAAATTAAACATGAAATCCAATTTCTATTTTTTATTAAAGCATTCATAGCTGTTGTAAGCTCATTTAAAAATCTCAGCTGTCAATCAAATATTGTCTGCCCCTCCTCTATGCCTAGGCATAGAGGCGGGGCAGACAATTACTTTTACTTTCCATTCAGCACTTCCTATATGTCACTGCTCTCCCCACAGTTCCCCTGTTCTCTTCACTGTTTAATTGTGTATCCAGTGCATGTGGAATGGACATCAGGTCCCCCATTCTGGTGCACAAACAAGATTTTGAGATGATGCAAGGCTTGTCTTAATAACAGTGTCCACAAAATGGCTGCTGCCTGCTTGTTATAATTATGAATTCCCAGACTGAAGGAAACAAGATTCAAATAATATATATAGTGTAATTAAAGTTCATTTTACTTGACTAATGTGATAAAAAAGGATTTTAAATTTTTCTATTTGGGTGACGAGTCCCCTTTAATGATATCTTAGTTTGGATCAAGTACAAGCTACTGTTTTATAATTATGGAGAAAAAGGAAATCATTTTTAAAATTGGATTATTTGGATAAAATGGAGTCTATGGGAAACAGCCATTCCGTGATTCGGAGCTTTCTGGATATCGGGTTTCCGGATAAGGGATCCTATACCTGTATAATATTGAATTAAATAAAGACTTTGATCTTTATGTATTTATAAACTGAACTGTGGGTTATTTACTCTTGTCTTTTCCTGCTGTATATACTTATATTTGAACAATGTGAATGGGCCATTAAGACTTAGATCTAACTGAATACTGAACATTTGTTCTAATGATGTTTCAATAATGCTAGCATGTGTGCCAATTAGGTCGCTCCATTATGATGATGACTATATGTCACTGATGATGCTGCTGTTTCCTGCCAAATACCCATATTTAAGGCATTGTTCATTGTTTATGTGACACTTTGAGAAAGGCCGTGGGTCGGCCAAAACGTCAGACCGTGTTTTAAAAATAAAACTTAAATTTTAATTAGTAAGACCTGTGAGTGTGGATTCTTCTGGATATATTTCGTTTATTTTGTTGTCTCTGCACCCAGGCACATTTACCGCAGTTATCAAGAGTGCCAGTATCAGAGTGAAATATATATATATATATGTATACAGTATATTTCTTATTTTACTGATGCCTAATTATAGAGCCAAGGGGTTACTTCCAGGAGCAAGAGCTTCTGTTTGGGTATGAATCAAAGTGAATGCCCATATTTTTGCTGCATTTTTCTCAGTTTACTTTTGGGAATAATTTTTGTTGTGGTTTCATGAAAAATGGCAAAAATGTGCTTATCATTAAGGGAGTTATTTACCAATATCCGAATTTATCGCATAATGTAAATAAAAAAAGCTTGACCAAACTGACATGCTCAATTTTAGCTTATTTATTAATAAAAATAAACTCGATTTAATCAGAATGTGAAAAAACTTGAAAAAATTTTGCGAAAACTTGAATCGTACGATTTTTACTGGCTTTTTCTCGAATTGTCGATTTTTTCAAGTTTTTTCCTGAAAACCTTGAAAAACTCAGATTTTCAGGCTAAACTCAGCACAGACTAAGATAACTTCAAATTGGCATATGTGCCTCTCCCATTGACTTATACAGGACCTCAACAGGTCTGAGATGTCAAATACAAAAATTTGTCCTGCAGTGCTCATGTTCCATAGACATTCATGTTGCTAGCCTGCATGGGAATTAAATAAATACATCTTGTACTGTATCACAGCCCCATGTATGGGTACTTTGCACAAATCTACACTATGCACAGTATTTATGATCTGAATTTGACAGTCACTGGACTCAATTTTATTAGGAGCAATGTTTTTGGATTTTGGAAGAGGTTTTTGACTGTAAGGTTTGAATATGCGCATAGTGCTACCTTGCCTTCTAATTTAAAGTACTGCTAGTCAGTCTGAAAATAAGATACAAATAGCCTTGTCTCTTAACCTTTATTTATCCCTATTAATTTGGCCAGTGGAAGCTTTTTAAATGCCACAATGTGACTGATTGTATCAATTGAACTGGGTGTTCTAAGGCAATATAAATTACATGCACTGCAGTTTACCAATGCAATTATAAATAAATGAAAGAAAAGTGTGTTCTGCATAAAACCTAACCATTATTAGATCATTATAATTGGGGAAACTTAAAACCATTAAAACAATGTACACAGGGAGGACAATAATGATTTTCTACTATGTAATTACAGCAAATTTGCATGTGTTATTTTGTCTATTTAGCTCAAGTATGGGGGGGCCAAACTTGTGAAAAAACATTTTTGTTGATTGGGTGCTAACCAACCTGCCACGGCTCATATGGCATATCAGAAAAACAGCTGCATAAACACCATATGATCTTCCAAAAGGAAACCATGACAGTCTGTCTGTGTTGCAGGGACCAGTTCCCCACCCCTTAGGCTGATAAAACAGCCCCCCCATCTTGTTCCATTGGGAAGTGATGGGTTCTGCTCTGCTTTCCAGAGAAAATGGGCACCGCCCATAATGAAACGCAGAAGAAATTCAAGCCCCAAAAGCCATGAGTTAGCAATGGAACAAGGTAAAGGTATGTGTCAGTGTAAAGGATGTAGGTAAATAATTTGTCAGTTTCATTTAATCTGTGGAACAAAGAAAACATTAATATTTTATTTCTGGAAGTTGAGGTGATGTATATGCACCTTGGTGTATGTTTTCCCTTTAACTCATTAATTTTTTATATGTTATTCCCCATATCTTTGGAATGGTGCTTTTACTAACACTGGATGTAAACAGGTGAATGTTATACTGTGTGTATGTGTATATATATATATATATATATATATATATATATATATATATATATATATATATATATATATATATATATATATATATATATATACACACACATACAATAAGGGGCAGATATATTAAGAGTTGAATAGAAAATTTGAATTTTCACATTTTTTATGATCAAAACTGTCAAATTTGACTAGGGAATTATCCAAACTCAATTCGAGTTTTTTTTTTTTAAAAAATGTATTTGATTTTTGAGATTTATCTTGCTCTGTCTACCTAAAACCTGCCAAATTACCGTATAAATCAATGGGAGAAGTCAAGGGGATGTGGGGATGTTCGATTGGAGTCTTCTGGTCCGTAAAATTCGTCCGAAAAAGAAGGCTTTGATTAATACTTTAAGCTGTAGTTTCCCAGCTTCCAATACTTTCATGACATCATGAAAATGTTACTCTTGCCCTATTAAATGTTTATTCACCCAATCGGCAGCAAATTCGCTTTCTGAAATGAATGATTAACAAAATTGTACAGTCTGAAGCTTTTAGAGATTTTAATGTGGTTGTTTCTCAAATGGCAGACCGTTCTCACCCCTCCCCAGATCAGCAGGCTCATTTAAATTCCTGCAGCTTCCGAAGGCTAATACGGCAGGCACATTTGTTCGATGCCTGGTTTGATAACCACCCAAAGGACAAACAATACACTTTGTGGGAAGCCCATAAGTCTACCATTAGGGGTCATTTCATAGCTTTAACTGCTAGTAAACGGAGGGCGCGAACAGAGACATATTTCTCCCTGCATAGACAGATTAGAGATTTAGAATCGCAGTATAATCTGTGTGGTACCGATTCAATACTTGACCAGTTTCAATCTTAGAAAAGATTTAGCACGTGTTAAACTTGAAGATGTCTCCAAAGCTATACTTTGGGCTAGACAGACTTTTTATGAAAAAGGGGACAAACAACAAACCATTTTAGCACGAAAGCTTAAAGACCAACGAGCGTCTTCCCAAATTAATAGGATACAAACTGAGACTGGGCAACTCACTTACGACCCTATACAAATTGGAGCTCAGTTCTATAAATTCTATCATAGTCTATATAATCTACCCCAGCCCTCCTCAGAAAATGTTGGCGGAGCTGCTGACCCTATAATTACCTTCCTGACTGATCTTAACCTGCCTAAATTTCATGTTGATGACTTGCAGTCCTTAAATATGGAAATGACTTCGGAAGAGCTAGCATTTGCGCTCAAGAATATGCCAAGCGGCAAAACCCCAGGGCCAAATGGGCTGCCTTATAAATATTATAAACTGTTTGCACATGTTCTTTCCCCTTATTTGCTGAAGCTCTTTTTGCAAGGCACTCCTATTCCCAAGACAACCCAGACTTCATATCTCTCCCTCATCCCCAAAGAAGGAAAGGATCACACTTTATGTACAAATTATAGGCCCATTGCTCTTTTGAATTCTGATCTTAATCTTTTTTCAAAAATTCTAGCTAATAGATTAGCCCCAATATTGCCTAAGCTAATTAATCGTGACCAGGTGGGGTTTATATTAGGCTGACAGGCAGGGGATAACACTCGACGGGTTATCAACCTTATATAATACTCACCTCCCATCAGTAGTTTTAAGTCTTGATGCCGAAAAGGCCTTTGATAGATTAAGTTGGAGGTATTTATTCTCCCTACTCACCCACCTAGAATTGAAGGGCCTTTTTTAACAGCATTACGAAGCCTTTATAGCCAACATTCAACTTGCCTAAAGCTACCCGGGCAAGCTTTTGCCAAAGTACTTGTACCTGTTTTAAACTTTACCGATTATGGTGTCCCCAAAAACGCTGAAAGCTATACAAAGTCAATTTCATAATTTTATCTGGAACCAAAAGAGCCATCGATTAGCTAAATCGATTTTGACTACATCAATTAGCTATGGAGGTTTAGGGGTGCCCAATTTGCAAAGGTATTACGAAGCAGAGCAACTGAGACAACTACTGGCATGGTCGAGGCAATCTCTACCCACTGTGTGGGCCTCTATCGAAAGCTTGGCTACCCCTGATATATCTATCAATTCACGAATTTGGTCTGATGGCGCCAAAGATAGAACTAGAATCTAGAAAACCAGCTGACTTTGAGAATCTGGGATAACTTAAAATACAAACGAGACTTGTTGTCACATTATTCCCTAAATATAAGTTATTTTCGAAATCCTACTTTTCTCCCGGCACCAACGCTTCGTTCTGCAAACGGTGGGGACAGAGAGGTCTATTTACAGTAGGTGATCTGCTTAACAACCCTGCTAAAACCCCACCAACCCTGTAACCAACGTTACAGGAATTAAGGGAACTTGTTCCACATACAGTAACACTTCCCTGATTAAGGGGCTAACCTCATAGTGTGAAAAAGATCTTCAGAACCTACTTATCTATTAGCTTAATGGTCCCTATCGGCATATGTTTAGCTCGGCTGCTTGTATGCAAGGTAATTTCATTATGACAATCATTACGTAAGTTGGGCCTGGTTTTGCTGCTAGATATTAAGCAGGTTATTTCTCATTTCAAGTCAATTGGTTGTATACTGCAGTTTGTTTTGGGGTCCTTAATTATCTTGAAAATAGATATCTAATACTGACTACCTATTAATGTCTACTGCATGAGGTAACCTATCTTGAACAGTGATCACTAACTGATGTTAATCAACCATCTTTTCTATATTATGGCATTATGTGAGTACTTTCTTTTTTTCTTTTTGTTTCCTCACTGCTTTTTGTTTTTGTATTTCTTCTTGTGGATACTTTATTGTTTCTGTCATATATGTTTATTTCTTTTGAAAATTCCTTAATAAAAATATAAGTTACAAAAAAAAAGAAAATGTTACTCCTAATGCTACTCCCATTTATCTGACAATGTACTTCATACATTAATTTAACATTGTTCATGTTCATATATTTAAAAATCAGTGCTACCTACCATATGTTGTTGCCTAAACCGTGGAAACAGTCACAGTAATAAATCACTTCATTTGGTGTACAGGGGCACATTTACCTTCAAAAAGTGCATTTGTTCGCTTCACTTAAGGCTCACGTACACGGGCCAATAAAAGATGCAGACAGACCGAGTTGAGAGTTTATTGGTCCATGTGTAGGGCCCACCGATGGGCTTCCCTGATCAATATCTGGCTGAAACTTGGCCGGATGTTGATCGGGCAGGGTTAAAAATCCTGTCGAATCGCGGCCGCATTTGTTCGTTCGTGGTCCCGCGATCCATATAGGCTGCATTGTGAACCATCGTTGGGTTCTAGGTCCCACGATCGGATCAAACCGATATCACCCACCGACTGGTTGATTAATAGTGTAAAAGCACTACTTCTTACATGTTAGTAAACTAAAAAAGCCAACGTTTTGTCGGGTGAGCACAGTTTGTGGAGATCATGTGACTGGTAATCTGTCAGTAATTAGTTTTGCAAATGGTTTCTCAGCTGAAATTGCTCCTAAGCTGAAATATGAAGATGCCAAGCAGTGACAATAACTTACCAGGAATTGATTTAATTAGTGATCTTTTCTCGCTAATAGTTGGTAGATAAATTAATAAGAATAATTATATGCAATTTATGGAGAAGCAGCACAATTTAGCATTCCATTGAGAAAATGTCTCTTTTTATTTTACATTCACTGCAGGAAAAAAAACCCATCTAAATAGACCAAGGCACAGAGTGAGATGAAAATACTATATGGGGCTTTTAGCAATCAATAAGGAGCATAGTTTACCATGAAGTACTCTTTATTATTAATGGATTGAAGAAGAACAGACTTTGTTGTATGAAAGATTTATGAGGCCAGAGCATCTCCATTTAAGACTATAAATAAATATTAAAGTAACATCATCTTATGAAAACTCTTTAGAAGTGGGTCACAGTTTTAGCTCTACCCATGTACATTATGAATTCATTTGAGTATGCAGTTGTATGCCCTCTACATGTAACAATAGCACTGAGGTTTTAAGCCTTCTTGGGTTTAAGCCCATTTTGTAACCCAACATGTGGTCAAGTCCCCTCCATATCTTATACCAACTACTATAGAAAAACATTGCTGCTATGATCACCTTGCTATAAATGTAAATGAAAACACAATTTTCAGGCAGGGCTTCCAACAATTTCTGAGACAGCAAACATCCTGTGCTGGGTTTCCAAAACCATCATGGGGTGCAATGGGGGGTCAGAGGTTAGCACTTCCGTCCTAAATTGCTGGGGTTCTGAGTTCAACCCCACTCTGGTACTATTTGCAGAGGACTGTGGATATGAAAGACCACCAATCTCTGTAACATAAATGTGATGGTACTATATAAAAATCATAATATATAAGCAATATCAGCAAACATCAGCAAATATAATTAAAACAAATATCTGCATAGCTTCTAGACCACAAATGCATATATATAATGCATTCATCTGATTCATTAAGAATTCTTATTTCTGAATGCACAAAATGTCTTAAGGCCTTAATAAATTGATTGTGGGTGATTGCAGAGGATCTCTTGTTACTGCCAAGGTCTATCTATCTATCTATCTATCTATCTATCTATCTATCTATCTATCTATCTATCTATCTATCTATCTATCTATCTATCTATCTATCTATCGATCTATCTATCTACCTATATATATATCCCACAGTGCATGCACACACACACACACACACACACACACACACACACACTGTATATATATATATATATATATATATATATATATATATATATATATATATATATATATATAGCCCGTACCCCACCAACCCCTTCAAGTGGGTGAAGGGGTTGGTGGGGTACGGGCTATTTCTTGGTTGTGGCTATTAGAAATAGTACTTGGCTCACACGCTTAAATCTCACCACAACGATTCCCAACCGTATCCGTAATCGACTTAGTGCTGTTAGCACATGTCTCTCTGAACCCACAGGTGCTGTGTCAATCAGCCCCCTATACCATATTTTTAATTGTGCTTTCTAGACTTGTTTTAATTAATTATTAAAGGTTATGTTTTAATAATTGGCTTCACTGGAGTTAGGTATTTGGATGGGAAGGTGCAATTATATGGGTCAGCTCTTTTTCTCTCTTTTTTTCACTGCAATTTATTTTCTAGTCAGGATGGCATTGAACAGTAATCACACACAGACTGCAATGTCTTGGGGAAAACCTGCACAGGGCACACTGTCTACATCTTTTTCACCCCATTGTTGATTTGATCTTCATTGCTTTTTCTCGTTCATCATCAACATCATTATTATTTTGGTTTTGATGTTTTTTCAACACAGATGGGGCTATGATACGTTTTAATGTTCTGTTATCCTGCAAATAATTGGTAATATTAAAAGTTTGATAAACCATAAAGTGTGGATGAAGTTAGATATGTTTAAGAACCCTTATAATTTATCGTACAATTAATTACTTTTAGTATGTTATACAATGGGCAATTCTAAGCAACTTTTCAATTGGTCTTCATTAGTGATGGCCGAATTTATTCGCCAGGCGCGAATTCGCTTTGAATTTGCGTGATTCGCCACCAGCGAATAAATTCGCGAAACGCCTGCGAAAATTCGGTCAAACTGAAATGAGTCATATAGTATATTTATTCTGGAGTATAATTGAATTACATGTTTCTTTATTTTAGCAAAACACGTTACAACAGTAATTCTTACGAAATAACTTTTAAATGTCAGGTACAATATAATTTTCTTCAAAACTATATCAGAATACTGACTAACATAACAATGCATTCTCACATTCTAAGTTATAATGATGTATTTAAAGATTATTTCAACTTTAGGAGTATTTGTGATAATTAAACAGCAATGCAGCATAAATGTCAAAACATGCTCCAGGCGTTTTCGTTTTATTAATAATTAGCCTTAATGTACCGTTAGACGTTACTTTTTGGACCCCATGTTGAATAAAAATGTAACAGATAAATGTAATGTTAGTATGCAAATGTACATGACTATTCAAGCCTATGAACTATTAATTAGTTTGTCTTGACAAGAGTCATACACCAGACACAGTTAATTATGTGTGTATAAAGCATTGTATATTTATTTTCCATTACTCCTTGGCAAAACTTAAACAGACCTGACAAGAGTAAATAAAAGGCATATTAAGCATCTTAGCGTCAGCAGAAACGTAGATGAAGATGTACTGGCCAAATACTCAGTGTTTATATGTGACTTGTAATTTATTAACACTTTCGAAGAAAGGCAGCAACATAATTACATTTAGAAATGACAGAGCCTTGCTTACTGGAGATTACATTGTTCTATTGGGTTATATCAATCATCAAGTGTTGCAGCTTGCAAATTAAAAAAACTGGTGCAATTAACTTAAAATGTGATTGTAGTTTAATTATTCCCAGCTAAAGCATGCAGATCTAAATACATCTCAAGCAATCTTTATCTCCAAAATGAAATGCAAGTTTGACCATGCCTTCCAAAAAATCTCACACAGGCCTACCGAACTATCAAGCTAGTAGCCACATCAAGCTCACATGTGCACCTTTATGGTCAATGGTGGCATTTATGTGAACCATGTCCAATATGTGCATTTTCCCTTCACTTCATGTAATTTGTGACTCATTCATTTACAAAAGGGAAACGTCCAAAATGTTGCCTTTCTTTTGTTTGCTGGTATATGAATGATTTCAATTAGTGATGGTGGTGCGCCTTTAAGTTAACTTACAGTATGTTATAGACTGTCCGATTCTGAGCAACTTTTTAATTGGTCTTCATTATTTATTTTTAATTGTTTAATTATTTGCCTTTTACTTATGACTCTTTTCAAAACAAATACTGTGTAGGGCTACAAGTTTATTGTTATTGTTACTTTATATTACTCATCTTTCTATTCACGCCCGCTCCTATTCATACTGCAGTCTCTTCAATGCATGGTTGCTACACCTTAGCAGTCAGACTGCTGAAACTGCAAACTGGAGAGCTGCTGAATAAAAAAGCTAAATATCCACAAATTTAAAAAAAAAAAAAGACAAATAAATAAGTTTTTAATTAATTAAGAATTAAATCCACTTGCAAATTCTCAAAATATCCTTATCTACATCAATAAGTGTACTCAAAGATGAACAACCCCTTTAACAAGTGAAAATGTAAACAAAGGGTTAATTTATTAATATCACAGCAGCTAAAAACAAAGAAGAGTAATTGAAGGACTTGAAGTCAAAGCATAAAAGAATGTTGTTGCAAGGGTGCAGTTGAAAGGAAGAATGGGAGATCATAAAAGTAGTCAGAATACCCATGTATATTATATTTATGGTGTTTTAACTTCTATACTATAGTATGCAGGAGGTAAGAGGCTGCCATGAAACTTTAGAGCTGATTAAAAACTGCTAAATTTAGCATTGATTTAATTTTTTTAAGTTTTGAGTAAATATAGAAATTTCTGTGAGTTTTGTTTGATGGACCTTAGGTGTAAGCTATGAAAATTAGAATGAATGTGGGATATTGCCTTTATATGCAAAATAATGTGGGGGATATAAATAAGTAAATTGAGATTTCTAACATTTTCCTGGTATTATGACAGCAGTTTGAATTATATCACATTTATTTCAAACATTTGAAATTTTGTTAATTTTAAGAAACATTCACAATGGCTTTTTTTGGTGAGAAAAGCAGTTAAATTAATTTGTTATATATATAAATTTTTAAGTTTCTATCAATTCTATTTGTGACCAGAAGAAAACAAGCCCTTTGTTAATTGTAACAACGTGCAAGTTTATGGGGCACAGCTAAATAATGCTAGAAAATTCGAATTTTTCCTAGCAGGCTCATTTTAGAAAATATAGGTTGTAGAGCATACTTTAACAATTAATTTGCTGTTTTGTAATCTTATTTTTGATTGATTTAATTAATTTGTTATTGTCATGCTTGAGTTATACCAATTCATGCAGATATGTATGGGCACATTTACTATTGGTCGAATATCGAGGGTTAATTAACTCTCGATATTCGACCGTCTAAGCAAAATCCTTCTACTTCGAATATCGAAGTCGAAGGATTTATCGCAATTCCTGCGATTGATCAAAGGAAAAATCGTTCGATCACACGATTAAATCCTTCGAATTGAACCAATCAAAGGATTTTAATCAATCGAGCGATTTTCCTGCAATCCCAAATTGGTAGGAAAGCCTATGGGGACCTTTAGGTGGCGAAGTAGGTGGTCAAAGTTTTTTTTTAAGAGACAGTACTTCGACTATAGAATGGTCGAATAGTCGAACGATTTTTAGTTCGAATCATTCAATTCGTAGTCGAAGTCGAAGGTTGAAGTAGCCAATTCGATGGTTGAAGTAGCCAAAAAAATACTTCAAAATTCGAAGTATTTTTTATTCTAATCCTTCACTCGAGCTAAGTAAATGTGCCCCTAGGTGTGTTCTTCTTGAAAACAAGACATGCAAAAATCAGAAATAAATATCAGTTGGCAGCAAAATTGTAAATTTCATTCATTTAATCCTAAATGCATTTTGAATGGAACACGCAATAATTATAAAAGAAAAGGAAATCTTTGCAAATCCTAATTTGTGAGCAAAGATTTTGCTGTAGATGGACATGGGAAAATGCATTATTCTTTTCTTGTATACTGTGTGCAGTGTATTAATTATTAAGTTCTTGAATGCTTCAAAATACTGTACTACCCTGGCATTGCCATTTTGATTATAGCCTTAAATGCAGTATATCAAAATAAATGTCATGTCTGTGTAACAGTAGAAGAGAAGTTAGAGAACAATTACCTTTCAAGACTTATTTTCTTTACAAGTCAAAACTAAAATATGACAATCTATACAGTCATGGACAACTTTAAATCCTTTATTCCTCTAAAGCTCAACAAAATATTTGGCTTGAAAAGTCTGAGGACCTCTTATGGAAGTTAGCCCCAACCAGTGGCTCATGAGTAACATATTGCTCACCAACCTATATGTTGTTCCCAGTGATTATTTTTAAATTCCAGGATTGGATGCAAGTTTATGTTGCATAAAAACCAGGTGTGCTAGTCTACAGAAGGGCTACCAAATGGCCAATGACAGCAGTTATTTTGTCCCACCCACAAACATTTTTCATGCTTGTGCTGCTGGGGACTCCTGTCTTATGTCATCCTTTATAAGCACACTTCATGCATACAATCCCTATTCTTATTATCTACTGTAAGTTGGTGGGTTACACCACTATGTCTGACTGTTTACATTTTCTGTGTTTCTGGCACCAGAAAAAATGTTGCAAGCTGAATAATTAAAGCTGATTAACAAACCTGTAGGTGAACTGACTCCTATTCCATTGTTTTGCTTAAACCCCCAATAAGCAAAAACCCCCATCCGCTTCCCTATTGGCCACGCCCTACTTTCTCCTTCAATAGGAACTTACCTGAAAAAAAATATCTTTGGCATTAACTGTGGCATATTCATGCAGAGTAGCTCAGCAGAGCTCATTGGGGCCCTCTTCAGTATCTTTGGATCTCTCGCATTAATGAGCGCCGATACTGAGTTTTTTTGGTGCATGCGCAGTTGGGGCCAGTCTGATATTCATGCCTACTGCCCATGTGCCAGAAAGCTCCAAAGATTGCCAGAAAACATATAAGATTGCCGAAGGAAAACAAGAGGATCTGGCCCTTGAGCTCCACTCAGCTACTTGCCATGAATATGGCAACGTTAATGCCAGGGACACTTTTTTCAGGGAGTGGCTAATGGAGGGAAGGAGATGGGGGTTTAGTTCTCCTTTAAAGGCCAGACCCAGGAAAACCAAATGCAATAAGCAAACACTGTTTTCAACAATAATTACATTTACAAGTAACTTTTAAATCACAGAATATTTGTAACAAACGTATATTGGTAAGTCGATTAGAATTACATGTTCTTTTATTATATAGGTATGGAATTTATCCAAAATGGTTGGGACCTGGGGTTTTCTAGATAAGGGGGTCTTACCGTAATTAAAGTCGACTAAAAACATTTAAACATTAAATAAACCCAGTAGGTTTGATTTGCCTCCAATATAAGAGTTAATTACATCTTAGTACAAGACACTGTTTTATTACAGAAAAAAAGAAATTATTTATAAAAATTTGTATTATTTGATTAAAATGGACTCTAAGGTAGATTGCTCTCCTGTAATTTTAAGCTTTTTCCAGTAATTAGTTTTTTATTTCCTTTAACCCTTAATAATTTAAAAAAAAATATAAAATTTTCGTGAATTTTTCAATATTTATTATACCTCTACCCTGGAAATAGCGTGAATCTGAAAATACGCCATCTAAAACCTGTTGAGATCATGTAGAAGTCAAAGGCAGAGGTCCCTTGAAACATTTGAAAATATAAATAGCCTTTGTGATATTCGAGTTTTGTCCAAAGGTTTACTCTTTATTGTACCTTTTTTGAAATTTGATGAAACCTTAGGTCGGTGACTGACAGGATGATTTGTTGCCTGTGATAAAAATGCACGACTGTGGGCGTAAAATCTCCCGAAAATGTGTTTCCATTTTCGAATAACTTAAATCACTGGCGGTAAAAACCAACATACGGCTTTGTTCTTCCAAATTTGCCTTATTTTTAATGGAGACAAATCTCTGCATCGGCCACTGCCCCTAGAGGCTTTTTCCAAAGAGGCAGAATAACACTGACTATTTTGTTTTTATGATATTTGCCTATGCTACTGTATATCTGTCTATTGCCCACAGTTTCTCTCCAGGAGTCTTTTTGTGTTTAGTTCATTGGTCCCTGTGTCCTTTTTATTGTACATTTTTGAACAACAATTTCTCTGTTATGCTTCCCTGCTTGTTGCTCATTACACACAGCTGTTATTTAGCATACTTTGCTCCCTTTCTTGTAGCTTTTTAATATCACATTGGATGAAATGACCTAGCTCTTCTCATGACATCACTGTATCCATGGTAATAGACTATATTCTTTGGATCTAAGCTTTGGGTTTTTTTTTTTATTATAGACAGGCAATCTTTCCAGCAGCCACAGACACATTATACATATAATCTTTATTGATTATTGCTTTTTTATACTCTTTAATACTCTAGTACAGTATTGCAGAAAATATATAGCTTTGTGACATTGATGATTAAAAAAACAGTTGTATTGTGTTTGTTTCCATTTACACTATACGAATATATGACTTCTGATTGCAGGGGAAAGCAGCTAATGGTATGATGATAGAGAAAAGTGTACAGAGTATTTCTAACAATGCTGAATACAGAAAGTGTTTTTAGTTAAAGAACTAAACCCTAAAAATTAATATGGCTAAAAATGCCATATTTTATAAACTGAATTTATTGCACCAGCCTAAAGTTTCAGCTTCTCAATAGCAGCAATTATTCAGGACTTCAAACTTGCCACAGGGGGTCACCACCTTGGTAAGTGTCTTCGAAACTTGGGCTCTGAGCAGCTAAGCTTAGGGGTTGTCGCAAATTATTAAGCAGAAAATGAGGTTGACTATAATATAAGCTGATGCTATATAATTCTGATACTAGTTGCACTGGCTTCTGAGCTGCCATGTGTAGTAATTATTAGTATTAATTCCTAATCATCCTTATATTGTGATATTTATATTCTTTGTGTACTGTATATTGTGAGTCAGTCCCTAAGCTCAGTAAGTGACAGCAGCACAGATCATGTGCAGTGAAGCAGCAGAAAAGAAGATGGGGAGCTACTGGGGCATCTTTGGAGACACAGATCTTTACTGCTAGGACTGTGGTTGCCTTGGGCTGGTATAGAAGCCCAAAACATAATGTACAACATTTCTAGCCTACTTCTTTAGTTATGCTTTAGTTCTCCTTTAAAGGGGGCCCAGATCAAGCTTTGGAATTCAAGGGAGAGACTTCAGTTGAAAAAGTCTGGAACCATTGCTGTTGTTTTTTTAATAGTGAATTAGCAGAACTTACATGCCCATATAAAAACAAAGGGCTGAAGGTTGAGTGCTTTTAAACAGGCAACATAACTGCAATGTGACTCCTGTTGCAATTATAGGATCTGTTATCTGGAAACCCATTATCCAGAAAGCTCTGAATTACAGGACAATGATCTGCCACAGACTCCATGTAACTTACTCATCTGTTAGGAACCTTAGAAGCAGTGGGTAGACTCAGAGGCACGGGGCACCCCTGTGGATTCCGGTGTTCATCTACGATCTTTTGGGGCCTGGGTTTTCTGCTATGGAATCTACAAGGAGTAGTGAGTAAATTAGAAACAAGTCCAAAAATAAGGTACCGGCAAGGATTAGGCAAAACGTAGTCCAAGATTAGGCAAAAGAGTCAAGGCAGGCAGCAGGAGTCAAAAAAACAGGAATTCAAAAACAGTTTAAACTCTTCGGCAGGATCTGGAAACAGAAGCCAGCTTGTGCACTGTTACAATGGAGACAGTGCCCTCTAAGGAGGATCTGGCGCCAAAAAATTCAAATCCGGCGCTGAAACATGACGTCGGCGTCAAGTGCTAACGAAATGACACCAGTGTCATTTGCTTCTAGCTGGGGCACGTGAAGAATGGGGAAGTGCTTTCCTGCGCACCAAGAGACGTGGAAAAGCATCTTACACTCCGTTTAATCAAATCATTTAATCAAATAATTCAAAATTTCAAAACATATTTCTTTTGATTTTTCCCTGTAATAATAACCAGTGCCCTGTACTTTATCCCAACTAAGATATAATTAATCCTTATTTTAATAGCCTTAAAGTATGGAGATCCAAATTAGGTCTCAAGCATTCTGGATAATGGGTCCCATATCTGTATTTCTATAAATTTGGTTGGGGGACATTATTCATTATAATCTACAGTAAAATGTAAGTCAAAATCGAGTGTGAGCTTTTTTTATTGGCATGAATCTGCCCATTGTACTGTTCAAATGCAATGAAATCATTATTCTAGCAAGAAAAGCAAAACAGTCTGCTCTGTATTATGGTTGATGGTGATCCCTTCTAGAACTCTCTACCTTTGGACACTGCCTGCTATTTTTCTAAAAGCCAAATATAAGGGTTACTAGATCCGGGGTAAACTTTGTGACACTGCCTCAAATCTCATTTATAAATGTGAATGAAATAGACCCTTTCAGCGGACACCAAAAATGCAATATTACTTGTATGAATTATCTTGTAGTCCAGAGCTTATTTATTTGTAAGCAGGGCTCCTGCTTACAAGTTTCACATTATCATTAACTTACATGAACTGAGTGTATTCTTATCACCTTGGCTGTTAGGGGGGTAGGATGGTAGAGAGGAGAGAGGGCAACCAAATGTTAATATACAGCATATGAGAATTATTTCTATCTCTTGCATCACCCTTATTTATGCAAGAAGCCATGTAATTAGATTTTGCAGCTGCTGTTTGACATTCTTGACATTGAGGCCTGATGTTCAGCTTTTTAGTACTATCCCAGAAAAAAAAATCCATAACGGATATTTTATACTGTACATTCCATTTATGCTCCTTAATTCAGTATTCCACTCACATGTACACATATCATTTTTATTTGATCTTTGCAGTGCTGCTTTTGTTTGCTAAAGCATGTGCATGGTAGAAAAAAAGTTGATTGCAATGTCCCATTGTTTAGTTCATTTATGTATTAAATTTTTTTCATATAAAACAGTAACACCAACTTGGCCTGTGGGAAAGAAGAAAAAAAAAATAGCAACCACAAATCAGTATCTGAAGAGCCAATGTAACACTTGTTTGAGAGACACATACCGTTCTTTGGCAGTGCACTAATGGACCGTGGATTTTCCGTTAAGAGACATTGCCTGAGCTTGCATCTATATTAAACATTTCTCAAGTAACCACAAGCAGCAATAATGTGAAAATACTGGTGGAGCCTTTCTGCTTCATAGTCTGGTACCTCTGTGTAGTATTTATTATGGCATGGTATTGTGCTGCTTCTGTAATTCATCTTTTTTTCCTTTTTTGTTGGAAGCACTCAATTTTCCTGCTTGTGCACAGTCTGGTACACAGTCCTATGTTTTCCTTCTTGGTATGTTATTTACATTGTTACTCTATATTTCACTATTTCCTCTCTTTCTTTTAATATGAGTTAAAATTGCCTTTGTTATCTCTTTGTCATGCTTTGTTCTGGCCATACTTATATAAATGATCGCCGTGACAAATGTAAACATTATTCCGTTTTTGTATCAAATTGAGTTTTGGGCCTCATTGGAAGACTGATAGAAGCCTGCCTCACATCAAACTGGTAAATGTTAGACATATTTTTAAAGTCATTAAGAGAATCTGCCATCATAACAACAACAGACAGTGAATTTCATTCAAATAACTAGGCACTTCTTATAGTCTAAAGGGGTGGCCTCTTGTGGGGAAAACATCCTCACTATTTGTTTTAAATGACATATCGCCAGCAAGATAAGACAAATACATAATTTCTCTTTTACCTTAGTTGGAGCTTTGGCATGACACAATATGGTTCCAGGGTTTGAGGGCAATACATTACACTCTTGGATGCCCATCTTAAAGGTCAGTGAATCCAGGATATTTGTAGTGCACTAATTTAGATATACTTGGTTTGATAGGCTCATACAACAATGATCTCTTATATATGTAAACTTGTTGCCACCTAAGGATTGGGTCTTGAATGGGGCTTGAACTTAAACTGCTATGCTAGGGACTGTTGTGCTAGTTTTCTGTCAGAGGCACTGGAATTTTTTGATTGGTAGAAACCTTGAAATTAAATTGCATGACCCATAATACTTTCCGATCCTTTGCATTAATCCAGCTGCAGGGATTTTGTTACAGAAGTGGAGCCATAGTGGGTTAATCCTGCTCTACAGAGCATCAGGTGGTGGACCTCCGGATGTAAGGGCCTGATTGGGGAAAGTGCAGAACTCAAGAGACAAAATTTCAGATGCAAAGGCAACTGCTGGATTTGGGAGCTTAATCCTACTGCAAGAGGCTCAATAAGGAAACAGAGGAACTGATAAAGGAGCACCTATTAGACTATATGACATTGTCCCAGCAAATAAAGGCACTAGCAGTGAGAGAGCTGAGAGCAGTTATTATGAAAAAACTATTCTCTTTGTGATTATAAGAGTATATTTCAATGGTGAAGAGTAGATTTTTTAATTGCTTGTTCTCTTTTAATCTTTTGCTAATAACATCACATCCTGGAGGTAAAACACTGGTAGGTCTTGGTAGAGGGCCAGAGGCTGGGAATACCTCTCTGCAGGGGGTTGCTAAAAATACAATGTATTCAAAACATGAAAAAAAGCAACTGTATTGTAAGTTAACAGAGCACTAGTTAAAAATGTGTTCAAATAGCCTACGAAAAAAATGCTTCATACAGTAAGAGAACCAGAATGTTTCAAAATGTTTTCCAAAGTATGATGAATGAATGTCTCAGTACAAAAGGTGTAGAAATACACTGAAAACTATTAAACATTTTCTCATTAAAACACAACTGATCGTGTTGTCTAGCAACGGCAGCTGCTTTCCTGTGAGTGGATGAGCTAATGAGAGTCTATAGCCTCTTGTAAAAACAAGCTTACTGCTGTTTGCAAGAGCTGCCACTGCCTCCATGCATACATTTAGCCAATATGCATTGATTTTGATACACTATCTGATATATAGTATGTGCATAGGAGGTATGAAAGTAAATACAGCAAGGTATGTTTAATTTTTTTAAAATCAGTAACAGTGCATAGTTAAAATACTTATGCTACTTAAGTTACAACCATTTAACACCTGTGCTCCATATAAGGTAATAATAAGAAATGTAGTAGAGGAATAGGTGTAATGGGTTCAATTCAATATGTGAATATTGTTTACTGTTCTGCTATAATACTATTATCTATATAATATATAATCTATTGATTCAGCTCCTTACCCCTCTAATTATAGCAAACCCTCAAAATTATCATTCCACCAATCTGCTTATCCCCACAGGTTCTGCACAAAATCCTCAAAATGAACAACTAGGATATATTTTGTTAAGTAAACAGTACCTCATTCTTCACCAAATATTTAGTGACCAACAGAACACAATTTTGATTTGGGTTGAAATGAAAATAAAATGCTTTACTAACAATGTTTAGCATTTCTTGATGTGGAACAGTTTGAGGCATTGTAATAGATTTGAAATAGAGCTAATTATCCATAAAAATTAGTTCAGATTAGCAAATTGAAGAAAATCCTGCTACTGTATATTATTGCAAGTCCCTTAACAGTATATTTTGTAAGTAGATCCATACCACCTTATCTGCTTAATTTATCTTCGTTATCACCTCAGGATACAGTGTTTCACTAGTAAGCTCAAAATCTAAGAGTTGCCTATTTACTGAGGACTTGTCTGATTTTTCTGACATTTGCTATATATGTCTTTGTGACTGCATTTTAACAGGCTGCGTTTTGATTCTGCTTGTTTTATGGTAAAACTTCAATAAAATATTTGAAAAACAAAGAGTTGTTTTAATTTGCAGCAAATGTAATTCAGAAGAAAAGGCTGTGGTCAACAGTGCCCATCTAAACATTATATTTAAGACTGGCATTAAAACATATGAATTATGAAGGTATGTGGGACACACAATAGTACAGTAATACTGTATGTTCGGAAGCTACTATTATACTATTTTCTCTGGGATGCTCTTGGGGAAAATGCAGCAACTACAAAAGGAAACACTGTGCAGAAAGGGATAGTTACATCTGTCATAACCATACAAAGTACTATAAGTGTATATTATTTACCTACTACTAACATTTCAGCAGCACATAATGTTAAGATAATGGGAACAAGTATTTAGAAAATGTTATATTTCAGATGAAGTCTTGTTTAAAAAAAAAGTTTTTGATAGACATTAACTTTCAAACTTTGTTTCAAACACCCATATTTCAAGAAATATCATCAAGTCCCAAATCAGTCTTCAGAATCAGAACAAAAACGATTAGCATTTATTTTACATGAATGTTATGATATTTAGTAGTCAGTAGTTCCATGAAGCAATACGTAACAACTAAGAAGACATTCGCTTGACAAATTTTTTTTTACCATTTTTGCAGATAGGACAGCACTGCTCTGGCTCATACACAGGATCCACACAATCCGTCTGAGGACATGCTGACACCGTACACATTACTTCACCGTTGGCATCGCACCGACACTTCTCACAGGGAGATACCTGAAATATACACAATTTCATTACTATGTTTTGGAACAGATGCTAATTTTCTACCCCTGGCTTATGCTAGAGAATACTGAATGAAGATTTCAGCATTTATGCCATTGCTGATTATCTCAATTTTCTCAAGACTTGTGTTAGAATACTTTTTACTTAAAATGGCAATAATATTTATACATCTGTACCAAATAATCACACAAAAAGCATACACTGTGAAAAAATATTGTATTGGGCTTTTGACTATTATTTATTTAATAACACCTTGCATCTTAGTGATCACATTAGTCTCATGGGGGCATGCAAAGATTTGAGGGCTTAGAGGGACATGAAAACAGAAGGGCTCATTTATGTCTGCAGGCTCAGTGGAAAACTTGCACTTTTCCCTGCAATGAGTTACATCTGAAACCACTTTCATTAAAGGTATTTAAGTCCAAATTCACTTTTCTCACTTCTTTAGACTTGCGCTCATTGCTGATCAGTCCTTTCTGCCTTCTGTTCAGAATTGAGCTCTGCTGTGGTTTCTAATGCACTGTGCAAACCCTTGAACTACTGTCACCTACTGACCAGGTGGTAGCCTCAGGGTTTCTTCAGAACCCTTTGTCAATAGACGCAGAAATCTTGCATCTAATGAATTGGGCTCAGGTGTCTTTCAAACTCTGAACACCAAAACTGACGCCAGCCAGACTTAAATTATTTGAAACTACTATGTCTGATTTGCGACAAAGCACATGTGCAGTGGCACCAATTTTGACAAATTAGACATAGTTGCAAAAGACAGCAGTAAAACGTCTGATTCAATGTTCACTTGGCTTCTGCAATGTCGCTAGGATTCTGGGGGGAAAATTCTGCATTGTGGGAAAAAACATTGTGTGTGAAATTTCACACTAAGTTAAGTGATGCACCCTAATATTTCTAGTCAATTACCATTTTTAACCACCACTCATCCTCAATATGAGTGCCACAATCAGAGGCACAGATAAGTAGTGGATAGCTGTGGGATGGACAGGGACTGGGAGTTTCACTGCAAGAAAAGCTTCGATAAGTCATACACGTATCCAGAGAAAAACAAAAAAGCAAGGCCTGCCATTTTTGCTCATAATCGTACCAGTACTTTTATTTACTCTGGTTATTTTTAGCCAGCATTTTGTCTTTCTCATTTAATTGAATGTGGAAAATATTTTTTTCCCATAAAAATGTTGTAACCCCACCATGAACTGTCCTTTGTGTGCCCCATTCTCTCCTGACTGCTCTTCTCATACAGACATGCTCTCTGAAAGTCATTTGGCACTATTGCATGGATGTAGCATGAGAGCATCAAACACTAGGAAGGACTTCAATTAGCATGATTATCTTGAAGAGCCAGATTAAATAAAATCCCTGTTATTTAATGTCTACAGTATATGTCTGCATTTTTTTTTCTTTGTCTGTTTTGTTTTCTTGTAGCATGCGTGTAGCACCATCTTACTTAAATCACCATCACCAGCTGCAATCATGGAACAGTTTCCCTTAAAGGGGACCAGTCACCCAAAAAAATTATTTAAAATCCTATTTTATCACATTAGTCAAGCAAAATTGACTTTAATTACACTGTATAAATTATCTGAATCTTGTTTCGTTTGGTCTTGGAATTCTTAATTATAGCTAGCAGGCAGGAGCCATTTTGTGGATACTGTTATTAAGGCAAGCCTTGCATCATCTCAGAATCTTGTTTGTGCATAAGAATGGGAGACCTGATATCCATCCCCATGCCCTGGCTACACAATTAAATGGTGAAGAGAACGGGGGGGAGGGAGTGGGGAGTGCAGTGACATCTAGGAAGTGCTGAATGTAGTCAGTTTTGTAATGTAGTAGTGATGTATAAATGTAGTATGTAGTAATGTATAAAGGCTGGGGTGACTTGATGTCTAACATCAACTTCCTGCTTTGAATCTCTCTTTTCCAATGATTGGTTACCAGGCAGTAACTGATGAGTGACTTGAGGGGGGCACATGGGTCATAACTGTTGCTTTTTAATGCTGAGGATCTATTGCAAACTCACTGAACAGTTATGTCCCATGTTACCCCCTTAATGTCAATGACTAACTCAGAGTTAGAGAGCTGAAAAGCAGGAAGTTTTCTTCTGTTCTGTTAGACATCCAAACAATCCAGCCTTTATGCATTACACTTTTGGCTAATTAACTATACTAGAAACATTTTTTATTTTGCACAGTCTATCTATTTACCCAGTTTTTATTTTTACACTGAACTGTTCCTTTAAAGGCTTCTTCAGTTATGA
Organism: Xenopus petersii; assembly: GCA_038501925.1. Lineage (NCBI taxonomy): Eukaryota > Metazoa > Chordata > Amphibia > Anura > Pipidae > Xenopus > Xenopus petersii. Next base: position 103,717,216 of record CM076682.1, read on the forward strand.
CTGACTAAGACATTTGGTTTTAATACACTTACAAGCCTATGCCTCAGTTATTTTTTCTATATTAAAAGGCACATGGGTACTAAAGTAAATCTTTCTTGCAAAACAACCAATGTTATTTGTTTTAAAAACTGATTTTTAATTTTTAATTACAAATGCACATTTAGTAACAATATATTACTGAATTTATTCGCTTTATTTGCTTATTCACTGCACCAGTGTCAGAGGCCCTATTTGACTAGAGGCAACATGGGTGCAATGATATGTGATGTGATACTTGACAAATATTTGTATTAATACAAAAGAGTACAACAAAACATGTAAAATTGAGTCTTGAAATAATAGAACAATTTTTATAAAAAAAACCATAAAAATAGTTAATAATCTTGGTTGGAGTTGTCAACATGGACAGCATGCTGGTGAAATAGTTAATATTGCCACCTCAGAGTGTTGGGGACTTGGGTTTAATTCTGATCAGATATTGAGTATATATGTTATCCTTTTGTATGCATTTCCTAGGGGTGCTCTAGTTTGATTCAAAGCCCCAAACATAGTGGTAAATCTCCTTCTCATGAAACAGGTAATTTATATAAAACTGACCCTTGATTGTGTGTGTGTTTGCAAACAGATAGACATTAAGATCCACTTGGGAACATACAATAACTAATGAGGTAGATATAGCTCTTTGTAAAGTGTATCAAAATAATAAAATGTATAATACACCGAATCCACTGTAACCAATGGCATTGTATCACTGTATTAAATGTTGCATTTGTAGGGTAATGAATCAAAACTTTCCAGCCGTACCACCTAATGCCAATGTATAATTCTGCGACTACTAATGTAAAACATATGTATATAGCTGCACATGAGATAAATTGATTATTTGGCTGGCTTGTAAAATGTTTCTTACTTATATTTTAAAGGAATTAAATCCATGCTCAATCTTGTTTGGAGACATTTTGGTAAATTTCATGTCTTCTGCTTCAAATGTGTTTCACGATTAATGTTAGATTTAAAGGAAGGTGAACAAAAATCAATATTTTTTCCATTCTCTTCCGGGGATTGTAACTCTTCTGGAATGTAACTAGATTGCAGTCTGTAAAGGTAATTCTCATTCTTGGGGACTTTCCTTTGTTTCAATTTTTGTTTCTGAAATATGGTTAAAAACTCTTCAATAGCTCTCAAATCCAAGAACATTTAGCATTTTAACTCTTTTAATCCAAACACCTCACAGGTCTCCAAAACCACTTATGTACAAGTCTTTCAAATATGATTAATCCTTTGCATGTCATGGATGTTTGATCTTTCTATGCCAAGTATTTGTATAATGCCTCCATCCAAGCGAATCCAAGGGAACACTACAGTTAGGGTTCAGCATTGTGTGTTAGTATTTTATAACAATACAGTTTCTATTTAAAAAAACTATATAGTGAATAATTTACTGTTGTAAAATATGGGGATATTATAAGACACCAAGGCGTTCCTGTGACTTTGACTTGGTAACACATCTTGATAAAGGTCGCAGAACACGACCAAAAGGTCGGTGTAAACCAGATGTATTTTAATGTAATTTAAATAAACTTCATTTGGCTTGAGAAAGGGCACACAGTCTGTCCGAAACGTCGCTTTGTGATGTACTGAATTTTAATACACCTTTTGCATTAATCGAGTGCTGCTTCATTTATTTCTACTATATATATATATATATATATATATATATATATATATATATATATATATATATATATATATATATACACACACACAATTTGGGAACAGAAGGACCCTCGTTTCAATTTCCAATGCATTGAAAATAAAACACATTTAATTCATAACAAAATGGAGCGCGGGTCCTTCTGTTAAACTATATATATCCACACCACAAGGACCAAAATGTTAGACTTTGGTATAGTGTGTTTAAAATCAAAGGTTACAATTTTAAAAGTATATACAAAAATTCAGGTCTGCACACTCAAACACAAATCTTTAGACTCAGGTGGTAAGATTGAAATATGTTTTACTAGTTAAAAAGAAACAAGCACACAAAAAGCATTTCACATGATGCTAATATACATTTCACATGATGCTAATATACATACCACCCTTAAGGTACAAGCAAGGCAGAAAAGAAGACTACAAGGAGCGAATACACCTGCCAAAATGAGAATAACCCCAACGTTTCGGCAAATAGCCTTTGTCAAGGGGTATATATATATATATATATATATATATATATATATATATACACTGTATGAATAAATGATGTCAAAATCTGGAGTGTGGCCAGGAAAACTGTGGATGCTTCTAATGCTCGAACTGATCAATGTGTGTATCTGCATTATTTGCACTCTGAAATGGATTGTGGTTTATTTTATTGCCTCTTTAATGTGTATTTGAACTTAATTTCAGTTGGTATGGTAGACTAATTGGCAAGTCATTATTTACCACTGAAACCATCAAAAGAATAATGTAATGGCTTCAATATCAATAATCATAATCGTATTATAATAATAATACAATTGTTTCTTACAACAATGGCATTATCTCAGTGTGATACTGACACATTTAATGTGGAAATTAGGGTCTTAGATCCAAGACCTGATTTAGGTATTGGTGTTGGACAAAACAATAAAAATCATGCAAATGTAATTGGCTGCAATTAAAATAAAAATTAAAACCACATTTAACAATTGTGTAATGGAAGCACTAACTGAGGGCAGTATTGCTTTGAGAGTAATACAGCCTCCTGATGGTACTGCACAACATTTCACAAGGATCATGTGAGCCCTGTGCTTACCACAGTGATTGTGATAACTAAAATGTGTTGGCATGATCTTTTCTGTTTTATTGTTATTAACTGTAAACCTATGCCTCACACAGTGCTTGCCCGAAAGCCAATTCACACTTTTTCAAAAAGGTCTGGTGTCAGCAGCTGTCTGCAAATATATTTGAACCAAATAAGTCAAATTTTTTAAAAACGATTCCCCTTTTCTAAAACAGCACCTTGTACTTGATCCTAACTTGATATCATTAATCCTTATTGAAGGTACAACAATACTATTGGGTTTATTTTATGTTTAAGATGATTTTTAGCAGACTTAAGGTATGGAGATTCATATAACTGGAAAAGCCAAGGTCCCAAGCATTCTGGATAACAGGTCCCATACTAATAGTGGCACACAGACAGAGATATGTTTTTTTTTTATGCTTGTGTTTCTTTGTGTTTTTTTATGACAAGAGTCACATGGACAATTAAAGCCACTGTGGCTCTGTTTGATGAATAAACTCATTGTCTTCTTCACTAGGGGAAGGTAGGGGAGAATCAGAACTCAGAGTAATGATGTACAACACTGGCCATACAGTAGTCATGTATATCAGGAAAAAGAGGTTTCAAGTAAATTAAAGATGTGCTTGAATCCTGAATTCTAAGGGAAGGTCACATGTATCTATCTATCTATCTCTCTCTCTCTCTCTATTATCTATCTATCTATCTATCTATCTATCTATCTATCTATCTATCTATCTATCTATCTATCTATCTATCTATCTATCTATCTATCTCTCTCTCTCTCTCTCTCTCTCTCTCTCTCTCTCTCTCTCTCTCTCTCTCTCTCTCTCTCTATTATCTATCTATCTATCTATCTATCTATCTATCTATCTATCTATCTATCTATCATCTATCTATCTATCTATCTATCATATATCTATCCTGGGGTGAATAAGCATCAGTATTTAACACTGTATTTATCTTGCATTTAGAGCTGTGCTTCTCACTGTGTCCACAGCTATCTGTGTAATCAGAAAAAACAAATCGCAGGAGGTAAAAAGAACCACTGGGCAAGAAGGAAATCAAGGAACTATGCATACGTTTTGCATACCAAATTAGAGCCAGAATAATGGATTCTGAAAATAGCTCAAGAAGCATAACTTTCAACTTAATAAAATAATGTACAAATCCTGTTTTCATCCTAAAAACAAAAATAAAATCTCAAGCTGCAATTATTTGGTGTATGACTGTAGACGGCATGTAAAAATACGAAATAACAGTTAAGGAAACACTAGATAATAGTGCTGAACCAGCTAAGCACTATAGTAAAGAAGTCTAGACACAAATTTAAATAAGTAATGCAGCAACACTGGTATCAATTTATAGTGTGATACGAGGAAAAGCTTTTGCAACATCTATTCACCTCTCTGATCAGAAAGAATGCTATTTAAATACATTTAGTGTTTTGTGGTGTGGATATGCAGTCTAATTTAATAAAGGAATACATAAGCAGAACATGTATTATTCCATTTTTCATTTACATGAAGCTATGGTGTACAAGTTGAATGTATGCACGCTCATTGAATATTCTATAATTTTAGTCTGCATTCTGGAGCAGATATTGACATAAATAAATTATTTTTATCTTTTAAATAGCTAAAGAGCTCTGTTTTATAACTGGTACTATATTATGACTGATACGGTATTATGACTGATACTCAAATACTAAAATGACTTTTTGTGTTAAAATTATCATCTGGTATATTGGGATTTCATTTATTTACAAAGGACCAATCTATGTGATAATCGCAAATTTCATACAATTTGACTCATCTTCTATTTATCATTGTCATAGCTCATATTGCTATTCCAAAGAAGACATGATACAAAACTGACTAACAATCTGCTTTATACATTATTACTAATTCTAGCAGGATAGTAGAAACATAATTAAGATATCAGCCTTTTAGTTCAGGAGAAGCCATTACAGGGTAGCAGAATATGTGGTGGTTTTAAAAACTGAACATATTCCAGCATACCCCAGCTTGAACCTAACACATACAGTTAGAGCACAGGTTACTGCAATATAATCAGGAATCATTTATGCTTTTGCCTGGATAAGTTAGTCCCCAGAGCGAGAGACATGACTGTTCACTCACATGTTGCTAGGAAACTGGTGCAGCATTGCAATGCCTATTAAACAAGTACCCTTGTACTATAATAGTATTATGGTTTATACTTATGATTTAAATGGCTTTTGTTACACCAGATGCAATGTTTGTTCCATATTTTGTTTTTCATAGCAGTCAATTAGAAGAATTTTTTGTATAGAGTTGTAGTTCAATATAGTTGTGTTTATTGTCAAATCTTCAGGTTGGCCATCATAAAACGATTAAAACAAAAATATACATTAATATAAACACTTTTATATAATGGCTTTTTCAGACATCTTAATTTTTAAACCCCATTAAAAGTCAGTTAGTGGAGCTGCAATTGAATTGGAGGGCTGGAAAAGATGTAACAACCAGAGGCCACATTTGACAAGAGGCAAAAGTGCAAGCAACATACACAGTAAATTTACATTGTTGCATTTCATACTGCAGCAGCACTGAATACTTGCAAAATTTGCAAAAATGTTTATAATCTTATTTATGATGGTTCAATCTAATGTATCCTTCAAACATCTATTTCCTGCTTTTAAACTAACAGAGTAATATAATAATTCACATTAATAAAATGTCAGCAATTTTCCATCAGGTCAAATAGCGTATAGCAACATATTACTACTTCTACATATTACTACTACTACTACAATAATAATAATAACTATAATTGTTAGGGATGTCGCGGACTGTTCGCCCGCGAACTAGTTTGCGCGAACATCGACCGTTCGCGTCCGCTGAATGTTCGCGAATGTTGCGCAACGTTCGCCAATTTGGGTTCGCCTTAGCTGGCGCTTATTTTTGCCATTTCTCCCCAGACCAGCAGATACATGGCAGCCAATCAGGAAGCTCTCCCTCCTGGACCACCCCCACACCCCCTGGACCACTCCCCTTCCATATATAAACTGAAGCCCTGCAGCGTTTTTGCATTCTGCCTGTGTGTGCTTGGAAGAGCTAGTGTAGGGAGAGAGCTGTTTAGTGATTTGAGGGACAGTTTATAGTAACTTTGCTGGCTAGTAATCTACTTCATACTGCTCTGTATTGTAGGGACAGAACTCTGCAGGGATTTGAGGGACAGTGAGTTTAGGTTCGTTAGCTTTGCGGACTAGTAGTAATCTACCTTCTACTGCAGTGCTCTGTATGTAGCTGCTGTGGGCACTGCTTCTAATCTCATCTGCTGACTGCTGTAATAACCCAATAGTCCTTGTAAGGACTGCTTTTATTTTCTTTTTTGTTTTTTTACTTTGCTACTATAAGAGCCCAGTGCTATTAGTCTAGCTGTGTTGGGGAGTGGGACTGGTGTGCTGCTCCTCCTAGTAGTTCACCACTACCAGCACCAACCAGAGTCAAAATTGTTACAAAGTATCTTATTTGCACCTGTTGTTCTGAGCTCTCTGCCAAAAGCCAATTAAGTTAGAAACTGTTTTTTTTTCTGGCTGTTCAGTGCAGAGAAAAGAGGGACTTTCCAGTACAAAAGAGGGACAGGGGGTTGAGTGGTCAAAAGAGGGACAGTTGGGAGGTATGCAAGTGCCACCTAGCTGTGTGAGCTTTTTCACATTCTGTCTAAATAACAATAATAATTCCGTGTCCGTAAACATCACCTGAGTGATATTTTTACAGCAGCAATAATATATTCCGTATCCACTACTGTATACGTTGCCCTTGCAGGCATTATTTGCCCAGTCTTTAACCAAGTGCCACCTAGCTGTGTGAGCTTTTTCACATTCCGTGTCCAGAAACATCACCTGACTGTGACGTAGTGTGATTTCTGCCCTTTACAGCACAAAACGCAGCGCTGTGTCAACAATGTATTTTTCAGATACATTTTTGCCCTTGATCCCCCTCTGGCATGCCACTGTCCAGGTCGTTGCACCCTTTAAACAACTTTAAAATAATTTTTCTGGCCAGAAATGTCTTTTCTAGCTTTTAAAATTCGCCTTCCCATTGAAGTCTATGGGGTTCGCGACGTTCGCGAACCGTTCACATTTTTGGACGCAAGTTCGCGAATATGTTCACGAACATTTTTTCCGACGTTCGCTACATCCTAATAATTGTACTAATTATAATAATAATTATTATTACACAGCTTGTACAATAAATGGGTGTTTACATTTAATATCGGAAAACACACAAAAAACACCACAACCCAATCCAAGAGGTAAAAAGGCCCTGTCCAAAAGAGCTTATCATACTGAAGAGCTATTTAATTTTTCAACTGACAAAAATTATACAGATATGGGACCTGTTATACAGAAAGCTTGGGACCTGGGATTTTCCAGATAACGGAACTTTTCGTACTTTGGATCTTCATACTTAAGGGGGTTTGTTTACGAAAATCTGAATTGATTTCATATTTTATTTAAAAAAAACACAACCAAACTCCCATTTTAGCTTATTTTAAAAACGTGGTTTAATTTGATTGAAGAAAATCTCGACAAAATGGAGAGAAAATGTGAATTTCAGCATTTTTTCCAGAATCGCCTGCACAAGGTACTGCTTTATTAGTACAGAGAAAAAGGAAATCATTTTAACAATTGATTTTATGGATAAAATAGAGTCTATGGAGACAGCATTTCCATGATACGGAGCTTTCTGACACAGGATTTCGGGATAAAGGATCGCATACACTACCTGTACAAGGTACTGTTTTATTATTACAGAGAAAAAGAAGATGATTTTCCTGTAATTTGGAGCTTTTGGATCCAATATTTCTAGTTTAAGAATATATGTCCAATAATAGCCCTCCAACTGGAAGCACAGGGCAGGCTCCTACTACTCAAGGTTTTTGTTATATCATGCACCACCAGGTCCGGACTGAGAATTAAAACAGGCTCTGGCAGTTTAGGTACACAGAGGCCCAAACAGCATCCACCAACCCACTAAATACTGACTATGGCACCTTATAGCAGCCCCTTCAAAATTATATACAAAGTTGCATCACTTTCTCTATTGTTATAGTGGTAAATGAGGAGAATTACACAAAAACAAAACAGTTCAATAGTACTTTATAACATCACACACATGGACAACATGAATGACCATCGCACCCGTTACATTTCCAAAGCGTGCAAAACATAGAAAAAGCTCATAAATATGTCTCTATCACTTAAAAATATTGTAAAATAATCAACAGAAATAATCCTAAACTGCAAATAAAACTCATTCTACATTTTAAATATCCAATTAAATAGAAGTTAATTTAAAATTTTAATCGCTCAATTATTGTTAAAACATTAGCCCAATAAAGGTCATCCTGTATCTAATATAACGGTCACATTGTGTATTCATATGTATTCATTTAGTCTCAAAAACCCTAAAAGTACAGGATGCATATGCAGATTAAAATGCCAGCACAATTTCTAGGATGCACTCTGGTTAAGAGAAGGTGCACCCATTAATTTCTATCACACATGGACCCTGTTTACATCAAACATATTTCTCTTTGCATATAAATCTTAGAATTCTCTGTGGGTAAAAATCATTATATCCAACTGAGAGGATTGCATGGTAGTGGTAAGACACGGACTATAATAAATGCATGGGGTGGCGTGTATAGATTGATAAATTCTTTTCAGTTTGTATTAGAAACAATTGCCACTGGTAAATCAATTTCCCATCACAGCTGACCTGATATACTGAAGGGTGGACAGGAGTGGAATGATATTACTACGTTACAGTATAGGTGGCACGTTTGGAACAAAATACTCACATATGCATTGTTACTGTTTGTGCTCCCAGCTCTAGTAAGCTGTAATTGAGCACCACCTCACCCATGTCTTTCACACCCTCCGTGCCTACCTGTCTTTATCCTTTATCTTTTCAAGACATCAAGACAAAGATGTCCATCTGCAAAAGCATATTCAATTATATCATACAATGTGCTCTCACATAATTGAGTACCATGTTTTTTAATATTAATGTTTTATTAACCACATACTGTAGAGTATTTCCATCAATAATTTAAATATACAGCACCCGACGTAAAAAATAAGGTAAATGGATTGTAAGTCCGAATTCTCAACACAACACTATAGATATATAAATAATATCACTGCATCTACCTCAATTAACATGATTGGCAATATAACATCCCAAGTCATACATAATATTGAATTGCATGCAAATTAAGCTCCTAAAGGCTGTTCAGTATACATAGTTATATTGTGCAGTTTAGAAAATACGCTATGAGCAGGCAATAGCAGTTCTCTTTGTACAGTGTATTTTCTCATCAATTAAATTGAAGGGCACTTTAATTAACTGCATTTAAAAAAAAAATAAATAAATAAAGGCCTGTATCCTTGCCAAATGGCAGCATTGTTAAGCTTCTACGGTCATAGTTAGGGTGAAGAAAATTTTAAATACCTTTGAACTTTATTTAAGAAATGGTTCTCATTTACAGTACACTTGCATGCAGATCATTTTTCCAAATGCTCTGTAATAAAGCAGGGAGAATCTGCAGTAGTGATAACTGACACATTATATTGGCTACAAGATAAAAGTAATGCAGTGTGAAGGCCTTGGGGTCAATTCGGAGTGTGAATTGTACAGTTCTTCGTTTTTTCTGTCATCATTTGAGCTGACCCTGCAAGTCCTATTGCTTTTGTACCTTTGTATCTGCCTTTGTAAGTAAGATATGTATTTGTATAGTAATTACTATAGACTAACCATTCCAATAATATGTAATGAGCCTCATACTTTTCCTAAGACCGTCATTTTATTCGATTTTCATATACAGGTATGGGATTGTTGTCTAGAATGCTCCAGACCTGGGGTTTTCCACATAAGGGATATTTCTGTAAACATTAACCTTACGTTTACTAGAAAATCATGTGAATATTAAATAAACCCAATACACTGGTTTTGTTCCAATAAGATTGAATTATATCTTAGTTTGGTTTAAGTACAAGGTACTGGTTTATTATTAGAGAGAAAAAGGAAATCATTTTTAAAAACATGGACTATTTGTATAAAATAATACTTTGTATATAAAGACCCCTCAGCTTGTGGTAATTTGCAGTGTTCTGGTGCACGTATCTCAGACAATGGTGAACCGGTAGCTGCGTCAGTGCATATAGCTTAAGCAGCTGATACCGGTAGGATTCTGTTACCCGTAGGGATATTTTATGCGCAACAGGACAAGGAGTAGCGGAGTGATTCAGGGGTAGCCCAACTCTACTTGAGAATATCAGCACATTTACAACAGACCCCTGTGCAGCTGGGTGCCGAAGGCATATTGGTGCATGCTCTCTGCCGCTAATAGTTCAGATAAAGACATGGGTTCAAAAACCATATGAGCTCTGTCGCAATCTATCCAAAGTGCCGAAGGGCAACCTAAAGGCCACAGGATCCCAAACTGGATACTTGCTAGTGGGTACTCCTGCTACTCATAACCTGCATACGTATTAATAGGGGCTCCTGCTACCCATAGTCTAAATGGGTAGTATTGAGTACTCCTGCTACCCAATATCCAAATGTATGAGGGGTTCTTTATATTGACCAAAAAATGTGGTGTGAGGTTAAAAAAAATCTGTGTGCAGACAGACAACTGGTCAGAAATAGCATGAACAATGCAGTAGTGCTAAATAGCTGGATACCAAGGATACAATGTATTACATTAATCTGTAAGGCAATTGAGCAAGATAGATGTTGATATATTAGGATACAATCGAATAAAACAGTTCATATGAAGCAGCCTAAGGATCATCCTTAGTAGTGATTGGTCCCTGTTCCCCCCCACACTCTATAGGGGAGGTTGGAAGTCAATCACCATGCATCTGAAAGTGGGCAGGGGTGTCCTTTGAGTAGAAAGTGCTTTGCTATTGGCTGTAGTGCTTTGCTCTCCTTCAGAGCCTTACTGATGGATGATCATTGGTTTCCAATCTGTTCTTTTAGGTTCGTGCAAGTTTTCCCCACATAATATAGGCTGCAGAGGCAGGTAATGGTGTATACAACAAATGATGATGTACAACTTAGTCTATGTAGAATTTTGATTCTTTTCCCCTTGTGGGGATGAGGGAAATTTGGACCGGTCAATAAGCTTCTGCACGTCACACAGTCTGGGCATTTGTAGCATCCTGTTTTTTTCTTTGTCGTAAGCCAATGTGTACACTGTTGGGCACATTTACTATTGGTCGAATATCGAAGTTGAAGGATTTACCGCATTTCCTTCGTTCGAATGATCGAAGGAAAAATCGTTCGAAGGATTTTAATCCATTGATCTAACGATTTTCCTTCGATCAAAAAAAGCTTGGAAAGCCTATGGGGGCCTTCCCCATAGGCTAACATTGGTGCTCGGTAAGTTTTAGATGGCGAAGTAGGTGGTTGAAGTTTTTTTTAAAGAGACAATACTTCGACTATCGAATGGTCAAATAGTCGAGCAATTTTTAGTTCGAATCGTTCGATTCGAAGTCGTAGTCGAAGGTCGAAGTAGCCAATTTAAAGTATTTTTTATTCTAATCCTTCACTCGAGCTAAGTAAATGTGCCCCTGTGTGTGTATGTGTGTATATATATATATATTTATATATATATATATATATATATATATATATATATATATATATATATATTTGTATAATCTGTATTAACACTGAATATCATGTGCAGTCCTTTTCTAGAGATTGGATTCGTTTACTATAGCAGATACAGGTACATTGATCAGTATGCAGCTCAGTGCCCACAAGCTCTGTGATCTATTATGACAAGGAGGAACAAGTCTTTGTCATAGCGAGAGCTTGCATCCAGTAAGTAAGACCTATCTGGGAATATGTAATGTCCCACTAGAACTGATGTATTGATTTCATTACTGACTTAAGGCTTTACGCTTTCAACCCCATGTATTCTGTTCAGACTCATGTGCATCAAAGGCTGCATGAATAATGATGGTAAAAAATGTCCTTAAATATAATTAGGGCTAAGGTTTTATTTTTTCATTTTTGTTCTTAATGGACATGTGTAGATTCTGAAATCAGCATCTCAGAGGCATTTGTCAGTGTTGCGCATGCTGAATAGTCATGATCAATTGTAAGAGGACCCAGTAACCTTTTAAAAAATGCTGTCATCTGCTCTGTCATTTCTTCAATTGTTGATGAAAAGAGCAAATATCGCTCAGTGCTTTGCAGTCACATTTGCTTAAGATTTTGCATGTTGATCTTGTTTCTGCTTATATGTTTCAATTTTTTTGACATGCAGAACTTGCTCAACTGGAAATGCAAAAGGTGAATATACAGTAACAGCACAAGTGATCGTTCTAAATTGTAGAAGCAGTGAGCATTAAATCTTACTATTTATGTTGCACCGTATTTCTACCATATGAATACATCATGTTTTAAGGCAGTGCTGTTCAACTTCTGTGGTGTCGAGGGCCCCTCCAGCATTTTGAATGAGGTGTTAAAAGGTGAACAATGTGGTCACTTTCAGTGTGAATAATAGAGGTTTTACAGGTGTGAGTGAACAGTGCAGGAGTTTACAGTCTGAATTTGAGTTTTAAACAATATAGGGGCCAGTTAATCTCAGAACTGATACCTTTCAAAGTTTATACAAGGTAAGCAGGCACAGTAGGTCGACTTTCATGTGGGGGGGTCACAAAGGGGGGGGGCAGTTGGACAGCACTGTTTAAGGGGGAGCAGGGCGCTTTTACTCAGATTACAGATTAGTTATTGTGAAGTACTTCAAATCCTTGAAGGAGTATGTTAGAAAGTATGACAATGAAACTGTGACCACCCAGAGAAAGATACGAAAGATTAATAGAGCAGTCTTCACAAAAACAATACATTAGCTAATTTTCTTATAGGTCTTCTGCTGGTAGAGGTATTACCACTGTCTACATGGGAAAACTTAGCCCACCATGAAGATACTGTAGAACTAGTTTCATAACTAGCGTAACCAGTTGGTTCTTAATTGTCACTGTTTGTAATCTTCTGAAGAATATTTTGGTATATTAAAAATCATTACATTACAATATTTAGTGATGGGCGAATTTGCGTCAAAAATTCGCCGGCGTCAAAACATTTTTCCTCCGGAAAAACGGACACTGGCGTCAAAAAAAAACGGGCTCCGGCGTAAAAAAACGAGACACACGAATTTTTTCAGCGAGGCGAAACGGCTCAAATTCGCCCATCACTAATAATAATGATTATTATTTGCATTAGGCAGATGCACATAGTATTGTGTAAACGATAGCATAACTTGCCATTGCTCTTGCTTTGCAGCATACAGCTATTTTTATATGGCATCCATAATGGAGTTAACTTCCAATTGGTATAGATATAAGTTGCTAAGATACACTGCCATCAGTTCCAGGGTTCCCTTGCATCCATTCACCAGAGCAGACTGAAAGGGATCATTTCCAGTTGCTAAAGAGTTTGTTCAAGCAAGGACCTTTCTGAATAGCATTAATGTGTAATTAAATTTGCATAAAGTTTAAAAGTAGTGCATGTTTGTAAATGAATCCAATATTGAGCTCAATACAATACTATTATTCTTAACCCTTTTTTTTCTCTTGTTTATAAAACTAAGACCAACAAAGTGCCATGATCACACAGGCATTCCTTGCTCATGGTCTGTCATTCTGCAGGTACATCTGAGTAAATAATAACAACAGTAGCCAAAAAAGATTTTCTTCCACCTACTATAAAGTACAATCTGCCCAGGTCAAGTAAGATAAAGTAATATTATACCCCTGTGATATTCTAATGTATTTAGGCAGTTGCTGCTAATTTCTTGCTTTATTGAAACTTGTTTTACAATTGCCTCCTTATGGAAATGACAGATGTCTAGAGAAGAGAGATGTGTCCTGTCACAATAGTGTCAATAAGCAAATAAAAGTAAATATATGGCTAACAAATGAAGCAAAACAATCCAGGCTATTTTATTACCCAAGTCAGCAGAACTTGATTGTCATGAGCACCTTCTACAAGGGAGATTTTCCTGTTCTAGAGAGATTTCAGTGGCTTTGCCTCCTGCTGAGTAAGAGGAATTCAGCAGTGGTGCAATTCTTGATAAGAAGTAGAAGATTCTTTTATTGTTAAACTTATAAGTATAGAAGTATATCATTACTTAAAGCCCTAATGTATCTTATAATATACCACAAAGGCTTCTGTTTTTTCATTATTATAGTCTTTATTTTTGCTAATGTATGTGGAATGCATAATACATAATGTAACTGTGCCAGAAATTCTAACCCACTAAAGAAATGCATCAACAGATTAAAATATCTAAAATAAAAATATGTGCATATTTTAGAGCTTCATGGGCTGAATTGGTTCTTAGAAATTGCACACTGTAATGAGGTATATCTTTTTTTTTATTCATTTTTACAGAATTGTCTGACAAAAATATGGCTAGAGGTTGTATGTTATATGCTGAACTTACTGTACTTGCCCAGAGGTTCAATGGTGCTATAACAGTAATGATACATTATAGAAGCCATGTCTTATTAATTGTATATTGTGCAAATATACTGTATGTCATTGGTCCCTAAGCTCAGGTAAATGACAGCAGTACATAGTTGGAAATTTAGCAGAAAAAATGATGGGGAGCTACTGTACGTGGGGCATGTTTGGAGGCACAGAACTACTAAACAGAACTGCTAAAGGACTGTGGTGGCCTTGGGCTGGTACAGAAGCCCAAAATGTAGAATGAACAGTTCAAGCCTAATTTTTTAGTTTCCCTTTAACGCATTAGGAAATTCTTAATATATGCACCATAAAGTACTTCTTTTTCTCACTATTCCATTATCTAACTTCACCTTTTCTCTATTATAGTTCCTTTTGTTTAAGGCTGTCCTTCTTCTACAGTCAGTTCTCATAGATCATAGAAATACAGTAATTATCAACTGATTTATATAGTATTTGATTAATGAAGATTGTGTAGTAGTGGCTTTAGGAATTTCAGTACAGGTATGGGACCTGTTATCCTGGATGCTTGGGACCTGGGGTTTTCCGGATAACGGATCTTTCCATAATTTGGGTCTTCATGCCTTAAGTCTACTAGAAATTCATTTAAACATTAAATAAACCCAAAAGGGTTGGTTTTGCTTCCAATAAGGATTAATTATATCTTAGTTGGGATCAAGTACAAGCTATTGTTTTATTATTACAGAGAAAAGGGAAATCAGTTTTTAAAAATTGGATTATTTGGATAAAATGGAGTCTATTGGAGACAAAAGGGGAGGGGCGAGAGTATAAAAAAAGAATGCCTGAAACAGGAAACTGTTAGTGTAAGGTCCGCACATCACTAGTCATTTTGTGTCCTTGGCATAACTTAGGTTAGACTGGGTCCTCATTTATAGCAAGGAAGCTGTTTCCTTTTCCAGTGTGAAAGTATTCTGCTGGTAGTTTAGCAACTTGCCAGTAGATGTTCTATTTTACAAAAGGGGAAGTCCCATGTGCTTAGTCTCTTTTGAACTGCACACTTGCTGATGAAAGTGCTGTGGTGCTCCATAGGTCCTGGAACAAAGGAAGGTTCTAGTATAGGTGCAGTTTCGTTAGTCACTCACAGGGGGCATATTTATTATGCTGTGTAAAAAACAGTGGGATAATACACCACACATCACAAGGCTTCTCTGTGTAAAAATTGTTATGCGTTTTTTCTTAGAGTAACTTCTGCCAGAAGAAATGTAAGAATATGGCTGCAAATCTGGTGTTCACATGGTGTAAAATTACACACACTTTGATAAATTTGCTGTTTATTTTACACAGCTTTTTACAATTTTTTTATCTGCAAATTTCCTTTTACACTGTATAATAAATGCGTATGCCCCTAGGAGTAAAAGACAGGATCAGGAGTCAGTTAGTAGAGCAGCTAGAAACTCCAACGAGGAGAACAGGTGGGTTAGTACCCGGCAGCATACAAGGCCACCAGATTAGGGATTCATGGATAGAGTGATCCACTGGTGTATGAGACTGATGTGAGGGGGCCTAGCTCTGAGAGAGATTGATAAGTCTGCAAGTTATTTAAAGGAACAGTGTTTTGCAAATAAACCTTTCAACCTTATCTCTGTGTGTGATTGTGAATCAGAGAAGTTCCCGGGGAAGGGGTTATTACAGCCCTGGCTATCCTAACCCTGGGTGGAGGCATGCCAAATTATATTGTATTTACTTTTATCCTTTACTCCTGTGGCACCAAAAGGGAGGAAATCAGTGCTAAATTGCCACTGAAGCAGAATAGGGCTAACCTCAGTGAGTTTTAAATCTCATTATTCATGGCTGTCATGCTGCCTTGCCTCATACACTGCATTGAGTCCCCATCAGGGGGTTGCCAACTAGTTTGAGATCTACTGCATCAGAAGCATACTTAAAGAGTACAGTAAATAACTTTCAACTCCAGGATATAACTTATACAATATTAAATACTGTGCAGGGGTGTTTGCACAACTCAGCATGATTCTTAGAAAAGTAAAACTTTGTATGTAAATGTGATCTCTTTATGACTTTACTGTTGATTTGATATTAGCAAAATGTGATCATCACCTTTTAATTTATGTATTTTAGCTCTAGTCTGATTACATTTTTGCCCTTATGTTTTACCTTATTAAACAGACAAATGGAAATGTTCTTGGCAGGAATACCCATTTGTGAATGAATCCCTCTGAATGCAGTGGAACCATGTTAGGCATGACAGCAATCCCAAATTGTATATGCTTCTGTAAATAGATGCTAACAAATCTTCAATTACTTTAATTTCTCCTTCTCCATCTCTCTTAAATTCAATGCCAAAGTTTCTTGCTTGATCCTCATATATATTTATCATAGCCACTGCAAATTGTTGTAATTATGCGGCTAAATTGATTTTCAATCAATATAAATCTGTTTGGTCACTCCTCTTCTAGTTAATCTACATAGTCTGTCAATTGAGGATAAGATTGTCTTCAATCTCTTGAGCCTGTCAGATAATTTATATCCCACAGCACATCCTCTACTGGATTATTTCCTAAAAAGCTGGCAAGTTTTTTTTTAGACTACATTGTACTATTTTCAATGATTTAGGAAATGAATATCACATTGCAATGTTTACAAATAAAAATCAACTCTCTAACTCTCTTTTTCACAATGTATTCAATATAGTTTGAGTATGAGGCAAAATAGTTGCTTCTCAGTACATAATTCTCCTACTGTATGTAATTTGACAGTTAGACATTCATACACAGCTGGAATAAGTACAGAATAAGTGAAATTGGAAAAAGAGCAAATAATAGAGGACACAAGTAACAGTTATAGGTTCCAGTGACATCAAAGCACTTATTTGCTACAGCTGGGTGCAAAAATGGGCAAAATGCAACCTGTACCTAACAACGGCTATGAACTAGTTGATGAGTGCACCCATTGCAAGTTGCACCTATACTGTAGATGCATGACCAGATTCTGTCCAAATGCTGCTCTTACCTTGCATTCACAAATTGCTCCCATTTGTGTACAATTTACTAACTAACAATTTTACTAATCCCTCTGGTATCTGATCTAAAAGATTAATGCAATAGTGCATAGATTGACCCTGTGTGTATGGATATTTTGCCAATAGTAGAGATGGTGCATTGAATGGTCTTAATTATATATTGACAAAAGAATAGTACCACAGTAATCTGCAGAAGCATACCATTCGCTCAGTATGAACAGGATAATAATCATATAGAGCATGCATCAAAACTGTGTCAATGTCTCTTGTAAGGTTGGGTCAGGACCAAGGAGGAAGCAATAGTGCAGACTGGCACTAAAAGACCAAAAAGTGGTACACAAGGGGTTAAGATGCTCAAAGTTAAAGTCCAGACAGGTAGTAAATCAGCATAAGCAGAATCAAGCAGAAGGGCCAGGAACCAGAAATCAGTCAGAAAAGTAATTTAGCACACCCAGGAACTCACATAAGTAAGACATAGATTTATGCATTGAACCAGGGTCTTTGGCATCCTTTTATTTACATTTTTTTGTGACAAAAATGCAATGTGATGACATCATATAGTGACATTGTGATGGTTTGATGTTGCAGCCATGGGTGCTGCCATCTTGGATAGGAAGTGGAATGCTCCTGACAGTTTAAAGTCTAAATGAGAGCAAATAGTGTTGACTTGCATGGCCTTCCCTCACCAAACCTCAACCCCAGTGAACATCCTCTGAGAATATTTTTTTATTTTTTTAACAATTCTTTTATTGAAACTTATTGTACAGTCAGTGAACACATCTGTCATAGATACAATTTTTGTTCCATTCTATTTTGTTCCATTCTATTACATTCTACATGTAAGCATTTTAGTTTTACAATTAAAACATAAACAACAAAAACAATAACATGGTGTCTGTGACATTCTTCGGATCCTTTTCGTATCATTGATTGTTATTACAATACAGTTCTATCTCGGCATTTCTAGGTAACCACAGTGTATCTATCACCTTACAACTACCTTATTATTTCGCAACATGTCACCATTAAAAAGATATCGTTCTATTCCTAACCCATCAGTTATTCACATAATATTATCCACAATACATGTTAAGTTTATCACAGTGAAGAGGTAGTAAACCAGTAGTTGGTCCCGTGGCATTTCCATCTGCCCCCAGATTTTTTTTTTTTTTATACAGGTAGAGGATTTTGTGAGCACAGTGTATTCAGTTAGTAAGTCAAGGTGGATCTAGCTCAGGGTCCTGTTCAATCCACAATCCCCATATCTTATTAAATTTCTCAGGGCAACCCCTTTTCATATATGTAAGTTTGTACATGGTAGGGATTTTTCCACTAGCTGTTCCCAGTCGTGAACCCTGGGTCCACCACTGGATTTCCAGTTTAGTGCAATCAATTTTTTAGCATACATACAGTATAGAAATTAATGTACAGTGTGCCCTCCTCAGGGACACGTCTTCTACCTGACTTAATAAAAGTACTCTGGGCTCTAATGACACAAAGATGTCAGTTTTAGCTGTAATGAGTTGCACAACTGCCCTCCAGTATGTTTTGATCACAGGGCAGACCCACACCATATGGAAAAAATCCGCAGATGAATGTTGACATCTGGGGCACTCCGAGCTAATGGCTGAATTTATTGTATGCAGACGATGTGGGGTAAAGTACACTCTATGCAGGTAATTGATTTGTGTCATTCTGTCTTTACTGCTAATCACTCCCTCAAAGATGAAATTAAGTGATTCATCCCAGTTTTCCTGCATGATCTCAGGGATGTCACGCTGCCATTTTGTTCGAAGTTTATCTAGTGGGACACTCCTAGCATTCTGTAATTGCGCATAAAAATACGATAGTGGCTTGCCTAACTCCTGTTTATGTATCCCAGCCTCCAAGCCATTCAGTGTGATGTCTACGGTTTTACTCTGAAATTGAGTTACAAAAGCGTGTCTCAATTGCAGATATCTGAAAAGCATAGTATTCGGCAAAGTATAAATTTCCTTCAGAGCTTGAAAACCAATAAGTTTACCATCTGCTATGACATTAGACATGTATTTTATATTACTGTATATCGTGCCCAGAGCTGAGGGTCTGGGATCAACTCTAGCTGCTTTAGATAGGGGTTACACCATAGTGGGGTAAAGCTAGAGCATTGATGTTGTTGCTTAGGATAATATTGAAGAGCCAACTGCCAGGCCTTTATTGTTTCTTTCATCAGAGTGGAGATCGTGATATTGTAAGAGGCACCACAATATGGTAGATTTTTTAATCCTTCAAAGGACCCTGCCAGTTTAGCTTCAAGTATTACAGACACATTGGTGTCATCAGAGATGGCCCAATTCCTCACAACCACCAACTGTGTTGCTAAGTAATAAAGGAAAAGATTGGGGGCTGCTAAACCTCCCTGCTGGGTTGGGAGTTGTAAAGTGGTGAGAGCTAATCTGGGAATAGTATTGTTCCAGTACATCATAAGCGTGAGGCTTTTTAATTTAGAGAAGACTGTGTGTGGAATTCTCATGGGAGATTTTTAAAATATATAAGTTAATTTCGGCAGTATTACCATTTTAAATAGGTTTATTCTACCAATTAGAGATAATGGTAGATTCGCCCACGCGTTTCTTTTCTGTTCCATGTATCTTATTTGAGGCAGAATATTAAGTTCCGTGTATTTAGTTAGATCAGAATGGATCCAAATCCCTAGATATTTAAAGGTGGACACCCAGTTAAGTCCCAGAGTCCTTTGGGGGTTATCAGGAGGGAGAGCGTCTACAGGAAAAATTACTGACTTGGAGCAGTTAATCTTGAGTCCAGAATAGTTGGTGTGGTCATTTATAATGGCTAGAGTTGTGTTAGTGCCAGGTGAGGGTTTGGTAAATATAATAAAGTGTAATCAGCATACATTGAAATGACCTCAGTTAGATCCCCAAGCTTAAGCCCTTCAATTGCCTGGGAAGACCTGACCTGGCAGGCCATAGGTTCCATGGCTAGTGCGAACAATAGTGGAGAAAGAGGACAGCCCTGCCTAGTACCCCTAAGGATAGGGAATGGAGTAGACAAATTGTTATTGGTGCGGATTTTTGCTACAGGCAATTGATATAATGCTCTTATCCAGTCAATATACGATGGGGGGATGCCTACCCTGCCCAGCGTGGCCCACAGATATTCCCATTCAACTGAATCAAAGGCCTTTTCGTTATCCAAAGAGGCAATCAGTCTACTACCTGAGTTATCGTGTGTATTGGATATATTTGTGAACAGTCTCCTGATGCTTATATCCGTGGATCGGCCAGGCATAAAACCTGTCTGATATGGGGAAATTACGGTAGAGAGTAGGGGTGCTAAGTGTGTTGCCAGGACTTTCGCTAAGATTTTTGCGTCAGCATTAAGGAGTGCAATGGGCCTGTATGAATTACATTCTAACAGACAGGTCCTTACCTGGTTTTAATAATAAGATTATTAAAGATTCCCTCATCGAGGTTGGCAACGGAGCTCCTTTTTGTACTCCATTATATGTCTGTCAGGATAGGTGCAAGAAGTTTAACATGCTGTTTGTACCACTCCATTGGTAATCCATCAGTACCTGGAGTTTTCCCGGCTGGGAATGAAGCTATGGCTGTTTCAACCTCTGTTAGTGTGATATTCTCAGCTAGTTTCAAAGAAAGTTGCTCAGTCAGTTTTGGTATAGTTATGTCTCGTAAATACTCTCTTATTTCTTCCGGGGTGGTGTTTATTTTGGGGCTATATAAGTCAGCATAGAAATCCATAAATCTCTGATTTATTTCTTCTACTGAAGATACTACTGTTCCATCTGATAGCTGTACAGCTGGTATTACCATGTTAGATGTGTCTTCCTTTGCTAGCAGCGCTAGTAACTTCCCGTTTTTATCCCCATGCTCAAATATATTACCTTTCTGATAGAGCATATGTTTTTTTGTGAGCTCCACTTGGGCAAGTTTCAAGGCGTTCTGCCATCTCTGATATGATTGGTTTGTAGGATAGTTGATATAGGACTCTTCAGTAACCTGAGCTGTTACCGTTTTTTAGGCTGCCGTTTTTTATGTCTGCTTGTGCTATTTTTGTTAGGGCTGCAATATTGCTGATAAATTCACCCCTAATATAGGCTTTGAAAGCATCCCATTTTACATTTGGGGGAGTTTTGTCACCATTCACAGCCAAAAAGTTTGATAAACTAGTATTGATGATTTCATTTAAATGAGTATGCTTTGCCCAATAAGGACTCAGCCTCCACATTCTATCCATGGGAGCTTGTGAGTACGTGAAAGTAAGTAGCAGGGGGTAGTGATCTGAGATGCCTCTTGGAAGCGTCTCAACCTTTTTAACCCATTTATTCATCTCAGGTCAACCCAGATCGACATCTATTCTTGACATGCTGTTGGAACCAGGGGAGTAACACGTAAACTGCTTGATCGTGGGATTACGCACTCTCCATAAATCCACCAAATTAATGGAGGAGACCCACCTGTTGAAATGCCCTGAGAATACACGGGGAGGATGCAGTTTGTCCAGTTCAGCATCGGCTATCGAATTAAAATCACCCATAAGGAGAAATGGCACTATGGGCAGATGTAACATTTTTTCTGTCACTTAATTAAAAAATTCCTCCGTAGGTGGAGGGGGGGCATATATATTCGCTAGGTTAAATTTCTTGCCAAATACATTTCCGTGTAAGAAGATACATCTACCATATTTATCAGAAATTACTTTTTCTACCGTTAGAGGGTAGGGATGTAGCGAACGTCGGAAAAAAAGTTCGCGAACATATTCGCGAACTTGCGCAAAAATGCGAGCGGTTCGCGAACCCCATAGACTTCAATGGGAAGGCGAACTTTAACATCTAAAAAAGACATTTCTGGCCAGAAAAATGATTTTAAAGTTGTTTAAAGGGTGCAACGACCTGGACAGTGGCATGCCAGAGGGGGATCAAGGGCAAAAATGTATCTGAAAAATCTGCCTGTGTGTGCTTGGAAGAGATAGTGTAGGGGGAGAGCTGTTAGTGATTTCAGGGACAGATGATAGTAAGTTTGCTGGCTAGTAATCTGCTTGATACTGCTCTGTATTGGAGGGACAGAAGTCTGCAGGGATTTGAGGGACATTTTAGCTTAGGTAGCTTTGCTGGCTAGTAATCTACTGTTCTCTTTAAACAACTGCCATACGTTGACCTTGTAGGCATTGTTTGCCCAGTTTTTTTGGACGCAGCCACTGAAGCACAGTTGCCAGAAAAAATATGCCATATAAATGCTGAAAATAGTCATTTTTCGCCATACGTTGACCTTGTAGACATTGTTTGCCCAGTTTTTTTGGTTGCAGCCACTGAAGCACAGTTGCCAGAAAAAATATGCCATATAAATGCTGAAAATATAAATTTTTTTGGTTGCAGCCACTGAAGCACAGAGGCCAGAAAAATTATGCCATATAAATGCAGAAAATATGCATTTTTTTGGATGCAGCCACTGCAGCACAGAGGCCAGAAAAATTATGCCATATAAATGCAGAAAATATGCATTTTTTTGGACGCAGCCACTGAAGCACAGTTGCCAGAAAAAATATGCCATATAAATGCTGAAAATAGTCATTTTTCGCCATACGTTGACCTTGTAGACATTGTTTGCCCAGTTTTTTTGGTTGCAGCTACTGAAGCACAGTTGCCAGAAAAAATATGCCATATAAATGCTGAAAATATAATTTTTTTTGGTTGCAGCCACTGAAGCACAGAGGCCAGAAAAATTATGCCATATAAATGCAGAAAATATGCATTTTTTTGGACGCAGCCACTGAAGCACAGAGGCCAGAAAAATTATGCCATATAAATGCAGAAAATATGCATTTTTTTGGACGCAGCCACTGAAGCACAGTTGCCAGAAAAAATATGCCATATAAATGCTGAAAATAGTCATTTTTCGCCATACGTTGACCTTGTAGACATTGTTTGCCCAGTTTTTTTGGTTGCAGCCACTGAAGCACAGAGGCCAGAAAAAATTAAACCAGTAGGGTTTGCACCCTAGTTTGTAACGGTGGCGGAGGGAGGAGGACGCTAAAGGACAGCTGTGTGTGGAGTCATGAGGCTTGAAGAGAAGGACAGCTGCATAGAAGTCAGAACAAGTCTTCCGGCGTGCAGTAACCCTCCGAGATCCACCCCTCATTCATTTTAATAAAGGTCAGGTAATCGACACTTTTGTGACCTAGGCGAGTTCTCTTCTCAGTTACAATCCCTCCTGCTGCACTGAAGGTCCTTTCTGAGAGCACACTTGAGGCTGGGCAAGACAAGAGGTTCATGGCAAATTGTGACAGCTCTGGCCACAGATCAAGCCTGCGCACCCAGTAGTCCAGGGGTTCATCGCTCCTCAGAGTGTCGATATCTGCAGTTAATGCCAGGTAGTCCGCTACCTGCCGGTCGAGGCGTTCTTTGAGGGTGGATCCAGAAGGGTTGTGGCGCTGCCTTGGACAGAAAAACATTTGCATGTCTGACGTTACAGACTGGCCAAAGGGCTTTGTCCTTGCAGGTGTGCTCGTGGCAGGATTACTGGCACCTCTGCCCCTGGAATGTTGATGAGTTCCTGAAGTGACATCACCCTTAAAAGCATTGTACAACATGTTTTGCAGGCTGGTTTGTAAATGCCGCATCTTTTCGGACTTGTGGTATGTTGGTAACATTTCTGCCACTTTATGCTTGTACCGAGGGTCTAGTAGCGTTGCGACCCAGTACAGGTCCTTCTCCTTAAGCCTCTTGATACGGGGGTCCTTCAACAGGCATGACAGCATGAAAGACCCCATTCTCACAAGGTTGGATGCAGAGCTATCCATCTCCGCTTCCTCATTATCAAGGACTGCATCATCCACGGTCTCCTCCCCCCAGCCACGTACAAGACCAGGGGTCCCCAAAAGGTCACCACTAGCCCCCTGGGAAGCCTGCTCCTGTTGGTCCTCCTCCTCCTCCTCCACAAAGCCACCTTCCTCCTCTGATTCCACTTCTGGCACCTCTCCCTGCGTTGCAGCAGGTGCCTGGGTTCGTTCTGGTGATTCCGACCAGAAATCGTGCGCTTCCAGCTCCTCGTCACGCTGGTCTACAGCCTCATCTGTCACTCGTCGCACGGCACGCTCCAGGAAGAAAGCGAAGGGTATTAGGTCGCTGATGGTGCCTTCGGTGCGACTGACCATATTTGTCACCTCTTCAAAAGGTCGCATGAGCCTGCAGGCATCGCGCATAAGCACCCAGTAACGGGGGAAACAAATCCCCAGCTCTGCAGATCCAGTCCTACCACCCAGTTCAAAAAGGTACTCGTTGACGGCCCTTTGTTGTTGCAGCAGACGTTCCAACATAAGGAGCGTTGAATTCCAGCGAGTCTGGCTGTCAGAAATCAAACGCCTGACTGGCATGTTGTAGCGCTGCTGAATGTCAGCAAGGCGTGCCATGGCTGTGTAGGAACGTCTGAAATGGGCCGACACCTTTCTGGACTGGGTGAGAACGTCCTGGAATCCTGGGTACTTGGAGACAAAACGTTGGACTATTAAATTTAACACATGTGCCATGCAGGGCACATGTGTTAAATTGCCCAGTCTCAACGCTGCCAACAGATTGCTTCCATTGTCACACACCACTTTTCCGATCTGCAGTTGGTGTGGGGTCAGCCACCGATCGGCCTGTGACTGCAGAGATGACAGGAGTACAGATCCGGTATGGTTTTTGCTTTCCAGGCACGTCATCCCCAAGACAGCGTGACAACGGCGTACCTGGCACGTCGAATAGCCTAGGGGGAGCTGGGGGTGCACAGGTGTGGAGGAGGAGAAGGAGGACCCAGCAGCAGAGTAAGAAGAAGAAGAGGAAGAAGACGAGGTAGAGAGCGATGGAGGAGTAGAGGTGGTGGCAGAACCGCGTGCAATCCGTGGCGGTGACACCAACTCCACTGTTGTTGTTGTTGAGCTACCCATTCCCTGCTTCCCAGCCATTACCAAGTTCACCCAGTGGGCAGTGTAGGTGACATACCTGCCCTGACCATGCTTGGAGGACCATGCGTCAGTAGTCATATGGACCTTTGGCCCAACACTAAGTGACAGAGATGCGGTAACTTGGCTCTGCACATGTTGGTACAGGTGTGGTATTCCCTTTTTAGAAAAAAAATTGCGGCTGGGTACCTTCCACTGCGGTGTCCCAATTGCTACAAATTTGCGGAAGGCCTCAGAGTCCACCAGCTGGTATGGTAAAAGCTGGCGGGCTAAGAGTGCAGACAAGCCAGCTGTCAGACGCCGGGCAAGGGGGTGACAGTCAGACATTGGCTTCTTACGCTCAAACATGGCCTTCACAGAAACTTGGCTGGTGGCAGATGACTGGGAATGGGAACAGGTGGTCAAGGTGGAAGGCGGAGTGGAGGGTGGTTCAGACGGGTCAAGGAGAGCAGAGGTAGAGCAGTAAGATGCTGGACCAGAAGGAGTGTGGCTTTTAGTTTGCCTGTTGCCTTTGAGGTGTTGCTCCCAAAGTGCTTTGTGCTTGCCGCTCATGTGCCTTCGCATAGAAGTTGTACCTATGTGGCTGTTGGGCTTACCAAGGCTCAGTTTCTGACTGCACTCATTGCAAATTACAATGCTTTTGTCAGAGGCATACACATTAAAAAAATCCCACACTGCTGACTTTTTGGAAGTGTGCGATCTGGCGGTAACAGTAGAAGTTGGCGGCATTGGCGGCAATGGCGGGTGCGTTGGCCGGCTGAACACAGGTGCCGATACATGTTGTTGCCCTACTGATCCCTGCGGGCTGTCCTCCCTGCTTCTTCTAAGTCTTATTCTCCTACTGCCTCTCTGACTCTCCGTCTCTCCATCTGAACTACCCTCCTCTTGCTCTCTTCTACTAGGCACCCACAAAACATCAATCTCCTCATCATCATTCTCCTCAGATGCATCAATTTCTTCTGACACATCACAGAAGGAAGCAGCAGCGGGGACCTCCTCCTCATCACTCATTATGTCCATCTCTGTCGTGTTCTCTGCCAGAATTAAATCTGGTGTAACGTCCTCATCTCCTTCATCTTCTTCTGGCAATAATGGTTGCGCATTACTCAGTTCAAGAAACTCATGGGAAAATAACTCCTCTGACTCCAGTGAAGAAGGGGCACCGGTGGTGGAGGAAGTGTTACGTGGGGTGGCCATAGCAGTGGAGGATGAGGAGGATGTTGTGGTAAAGTTAGAAACGGTAGAGGATGGGATGTGCTGTGTAAGCCAGTCAACTACCTCTTCAGCATTTTGGGAGTTCAGGGTCATTGGCTTTTTAAAAATGGGCAATTTGCTAGGGCCACAGGATTGCATAGCAGCACGGCCCCTAGCACGGCCTCTGCGTGGCGGCCTGCCTTTGCCTGGCATTATTTTTAAAAAAACAACAACAACAAAAACTCAGTTGGTTTTTCTGGAAACGATAATACACACAGCTAGATGGCAGTTTGAAGAAAACAGTGTGCAAATAATGCCTACAAGATCAACGTATACACTACTACAGCGGTGGATACGGATTGCGTAAAATATATGAATGCTGCTTGAAAAAAAGTAACTCAAGTGGTTTTTCTAGAGACGATAATATTATCAATATTTAGACAAAATGTGAACAAGCTCACACAGCTAGATGGCGGTTTGAAGAAAACACTGTGCAAATACTGCCCACAAGATCAACGTATACACTACTACAGCGGTGGATACGGATCTCGTAAAATTTATTATGGCTGCTTGAAAAAAGTCACTCCGGTGTTTTTTCTGGAGACGGTAATATTATGGATATTTAGACAGAATGTGAACAAGGTCACACAGCTAGATGGCAGTTGGTTGAATAACACACTGGGCAAAAAATGCCTACAGGGCAAATAATGCCTAAAAGGTCAACTTATACACTACTACAGCGATGGATGCGGATTACGTAAAATATATTATGGCTGCTTGAAAAAAGTCACTCCGGTGTTTTTTCTGGAGACGGTAATATTATGGATATTTAGACAGAATGTGAACAAGGTCACACAGCTAGATGGCAGTTGGTTGAATAACACACTGGGCAAAAAATGCCTACAGGGCAAATAATGCCTAAAAGGTCAACTTATACACTACTACAGCGATGGATACGGATTACGTAAAATATATTATGGCTGCTTGAAAAAAGTCACTCCGGTGTTTTTTCTGGAGACGGTAATATTATGGATATTTAGACAGAATGTGAACAAGGTCACACAGCTAGATGGCAGTTGGTTGAATAACACACTGGGCAAAAAATGCCTACAGGGCAAATAATGCCTAAAAGGTCAACTTATACACTACTACAGCGATGGATACGGATTACGTAAAATATATTATGGCTGCTTGAAAAAAGTCACTCCGGTGTTTTTTCTGGAGACGGTAATATTATGGATATTTAGACAGAATGTGAACAAGGTCACACAGCTAGATGGCAGTTGGTTGAATAACACACTGGGCAAAAAATGCCTACAGGGCAAATAATGCCTAAAAGGTCAACTTATACACTACTACAGCGATGGATACGGATTACGTAAAATATATTATGGCTGCTTGAAAAAAGTCACTCCGGTGTTTTTTCTGGAGACGGTAATATTATGGATATTTAGACAGAATGTGAACAAGGTCACACAGCTAGATGGCAGTTGGTTGAATAACACACTGGGCAAAAAATGCCTACAGGGCAAATAATGCCTAAAAGGTCAACTTATACACTACTACAGCAATGGATACGGATTACGTAAAATATATTATGGCTGCTTGAAAAAAGTCACTCCGGTGTTTTTTCTGGAGACGGTAATATTATGGATATTTAGACAGAATGTGAACAAGGTCACACAGCTAGATGGCAGTTGGTTGAATAACACACTGGGCAAAAAATGCCTACAGGGCAAATAATGCCTAAAAGGTCAACTTATACACTACTACAGCGGTAGTAAAATAAAAAAAAGTAAAATAAAAAAAAAATGAATATAAAAAAAAAAAAATTAAAGTTGGTGCTGCTGAACTACTAGGAGCAGCAGATTAGCACACCAGTCCCACTCCCCAACACTGCTAGACTAATAGCACTGGGCTCTTATAGTAGTAGTAGTAGTAGTAGTAAAACAACAAAAAAATAAATAAAAGCAGTCCTTACAAGGACTACTGTTATTGCAGCAGTCAGCAGATGAGATCAGAAGCAGGACAGCTGCCCACTGCAGCTACATACAGAGCACTGCAGTAGAAGGTAGATTACTAGCCAGCAAAGCTACCTAAGCTTAAATGTCCCTCAAACCCCTGCAGACTTCTGTCCCTCCAATAACAGAGCAGTATCAAAACGATTACTAGCCAGCAAACTTT
This sequence comes from Xenopus petersii, assembly GCA_038501925.1. NCBI lineage: Eukaryota > Metazoa > Chordata > Amphibia > Anura > Pipidae > Xenopus > Xenopus petersii. The sequence continues at coordinate 103,745,870 of CM076682.1, forward strand.
CAACTGTCCCTGAAATCACTAACAGGCAGCAGCTCTCTCCCTACACTATCTCTTCAGCACACACAGGCAGAGTGAAAAAACGCTGCAGGGCTTCGGTTTTTATAGGGAAGGGGAGTGGTCCAGGGGAGAGCTTCCTGATTGGCTGCCATGTACCTGCTGGTCTGGGGTGAGAGGGCAAAAAAAAGCGCCAACAATGGCGAACCCAAAATGGCGAACGTCGCGCGACGTTCGCGAACTTCCGGCGAGCGCGAACACCCGATGTTCGCGCGAACAAGTTCGCCGGCGAACAGTTCGCGCCATCTCTATTAGAGGGCAGGTTTTGGCCAACAAGATAGATACTCCCCTAGAGTAACTGGAAAAATATGAGTGAAACATTGAGCCAACCAAGGGTTTTTCAGGGATAACAGTTTCGTACCTACTAGATGGGTCTCCTGAAGAAAAATTATCTGAGGTTAGTACCTTCTAGTAAAATCAAAAACCAGTCTACGTTTTATCCCATCCCCCATACCCCTAACATTCCATGACATTACGCTAATGGTAGCCATCAGTCCTACAGATAGGAAATGTAACGATTCGGGGGGAGACACAGTGAGAATAAAACTGCACATTGACATGAAATCACAATAGGTTATGAATCGCAAGACACCGTAAAAATTAACATTACTATCATTCCCCACAACTTTAACCCTTACCCATTCCCACCCCACCCACTCCATAACCTTGTGAGAGTGAGTTTGTTCTTATCCCCTAACTAAAATAAGTTGAACTATGAAGGGGGGGTTAGTGTTCACACTTCGTCCTTACTAGGCGCACTTAAATGTCCATGGGCCTGTCGCTTCCGCTCAGGGATGAAAGAATTATTTAATAACTGTCCTGCTTTATAAAATATACCATATCGTTACCTTTCCGGGGAAAAATTCCTTCTTATACAGTCAGTGTGAAAAAAACAGTATACAGTCCACAACTTCCAGAACGACGTTGTAAACTTGTGTCGAGCCAACCTGAAGCAGAATAACATAGCTCATTACTCTCTCCGTGGAGACTGCCATGTCCTCATCTCCAGCCAATTGATGACCTCCTCCGGTGTAGTGAAGAAACTGGCTTTGCCTTTGTCTGTTACCCTCAGTCGCGCTGGAAACATCATGGTGTTTGGGATTTGCCTTTGTCTGAGTTGTAACTTGGCTTCATTGAATTTTGCTCTCTGTTTCCGAATTTCTGAAGAGAAATCTGGATAAAGTGATATTCTGTGGTTTTCAAAAAGTATTTCTCCCGCTCTCCTAGCCGCTTGTAGGGCCGAGTCTCTGTCACGGTAATTCAGAAGACGGGCAATTAAAGGGCGTGGAGGGGCCCCCGGTGGAGGTGGTCTGCCCGGTACCCTATGTGCCCTCTCTACCGTGAAGGCTGAAGAAAAAGTGGTGTGGGTAAACATGTCAGCCAGCCATTTTTCAACAAAATTTTCTGTGGCATTACCCTCTACCCTCTCAGGAAGGCCCAGAATCCTTATGTTATTCCTTCTCAGACGGTTCTCCAAATCATCTGCCTTGTTTTTCAACAACGCTATTTGCTTTTCTGTGTCCAGTATCCTGTTAGGCAGTGGTGTTGTGTAATCCTCTATATCACTGACCCTTCTTTCCACCTCCCCTGTTCTCTCCCTTAACTTTTGTACATCATGTTTCAGAATTGCAAAATCTGTCCTGAGTTCATCTATTTTGCCAACCAGAGCAGTGTGGTTTGAAGTTATAGCCTGCAGGACCTCTTTTAAGGTAGGCTCTGAGAGGGAATGTAGGATTTCAGGGGAGGAGAGTGCAGCTGTATTTGGCACTATGGCTGTATTCTCCACTGTGATATTGTCAGCGGTGGACATACCTGCTGGTGTAGGTTGTGGCAGCGGATCCCTAGCGAAACCTGCTAGCTTCCCTGCAGCAGCTCCTCCAGGGCCCTGCATGTCGTCTGAAGCTTGGCGCACCGCAAGGAGCTCGTCGCCATCTTTATTGGCCATGATGCGGGGAGACACTGAATTGCGCGCTGAGTGATTGCGCTTGCTTCTCCTCACTATCGGAGGCTGCGGGCTGCTATCCCGGGTGCTTCACCCGTCAGGTAGAAGTGCGGAAAGCATAGGTGAGCGTAGGTTATCTGCAGTTTGTAGCTCCCGTGTAACGGAGCATGCGGCCTGTGCTGCCTATCCGGTCTCCATGCAGACCACGCCCCTCCTCTGAGAATATTTAAAGTGGGAAAAGGCAAAATATCATCTGGTCATAACACGAATTCTCAAAATATAATAGGTATCAATGCATACTAAATATTTACAGGTTTTTACACTTTTTATATAACTAGTTATGATGTGCGGGTCAAGAAAAGCTCAACCCGAACCTGACCCGCACCTACTTCCCTTCTCCTTTTATAGACCCACTCCGCCCCACTGATTACATCACAAAAGGGAGGGGCAGGCAGGTGCACCTCTTTAAAAACCAGAGAGAGCAGGCAGAAGAGCTCAACCCGCCCACAACCTGCAAATCAAATAGGGGGTTTGTGCAAATGGTGCAGTGAGGTTGGCCGGCCCACACATCACTAATAACTCTGTAAATTTAGGGAGCTAAATTTACAGGTTTTTGTTTTTCTTTCTTTTTAGTCATGGTTTTCTGTCTCTCTTACTCTTCTGAACATTTCCTCCACAAACTTTTTATTTAGAAACACATATTATAACTAGTGCTGAGCCATGGATTCATGTTGAAATTCCACATTTCGCCATCTCCAATTTTTTCCACAAAACTGCACCAAAAATTCGCCATGACAAAAAGTCGCAGAGACAAAAAAGACATCATAAGAAAAAATGCTTATTGACTTTAATGCATTTAGACAAACAACCCACCATAAGAAAAACACCCATTGACTTTACTGCATTTGGACAAAAAGTCGCAGAGACAAAAAAAGTTGCCACCAGAAAAAACTCCCATTGAATTTAATACATTTGGAGCGAGAATATTTTTTTCAGGACAGATTCGCTCATTATTAGTTATAACCTCTTTTTTCTATTTAGGGGGCTCTTTATCAAGAGTCGAATTTCGAAGTTAAAAATACTTTGAAATTCAACCACCAAATTAAAATACTTTGAATTCGAATATCAAATTCCAACTTTTTTCGTCGAATTTGGCTAATCTGCGGTCGAAGTAAAATCGGGCAATCGAACGATTAAATCCTTCTAATTGAATGATTTTATTGTATGATCGAACGATTTTTACTTCGACTTCAAATACGTAGAAAAATGCTGTAGAAGGTCCCCATAGGCTAACATAGCACTTCGACAGGTTTAATTTGGCGAACTATTGAAGTCGAAGTTTTTTCAAAGAGACAGTACTTTGATTATCGAATGGTCGAATATACGAACGATTTTTACTTTGAATCTAAGTAAATTCGAAGTCGTAGTATCCTATTCGATGGTCGAAGTATCCAAAAATTACTTCGAATTTCGAATTTTTTTACTTAGAAAATTTCCTCAAATTCACTTCGACCCTTGATAAATCTGCCCCTTAGAATTGTAAGTATAAGTGATCATATACATACTGTGTCCTGGTCAGACCCAGGCCTAAAGATGAGCATACCCAATACAAGCTCCTGCCCCCATAATAATAATTATTATTATTATTATTATTATTGTGCACTGAATGCATCTGCAGTAGGAGAACTGTGCAGTGGTGAGTGAGGAGATTCAGTGTGCCACAGATTTACAGAAGGCAGGCCAGGCAGAAAGTACATGCCCAGCACTTCCTCTTGGTTTTGCTCTAGTCACATGTCCATTTTACCTAATTACCAGTTGTATTGTTTTCTTACTGTATATTCATTCATTATTCAGACCAGAATAAGTTTTTCTTATATTCACACCAGACTACAATTAAAATATTAAAGTGAACATTCTGGAACCAATAGTTTGTAGTTAAGGATAATTTGTTGCAGAGAAAGTTAGTTATAGGTAGGCATTTGCCATTATTCCTAAAACTTTGATTGTTGTATACATAAGGGTCTTGTCAAGCATCCGTACATATAGATCTATGATTTATATTAACATGTCAGTGTTAATACCCTGCAGTTGCCTATGCATACCTACTTGTATGCACTTTTTGTCCCGTCTTTGAGACTTTAATAAAGATTTTTTTGTACATTATTACAAATCTATGTAAAGTGTTCCCATATTGTATTATAAAGGAGTTTTATTGAAGACATTGTTTCTTCCTCATTCATAATATAATTGCATTCTAACTTCATTTAGAGAACATGGGGGAAGACCTTAAAGATACATCATCTATATGGCCAGGGTCGGACTGGGCTTGTGGGACCCAGTGGGCCCTGCCAACACAGAACCTTTTGAGATGCCATGGGGGTATTTGTGAGTTATGGTTGCTATTGTAGGGAGGTTGCAGACAGCCTGTGTGCAGACACATTTTGGCTCTAAGTAAATGGCATCTGGGAATTAACAATTTAAAGTGCACCAACAGGAAAAAGAAATAGAAAAATCATATCTTATTCGGCTCTCAGGTGTAAAATGGCACTTGTAAAGGTAACAAGTAATGAGCAAAAGAATGGATGTTGCCTTCCTCTGCTAAGCTTCTATTTAAAACACATCTTTCTGTGCTAAGAATAGATGCCTGAGGACTTTTTTGGTTTACTTTTGAGGGTCACATTATTTCTCCCAGTCTCCTGATTAACAATACATTGCTTCAGTTATATTAGGTTTTACAGGTTAAGTAGCCCTTTTTTAAAATAAAAATTGTGTGATACTGAAAAATACAAAAAGCCCAAATCAGATAATATTTAATAATTTCATATGAAATTGTATTGTGAATGAGACAGCTGGCACTGTGCAAAGAATATTACATCATGTCAGAATTTTGTAGGGATTAATGATCATAACTGAATTTTTTTTTTGCTGTGCGTAACTGGGTAAATTATGCCTTTTTCCCATATTATGTCTTTTATACTTGACAGTATGTGTTGCATGAAATGAATTATCATCAGATCGCTGCCTTAGGAAAATTTGATACTAACTAAATTCAATACAAATGATAATTATACTATTCAGAACACATTATGAGCATTCGTTCCTTATGTGTAAAGTTAAAATGTTATAAAAAGAATAAAACTGAACTGAATACTGATAATGCGTCAATGCTTACACATTATGAGCATTCCTTCCTTATAAGTGTATAAGTAAGTATATCAGAAATGTTAAGAACTACTGATCTGACAAGACCAGTTAATTGAGTTTGAAATTATTACAAATCTCTAAAGAACATAGTTTAAAGAAAACATATATTTTGGCTCAATAATTGATTAGTTTGAATAGTTTTGGGGACAGGCATCTGAATCAGAACCTCTGTCCCTGTGCATCAAGTACCAGGCAGACGGCTACTTGCACGTGAGATTGAAATTCATGTAATTCATAATTACTTATGCTTACCTAAAAGCCACCAGATAAATCCAGTTGTGCAGTGCCATACACAAACCTCCACCCGTCAAATACCATACCTGCTTCGGAGGACAGTCTTTACACATCTGCCATTTATGAAGGACAGAGGTGCAACCCTCCCCTCAGCTCCACCATTGTATTTAGCTGCAAATCAAAGGCTGTCCCCTGAAGCTGCTGCCCTAGGCATGTGCCCTCATGCCAATAAAGAAAAAATATAGAAAATATGCCCTGGATTTATTTATCAGAAGCAGCTACAACAGTCAGCTGTGTAATTTTTATTTACCCCCTTTCCCAGCCTTTCATGGTTTGATCCGAAATATTGTTAGATTCAATCTACACAATTGACAGCTGATAATATGTAGATATGGCAGATTTTTTTTTTTACATTTCTGGTAGAGCGCTGACTGGTGCAATATGGTGGTTCTGATTAGATTAGCTGAATAAGCAAAGTTAGATGGCACGATTTTAAGGGTGTTAACAATTCATAATGAAGATTCAGACTCAAGCGAGTACATGTAGCCATCAGAGAAGTCAGGAACAGACCAAGGGGCAGATTTTCTAAAGGGTGAAGTTAGCGAAAATTCACTTGAAATCCCATCCGTAGGCTCATCGCCAATTTACTAACAGTCGTAGAGGACAGTTTGCTAGTGAGAGAGACCATTGGTAGCGTAGTTTCATGACCTATTGCCAGGCGAATTTTCGCTCAGTCGAGTGATCACTAATCCGCAAATTCACCAATTGTGAATTTTACTGAACGTTACCTCTTTCGACAGAGTTTCCTTCGCCACCTTAGACCAGATGAACTGATAAGATGAAGCTACAGTATGTCCTCCTCACTCTTACATCAGTGACATCATATCCTGTATGCCAAAAAGCCATAAAAGTTCTAAAAAATGCTGTTGTTTTTTCATATTTTAAAGCAGGATGCCTTCCAAAGTTCTAACTAAATTTTTGTTGCGTTAACATGTTTTTTACCAATTTGAGGGCCATGCGACATTTGTTTTAGGGTGGGCTTGTGTATAGGGCATTAGAGCAGTGGCAGAACTACCGGGGGAGCAGGGGGTGCGAGTGGGCCAGGGCCCGCACCCCCTCAGGGCCCCACGGCCCTCACGCGCCACTGAAACTGCGGGCCGTACAGAGGGGGTGGGGCCCGGCTGCGTGTCACGCACCAGGGCCCGCCCCCCTCTAGTTACTCTACTATGGAAATCGAAGCGCCGCAAGTGCATTAGCGCAGGCGATTCTTCATTCAAGCAGGCGGAAGGTGGTTCGGGGAGATTGACGCCCCACAGAAGAGGCGATTAGTCGCCAGGTGACTAAATCTCCCTGAATCTGCCCGTCTGCCCGATCCCTTAGGCCATTTTTTTTAAAGGAATTTACCTGTGACTCCGCACACACCAACTGAATTTTGGCCAGAAAATGCTTAAATAATGCTTAAAAAACATATGTAAAAATGAAAACTTCACAATTTTTACAATAACTTTCAGAGGCCTTTTATTTGGCCACCTATGGATAAAAATATAGGCTGTTATTATGATTAGTTGATTAAGTATTGTTTGATTTTTAAAAATGATTTCCTTTTTCTCTGTAATAATGAAATAGTATCTTATAACCAAGTTATAATTAATCCTTATTGGAGGCAAAACATTCCCACTGCTTATATGATATTTAAGTTGTCTTAAGGTATGACAAACCAAATTACAAAAAGATCCCTTTCTCTGGAAACCCCATTTCGTACAATATGTAATATTACAAATTAAAGGAAAACTGAATAATGTGATATAAAAGTATATAAATATGTATGTAAGTGTCAATAGAGACAAGAGGAAAGAGCTCAACTTGCAGTAGAAATGGACAAGTATCTTAGAGAAATAAAAGAAGTATTAAATTCTGCCTCCAGAATTATTGGGGCAATGACCCATGAATGGAATATTGTGTTCACACTTTTTTATGGAGAGAGACAGGGGTGGAATTCCCTTGTTAAGTTAGATTGAACGATTTAAGGCATGTGGATTTGAATTTTTTGGGTCAGATCCAAACTGGTTGACTAAATAAAATGTTTTTTTCTGGTTTTGCACTGCATGATTCTTTTGATAAAAGAGACAGCAGTTGAAGTGGGTCACATGAAAAGTTGATAGTTCTGCGCAGAAGAAAATAGATGCAAACTAGTTTATTATATTCATAAGTAATGTCTCACAGTAGTCTGCAGTTTAATTTAGTTAATATGGACAGCAATATCCAATAGAGCAATCCAAACTACCCGGATTAGTCAAACTACAATTTCCAGGATGTCCTAAGAGCCTTTGTTTAGCTAAATGCAGGGCAAGCGAGCAATGGACTATAGCCTAAAACAGGTTTTAAAAATTATATTATTTTATTTTCCAATAAGACTGTCTTTTTATGAAAACGATAATAGTGTGCTGTGTGATGCTTGATCTAAGCCTTTTTGCTTTGCATACATCATATGTTTCATGGTCAACTTTAAAAATGCAGTGTTTATTGACTACATACCAGTGTCGGACTGGGACACCAGGGGCCGACCAAAAACCCTTAGAAAAGGGGCCCACCCAAAAACCTTTAGACCAGGAGCCCACTCTAATTATTATTTTCTTCCTCTCCTCACTCAACCTTTATTCTCCTATTCTCTTTTCTTTACATACCATAATCTATTATTCCATCTATTTAGCCTCTTTATTCTCATAGAAATAGGCAATGACCATGAAATAGACCAAATGTTTAGAAGCAGGAGGGCCCACTGACTCCTTGGCCCACTGGGAGTTTTCCTGGTATCCCTATGGGCCAGTCCGACACTGCAGCATACTATTAGCCACTGGCTTGTGATATTTGTAATTCTTTCACAACCATAGAGCTATTATTTGTCATAAGAAAAATAAAAATATTGATTTAGTACAGGTCACATTAATTCTAATTTAGAAGTAAACACTACAAAAGCAGATTATTGCTCCTAATAAAATATGCTGTTTGGTTTCATGGCCATTTTGGTTGCTTTAATTTAAAAAAGAAAAGAAGCTGAAGCAATAAAACATCCAATTTTATTTATTGGTTTTACCTGGAGAATAAGATACTATAATTGTAAAACTGTGTTAGCTCGATGAATTTAAGTTCATGTAAATGTAGTTTTATTCCCACTAGCATAAATAATATATCGTGAGCCGGATGCAGGATGTGCCCCCAACCCCTCCCCCTTCTCCTGCCCTCCCTCCGGAAATTTTCCTTCTATGTAAGAAGGGGTGATCTGATCCCCAATATATAATGATTATAATGAATAAGAAAAACAAAATATGCAGGGGTATGCAGGCACTACTTAGATAGGTGCAAAATATTTATTGGTGCTTATCTTTTCCACTGGTTCTGGTTAAACCTGAAAATATTAACACAATACATAAAAGTACTAATTGCATTATACTTGTAGACACATATACACTCTCATTATGATTTTATTTTGGGGGGGAGTGTCCTCAGATATTTATTTACATTTTTAAATTAGGATAGGATTAGTAGTGATTATATGTATTTTGGTAGCACTGTATGTTAAAATATGGTTGAAATACAGTGAGACAATCGTATCATATCAAACATTTTTTCAGTTACATTTTCTATTTCTATGGCAATAACAAATGGATGTCTTTAAAATAAACAAGTAATAGGGAGATAAGTTATAAAAATACTACAGATCTTGAGTTGCACTTCTGCAGTTTCCACCATATTGCTTCTAGGTTTTCTAAACTCCAAATTAATATAAACTTTAAACATAGAAATGGAGGATATGGACACCCCATAGAAAAGCTTGACTTTGGGGTAATAAAGTTGCTGCTGAAAAAAAGATTTTATGGGATGAGAAAATGAAAATAAATAAATCCGCACTCTTCAATTCTAACCTTGTGGCTGGACTTTATACTAAGTTACATGGCTTTAGGAACTGCCAGAATTGTAAAGGGGGAGACATAGTTAGAGCAGACGCGGGCTGATTCAGACCAGGCCTGGATTTGTGGAGAGGCTACAAAGGCCTGGGCCTAGGGTGGCAGGATTTTAGGGGGCGGCATGCTTCCCAACCACACCCACATTGGTTCAGAAACACTGGGGATGCACAGGATATACAATAGTTTTTTGAATTTACTGTGAGCCAATCCCCATAGCCCCAGTCCCAATGATGAAAATTTGAGCGAATAAAAGGGAGGCGACGGGGGTGACTAGGGGTGCCCGCTATGTAAATCAGGCCCTGATTCAAACCAGATCAGAGAATTACTGTGCCCCCTAGCCTACACTTAGTAACCACTAGCACACCATCAGAGTCACAGAGCTGCTAGTTACTCCGAGAACCAAGGGGAGACATGCGCCAGGGGTTTAAATCACCTTTGATCCCTGCTGGTTGCATGAACAGCTCTGGTTAACTCCTGCCTTGTCGACAATCTCCTTCTACTGCCTTAGCCTCTGCATTCCTAACAGTTTAGATATTTACCTTTTTTCAAAATTTAGCTTGTTTGTAATGCCTGCCCCCCCCACTGCATTTGCTGTAGTTTATGTAATTAAATAGTGTCAATGTTTCACTGTCTTTGTCATTTATCTATTGCTGTACTCTAAAACCTTGTAGCCTCTGATGCCTGGATTTCTTTCTCCCTTTGCTATGTTTTTTTGTAAGCCCTGCTGCCTGTAGTGTCGCTACAGAATCCACTTTTATTTCTCCCTCACCATCCTGTCTGGGATGCTGGGAGTGCACATGGTTCTACATAAGAATGAATAAGGCAGGTAACTTGTCAGATTATGAGCAGCATCAAAAGATGTAGCTCTGACCTTGCTAGTAGATCTTGATTTTCATTAGCAAAGAAGAGCTGGGGAAGAAGTTCAAAAGGTGCACAGTAAATCCAGCAGGCTGATTGTAATGGTAAATCTTTGTAGGAGGGAATATGAGAAAGGGAATGTTCCAGAGCTGCAAAACAACGCTGGACAACAGCAGACTCAGTAGTAAATAAAAGGAAACATAAGCTTAATGTTACAGTGCTAATACAAGTTATAGCCCCTTTCCATTTTCTGAGCTCTGCAGGCCTCAATGTTTATAGTTTTTATTAAGATAAAAGAAACTATTTTCTATATGTTTTTAATTAAGTATGAACAAACGAATGAATGAATAATGCAAAATATGGGGGTTTCTTGGATTGTCCATGTCACCCTTTTAATGCTAGGGTTTTACAAAAGAAGCACTGATTTGTCTTGGAATCAAAATGTCCCTAAAACATCATAATGTACATTATGTACTGCTTCAGTTGTGCAATTTTACTTTTACATAAATTCAACATGGCTTTTCCTTAATTTTTTATGTTACATACAGAATTGATAAATACATCTAGCTAATATTTGTTTTCTAGACTTAAGGCGAGTTACATTTACACATGCCCATTGTTTCCTTAACAGAGACTTGTTTGCAAAATGCCTTATTGTGCTACATTTGAAGGATGGCACACCAAAACATTTGCAAGATTGGAATGCTCACTTCCACACTGAGGAAATAAAATGAATAGGAAACATCTTGCAAATTTAAGGTATGTTGTTTTTGGATTGTGAGCCAGATATATAAATATATATATCTGTGTGTAAAATAAAAAGACACTTGTTTCACTAAGGGAAGTGCTGGCCCAGGAATGCTTTATTCCAAACTTTGATTTTATATATATATATATATATATATATATATATATATATATATATATATATATATATATATATATATATATATATATATATATATATATATATATGGAAAATATCAATAGAAAGCAATACATTATATACAACATTTTTTACTCCATTTACTACTTAATGTCAGCATGCTTTTATGAAGGATCACTCATGTCAAAGAAATATGATTATCTTACATGAGAAGGTAAGTAGTAAACTGGATGAAGGCCAAGTAATTGATTTATATATATTGTGTTGCTTCCATTCCAGATAATAGATTGATGTATAGAGTACAGGCAAAATCGAGCAAAAGGATTGTCCTCTGGTATAAAACTGGTATTACAGCTAACCGACAGTTGTCAGTTGTTATAATAAAATAATACCCAGTAGGGTAAGTTGTAAGAAGAGAAATACAGGAATTACCATGAAGCCAGTCCTTATACTTTTTATATTAAAGGGGCTGTTTGATTTCTAAACACATTTTTTCAGTTCAGTTGGTTTCAGACACTACACCAAAAATAAAAGCTTGTTTCAATTGCTTTCTACTTTCTTTTCCCAAGTTTTTCTAATGTCAAAGTTAAACTTTCATTTTTCACCTTTTCATGCCGCCCTGGAGCATTTTTAGAAGGGGGTCACTAAGTAAATTGTACCAGTTTAGCGTCTGCACCTAGATTACTTCAGCAGCAAGACTGAAGCACCAGAGAGTGGAACATTAAAGTTTATACTTCAATTTAAGACAAAGTCAAAAATAAAAAATGTGAAGAAATTGATAAAAGTCTTTTTTTCTGGTGTCTAAAAACACCTAAACTAAAAAAGGGCTTGGAAGGTGAACAGCCCCTTTAATGACTTTACAGATGATCTACAAAAGTCAGCGCAGACCACAAATACTTCAAATTGAGATAGGTGCCTCTCCCATCGACTTGACAGATCTCAGATGGCGGATTTTCAGATGCAGGCTTTTTGCAGCATTGGGATACAATAACTATAAACAATAAAAATTTTAGTTTTTGCCCCAAAAAGCACTACCAGATACATTTCAGGTTTAGTAAATAACCCTTAACCGAATGCACTAGTGTTTTGGACCCAAGAGTTAGAAATATAATTCATATTTCTATAAGGACAGTTTCAATATTGGTTTGATACCAATACAACAATAAAGAATATTACATTTTAAGAAAAGGGAGTGCTAGTCCATTATATTTCTATAAGGACAGTTTCAGTTTATAATGTGTGTGTGTATATATATATATATATATATATATATATATATATATATATATATATATATATATATAAATCAGCAATGAAAAGGTCTTATTGCATGTTTAGGATTTATTAATATCAACTACATACACTTCAAATGACCTTTGAAGACCTTTATCTACTTTTATCTGAGATGTTATTGGCCAAGGTTAAAGCAGCTTTAGTATACTAATGATGCGTCTTGGCAGTCTGTGATAAAGGTTTTGATTTTCTAACAGAGAGACAGTGAAGGATTAAGCACCTTCTTTTTTAATTTATATAAATAATTCAGTTCTTAATACTAGGGTTTTTGGATTTAAGTCAGAACCGTCAGGAAGCTTTTTTTGCCTTTTTTGCGCAATAAATAGAAAGTTTCACTTTATAATGTGTGTATATATATATATATATATCTATATATATATATATATATATATATATATAAGGCTGACAATGTTTATCAATGGCCCTCTTTTGTAGAAAAGCAGCAGTTAGGGAATTCTAGATCAAACACTGCAACGGTCCTAGATAAGTGAATCAGCTACATTACAATCTTCTGTGAAAATGTGAAACCATCCATCCCTTTCAATTTGACTCCAATGAGGGATAGACATATGAAAAGATTACAAACCTGGAAGTAAAGCTATGTGCACTAATTGTATGAGCAGAAATATATTTGAAATAGAGTTTACTCAGAGAAGGCCTATACTATTAGAATTATGTCTCAGGATAGATCATGTGGCATATGCATTCATCATGATCTACTTGACTGAACCTAGAAATGAGATAAATGGCACATAGTGATAGACTGAAATGTGTCCTGTTCTAATAAGTATTTTCTTTTACAAGTGGTTTCCATTTTATCCCGCCACACCCTTTTTTGCTGTGGGCATGGGCAACATACCTACTACGCCTGCCCAGTTCTTACATTATTAGTCTTTATCTATAAATTATTTCTGAGTAGTTTTTTGTGCATAATGCCTTGTAAAAAAAATTTCTGCTTGGCAAAAACATCAGTTATACTAACAGTCCTACAGTGTAAAATGCCTCACGCATCAATTTATGATTAATGTACAGTATATATTTCTTCAATTACATTTATAAGTATTTTCCATTTACAGATGACACAGTATCATTTTTATATATATATATATATATATATATATATATATATATATATATATATATATATATATATATATATATATATATATATATATATATATAAATAGTTACTATTTCTGCTTATAACTTCATAGGTTTGCCTATTTGTTTACATTTTAAGCATGCCGTAACTAATATATTTTAACATTTATTAACTGATTTTGCATTTCACACTAGGTGGAACAAACAATGAAAGCTAACAGTGGTGAAGCTATCCGCTAAAATCTTTGGAAAATGGATTTTTGCACATATTCTCAGTATTCTTGACATGCCCACCTAGATTATCTGCAGTGCCTTAAAGTAGATAGGTTCCACAAAATGCCTGGAATCAATATGTGGACATGTGACAGCAAGGGAAAAGAGGCAACTGGATTAATAATTGGATCAATACACCAGATCTATTTTGCTTTCTATAATTTAACAAAAATACTTGATATCCTTTTTTTCAAAGATACAGGTTAAACATACAGTAAGGCTTTGCAGACTCTGCTGTAACATGTTCCTTGAGAAGTGAAAAAAAACCCTTAAAGCGGGTTTGCTAGATAATTTGTATGTGCTGTGCTCATTTACAGATGCTTACAAATCTATGTTTCATTTCTTATGCCAACAGTGTGAGATGATAGAAGGTTCAAACTGATTTAAATTGTGATATTGTGCTTTTAACATGTTAAATTACAATGAATTTGAAATGTAATTAGGACTTTCATCCATCTGATACTTAATTTGAGATATGTTTCAGGTTTGAACGAGGCAGTTGTGGGTTTTTTTTTCAATCCAAATGATAACTTTGTGAAAATGAGATATGTTGTCCATTGGTGGTAGTATTGTACAAAGGGTAACTGATTCATGGCAAAAACTTGTATTAATAAAGAATAGATTTAATTTAAGCCATGAATGACGTGTCCATAGACGCAGTTTGATATAGAAATGAGAATAATTTCATGAGAAAATTTGTAAGGCTATGTCTGTCATTTCTGAATAAAAATACATCATTGGGCAACAGAATAAACTATGAATACAGAAAAATGGCAAACATTACCAAAGGGGATTTTCAGATGATTCTGAAATAATGGTTGGTCTGTGCTGTAGGAATATTTAAAAAAATATATACAGTGACTATAATAATAAAGGTTTTAATTTAAACACATATATACGTACAGTATCTAGCAAATGTATGAAAAAGTGTACTAGTAGCAAAGTAAGTCTAAACTCTACATTGTACTGGTACGGGACCTATTATCCAGAATCCTTGGGAACTGGGGTATTCCAGATAAGGGCCCTTTACCTTAATTTGGATCTCCATACATACAGGGGCCGATTCACTAACTTCGAGTGAAGGATTCAAAGTAAAAAAACTTCGAATTTCAAAGTTTTTTTTGGGCTACTTCGACCATCGTATGGGCTACTTCGACCTTCGACTACATACAATGCTGTTCTAACATCTGTACCCCGGCAGATTCAGAACACTTCACACATCCATTCATGCAACTCTCACAAGTAACACCTGTATCTAGGAGTTGCATGACACATTGGATAATCCTATCACAACTACACAGAATCAACACCTCTGTGAGTTTCTTCAGATGTCACCTCTTTGAAGAGTTACAATGTGCCATTCTAAATGGATTAGTGGAAGAGTTTATATGCCGAGAACTTCCCACACCAGTCAGTTGAACTGAAAAAGCTGCTGGGATGAGTAGTGAAACATCTTCATTGATTACTCAGCAAATCCAGTTGTTTTTAGATTGACCTATACTAGATTTTAAAGAGACAGTAAATGATTAATTTCGATATTCAAATCTTCTAATTTTTTTCAAATTGAATTTGGACTATTCCCTAGTCGAAGTACACAAAAATTAGCTTGAAATTCTATTTTTTTTATTCGAATTTTCACTTCCATCTTTGATAAATCTGCCCCTTTATGTCTAAAAGTTACTTTTAAGTTCAGAAGCATTTCTCGAATATTAGCAACTATTGTATCACTTCTAACAACTGCCTGTAATGAAACCCAGAGATTCTGCTCAGCAGGGACAAAGATAAGAAATGTATCAACTAAATGTATCCGCTTAGAACAGATTACAGGGTCGGTGACCCCCCCCCCGCCCAGAGTTTCTTTAGAAGGTGAAAAACAACACGTAACACTTCAATATTAGAAAAACGGTGACACATGGAAAATAGAAAGTAATTGGATAAAGTTGTTATTTCTGGTGATCTATCTGAAAACTACTAGTTATTTGAAGGTGAACAACCCCTTTAATGTTCTACTGTATATTGGTTAATGCAGGAGGATTTTTTCTGATATAATCTTATCTACTTTAAAGGGGTTGTTCACCTTAAAACACTTTTTTTCAGTTCAGTTGGTTTCAGATAGTTCACCAGAAATATTATTTTCTATTTGTGATTGTTTTTCTAATGCTTAAACTTTACACATTCTAATAAATGTAAAGTTTCATTTTTAAAACTTTCTAAAGCAGCTGTGGGATGGGGGTGGGGTGTTGCCAACAATCTGGAAGCAACTCAACTTAAAAAGTGTTAGGAAGGTGAACAACCCCTTTGAGCAACTGTTCAGCCCTTTTTCCAAAGAAAGGCTTATTGCAGTCTCTATGAGTTTGAGTATTGCTATAGAACATATCATCCATATGTAAAAATCAATAATATGTTTTTCAGGTTGCCTGTAAATTGTAAACGCTGATTGGTTGCTGTAGGTGATTTGACCAGTTGCATATGAACCTTATGTTACATAACCCCAATGATCAGTGGTGTCACTATAGAGGAAGCAAATGCCATGGGGGCAAAGGGTGGCCCGGAGCACAGGGTCTGCTTCCTTTATAGCAGCTCTCTTCCCTAGAAATTCTTGGGTCACTTGCAGGAAGCTGACATGCATGCTCGCGCATGGGGGCATGCAGGTCTTGGTAATGTGGTTTTTTACATTGGCTTGGAATAGGGTTCCAAGTAGAATTAGAATTAATATAGAATTATATTAATTCTAGAATTTTAGTGGCATCTGGACACAAATCTACAGAAGATAGTAATCTGGGGTGGGGGGACTAAGTGTCAGATGAGATTATGCACCTGAGATTTTAAAATATGCAAGCCACTTATACCCTTAATGGACATATGTCGAGCAAATCTGGATGAAGAAGGACTAGGGGGTACATGCAGATAATAAACTTAACCTTACCAGCAATTCCATTCACAGCAGTAAGGTCCTGCAAGGTGTTCGTCTATATTAATAGGGATGTAGGGTCAAGAAAGGAGAGGGCCATTCTTCCCCTGTACACAATACTGATAAGCCCCCATCTGGAGTTTACATTGCAATTTTGCTGTCCAGTGCTTAAAGGAACACCAAAAAAGGAAAGTAAAGTCTTGCCAGTAAGATCCTCCAATCATTCTTATTTTACTCTGTAACCCTTTTTTTGTTAATTTATTATAAGATCCCTTTTTGTTTTAAATCAATGTAAATTGCTGCATAACTTGAAGGCACTATAAAAATAAATGAAGATGATGCTTTAAAGTATAAAAATATAATTCATTGTGTTATTTTTCATAAATGTCATCATTATATAAATAAGCTGCTTTGTAGCCATGGGGCAGCCATTTAAGTTTAAATTGGTCTAAATGGCTCTGTTTAAATAGTAGATAGCAGATAAACTCTGTACAGAGGAATGTAAACACTGTAGTGTACAGAGCTTATCTGCTACTGTATGTAATTGGCGCCTTTGTCACATCGAATGGCTACACAGCGGCTTATTTATATAAATAATAGTAGTGTTTCTGAACCAATCACAGCAGTTTTACCAGTGCAGGGCAACACTACATTATATTTTATTTACTTTAAAAAACTGTAATTTTTTGGTTACACGGTTCATTTAAAAGGTATATTAATGAAATAACTAGTGATGGGTGAAACTTACTAAATGCACTGAAGTCAATGGGCTTCAAACTAATTTTGACACGCAACAATTTTGACACATCCAAATTTTTTTTACGCAAGAATCTCTTGTCCAAATGCAGTAAAGTCAATGGGCATCTGAATAATTTTGACGCACGACAATTTTATGCATGCGGTTTTTTTTGCAGCAAATTTTTGGCACAGTTATGCAACAACATTCGCGGTCGGTGACATGCAGAAATTCACTGCAAGTCGTTGCCTGGCGAATAAATTCACCCATGACTAGAAATAATGAAAGACCAAAGAAGAGAGAGTAATATGTATATGGATGGTCTGAATGGTTGGCTAAGTTGGTGTTGTATACACTGAAGAAGAGTTATATAACTATGTATAAATATATAAGTAAGCATCTGATACTTTCACTGATACTTATTCACTAGCAGATTCTTCCAGCAAACTTGAGGGTACATTTCAGATTGGAAGAAGGGAGGTTTCATCTTAAAATGCGGAGAGGGTTTACAGTGAAAGCATTGAGGTTGTGGAATTCTATTTACATTATTTATACTGATAGATACATTTGTCTCAAAAGTGGGCTGGATGCCTTATTAGAAAACCTACTGAAATTATATCGTAGTTCAAAGTTGATCCAGGAACTCATCCTACACCACTCTCGGAATCAGGATGGAATTTTTGGAGAGGTTTCAAATGGGGATTTTTCACCTTCTTCTGCCTAACCAGCAGTTAGGCTGGTTTCACTTAGACAAAAATGCGTCTTTTTTCAACCTTATCTAATGTGTTAACTATGTAAATATATTACTATGTTCTGAATGATTATTTTATGGTTATACAATTCCTCCTTGCCACAGAAAGGAGTTTTCTTTGTTTGTACTTTTGTTTGTCCTTTTTCACATTCACTATAAAAGGGAATTCCAGTGTGTATTCTTTGCCCGTTATAGGTTTCCTCATTGTGAGTTCCTGGTGCCTCTGTGCTGTTTAAAGCTTCTGTATTCTGTGATCTGATTACCTGTTTTGACCCCTGCCTGTTCTAAGACTATCCTGACTTCTGGAATCCTGACCCTGCCTGGTAACCGACTCTTCTGTATCCGTATCCCCTCTGATTGATCTCCTGGTTTGACCCTTGCCTGTCTGACTCCGTTTGTACTCTGCCTGCCTCGACTTAGCCTGATTGACTACGCCTTTTGTCTATGCCTTGTACTGCAACCTTCTGCCCAATGACTTTGCTTTACAGTCGTGCCCCGTTGCTCGTCCAGAACCCTTCGCTTGGCACCTCTTTTAATAAGACCTGGCAGCATCCAATTAGCCGAGGGCTCCACCCAAGGTGAAAGGCGGCTGTTAAAGGCGGAAGCAAGAGCCAAGAACAGGGTGCTTAGCATTGGTTCTGGATTTAGGGTGCTGACTGTGACATTTTTTCTTGTTAAGATAGTAGTAAGACCAAGCTTATGAAACGAAAGAGACATAGTAATATATCTAGTAGTGTAAATCAATATTCTGAATTATTTACAATGTGTATTTATATAAGTAATAAAGGAATGGGTTTAGAGGTTAAGTGATCTGACTTTAAAACTGTATTTCAAAGGGAAACATACATCAGATCCCATTTTCAGCTTTTTATGTCCTTGGATAAGTTTGTTTTTCGTATCAGCATCATGTTGTTGAAGTGAGCACAAATGGCTATAGATCTAGTTCTGCCTTGTACAAAAATAACAAAATTTTATCTTACAGGGGAAAAAATGGTCCTGACCTTAAAATTGGTCACCATTGATTTTATTTTACAATCATCATTATGAATACTTTTCCTTGAACAAGGACAAACCATATTGAAACTAACCAAAGAATCACATATTACCTGCTGCCTAATAGAACAAAGCCATAACATGATTAAATGATGCCCATTGTAATTATGACCCCTTATTTACCCCAACAGCAGACTGAAACAATAGGGGTAATTTATTATTTACCCCAGGAGAAGAAGAGTCAGGACTAAGGAGTGCAAGAGCATGCCCCTCAGTGTTCATTCATCAAGCACTACCTCCCCCCAGTCTGGCTGGATAAAAACAGACAGACATGGTGTAACCCTGATGTTAAAGAAACAGTAAAGCTGGCCATAGATGTTGAGATTTTTAAAAAGATCAGATCCTGATCGTGAGACCACGATCTTCTCAGATTGTACGATCGTACGAATTTACCATCAACTAAAAAGACCAATTTGCCAGGAAAACAAAGGGGAGCTGCCTGCTTGGCCCTGCAAACATAGATACATTGCACTGGGACCGACAAAGATTTTTTGACCTGGCCGATCAATTTCCCGACAGATGTCGGACGAAAAATCGTAAGATGTGCGATCTTTCGAATACCACTAACCGCACGATAATTTCGAAGGATTGGTCGGGCTTCCCTAAAATCGGTCGTTCGGCAAGAAGAATCGTCGCGTCTATGGGGAGCTTAACACTAAAAATGCTTATGTATACAATCCATTCTACCCCTCTAATAACATTGTATACATTTTTAACAATTTATCCTGGACAAAGGTAATTGTTATTGCTGTATAAGTAAATACCTAGATAAAATTCTGCTTCCACAAATAAGAGGTTTAGAATGCATGTTTGTCAAGGATTACTAGGAGAAGGTTGTAGTCTTTAAGGCAGAAGCTTGTTAAAGACCCACAGGAACTGAGAAGGGAGAGGCTAAAGAACAGAAACAGGATTGTGACAGAGCGGGAGTAGGCACAAGGAACGGCCGGAGTGGGACATAGTGGGTAAAGGCACAATCTAGATAAGGATAGGATCAGGACTGGAGAGCAGAGCCGAGTACACAGAACTGGATACAAAGAGCACGACCAGAAATGGCAAAAAGCAAGGAAGAGTAGAGCAAGAGCACTGGAGCTAGGGTCAGAGCACAGTGTTCCAACAGCAGCTTATGCTCAAGCACTGACTGTAAGGAGGGCCACAGATTTACATGGAGTTTTCACAAGATAAGCCATAAAAAAATAACATTTTTTGAAGGAAAGCTCTTTTGTGTGTACAGTACTTAAAATGAGTGGCATACTTATTGAATTGATTATATAAGTAATTGCAGATTGTACATTACGTACTTAACTTATGAAGCATAATTAATTTTATCTAATGATGCAGTTAGCAAATAAAGCTTAATTTTATTCCAGCTCCAATAACTAAATAGCTGGGGAAGCTATGTTGTGGCTTTTCCTTTAACCCTTACCCTTTTCTTTAACCCTCTTTTAACCCTTACCCTTTCTTTTAACCCTCCTTTAACCATGTAGATCTTCATCTTGGCAGGCAAAAGCTTTAACAACCAAGAGCATAGCACATACTGTACGTTCGTTGGCAGTTAGTTTTTCTCTGCACAGGTGAGGACAGAGACAATGATAACCCCCTCAGCAACAAGTCAAGGGGCTATTATGCCAGTAACACAATCACAGTCACAGACTAACTGCAGAAGAGAAAATACTGCATGTCACAATCACTGCTGTTTCTGTTCTGGAAAGAACTTATTTGGGTCTTCTGCTGCACAAGACTGTTAACTGGGGGCTCTTCAGACATGCAAGTTTGCACACAAACACACATTTACACACATTTTATAAAATAAATTAGCTTTTTTGCATCTTCTTTTGCATATGTTTGCATAATCATATACATATATATTTGTCTTTTGGTTTTCCCTTGAAAACTGTTTATTTCAGTGTGCCTGTTGGATCTGGTGTTTTGACCAACCTGTAAGAAGCATTGCAATTTGGTAGTTTAGATAACAAAGACATCATTACCCAGTTTAGATATGTTAGAATGTGTACTTTCCAAAAATATATGATTTTCAGGGGTCTTTTTGCTATTAGGGGGTCCTATGACACATAATATGCAGGCAGTGGGCTTTTTTTGTAGAAGCTGAGTTGGCAGCTGAGAAAATCAATTTGCATTATTTCAATGTGGGGCTCAACATGCCACATATTTTGGTATATCTATGTATAGTTGGCATCAAACAAGTTATTGGACCCCTAGAATTAATTTTAAGGATGTTTGATCTTGGTACATAAGGTTGGGAGATAAGATGCTGTAAAATGGAAACATTAAAACCAATGCAAAGAAGTCTTTACCTATTTTGGATTCTGGAGGGTGTTTTCTTTCCAAAAATATCTGGTTGTTCAAGGTTCAGCATACCTTTGTTTGCAGGTGTTACTAAACATAAATTAGGCAGAGTGTATTTGAAGTAGTTGTAAATACCAGGTACAGTCAAAATGTAAACAGTGAAATAAGTTTGCACAAGGTATATTTTGGGGTTTCTGCATGCCTCTAAAAGCTTGAATTGAAGATTTTACAATTGCAAAAGGAAAACGTTCTACATGACCTTGACAGCTTTTACAATGCAAAGTTTTGTATTAGTGTATTTCGTGGTTGTAAAGCTTAACAGATTAATTTTAGAATAATGAATAGAACCCACGATTTTAGCACTAAAATAAAATATGATTCACGGAATAGAAAAAAATACAAACTTTAGTAATTGGGCTCCTAAGGGTGTTTTATGATGGTACCTAATGACATGGGTCATAATATGCTGCAAAATGAAAGCTTTGAGTTGATTTTTAGAAATGTGCAGTTTGGGGTACCCATTTTGTTATTTCAGAAAATTGTTTCTTGGGTTAACCCTACTGTTGGTGGAATTTTTTACTTGCTAATTTCCCCATATTGGTAGACACAAGATTTTCCACAGCAGATAATAAAATGTGTTCTATGTGTCTATATAAAAAATATAGATAACATTTAGGTATTTACCGGTAGAAGTTTGTATCCTGTTACAGAATTAAATGAAAATTCCATCATATGTTGAAAATTTTGGATGTCAAGTAAAAGACCCATAGGAAATGCCCCTAAAGTAAAAGAGCACAATATGTTAAAAAATGTCTAATATACCTCACTAAAGTGTGATATGCTTCTGACAGTGAAAGGGTAAATATATAAGCCTATGTGAACATCAAAGAGATCTATATAACCTGCACATTACTGGCATCTTGATCAGGCCACTATTTTTTGGGAGGGGTTGAACTTTATGGACTTTGTCTTTTTTCAACCCGAATTAACTATGTAACTATGTCTCCTCCATGACTACTTCACACAAGACAGTTCTATAAAAATAAATAAACTCAATCGCTTTCTATACTATGAACTGAGTGTAGCTAAATTTGCTATAACCAAGAGTATTGGCGTTACCAAATGCATACTGGGGGTGTCCCAGAAGGTATGGCAGGGATGAAGTCACATCTACTTAAATGGGTCCTCACAAAAATAATGTTTATGTTTAAAGATTACTTTTAGTAAAATGGCAGGGCACTTCAATGGCATAAAATAGTGCATCAGCACCTTGATAATGCTAGATGCAACTTGCACCGGATTTGTGCTAAAATGCAGACACAAATGTATTCATTCTGCCATATCTGGTGCTCCTAAAGGCTATGGCAATAAATATAATTACACTATGCAGGGGTCATTTTTTTATTTATTAAATCTCAGCACCAAAATATGTCAGGACAGGACACATTTTGCCCTGACATATTTTGGTGCTGATATTCAATAAACAAATAAATGACTCCTACAGTATATAGTGTAATTACATGTATTGCCATAGCCTTAACAGTGAATCAGAAGAGCAGGCGTGCACTCTCCTGGCATGATGTCTGCAGAAATGATACAGCAGAAGTGGTGTCACTTGCCAAAGGACTGATTCCACTTGATAATGGACTGTGTTCCAAAACATTGGGGTTTCTCATAAACCAACCACACGTGTCTTCTTTTTTATCTTTAGTATTGTCACTTTTGTTGTGTGTATGTTTGTGTTTATTGTTGTATTTCGTACAATTTATATTGTTTTTGATATCAATAATATCCATGTAAAAGAAATATATACTGTACATACCATTTGAGACTGTTGATTCAGTGCACATTTGTATGCAATGTAGAGGGGCCGAGATACTTTATAGACAGTCAGGTAACTACGAGTGTAGACATTCATAACATTCATATTATAGCCACTTATTTAATCCCAAAAGTTCAACTAAACCTAATTTTTTTAAAGTATTTATAAAGGCAGAACTTGTGCACCGACATTCTCCTTCATCTTGTGTACCAATAATTACTTTTATTTCTAGCAGCTGGTCAACTCCAGAATGTGGATCAGACTGAGCACTGGCACAAAGGTTATTCTAGCAGCTGGTCAGCGTCCCAGCATGGGTAGACGGATTTGTGATTTCTTTCTGTGTCTCATTCAAAAACAGCTAGGTTTGTTTTTCAGATCCAACGTTGTAAATAGCTTGTACTATATACAGTTTTCTAATATTTTAGTCTCTTTTTGTTTTTTTATTCTCTTTTCAGATTCTCTTAAATGAAATTAATAATTCATCCTGGAGACTTTTTGACTGAAGTTTTAGACCACAAAGTCCACAAAAAGAAAGGAAAAAATACATTTTATGTTAACAGTAAATACAACAAAACCAACAAATAACCTGTTTAGTTTATATAATCTTAATGCTCAACAGAACAATTGAGTGATCAATAAAACAGATTGTCAGTATTTATCTACATATATATATAATAGCAATGGTATAGAGTCAATCAAAACATTTGATAGGATTGTCTCTAATATTTTAAATGTACACAACCATATCTTTATTGGTCATACTAAATATTACTACAACCATATCTCTAATTCTATAAATTCTATGAATATTCGTTTCAAAGTCAATGAGAGAACTAATTTTTTTAGGTTTAACATTTGCTTCTCCTTGATTTACATGGTGCTTTGAGATTAGAATGAACTTTATACAAGACATTAATATCCAACACACATAACACAAATGCTGAAATGGCTTAACCCACTGTCCAGCTCTGTTTGATCCTTACAGCCAACTGTTAACCCAATCAAAAACTGTTAAATAGGCTATTCTGTATGTGCAAAAACAATCAATAGAATTTTCCCTACAGAAGAGTAACACTTAGATTTGTCAATTGCTGATCAAAACAGCAATTTATCATATATATATATATATATATATATATATATATATATATATATATTAAATCACAAAATCACATATTAAAGCACAAATTACTTACAGTCATTCAAATCTGTTTATATGACTAGATAATGGATAAAAAGTTAAACCTTTGACTATCAAGCCAGTGGTTCTTTAATTTAGTATACCAAGTGAATAGTAATGAGCGAAATTTTTTGCCAAGTTTCGCAGTGAAAATGATGGCCATATACTCTAATGGGTGAAAAAAAATGTTGCACGTCCAAAAAAATTGTCGCACTTTAAAATAATTGTTGTCACCCATAGATTTAAATGCATTTTGTAAAATTTTTGCTGTTTGCGAATCAAAATGCATCAGGTTTGCCCATCACTACAAGTGAATTATTATTTTAATTTTCCTTATTCCTTTAAACTAGGAAGATTATATACATGCCTCACACACAAACACACAATATACCTTTTGACAAGCTGATCTTTAGTTGTTGAGTTGTTTTTTGTGTGATTAACAATATATAGGAGGGTACCTTTAGGTAGGGTTGCCACTTATCCAGTTTTGACCCAGAGAGCCCAAATTAGGAAAAATGATCACCACATCATAGCCCCCCCCCGCCCAGAGTTAGTCAGGAAGAAAAGTGGCAACCCTACCCTTAGGTCCCTGGGCATAACTTAGTCAGCTAGATTGGGTCTTCAGTTCTAAAAGGGAATCTTTTTCCCTGTGTGAAAATATTATGCTGGCAGCTCAGTGACTGGCCAGTAGATGTCACTATTCTATTTTATAGAAGGGGAAGATGCCATGAGCTCAGTCTCTTTGGTCTGCACACTTGCTGGAGAAAGTACTGTGGTTCTCCATAGGGCCTGGGACAAAGAAAGGTTCCAGAACAGGTGAAGAAAGTGCAAGGGCAGTTCTGTTATAGTCACTCTAGGAGTGAAAGATGGGATCAGGAGTTATTTAGAGCGCAGCCAGAGGCTCTGACTAGGAGATCAGGAAGGTTAGTATCCTGCGGTGAAGAGGCCACCAGCTTAGGGATTCAAGAGGTCAGGCTTAGGGATAGAGAGATCCTTGGAGCGTTGGACCCCTATGAGATTTGCCTTCCGTGGGGATTGTGCACCAGGGATGGGCGAATTTTTTCGCCTCGTTTCGCCGAAAAAATGACGCAAATAGACTTGTATGGAGACGTGCGTCAAAAAAAAAAGACGCGCGACAAAATAACTTCGCCGCGCGACAAATTTTTTTGACGGCCATAGACTTTAATGGGCGTCTGCGACATTTCGCCAGCAGCGAATTTTTGGCGAAACTAAACGGGTCAAATTCGCCCATCCCTATTGTGCACCAAACACAGCCAATGCTACCTCTGGGGTGCTGTGGATACTCCTCCTAAAAATTGTGAGTATACACTGGACTATTATTTGTTGGAAGCACTTACTGATCTTGTGTGACTACGAACAGCATTCATTGAAGAAAGACTATAAAGAGATCCATATTCTGGGTATACTTCAAAGTTACAGTGCTTTGGTAATAAACCTTTCAACATTATCACTTTGTGTGAGTGTGGATCAAAGAAGTTCCCAGGGAGGGTTATAGCAGCCCAGTCTGTCCTGTCCCTGGGTGGAGGCACACCAAATAGTGTACCTGCTCTCCCCTGTAGAGAAGGCACAGGACTCCTGTAGTGCCACACACAAGAAAACGTGCTAAATTTCTTGCAGTAGCAGAATAGAGCTACAAATATAAAGAATATTTTATGATTATAGAGTAAAAAGTCAGCTATAGTGTATTTGACAAATATTACCTTACTTTGTGCTTTTCCAGTTGTTGTTCCTCATGCCCTACTATGTAAGAAACCTGAAGCCAATGAGATATCACCGCATAACTCACTACCCCATACAGTCCCTACCAGCCAATCACTGCCTAGTTTACAAAATACTTTTCTGGAAATATGAAGAAAGGAGTGGCTTTTTTTGTTTCTATTTCTTTCAAGCAGTCCTCCTCCTGTTTATATGGCCTGCAAGCAATGAAGAACAGGTATTCTGGCCTAACTTTGTAATAAGGGTTTATATTGTAGAGATGCTTCTGTACTTTTGGAACAGCACAATAAGGGGCCGATTCACTAAATTCGAGTGAATGATTCGAATTAAAGAAACTTCGAATTTCGAAGTGTTTTTTGGGCTACTTCGACCATCGAATGGGCTACTTCGACCTTCGACTACGACTATCGAAGGATTCAAACTAAAAATCGTTCGACTATTCGACCATTCGATAGTCGAAGTACTGTTTCTTTAAAAAAAAATTTGACCCCCTAGTTCGGCAGATAAAAGCTACCGAAGTCAATGTTAGCCTATGGGGAAGGTCCCCATAGACTTGCCTAAGTTTTTTTGATCGAAGGATATTCATTCGATTGTTGGATTAAAATCCTTCGAATCGTTCGTTTCAAAGGATTTAATCGTTCGATCGAATGAATAATCCTTCGATCGATCGATCGAATGAATAATCCTTCGATCGATCGATCGAATGAATAATCCTTCGATCGATCGAATTTCCTGCGCTAAATCCTTCGAATTCGAAGGATTTCAATTCCTAGTCGAATATCGAGGGTTAATTAACCCTCGATATTCGACCATTGGTTAATCGGCCCCTAAGCCTTGTGAATTTATTTTGCCTCACCCTTTATTGCTTTTCTATAACATTACATAAGAAGATTTTATGTGCATTACAATTTTTTATCCACCTATGTTAGAAGAAACAATACATGCATTGTTGAGCAAATTAAATATTCTTTGTGACCACTTTGTGACTCAACCAGTAACCAAAAAAGTGTGCAATTTGGCAACACAAGTTGTGAAATTGCTCACCACAGTAAAATTTAACCCCTCTCTATTTATTTCCATGAGATTTTCAGAGGCAAATTTATCAATGGGTGAAAGTTAGAGTTCACCATTTGATAAAAATGGCTCTATAAATTCCATAGAAATGAACAGAGGAATTATACTGCGGTGAGCTCTAATTTCACACTTTGATAAATCTGCCCCTAAGCAAATTGTATACACATGTACTAACGCCAGAACAGCTTTGTGACACTATTCACTGTACAACTATTTAGAATTGAATACAAAGGTGCCTTGAAAATCAAAAACAATAGCAACAGCAAAAAGAGAAGCAGAGCTCCATTATGTTATTATAGTTTAATGTTGAAAAACAATATTTATTGAAAAATGAAAACCGCAGTTTTTCTGGCATTAAACAAGGTAGAGAATCCTTCTCATAACACAGCTTGCTGTCGATCAATATGTGATTTAGAGGCACAGTTCTCAAATGTAACTGTGGTATTCTGCCAACCTTTCTGCAGTGATGTACAATCAAATAATTCTATATACAACTTTCACAATAGTGACTACAGTATCTGCCTCGAAGCATTTATCTCTGTGCAGCTTTCCCTGAACAAACGAGTTACTTCTGTATGTACAGTATTTATCAATAACTGTTACCTTGTGATCTGAAAAATTTCAAAGGAAAAAAGAGTATGATTTGGGAAATCAACTGCAGACAATATTTCATTGGCTGGTTCTTCCAAGAGTACCTGGATAACAAAACCAGTATGTATTTTTAGTCACTGCAGAATGGGAGATGCAATTCTGCAACAGCTAGGAGGTCAGAGGTTGAATTATTTAATATTCTGCCTGATTTCAAACTGACTGTAAGCAATGTTTACATGAAATATAGATAGGCTTTTAGGCATGCCTGTTAGCTTAGGAATCAAATTTAGTCTAGTACGAATATCCCATAGCAATGAATCTGATGCTTGCTAATAAATACGACTAGTTGTTTGGTTGATATGAGCTGCTGAATGTGGAGAACCTGCTGTATTACCTTATTACATTTATCCACATACAGCAGCTGTTGTTTGTTTTTAATGAATTGAAGTGGGGAGAGACATAACCAGCCATTCAACTACAAGAAAGAAATGTAATTTTATGGAGCAACAGCTTATTCCAGAGACTGGAGATCTCAACCAAAATACATGTGTAGGGAACACAGTTGAAATTTCTTTCTTCCTTTATTGAAATGACACAAATTAAAGCTACAGGCCCAATGTGCCCCAAAGTTTGGTGTAAAATTATCTAAATTTCTATTACTTTTCGGGAAGACAATTTAGTATATATTGAATCAAACTATTTTCCCAATTTTTATTTTTGATCCAATAGATTAGAACCCCTGACATAAGACGTTGTATGTTAATAAATAGCCACTTCTGTTATCATGATGTGAAAGGAAAATTTCAGACCTGACCTCAAGAAAATAATGCTGGTTTGGATAGCTTGAAAAATATGGAAAAGTCAATAAATTAATGTAAACTCCAACTTAAAGTACAAAGGATGCAGTAGTTTACTAAACTAGCCCCTTCACATGTGTACAACAACACCATAGGGCTCATTTATGAATAGGGGCAAGATGTAAAGTGGAAACCCCTATGCAGGACATACAGTAGGAATCCCTTTAAATACCTTTTATTTTGGTGACCTACTTTTGTAGAACCTGTAAACACAAGGCACAACTGGAGTCCTGTGTAATTATCCAACACCATATATTAACATATATTGCTACAATTTACAATGTCAATTGCTTAAGGGAACATCATCTCGTGTGTTTTTTCTCACAATGCAGTGTTTTTCCACAGAATTCCACAGTCAAAATTAGCCTAGTTGTGCATGCCCTTCTGTTTTCTAAGTGTGGCATCTGGTGACTAACACAGAGCATTGTGGGAACCCTGGACCTACCACCTGATCAGAAGGTGGATGCAGAAGCTTCAAGGTTCCACTATATCGATAGGTGGAGCAGCGCCTGAATGGAAGGCAAGAAGGAGAGAGTGACACTGAGCGCATTACGAAAGTTCAAAGTGCGCAAAGTCCCCTTAAAGGGGATGTAAAGTCAAAAAATTTAATTCCTTTAACGGGTTCACTCTCTACAAATGAACCTATTGTCAATATACTTCCATTAAAAATGATGTACCTTTTTCATAAATGATGTACCTTTTTCATAAAAATCATGATTAACTGTGCTCCAGCTCCCCCTTCTCTCTATGCGCATGGACTTCAGCCTGCATGAATTCCTCAATAAGTCGGGACGGCCCGTGACTGCTTTATTTCAAGATAAGATATACTTTGGGTTAATTTATATTTTCGTTCCTAAAGCTGACCTCCATGACAACTCCACACGCTTTGCCTGACACTACAGAAGTCGGAGGAGGGGAGATTGTTTTGAAGTAAAGGATGCAGTGTTGAGGAATTCATGCAGGCTGAAGTCCATGTGCATTGAGAGAAGGGGGAGCACAAATAATCATGATTTTTATGAAAAAGGTACATAATTTTTTAATGGAAGTATTTTAACAATAGGTTTATTTTTAGACAGTGGATCCGTTAAAGGAATTTCATTTTTTGACTTTACATCCCCTTTAATGAAAATGGTTTTTACACCTAACTCATGTTGCCAGCTGCACTTGCAGTTGTAAATGAGCCCTACAGGGTTTGAATCATACAACTTTCACCAGCAAAACCTTTTTACCCACTATGGATATTATATAGTGAATGAAGTACCCCCTCATGTAAAATATAAGGACATTGTAAGTTACCGAGGAGTTTCATGATCATATAAAAACACGAGGCCGTAGGCTAGTCATGGCTCTTTGTATAATAACTATAGAACATACAAGATGGAAAGTCACTGGTAGCAGTGACAAGAAAGCCATGTAAAACCATAGCTGTAAATCAATAGAGAATATGCAAACTCAATTGAATATTTTTCCATGCAGCATATGATATAAAGCTAATCATTATTACTTAACATGCAGCAATGATATATTTAGGTGTCAAGGCGTAAAGAATATTTAAGCGATCCTAATGACCTGGGTCAGTTAGAACTTAGTTTAGATAAAAGCTGTATGGCTCCATAGAAATCATTACAACCTGCAAGCTGTTCAGGTATAACATTATAATTATATGGAGGGAACTAGAGGCCAAGTGTGTCTTATTAGATTCAACATGAGATCAGCATTTGTGATGCTTTGCAACTAAGCATGTGGAAAGCCACAAATTAACAAAAGACTCAATATGATACATTAAAATGATGTGAGAGACTGTGTAGCAATGTATAATCTTATTGAGATTTGTTACTTGCTTTCAAATGTGAAATGAAATTGGCAGATGCTTAAGGTGTATCACCATCTGTTATGAAAATGGAGTCCTGGGATGTGAGTGTGTTCTGTGCACAGACAGCCAGACACACACCAATAAGATATGAGCAGCAACAGAAATGTGTGTAAGTCAACCAAAAATGAGTTGTGTTAAATTTCATTACACATTACTACTGTTACTTATTATAGCTGGATGCATTGTTTTTTCCCCTTACATAAGACTGTCACTCACATAAGCAGACATACGCAACCATGTATCTTATAATGATGATACAAACCATTCTGTTCTTGTCAGCATAAGAGATTTTAAAAAAAAATCTAATTTGAAATACTCTGAAATTAAATTTAAATATACATCTGAACAGATTTTGTGCTAGCAATCATTATTTTCAACAATACAGTTACATTTTATTTTCCTAATTTCAATGAGTTAGACGTGTCAAATATACAACTCCAGGTTATAAAGTTATTTGACCTTGAATTTTGCCATGTAAGAATCTGCTTAAAAGATTAAGGCTGTTGGCAGCTTTAGCTTTATAATTGGAAAGTATTATCCATTTTTGCAATCCTTATAAAACAAATGTGGTACTAGAATTTATTTCTCTGGAATGTTTCTTTGTAATGGGGAGAATATGTTCCCATTTTATTTGTTATAAAAGGCAGGCCCTGAAGCCTACTGCCTAAACTAACTAAATAAAACTTAGTGCCAGTTTTTATTGCTTAGTCGACTGTTTATTGTTTAATCAGTAATGCATTTTAATGCAGCCATTCATTTAGTAAAGATGTACAGTACATGTCTTTATATCAAAGAGGGGAATTCACAAAAATGCTGGTTAATAAAAATGTTGTATAAAAATTATATATTTGCGCTCTTATTCACAGACCAATTTTCCGCCACTACATACAATTTTCAAAAAAGGTTGTTAAAAAGTAGGCATGGCTATGTTTGTGTCCCTTGTACGACCTTTTTGAAAATGTCGTACCCACAACATTTTTACAAAAAATTTTTGCCAACATTTCTCCACCATAATGAAAATGTCTGGGAAATATGTTAATAATTCAATTTGGCTTAAATATGTATAGATGCAAGTTAAATCAATAACAGGGAGTAAAATCACCTAATATTCTTTCCCTGGTTTGTGACAGTTTTTTGCATTTTGTACCCTACCTCACCAATTGTAAATGACCCCTAGGGCACTAGACTGTGTTGAGAGGAAAACAGTTCTATGCTGGCTTCCGTAATAACCACAAAGAAACCATCTATTAATCAAAGACACAGTGGTGTAACTTCGGAGGCCCAGGTCCCCCGGAGTAAAACCTGGGGCTAGAGGCAAGAAGGAGGCAATTTCATGTATAGTACCCCCGAACTCAAAAAAAGATGGCACAGTGGCAATTTCATGTATAAATACGCCCAGAACTTAAAGAAGGATGAACGCAGTGGCAATTTCTTGTATAAATAACCCCAGAACTCATAGCAGAATGGCACAGTGGCAATTTCATGTACAAATACCGCAGAACTCATAGCAGGGTGTCACAGTGGCAATTCCATGTATAAATACCCCCAGAACTCATAGCAGGATGGCACAGTGCCAATTGCATATATAAATACCCCAGAACTCATAGTAGGATGAATAGAATAGGATGTTTTCCATATCATCATATCATCTCAGGGACTTTTCTAAATCCTTTACTTGTGTCCTCAATTTTTTTTCTGATTACTACTTAGCTCCAAGACAATTAATCCTTTCAATTTCTCTCTCCTTTTCTGTCCCTTCCAACTTTTTTCCTTTTAATCATGTGCCGACTTTTCTTTTTCCTTGTTTTAATTGTATCTTTTCCCCTCCACTTCTTAAGTGTTTTTGCCTGTCCCCTTTACCCCTTGACTCTCTCTTCTGTGGCCTCTTTCCAAGCTTGTCTTGCCGCAATTTGATTCAAAGGGGGGCTGTGATGATCTCCATTCTAATCCATTGGTGAAATTTCAAGTAACCTGAGTTCACACATTGGGCAGAGGCCAGGAGTGTGCACTGCTCTGTGCTGTGAGACTGCTATTTGACAGTAGACCTTTTGCCTTTCTTCATGGGTGGCTGCATCACTCTCTGCCATAGATTATAGCAAGCTGGAAAGCAGAATCAGTGCAGAGGTCCGGATTGCCATCATGTACCATCCCCTGAACTGGGCCCTGCAGGTTGTAGCCAAGTGACAGTGTAGCCATTAATGAACCATTTGGTGAAAGTATGTGTTACCCTAATTTGGTTACTGTTTCTTTAAATAGCATTAACTCTCGGCAATCCAGGGGCCCTAAGTCCCTTTTGCGTATGGTGGTCAGGAATATTTTACTCACAGTTAGGTTACACAGGTTACTAGTTTGTAAATCTGGAACTATGTGAATTATTTTTAAATGAGTAATTACTGCCCAATAATACACCACAAACAATTTGTGGATATCAACTGTAAAATCTTAGAAGCATCCAGTATATCAGTCATCCTAGAATTGATGATACAGTAAGTGCACTTGGTAAGAGCCAGGGCAAGTTCCTAAGATCCCACCCCATTACAGTAAAAAAGTGCAATTCAGCTTTATTCATTTTAATCTACTCTGGATATGGTAGTAAGCAGAATACTTTTTGGCTCCTCTTCATAAATATTACAATAATCTGAAAGACCAATTTCATTTTTGCCTTACTTTGAAAAGTCCTTTGTTTTGCTATAAAGAGAAGAACTGATTCCAAAAAAGAATAATGTGCCTTCCTGAGCTAACTATAAATCTTGCAAAGGTAACTGTGATTTTTCTTCCACTTTATTTTGTTCCACATTCCAACCTCTGGAAATGTATTTTATTTTATCTTTGCAAATTATTTGTTCTAGCTACATTGTTACATTCGAAAAATAACACATATATTTCATTAATAATGTAATATGCTCATTACTATACATGGAATATGCCACCTACCACAACTTAAAAAGACTTGGGAATGATTCAGTAATGCAAAGCATGAAGAGCAAGCGTTGATATGTATATTTTATATTGCTGCTCATAAATAAATGCATAATACTTTTAATTGCCTAAATTTCTTCTCACAGAAAGTTAATAAAACCAAAGAACAGCAGCTGGTGCCCATAAGTGAGTAAGACAGATATATAATAGTTTCACTAGTCTGCAAATCTTCACAGTCTTTGGTGTTTCAATCCGTAATATTTACCTGAACAGGCTTTTGGAATAAAGCAAAAACTTCATCAGCTTTTCCAAAGGCCCGTTTGGATAAATTTACTGAAATTGCTGAGGATTTCCTCAGTGGGATTCCCTTAAAGATTATAGTGTTGAAAAACACAAGCAATTCTAAATATGCCCCCTTTCCCAGGGTCTTAAGTCTTACATTTTACATTTGATTGCAGAATAGTGATGAGCAAAGTTTTTGGCAGGTATAGATCCGTGCTGAAATCACATAAGGAAAAGGTTGCAGTAAAAAAACTGTAGACACCAATCTATTTTGCTCAGAAATAGTTGCCACCAAAAAAAGACAACAAAAAAGCCTCTGCAGAAAAATGGCCATTGACTTTAATTTGTCAAAAAAGAATATTTGTATTTTTTTGCAAATTTTTCCATGCTTTCATCGGCAAAGCTGAACAGGACAAATTCACTTATCACTATTGCTGAAGATTGCATAAAAGTATTTAAAATTGTAACATAAAAGCATTTTGATATTTACTGCAGAATCAAATGTGTCTTATGTAGGTCTCCATATGTGGTTTTAAGCAGATCTGTTACCATAATATCATCATAAAAGTAGAGGTCAAGCCAGACTGGTAGGTCAGTCTACCAAGGAACAATGTTTAATTTGATGAACATCCCCTCAATTGATGGAAATAGCAATCAATACTATTATAATTGATGCACCGATCACCACTGGAAAAAAGCCATGCATGTAGTTATGTAGAGTAGGTCTCTCCAGTGTTCAACGGTCCTACTTTATTCAGTAACCCTAGGCATGCCAAGGTCAGCAACCCCAGACTATGCCATCCAGACTATCCACCCAACTGCTAGCTCGCACACTAGCATGCTGGTTCCTAGGAAAACTGGAGGCCTGACAAATCCTGTGCTCTCAGTCCCAAGTGCTCCAGGGTTAAATGCATATGCAGCTGAGCAGCTGTTGGCTCTGAAATACAGCCCACTGTAGGTCTGAGACTTTGTGGCCTTCTAACAAATCTGTGCCTGTGTAAACACCAAAATGTTGATGATGTGCAATGTCGATATCCATGCCATAAACTTGTGCGCTATTTATCACTAAGTCATATCTCTTACCATACGGAAATAAAAATTAGATCATGCATGCTCATTACTTCTCTCTGTTTGCTGCTGCTCTCCAGTATTGTTTTCAGTTTGCTGGACTTATGTATGAATATTAAAAAACAACGGGAAAATATAATTAATGGTCTTAAGTATTCATGTCTAGTACTGTGTTGCAATTCATCAGTAGATATCATTAACTGGTCAGCTGTTTAAAAACAAACCTCTTATTGATTGGTATGGTTTACTAGATGTTGGAAGAGAGTTGCACAAACACCGGGGGCAAATTTACTAAAGGGCATAGTGCTTGTGAAAATTCACCAGCGTGACATTTCTGAACTTCGCCGATTTGCTAATGAGCACTGGTGTAAATTTGCTAGCAAAGGAGATAGACTCCTACTTCACACTCTAACGTAGGCAAATTTTCGCTCTGGCGAATGGATATAACTACGCAAATTCACTTAGATGTGGATTTTACTGAACGTTACCTTTTGCGCCAGACTTGCCTTCGCCACCTCAGACCAGGCGAATAGAGTAGATAGGAGTTCCTCAAAAAAAAGTAAAACATTTTTGTAAGTCCCGAAAAACGCTGGCGTCTTTTACTTTTTGCAGGGTGATAGGCTGAAAAATTTTTTTTGGGTTCCCTTCTTCTCCCCTACATTTCCTAACATATGGCACCTAAACTATACAGTGGGCACATGTGTAGGGCAATATAACACCTCTATTTTATCCCTGGCTTTGTGTGGCGTAATGTAGTTACTGCAACATATACGTCCATTGTACTTTAACTTCGCTAGTGTAACTTCAAACTGCTTATTATCGCTAGAGCATTTGGAACCCTGGAGGTAACTTCAGATTTTCGTGAATTAGCGCTGTCCTGTCGAATCTACGTCTGACGAAAATTTGTGATGTCAGCGAAGCCGTCGCTGGCGCAGTTTTGGAGGTAAGTAAATTTGCCCCATATGTCTATCAGGTGGGGAGCTTACCCCTTTTATTTTCCCCACCCATGCATCAAGGGAGGCTGAAGGGAGGGTGAAAATAAACATTGATGCATGGGTGGTGAAAATAAAAGGGGCAAGCTCCCCACTTGCAATCTCTTCCAATGCTTTATTTGTGTATGACTGACGTGTGCTGACAGTCTAGGGAGATCTGCACCACCATCCAGAAGTACCATAGGAAAGGAGAGGAGGTGCGCAAATTTTCTTTATTACTAAATGCTGATACATTTAAGACTTTTTATTATATCATCTTGAAAGACTGGTCAAGACACCTTTTGTCATGTATGTACAACCCCCCCACCCTCAGAATATCCAAGGATTCCAACTCTGATGCTAAAATCTGGCATCCCAGAACTCTCATTTTCAAAGATCAGTGGAAACAGTGAGAAGGCACTGTAAAAATGGCCATTGGCTTTAATGCACTATGCACATTTTCACTATTTCAGGAGGGTAATGAGTAACCCATCAAGTAGAACCCCTGTAAATTTGCCAATTGCTGGTATAAAATAGGTGAGTCTTATGTAATTCCTCCTCTGTTAACTGTTTGCATGGGGGTAGAGGTAACTCACTACTAGATTATTACTGCTTATCGGTGAAGTTTTTTAAATAATTATGTGTATGTGCTTTGTGAAAGTTCTTTTATAACAATATTTGGAACATAAGAGAAATCTAGTGTTCAGTGTTTTACTTACTGCAATGATTTTTGCCCTACAGTTTTGAGACAGTCAGCAGGGCATAAAACACTTGTTTAATTTTTAATATAAAATGAGAAATAAGGGCCATACAGCACTGTTTTGTACAGAAGCTGTTTTTATATTTTATCTGATAGTAAACTGTGTGTCTCAGACACTTTTACATCAAACATTACAAATGTATACAGTAAATGGTCCTGCTATGCAAATGTTATCGAATGTACTATTGCACCATGATGTCTAGACAAGCAGATGTTTTTCAGTATATTTCCAAATGATAGTGCTGGGAGTTCCTTGAATATAAAGAACTTGTTTTAGTGGTGCAGATTTTGTGTTGTAAGATAATTTGTCATTTTTGTGTTTTAAGCATCTGCATTTTAAAGCATACGCACACTAACATAAGAAGCAAAATTAACAACATTTATGTATTCAAATGCAGCAGACTAACATTCCCCAAGGATCTAGGAAATAAAATGACTCAAGAGACTGTTAAAGCCTTGGGCAACTGCAACATCTCACTGCTAACTGTCAGCTGCCTGTTTTTTTCTTCCCAGCAGCCTGGCACACTATGATCATAATCCCATAGCAATGGCTTGCCTAAGGGAATGTAAAGCATTCGAAAAGCTGTTGTTGCAGTTACAGACTGGATAACATTCTGTTTATATTATTCCCACAAACTTTAGGGAAAATGGGACATGTATTCCATTGTTATCTGTAGCATTTTGCAATGGCAGTACAGACTGTACCAAACGAATAAGCACATGTCGGATGAATTAAGACATCTCTGCAGATCTGCTGTTCTAAACTAAACTGTACAGTTATTACTATTATATTATTATTATACACAAGAGTATCATTGTTAACAGTTACTTGATAATGTATTTACAGCTGAAAGCAGTGTGTTTATTCCATTCTGTTCTGTGTGTCTGGCTCTTGGATACAGTGGAACAGGAATCAGTTTTCCTACAGGATTTTTTAATGCAACATTGTTTCAGCAGTCAGAGCCAAGGGTGCAGAGAATGTAAATAGACAGATAATGCTTGTTATTATGTATTATTGTAATTGTAGTTTAAAAATAGCAATAATGCTTACAAACACCTTTAAAACTATTAAACATATGTAATTATTATATACTGGAAAGTTGCTTAGAATGCCCTTTTTCCTCAATAATGCTCAAAATATTTTGGGAGCAGGGCCTCTTTTAAGAAAATCGTAAAAGATCTACGGGGAGATGTAATAAAAGTCGGTAACGGAAAAACTATTTGCAATGCAAAAAGTTATGCCAAATTTTGCTTTTGCACGGATTTAATATAGCTTTTGGAAAACCAGATACTGGTTAGCGACCACTTCCGACAGTGGAAGTGGGTTTGCAAATTTTTTAGTTTGCGCCAATGCGCAGTCAATGTAATAAAACTTCTTACTGAAAAAGTCGTTATGTTTGCTCCAAAAGATTACGACAACTTCAAGCACTTCTTAAGAGTGCACAATTAAAATTCGCAATGTAATAACAGTTTAAAGGGGACCCGTCACCCAAAAAAATTATTCAAAATCCTTTTTCATCACATTAGTCAAGCAAAACAAACTGTAATTACACTATATAAATAATTTGAAAATTGCTTCCTTCAGTCTGGAATTTCAAAATTATTGCAAGCAGGCAGAAGCCATTTTGTGGACACTGTTATTAAGGCAAGTCTTGCATCATCTCAGAATCCTGTTTGTGCACCAGAATGGGGGACCCGATGTCCATCCCCATGCACTGGCTACATAATTAAATGGTAAAGAGAACGGGGGAATGTGTGGAGAGTAGTGACATCTAGGAAGTGCTGAATGGAAAGTGAAAGTAATTGTCTGCCCCATCTCTATGCCCAGGGCATAGTGGAGTGGAAGAGAATTTTCGATTGACAGCTGAGATGTTTAAATGGGCTTACAACAGCTATGAATGCTTTAATAAAAAATAGAAATTGGATTTCATGTTTAATTTGAAAATGACTTTTATTATACAGATTTTTGTGTCTGAATGACAGGTCCACTTTAAGGAACAATATTACATTTACACGAACTGCAGCACTCCAATTGGGTATTAAAACCGCTTTTATTTCACAGACAGCATAGCGACGTTTCGGATACAACAGATCCTTTTTCAAGCTAAAAACAAAGTATCATCATCACTTCCTTTATACCCCAGACCCCTAGTGGCAATTGGATAGTTTTACATACATTGTACATTACTAGATCACACTCTCATTGATATAGCTTTAGTCATAAAATAAATGTATCTCACATATATTCCAGGTATCAAACACCTAGTACATAGTAGTTTAGAATATCTTAGAGTGTCTTATCTCAATAGGAGAGATTCAATCGGCAGTCTATTGGTCATTCATTTAATGGTCTATTCTGCATCACCAATCAGTATTTCCTGTCGATGTTCTATAGGGGATAAGGAGTATAGGAAGATAAAAGCAATAGTTAAAACAGAATAAATACTTTCTAAAAACAATATATGACTCATCTATATTATTGTACCTAGATCGTATTCTTTGTTCATACCCTTAGGACTTAGGGTCTCAAGTCTACATATCCAACTTGCTTCACACTTAAGTAATAATTTAGTACGATCTCCCCCTCTCCTGGGTTTCGGCACTTGCTGCAATACTTGGAAACGTAACTGCGCTACGGCATGGCTAGCCTCAATAAAATGTAGGGCTACTGGGCTTTGTTTCACTTTCCTCCTAATATCTGATTTGTGTTCACCTATTCTGTCTTTTAATGGTCTTGTGGTTTGTCCCACATACATAAGTCCACAGGGACATTTTAAAGCGTAGACCACATACGAGGACAAGCAGGTGTGATACCCTTTTATCTTAATCGCTGTACCTTTATGGGGATGATATACAGTGTCCCCTTTTAAACAGCTGTTACAGTGTTTACATGACAGACAGGGAAAAGTGCCGTTTTTCAGCACTCCCAGGGTTTCCTGTCTGGATACTTTCTCTGGGCCAACATCAGCCTTCACAAGTCTGTCTCTCAAGGACCATGCTTTCTTGTATGCAAGTCTTGGTGGTCTTTGGAATATATTCAAAGAAGGAAACTCAACACCCAGTAAACGCCAATGCTTGCAGACAATTTTGCCAATATGGCTCGATAGATTGTTAAATTTACTGGAGAAAATCATTCTCTCATCCTTATTTCTCATGATCTCTTTCTTAGTAGTCTGTCCAGTCATAATTTCCTCTTTGCATTTCTCAAGGGTTCTACCCGGATAGCCCCTATTCAAAAAATTTTTCTCCATTTCATTTAGTCTTACAGTTAAATTCTCTTTTTCTGAGACAATCCTTTTTACTCTCGAGAATTGCGATTTTGGGACTGATCGCTTTATGTGGGGGGGATGGAAAGAAGAATGTAATAATAGGGTATTTTTGTCCGTTGGTTTTACGTATAAATCTGTGGCCAGACTACCTTCATACTTATACACCAAGACATCCAAGAAATGAATCCTTGAAACATCGTGTTGTATAGTAAATTTTAAAGCTGGTAGATATCCATTCAGTTCTCGATAGAAGTCCAATAGGCTCGAATGTGGCCCCCCCCATAACATAAAAATATCATCAATATAGCGATACCATGCTTTACAGTATCGTTGAAATAATAAATTTACATAGACAAATGTCTCCTCAAATAAATTAACAAAAATGTTAGCATATGTAGGGGCCACATTTGAACTCATCGCCGTCCCACATCGTTGTTCATAAAAGGTGTCTTGGAACATGAAGTAATTTTTCTCCAGTATAATACATAATAGATTGATTATAAGTCTTCTTTGTGCACCATCCCAACATGGGTCCTCACCAATACAATGTTCCACTGCCTCCACACCTCCCATATGGGGTATATTGGTGTAAAGACTTTCAATGTCTAACGTAACCAAAATTACCTCTTCTCCTATTTCCCCCATTGTTTGTAATTTGCTCAAGAAATGAGACGTATCCAAAATAAAAGACCTTTGTGTTTTGACATATGGACGTAACACCTTATCCAAAAAAATAGCTATAGGGTTAAATACTGATTGTACCCCTGCCACAATCGGACGTCCTGGAGGGTTTTTTAGGTTCTTATGAATTTTGGGTAGGATGTACAAAACCGGGGTCACTGGATGTGTTTGTTCTAAAAATACCGCCAATTTGGGTTCCAATATCCTATTATCCACTGCATTTTCCAGGATTCGTTTAATCAATCTCTGGATATTGGGTAAGGGGTCTGAGTGTAGTGGAGTATAGATATCCTCATTAGCTAACATCAACTTAATAGTATTGATATAGAAACTTTTATCCATCACTACCACTGCCCCACCCTTATCCGCTGGTTTAATTGTGATTTTATTATTTGTCTGTAGTTGTTTAAGGGCTACATTCTCACTTTTAGATAAATTTGGTATTCTAGATTTCAAACCTTTTTGCTCATATTGTGACTTCAGGACATTCACATCACTTCTCACCATATTAATATATGCATCTATACCCTTATAGATCTTGTTGGGAGTAAAATTACTTTTTAAATGTAAGTCAAACATCGATAGAGTAAAAGTATTCTCATAGTTATCAGTCACACTCCCATTGTCCAATGTTTCTTGTGGAGTCCCAAAATAAGCCTTCAGTTTAATAAGTCTGAAAAACCGTGCCAATTCAAGATCTATTTCAAAAAAGTTTGGTTGTGCATCAGGACAGAACGAGAGACCTTTCTGTAATACTTTCAGTTCATCAGTAGTTAATATACAAGAAGATATATTTACCACCAGTTCATCGTTTTCTTTTTCGTTCTCTGGGGTCTGATCTGTCGTCTTTCTCCAATGTTTCCAACCGCCCCTCCTTCTGCGCCTGGTGCCATGGTTGACTGTGAGCCACCTAAAAAATCCACCGAAGCTGATGAGGTCGCGGAGGAGTCGGAATCCGATTCCCTTGGTGAGTTGCCTGGCTTCCTCCAATCCCTCCTGTATCGTGACCTACGGCCATACGCACCCTTGCGGAAGCCTGGATTGGCCGACTGTGCTCTGCGATAGATAGGTGTGGAGGCAGTGGAACATTGTATTGGTGAGGACCCATGTTGGGATGGTGCACAAAGAAGACTTATAATCAATCTATTATGTATTATACTGGAGAAAAATTACTTCATGTTCCAAGACACCTTTTATGAACAATGATGTGGGACGGCGATGGGTTCAAATGTGGCCCCTACATATGCTAACATTTTTGTTAATTTATTTGAGGAGACATTTGTCTATGTAAATTTATTATTTCAACGATACTGTAAAGCATGGTATCGCTATATTGATGATATTTTTATGTTATGGGGGGGCCACATTCGAGCCTATTGGACTTCTATCGAGAACTGAATGGATATCTACCAGCTTTAAAATTTACTATACAACACGATGTTTCAAGGATTAATTTCTTGGATGTCTTGGTGTATAAGTATGAAGGTAGTCTGGCCACAGATTTATACGTAAAACCAACGGACAAAAATACCCTATTATTACATTCTTCTTTCCATCCCCCCCACATAAAGTGATCAGTCCCAAAATCGCAATTCTCGAGAGTAAAAAGGATTGTCTCAGAAAAAGAGAATTTAACTGTAAGACTAAATGAAATGGAGAAAAAATTTTTGAATAGGGGCTATCCGGGTAGAACCCTTGAGAAATGCAAAGAGGAAATTATGACTGGACAGACTACTAAGAAAGAGATCATGAGAAATAAGGATGAGAGAATGATTTTCTCCAGTAAATTTAACAATCTATCGAGCCATATTGGCAAAATTGTCTGCAAGTATTGGCGTTTACTGGGTGTTAAGTTTCCTTCTTTGAATATATTCCAAAGACCGCCAAGACTTGCATACAAGAAAGCATGGTCCTTGAGAGACAGACTTGTGAAGGCTGATGTTGGCCCAGAGAAAGTATCCAGACAGGAAACC
Source organism: Xenopus petersii (assembly GCA_038501925.1). Lineage (NCBI taxonomy): Eukaryota > Metazoa > Chordata > Amphibia > Anura > Pipidae > Xenopus > Xenopus petersii. The sequence goes on from CM076682.1 coordinate 103,788,492, forward strand.
CTGGGAGTGCTGAAAAACGGCACTTTTCCCTGTCTGTCATGTAAACACTGTAACAGCTGTTTAAAAGGGGACACTGTATATCATCCCCATAAAGGTACAGCGATTAAGATAAAAGGGTATCACACCTGCTTGTCCTCGTATGTGGTCTACGCTTTAAAATGTCCCTGTGGACTTATGTATGTGGGACAAACCACAAGACCATTAAAAGACAGAATAGGTGAACACAAATCAGATATTAGGAGGAAAGTGAAACAAAGCCCAGTAGCCCTACATTTTATTGAGGCTAGCCATGCCGTAGCGCAGTTACGTTTCCAAGTATTGCAGCAAGTGCCGAAACCCAGGAGAGGGGGAGATCGTACTAAATTATTACTTAAGTGTGAAGCAAGTTGGATATGTAGACTTGAGACCCTAAGTCCTAAGGGTATGAACAAAGAATACGATCTAGGTACAATAATATAGATGAGTCATATATTGTTTTTAGAAAGTATTTATTCTGTTTTAACTATTGCTTTTATCTTCCTATACTCCTTATCCCCTATAGAACATCGACAGGAAATACTGATTGGTGATGCAGAATAGACCATTGAATGAATGACCAATAGACTGCCGATTGAATCTCTCCTATTGAGATAAGACACTCTAAGATATTCTAAACTACTATGTACTAGGTGTTTGATACCTGGAATATATGTGAGATACATTTATTTTATGACTAAAGCTATATCAATGAGAGTGTGATCTAGTAATGTACAATGTATGTAAAACTATCCAATTGCCACTAGGGGTCTGGGGGTATAAAGGAAGTGATAATGATACTTTGTTTTTAGCTTGAAAAAGGATCTGTTGTATCCGAAACGTCGCTATGCTGTCTGTGAAATAAAAGCGGTTTTAATACCCAATTGGAGTGCTGCAGTTCGTGTACATGTTGAATTGGAGGTATGTGGAGGTGAACATACTTGTTGCGTGCACCCAAGCAAGATAAAGGATTAATTAGCATATAGAGTGCTGGATAACCACTGTGAATGTGAACAATATTACATTGCCAGATGTGGATTTTTATTCTTATTAGTGCGAATTGTTTTGCTCTTTGCGACTCTTATTACATTCCCCCAGTAGGGTCTTATTCAGTTTGGGAGAAAGTAGTACTATGGCTTTGGTAAGGGTTGGGTAGTTGGTACCATTTGCATTTGCCATATTTACATATTTCAGTTGAGGGATTTGGTTAAAAAAAACATTAAAATAAATCAATTAAAGTAGCTGTTCAGTAATCATGTAAAATGCAAATGGCCTTTGTGTACAAATTAAGTTTTAAGAAAACACCTGTCACAGTAGTGCCCATATTTTACTTTGCAACTGAAGCATAAACACAATACTAGTGCGGCATCAAGCCTACATTTATCCTCGTCCCTTCCCACATCCCATGCAATAACTGGACACCTTAATTAAGAAGAGAAGGCTACAGTTGTTTATTAACCAAAAAGCTTTATATAAATTAACATATTAAATAACCATAACTTATTATTACAAAACTGTCTGTACTACAAACTTTAACAGCAGTAAAACAATTACACATATTCTCCAAGCTTGAGTCTTGCCTATTATTTAAGTCTGCCCACTTCACCCCAAACCTACCTAGGTACCCATTCACCAGCTATCTATTTATATCCTTACTGGGGCTCACAGTCAAGCCATCTCTCGCCTACTGCAACCAAGGTCACCTCTAACCACCTGAAGAGAAGTAAGCCTTTGGCCAAAAGTTCCACAGCTATGGAGCCCAAGCAAATATACCCCAGACTTTGCTCCCCTCTGGTGCCTGAATACCTACCTGAAAACCAGGCAGAAACACTGTGGAGCATATTTATTATGTTGTGTAAAAAGTGGCATAAAAAAGGTGTAAAAATGTTTTTCCGCCGGAAGCAATGTAAAATAGCAGAGGAAAATGTGGTGTTCACATGGTGTAAAATCGCACATACCATGTGACATTTTATACAACTTTTTTCTGCAAATTTTGTTTTACACAGCATAATAAATATGCACCTGTGAGTTGATGACACTAACGCATTTTACTTAGGTACTTTCTGATACACTTTTTCTCTTTCTACCTCAGAATTCTGGTAATGGGTATAGAATTTTTTAAAAATCTGATCAAAAGGCTGGGACTTTCTTACGATCTTTTATCTGCATAGTTACTTTTCTCCACATCTGTCCTCTTGCCTTTTCATGTCTTTTTCATTGGGACCAGTGCAAACACTCTTCTGGGTCTATTTATAGATCTAGAGGGGAGATGTGTGGCCATTAGGCTTCCTCTCCATCTGGGCTATTTTTTTCTACCCCCCCCCCCTCCCTTGTAAGTTTTTTCGCAGGAGGGTGGTGGATATAGGGGCCAATCCTAGCTTTGCGGCAAAGGGAATCTGAGGACCTTTTCTCCCTGCGGGCCTTTTGACAATGGGGGTTAGGGATTTGGGGCACATTCAACAGCTTTTGGCAACTAAGAAAGTGAAGCTTTTTCCTTAGCTGCTTAGCCTTGAACCATATTGCACCTCCCCATCTCCTTGTTCTATGACATCTGTGGATCTTCTCACAACATGGCTGCACATGTAAGCACTGGTTCTTTTCCACCCAGTCAGTAGCTGGGACTAACTTTATTCCTACCTGAAATTCAGTGTTCATACTGGTGCCAAGTTAATTTCCACAGTAATTTTTTCATAGTTTCTTTTAACTTAGAAAAAACGGAGGGGAGTTATTTACTAAAATCCGATTTTAACTCATTGTCTCAATAAAAAAAGCTCAACCAAATTTCCATCCACAATGTTGCCTTATTTATCAATAAAATAGCTTGAATAAATCGGATCAGGAAAATACCTGATCGAGCGAAAACACAAATCTTGCGATTTTTTCAGAATATTCTCCCAGAGTGCTTGATTTTTTCAGGTTTCTACCTTAAAACCCCAAATCTTTTGGATTATCGGGCTAAACCCAGCACAAACCATGACATCTTTTATATTGGGATAGGGACAACTCCCATTGACTTATAACTGACCTCAACAGTTCTGAAATGGGATTTTCAGAGTCGGGCTTCTTGCAGCATTGGGGTATAATAAATCTCTAGGTTTATTATACCCCAATCAAGGTTTTTTTTCACAAAAAATTCCAATTTTTGTCCCAAAAAACTGAAAAATTCAAGATTTAGTTAGTAACCTCTGAAATGTTAAAAACAATATTTAATCACTTTTATTTTCATCTTCATTAAAATGGCTTTAACATTCTCCCGTATATAGAAGCATAAATGTTGGTGCAGGGCACACTGGTTAACTCACGTATTGACCAGACCAGAAGTAGTAGATAAACAAATGAAAGCTTTATTTACATAGTCATCTCTCGCCTGACGCATTTCGTGTCACTAGGACACTTAATGCTTATAATGTTCCTGGTCCAGACTTAACATTCTCCCCCTTAAGGACAAATTTTGCAATGCCCTGGAAAGCCATCACTATGACTCATCACTATGACAGCAGGCCGGAAAATACTTGCCAATCAGACCAGTTATCCAGTGCATAAACGGTAGAGATTAAAGTTCCTATCATTCTTAATGTGAGACTCTTAAATTGCTAAGTGGAACTAGAATTCAGACTTCAAAATCATTAACTATAAATTAATTTGCTGTGCCATTTTATACAGAAATAACAAAATCTACAGATTTTGGTTCTAATTTGCCCATTTTTCTGTGCTTCCACTAATTTATTGCATGCGAACTGCATCAGTGCAGAATGAATATTGATTTGTACAAATTGATTCTCTAATCCCTGCTAATACCGTCACACAACAATCGTTTTCTTCTTGATTCTGAAAATATCAATCATTTTGCTTTGAAAAGAGCCAAGTATATCCAGGCTCTGGGTTTAAATTGATACTCAAATATGAAGCTAGTATGTGTGCCTGAAAACAAACTGCAATGGGCAGAAAGGTTAAAAAAAGTTAAAGAAAAATATGACTGTCATGAATTAAGAAAAGTGATAGCTGCTTTTGGTCACTGCATAGGTTGCTATATTTAAATGTGTCTTCTGCACCAAAAAGGCATCAATTATGATTTGTTTTACAACTGTGACTCTAGCCTCCTACAGTAACACCAATCTAACACAAATTTTTTAATACTTAATCCCTCCCTAAATAGCTATACTAATAGGTAAGTCTTACTTCCCCGTTTTTCAGATCTTCAGCTTGAATTTGACTTTCAAAGTGCCCCATAGGAGAAAAGTGAAAAGGCAACGGCAGCCTGATGTGCGCAGAACTGGAAGTACCTACGTTTTTTTTCAGTGTCTGCAGCTTAAATGTGAGCTCACATCATTACCTCCAAAGATGTCAGGAGGAATAGACATCCAAATTTAAGCTGCAGACACTGAAAAGCTTAGGCTTTAGATTATCAGTATAAAGCCGTTGCCTTTCTGCTTGTGGGGCACTTTGAAAAGCAGATTCAAGCTGAAGAGTTGCAAAAATCCAAGGGGAAGTAAGCCTTACCTACAATTAAAACTATTTTGGGAGAAAAATAAGTATTAAAAAAAATTGGTGTTACTGGAACTTTAATAAGGCAGCTCTTAGTTGTGCTTTTTAACCACATACAAAAAATACATTTTCATCGGCCAACATTACAAATCCTAGCAGTAACAGTAAGCAGACTCTGCTGTTTTCCCCTTGTAAATTAACCCCTCACTGTTTAGATCTTGTGGGACAATCATTTAGAGAAAGTTCCACAGTCCAAGATTGTGAGAGTACAATTTAAGGTAGAGCACAATTTAGAGCACAATTTAAGGTACTTACATGGTTTAAAGGTCCCAATATGTATAAATGTTAGATTTTTGCTATTAGTAATGTGTTACGGACCTGTGAAAGAGCTTGTGCATTTGTTAGAGAGGGAATTACAGCACCTCCAACAGTCACTTATTACACATATCACTAGCCAGTGTTTGCCTGGGCATGCCATTGCTATCTACAGTTGAATGCAAATGTTTGGGCACCCCTTGCTAGATTACATAGCTAGTTAGTTTTGCAAGTGACAAATAGTAACAATTACTGCAGGAATTGGTGCATTCAAGTGGTTCAATACAAGATGGTGCAGCAAACCTTTAATGTGGGTTCTTGAATGTTTTTGGATAGCAGTAGCTCCCTGCTTAATTTATTTATATTTTTGCAATTTTGCATAAAAAAGGAAAAATGCAGAAGACGTCATCTGTTTTATTCTTCATGGGCTGATAATAATTATTTCTCATCTCTTCTGTACTGATTGAAGTGGGCAAAAGATTACATAACTGCTGGTGTAATTAAACCTAATTCGTCCAGTTTGGTGATTCCGCAGTTGAAACTACTGTAGCTCAGTAATATATATTCTGTAGTACAAAGCTAAAACAGTGGCTGATACATTATCTGGCATGACATTGTTAATTAGATGACAACAAGCACATGGGATTATATTCATGAAATGTAGCACTTTATATACTTCTTAATGAAAATTAACAAGCACTATTAAGAAGGCAACTGAAGCCCTGATTAAGTTAAAACACCCATTGCACAAAGCTGATTTATTGATCTCAGATACAGTTCCCCTGCTAGCATGTGCAAAAATGCCAAAGAGAAATTTGGGCTTTAATGTTTGGGAGCACTGAGCTCATATACTTTATTGTTAGAAACCCAGTTGGATGGTCACTATACAATGACAATGTTTAATTTTGTGCTTCTTTGCATGCCTTTTAGTGAATAAAGAATACAGATAACTTGTAGCTGTAGCCTTATGGGAAACATCTAATGGATGAAAATAATTTTTATCGCCCATAGACCAATGCATTTCGAAGAATTTTTGCCATTTTGCTCATTTTTGGCAAAACAGGTCAGATTCGCCCATCACTAATGGCCAATTCTAAGCAACTTTTCAATTGGTATTTATTGTTTTATAGCTTTTGACTTTTTTGCCTTATTCTGACTCTTTCCAGCTTTCAAATAGGGATCATTGACCCAATCTAAGGCTCTGTAAGGCTACTTTTATTACACATCTTTCTATTTAGGCCCTCTCCTATTCATAGTCAAGTCTCTTATTTTAGTCAATGCATGGTTGCAAGGGTAAATCGGACTCTAGCAACCAGTCAACCCACAGGTGAACAGCTAAATTCAAATGAGAACGAGTAAAAATGTTCATTGAACATTAATAACTAACTAATCTTTTAAAGGGGACCTGTCGCCCTAAGAAATAATTTCAAATTATTTTATATCATGTTAGTTGAGCAAAAAAAAACTTTACTTACAGTGTATTTATTTTTTAAATTTTGTTTCCTTCTGTTTTGGAATTATACAATCACAGTAAGCAGGCAGCTGCCATTTTGTGGACACGGTTATTAAGGGAAATTGTGTATCACCCCAAAATCTTGTGTATGAACCAGAATGAGGGACCTACTGTCCATGTGCAGTGCCCTACACAATTATAGAGCCTGAGGAGGGAAGGGGGAATGTGGGGAGAGCAGTGACATCTAGGAAGTGCTGAATCGAAAGTGAAAGTGTTGACTGCCCCTCCTCTATGCCACGGGCATAGAGGCGGGGCAGGTAATATTTGATTGACAGTTTCGATATTTAAACACCTTTATAACAGGTATGGATATTTTAATGAAAACATTTTTTGGGGTTCCATATTTTATTTGGAAAGGACTTTCATTATGCAGTTTTTTATGTGTAGGTGACAGGTCCACTTTAACATACTGAAATTATACACCATGTTTATAATATTACAATTTTATATATATATATATATATATATATATATATATATATATATATATATAGTCAAATGCTTCACCGGCACTCACCCTCAATAAATCAAGTCCCGGGTGCTCCTCAGGGGTACAACAAATAGATGCAATCAGAAGCACTCACGGTTGCAGTGATCAAAGTATCTCTTTTATTGGAGTGTCACAAACTACCCCACATCAACGCGTTTCGGTTCTCTCAGAACCGTCGTCAGGATGCACCCAGTGGTCATCACATAATGTATAAATACAAACATCCACCAATCAGTGTAAAGCATCAATTAAATATTCATGTCAGTAAACCAACATATCATTAAAATGTTAATCACAGTTCCAATACCCATTGAAAACATATAAAAAAGTGATAAAATCGTAAAAAACTGTAACAGCGTGTTCCTAGAATTATCATGATAACGTGAGGTCTAGTGTCCCCACTAAACATTGTGCATGCAAGTATGTGCAATAAAAACTTTTTATATAGTTACACGTTTTTAAAAAAACATAATAAACTGGGTTGTCATAGATGCCTCAAAGGAATAGCCACTAAATTGGATCAAAATTTGGATCAAAATTTCTCGAAAGGTGACCATTTAGGAAAACATTAATGCCGGTAAATACTTTGTTACCGGCAAAGCTGCATATACACCCCAGCCAACCTACAGATATTCGTTCACCTTAAGGTGTAGATCATCCCAAAAAAATAAATTAAATAAATTAAATTTATTCTCTTCTTTTAAGGTAGACACTACTGGGGAATTCACGTTCACGCAGGATGATGTAACCCGTATACTCTTTACTGATTCGACTGCCACCGAGAGGGTGGGTAAGTTGCCTAAAGATTTATTTAATCAGCTAAACAGTCTCAAAAAGAGGGAGGTGGATTTTTATCTACACGGGTTATATCTTTCAGATTATTATAGGCAACGCAAGATTCCAAGGGGCTTCAGGGTTTGTAACACACCTACTATCGGTCGTGCCAACCCTGAATTTTGCAGCCGCTGGTGCGGCATCCTTAACAAGTGCTCCTTGGATCTTATGTTGCTAGTAGTCGAACAATCTGGGAAAGAACTTAAAAAGATACAAGCTGAAATTGGGGAATTGGAAGTGACCGCTTTACCGTTAATGTTGGCTGACCAGACAACGAATTGGACAGCGAAATTAGAAACTAGTATCGAGAAATACCGACAAGAACTCATTGCATTTAAACAAACTAAGATCATTAAGGTAGACGCTGACTACAGGGACCGCCGTGTGTACGGGTGGCTCATTGGGAGACACGATACTGATAGGTGGTCTAGACGGAGAACGCACAGGAGAAATTTCTCCACGGTTGACAGCTCTGGGGATTCACCCTCCTCAGATATCGATACACCGAAAGAACCTACAGCATGTGCTTCTCAAGAGACCACCCCCAGTGGGGTTGTGACTCGCACCCATTTTTTAGGGGATGTCAAAGGAAAAGGAAACATACCAGGAGGGGGGGTACAAACCGCCGAGGGAGACCACCGAGAAAGATGAACATGTAATTTTTAATTTAAGCAAACATGTACTGACACAGGGTGAAGCCTCTCTACTGGGTAGAGGTCTGTCTTTTGTTCCGGTCCAACGGACTGATGAATTCAATTTGGAAATTGACTTATATCGCTTTCAAAGAAAATTAAAATTGAAAGATTACTACAAAGACAGACCCGATACCGAAGTAGAGAGATTTCGCCCTGTCAGCAGGTTTGATCCCCCCAATACGCCGACCTCAGTGAAAACTTACTGTGGTATAGTACAGAGAGACTTTAAACATATTTCATCTAAACAAGAAAAGTTTTACTCAAATTTGAGCAAGACAGAGAGAGATGCCATACAGACCCTCAGAATGGATCCTGAATTGATCATTCGGCCGGCCGATAAAGGCGGCTCTATAGTCTTATTGGATCGCTCATTTTATAGAAATGAACTACTGGGACAACTTTCTGTTGAACATACTTATATGCAATTACAAGGAGATCCAACTGTTAAGTTTAAAAAGGAAATTGACTCTTTTTTGAATGCAGCTGTAGTGACAGGATGGATTAGCGAGAAATGTTGTCAATATCTCTCTGTGGAATTTCCCAGATGTCCAACCATATACACGCTACCAAAAATTCACAAGTCTGTCATTTCACCTCCAGGCCAACCTATCATTTCTGCACGCGGGTCCTTACTATCCAATATTGCATGTTATCTGGACACGTTTTTGCACCCACTCTGTTTAAAGATGCCCTCTTACATAGCTGACACCCCTTCTATTCTTCAAATTCTTACCACACTTGGTCCACTTCCTGAGGACACTATTTTTGCCACACTGGATGTGTCCAGTCTATATACCATTATACCACTTGAAATGGGGGTGTCAGCATGTAGGGCGGCTTTGATAAACGGACATACTGGTGCTCCTCCGATTGAATTTCTTTGTTCTTTGTTGGAATTGGTACTCACCCGGAATTATTTTCGTTTTGAGAATAAGTTTTATTTACAGTTGACGGGCACGACGATGGGGTCCAACGTGGCCCCCTTTTACGCCAATCTATTCATGGATTGTTTTGAAAAGGAACATATTCTATCTAGATATGCCGATCAACTATTTCTATACAAGAGGTACATCGATGATGTACTTCTGATTTGGCGTGGGGGCCAGGTTGGACTTCAAAGGTTTGTCGTTGAACTAAATGCTTTACCCACTCCGGTTAAATTCACACTAACTTTTGACCGCGACACAATTGATTTTTTGGACATACGAATTTTTCGCACACCTAATGGGGTGGGCACCACATTGTATCATAAAGACACCGATAGAAACACCGTGTTGCATGCGCATAGCTTCCATCCACCTTCCATTTTGAGATCAATACCATATACACAATTTTTAAGAGTTTTTCGAAACAATTCGGACAGTGTATTGGCAAAGCAACAGGCATATGAGATGCGCAATAGGTTTCTACAGCGTGGATACCAAAGAGAGTTCTTAGACAGAGAACTTGAGAAAGCGCTACTAAATGGCAACAGAGGCACATCTGAATTGACTTCAGGAGTGTTAGACAAGGATGAGATCCTAACTTTTGTTTCTAATTTTTCGCCCTCAAGTAAAGATGTGGGTGCTGCCATTAGAAAAAACTGGGCCATATTACAAATGGATAACAATTTACCATTCACTAAGGTGAAACCACCGCGATGTGCTTATCGCAAGGGTCGGGCCTTGCGTGACATATTGATGGTTACAGATTTGCAGAATGATCGTGATACCAGCTCATCACAGTCCTGGCTGAAATTCAATAAGCTGGGCTGTTTTAGATGCAGTGGGTGTATTACATGCGGATTTTTGCTAACGGGTTCCCATTTCTCCCATCCACACAGTGGTAGGAGGTATGAGATCAGGCATAGGCTTAATTGCACGACGGAATTTGTGGTGTATTATATTATCTGTCCATGCGGCTTATATTATGTTGGGAAATGCACCACAACTTTTCGGATCCGTATGAACAATCATAGATCCACTATACGTAATGCTCTGAACTCAGGGAGAGCTGATACTCCACTTGCCAGACATTGTTCAAGTCTTAGACATCCACTCCCCTCCATTAAATGTGTACTAATAGATCATATCCCTCCACTTAAAGGGGAGGTGACAGGGGGAGAATATTACTGCAAAAAGAGGCCAAGTGGATCCGGACACTAGACACAGTAGCCCCGAGGGGCCTCAATGAGATGTATTCGTTGGCTTGCTTTATTTAGATGATATATTTTACCTAGATGTTATGTTTGTCCATCCTTTATATAGATCGTATCAGTTCTATATGATTCTGTCAGCACATTTTTTGTTACTTTTGTCATAGTTATTTAAGGTTTTAGTTTTTACCTCTATTGTCCTCTGACTATACAAGGGTCAGAGCATAGGCGGAGGGTGATTTCTTTGTTTGGAGAGGCTAAAGTTGACCATGCTAAATTAAAGGGAACAAGTCATCCCGAATTTCTTTTACCCCATTAATAGAGCTAATAGAGTTTGCACGCCGGTTGGGTTAAACAGTAGTTTGTTTTTTTTTTAAATATATTAAGTGTATTGAAGACAGTGGATCCTGGCACGTTATACTCAGTGGAAGACAGTGGATCCTGGCACATTATACTCAGTAGGAGACAGTGGATCCTGGCACATTATACTCAGTGGGAGACAGTGGGTCCTGGCACATTATACAGTGGGAGACAGTGGGTCCTGGCACATTATACAGTGGGAGACAGTGGATCCTGGCACATTATACACAGTGGGAGACAGTGGGTCCTGGTACATTATACTCAGTGGGAGACAGTGGATCCTGGCACGTTATACTCAGTGGAAGACAGTGGATCCTGGCACATTATACTCAGTAGGAGACAGTGGATCCTGGCACATTATACTCAGTGGGAGACAGTGGATCCTGGCACATTATACAGTGGAAGACAGTGGGTCCTGGCACATTATACTCAGTGGGAGACAGTGGATCCTGGCACATTATACTTAGTGAGAGACTGTGGGTCATGGCACATTATACTCAGTGGGAGACAGTGGGTCCTGGCACATTATACAGTGGAAGACAGTGGGTCCTGGCACATTATACAGTGGACAACAGTGGGTCCTGGCACATTATACTCAGTGGGAGACAATGGGTCCTGGCACATTATACTCAGTGAGAGACAATGGGTCCTGGCACATTATACTTAGTGGGAGACTGTGGGTCATGGCACATTATACAGTGGGAGACAGTGGATCCTGGCACATTATACTCAGTGAGAGACAATGGGTCCTGGCACATTATACTTAGTGGGAGACTGTGGGTCATGGCACATTATACTCAGTGGGAGACCGTGGGTCCTGGCACATTATACTCAGTAGGAGACAGCGGATCCTGGCACATTATACTCAGTAGGAGACAGTGGATCCTGGCACATTATACTCAGTGGGAGACAGTGGGTCCTGGTACATTATACAGTGGGAGATAGTGGATCCTGGCACATTTTACTCAGTGGGAGACAGTGGATTCTGGCACATTATACTCAGCGGGAGACAGTGGATCCTGGCACATTATACTCAGTGGGAGACAGTGGATTCTGGCACATTATACTCAGTGGGAGACAGTGGGTCCTGGCACATTATACAGTGGAAGACAGTGGGTCCTGGCACATTATACTCAGTGGGAGACAGTGGATCCTGGCACATTATACTTAGTGGGAGACTGTGGGTCATGGCACATTATACTCAGTGGGAGACAGTGGGTCCTGGCACATTATACAGTGGAAGACAGTCGGTCCTGGCACATTATACAGTGGAAGACAGTGGGTCCTGGCACATTATACTCAGTGGGAGACAGTGGATCCTGGCAAATTATACTCAGTGAGAGACAATGGGTCCTGGCACATTATACTTAGTGGGAGACTGTGGGTCATGGCACATTATACTCAGTGGGAGACAGTGGGTCCTGGCACATTATACTCAGTAGGAGACAGCGGATACTGGCACATTATACTCAGTAGGAGACAGTGGATCCTGGCACATTATACTCAGTAGGAGACAGTGGGTCCTGGTACATTATACAGTGGGTCATGGCACATTATACTCAGTGGGAGACAGTGGGTCCTGGCACATTATACTCAGTAGGAGACAGCGGATCCTGGCACATTATAATCAGTAGGAGACAGTGGATCCTGGCACATTATACTCAGTGGGAGACAGTGGGTCCTGGTACATTATACAGTGGGAGACAGTGGGTCCTGGCACATTATACAGTGGGAGACAGTGGGTCATGGCACATTATACTCAGTGGGAGACAGTGGGTCCTGGCACATTATACTCAGTAGGAGACAGCGGATCCTGGCACATTATACTCAGTAGGAGACAGCGGATCCTGGCACATTATACTCAGTGGGAGACAGTGGGTCCTGGTACATTATACAGTGGGAGACAGTGGGTCCTGGCACATTATACTCAGTGGGAGACAGTGGATCCTGAAACATTATACTCAGTGGGAGACAATGGGTCCTGGCACATTATACTCAGTGGGAGACAATGGGTCCTGGCACATTATACTCAGTGGGAGACAATGGGTCCTGGCACATTATACTCAGTGAGAGACAATGGGTCCTGGCACATTATACTCAGTGGGAGACAATGGATCCTGGCACATTATACTCAGTGGGAGACAGCGGATCCTGGCACATTATAATCAGTAGGAGACAGTGGATCCTGGCACATTATACTCAGTGGGAGACAGTGGGTCCTGGTACATTATACAGTGGGAGACAGTGGGTCCTGGCACATTATACAGTGGGAGACAGTGGGTCATGGCACATTATACTCAGTGGGAGACAGTGGGTCCTGGCACATTATACTCAGTAGGAGACAGCGGATCCTGGCACATTATACTCAGTAGGAGACAGCGGATCCTGGCACATTATACTCAGTGGGAGACAGTGGGTCCTGGTACATTATACAGTGGGAGACAGTGGGTCCTGGCACATTATACTCAGTGGGAGACAGTGGATCCTGAAACATTATACTCAGTGGGAGACAATGGGTCCTGGCACATTATACTCAGTGGGAGACAATGGGTCCTGGCACATTATACTCAGTGGGAGACAATGGATCCTGGCACATTATACTCAGTGGGAGACAGTGGGTCCTGGCACATTATACACAGTGGGAGACTGTGGGTCCTGGCACATTATACTCAGTGGGAGACAATGGGTCCTGGCACATTATACTCAGTGGGAGACAATGGATCCTGGCACATTATACTCAGTGGGAGACAGTGGGTCCTGGCACATTATACACAGTGGGAGACTGTGGGTCCTGGCACATTTATACTCAGTGGGAAATGAAATGCTAATTTACATATAAAAGCCTTAGGAAAAATAGTAGCTATAACAGAGGACTGTTTACATGAAAACAATGAAAAATGTCAGAAAACTAGTATAAAGCAAGAAGAAACAGAGCAAAAAAAAGAAAAAGAACTTAAAAAAACCTTTAATATTTATTCAAGCTGGTGTAGAAGCTGCTGTATATAGTACCTGTGTGTTGAATGAAAGTTGCAAACATGGCCAGCTGGATGTTCCAACTGCTTCATATCAGTCTCCCTTCTGCCATGCTGCCTTCAATCGGTAAAGGTTTCCCAGCCACGCCTACTCTGAACCTGGTTGGTACATTTCACTGTCTGTAAAGTTAGCTGTGCTCTGATTGGACAAGCTACAAACCACATATATCCAATCAGAGTACAACTGATCTCTTCAGCATCGTGGTTTGGAGGCGGACCTTAGCTACCAATCCGTGATTAAAGAAACAGTGCAGTCAGCAACGGAGCAGGTTTTATTTTGTTTTATTTCTTTTTATTTTAGGGGTCAGACAGCTTTGGGGAGGCTTAGCCTCCCCTAGCCTTATTGAAAATCCGCCTATGGGTCAGAGATAACAGAGGGGTCACTAGAGTTTGATGTAAAGGGGGACTTTTTGCCACATTTTTTGAAAATTGTTTTAATATTTGCAATGTTGAACTAGAAACTGGGTTGGGGGGATGACCTCAGGAATAGACCCATTTAAGCAATATGTCAGACCAAATAACTACTTTAAATAACCATTACTAGTTGGGACTAAAGAAAATGTCCGTTAGGTATATTGATTCGGGGTATCTTGTATGCAGCAGAAATGTATATACAAAACAACCTGACTGTTAATTTAATTTATTTTTTTGGGATGATCTACACCTTAAGGTGAACGAATATCTGTAGGTTGGCTGGGGTGTATATGCAGCTTTGCCGGTAACAAAGTATTTACCGGCATTAATGTTTTCCTAAATGGTCACCTTTCGAGAAATTTTGATCCAAATTTTGATCCAATTTAGTGGCTATTCCTTTGAGGCATCTATGACAACCCAGTTTATTATGTTTTTTTAAAAACGTGTAACTATATAAAAAGTTTTTATTGCACATACTTGCATGCACAATGTTTAGTGGGGACACTAGACCTCACGTTATCATGATAATTCTAGGAACACGCTGTTACAGTTTTTTTACGATTTTATCACTTATTTATATGTTTTCAACTGTGATTAACATTTTAATGATATGTTGGTTTACTGACATGAATATTTAATTGATGCTTTACACTGATTGGTGGATGTTTGTATTTATACATCATGTGATGACCACTGGGTGCATCCTGACGACGGTTCTGAGAGAACCGAAACGCGTTGATGTGGGGTAGTTTGTGACACTCCAATAAAAGAGATACTTTGATCACTGCAACCGTGAGTGCTTCTGATTGCATCTATATATATATATATCTATATATATATATAGATATATATATATATATATATATATTTATATAGAAGTGTTCGTAGATTCTGGATGCACACAAGGATTTTTAGAAAAGTAAAAATGTAACTTTTATTTAATGTATAATTAAAAGAAAACAGGCCAACGTTTCGGTCCCCATCTTTATCAAGACAATATATATATATATATTTGTCTGAATTATGTTTGAAACGTTGAAACGTTAAGACCCCGTTTTGTAGGCAGTAACGATAACCTTTCTCAAACTCTATAAAATACATTTTTACATATTGCATGAAGCTGTAAAATATCTATATTTTGTAGAGTACAATTTGACCTGAATACTTTGGACTTTTCCAAATATTTCCAAATAAGATATATTTCCACAATTTGGTACTCCATACCTACAAAACTGCTAAAAATCATTTAAAAATAATCCAATAGGATTGTGCTGCCTGAAATAAAGATGAATTACAATCATAGGGTTATATTTATCATAGAGTGATGTTAGAGGTTGCCACAGTCCTCTAGAGTGAATTCCGCCACTCTCCATTTATTTTTATGTATTTATCGACGGGTGAAAGTGAAAGTTCATCCTTTGATAAATACGCCTTTCAAAATCCCCTAGAAATGAATGGAGAGTGGCAGAATTTCCCTCTAGAGGACTGTGGTGATCTCTTATATTTTAAATTTTTTTATTTTTAACAATTTTAACAACAATAGACAAAGAAGGAAATAGAAAGGAAAAGAACAGACGTGAGGCAAAGGCAATCACTACGGCTATACATGATTTCAATCATTTTCAGACTACTGTAAATTCAACCTGGTACCCCATATGGCATCAAATTTCTCTGGGCATCCTCTGGCTAAGTATGTTAATTTCTCACTTGGAAGAGTGTCATTTACCAGCTTTTGCCAATATTGCAACGAGGGGGGGGTCTAAAGACTTCCAGTACAGAAGAATGGCTTTCTTGGTGTAATAGAGAAGTTTAGATAGCATAGTCTGGAGTAGGAATGAAGTGGAATATCACCAGACAGTCCTAGTAAACAGAGTTCCGGGGAACGGATATTTGGGAGTGCTAACTTTTCATCCAAGAACTGAAGCACCTTACCCCAGAGTCCCTGTATCACCGGGCATGACCAAAATAAATGGAACAGAGTACCTACCTCAGCTCTGCACTTATCAGATACAATATCATATATTTTTGCTAATCTATACAGAGTTAGGTACACTCTGTTTAAGAACTTTACTTGGATGTATGTATCCCTCATCGAGATGGAAATATTTGGAACCATTTTGAGAGCATTAGACCACTTCTCATTATCCAACTCAGGAATGTCTTCTGCCATTTAGTCTTAGATTTTTCCAGGGGTTAAGGGCCTGCAGTCGACAAAATAGTATAGAACCAAGAAAGTGGTTTAGTCAGGTCTTGTCTATGGAGGTAGGTCTCCAGGGTGGATTCAACTACCCTTATGGGTCTAGCAGGAAATTATAAGTTAAATGCATGACGCAACTGCAGATACCTGAAAAACATATTAGGGGGAGGATGCATCTCCTGTCTCAGTAAATCATAAGTTTTACATTCACCACCATTGACAATATCTCTTAAGGTTTTCACTCCCAACTGAGCCCACTGTGGTGATCTCTAACTTCACTCTTTGATAAATATAACCCATACTTGGGATCAAGTACAAGCTACCATTTTATTATTACAGAGAAAAAGGAATTATTTGATTTAGATGTAGTCTATGGGAGACAACCACTCCATAATTTGGAGCTTTCTGAATAACTAGTTTATGGATACTGGATTCTTTACATGTACCACCACCATAGTGTAAGTAAATAATAACTACAACATTTTTGTTTCATTGCTTTTTAAAGCCATCCAGATTTGTACTTTAGAAGTTTCCTTTAAAACTAGATAACTTTAAAATTCAGTTTGGACTAGTTGTTTAAAGTACCTTTTAAAAACCAGGTTCCTCTAAGATATATATGTTGATTATTATGTTGCCAGTATAAAATGCCCTACCTTCACCCATAGTTGTGACTGTTTTATTAGCAAGAGCCCATTATGCAGAAGGATTATTTGAGTACTATTAATCTAATTCTCCACCTCACAAGGATAAAACATGGAGTAACTTAATTTTCCACTTTTGTCCTGTTAAGCTGACAAAATAACATTGTGATTAAAGCAGTAGTCAAAAAGTATATTTGGCACAGTCTCTATTCACTGAACTCAAACCCTTAAAAGGATGAAAGTTAAAGTTTTAAAAACACATATAGTTCATTGCAATAAACATTGGGAAGTCGATACATTCAAGAAGGTTATTGAACAGAATTTTTTAATTGAACCTAGAGAATTTTTAAGATTTAATTTTTTTAAAAAAAAAAGCGTAATTTTCTTCCTCTGGTAATTCAAAGCATAATGACATATGTATCTAGTTTTAATATTATGACTAGATCATGACTATGCAGAATTTACATTGTATTGACCTCTTTTAAAAGTCATTGGCACTGTATTATTAAGATTAACCACTTAATACAAGACCCTTGTAAGAATAATTCATGTTGCACCCTAGACACTGCTGTAGTTTTTTTCCTTTCAGTTGTCCTTTGTTAAAGGTGAGCTCCAGCCAGTCTATTGAAATATATAATCCATGAGGCATGATAATTTATCAGTATAAAAGTGCTTTCTAAAAAGGCATTCAACATGACCTGATTTTTAATCAATCATTAAGCATGAACATTTTTTATATTGGCTTGGTTTACAAGGCATGAGAAGGCAAACATCTGTCTCTTATGCTTAGAGATCAAACAGAGAACAATACAGGGAATATAAGTCAATTCTCATTGTTGATAAGCATAGCATCTTATCATCTTATCCTTTAAAATAAAACCCTTGGGAAATCTCTGAAATGCTCATTAATGATTAGTTCAGGTGGATTATGCACGGTTGCTTGAAAATCAGTGCAGTCTGCAATATTCATTGAGACTATACTAATTACTAATCAGACATGCAGCATGTTGGTTAAATGTATGTCTGGTTTGAAAGCAATTAAATTCCAGCTCTTGGAAGAGAACAGCACTGGGGAGTTTTAGCATGGCAGCATATAGTAAACTATTGTTTTTGTAAGGAAAAACACAATCTTCTGTAAACGCTGAGTTGTATGGTATTCCCTTTATTTTGAGGGATCAACATTTTCTATCAAGGCCAGTGACACCAAAGTTGTGGCATTCTGCAGCCTTGTCTCAATAGACATCATGTTTGCCTACTGGGGCTGTGTATTAAACTTCAATGACAGTTAAGGACCAGCAAAGGCCACTGTACTGATCAGTGTAGCTGCATCCAACTGACAGTTATAACACATGTTCTGATGGTAGAAGCTGCAAAAATGCTGGGTTAAAAATGTCCCAAAAGCAAGAAACAAACAATTCTGAAGCTAAACAGAAATGCAATCTACATCTAACCCTTAGGGATCTCTTCTGAATGGCAAACGTACAGGCAGATTTATCAAAATGTAAGTTTAAAGCTGACCACAAAAAATGTGTTCATTACTTTTTAGAAGTGTATTTATCAAATGGTGAACTCTGACTTCCACCTGTTGATAAATACACTTCTAAAATCCCATAGGAATGAATTTCTAATCTTACCTGGTTATAAAGCTGCAACTTCAGTAGAAATATTTAATTCCAATACTACACCTACATTTTAATCTGACAATATTCTCAAACTTTGTTCTCTTTGAAAAAAGTCAACATCCCCTTCAATAATATGTAATATCTTTTAAACGTGTTTACTAGCTTAGACCTGGCAAAAATTCTGTTATTTCTCTTCCTACCTAGCTTTCCAAACTGATGTGCTATGAAGAAGCAAATGCCACTTTTAAAATAGTCCACTAAATAACTTTTTTTAAAAAAAATATTTATTACAACTAATATTAAATGAATACTCTGACTAACATGCAGTATTAAAACTTTTATATGTTTGCTCTGAATATACAAAGAACTGAATTAGCACAAATATAATGTGCTCCAAAAGAGACAAAAAACAATCCAAAAAGTCTTTGTTGTAGGGATAACTATAAAGCATGCAGCTGTACATACAGAAAATTAGTTGTAAAGTCAATCTAAAGGTTATTATTGTCTATATTTTTTGCCTCTGTCACTGGCATTTCCCAATGCTACCAAACAGCTAGTGAGCAAGAGAAGAGAAGGAAACAGCATGATTACAGGATGAAAGTACATTTATATGAAAATTGATCTTGATTAGCTTTCAAGTGGTCAGAAATTTCACTGTAATGTATTCTGTCATATGCTCTATTTGACAGTTGAAAAGATTTATGCTGTTGATGAGAAAAACACAGAAACAATAGCCGTAACATCAGTTTTGGAACTCTGGTTTACTACAAATTAAATTAGACATGTAATTCAAAGAATATTTTCTCTTTGGTGGTCTAAATGTTTTGTATAGGAAACAATGATGTACTAGAGTAAAAACAACAGAACAACAGTGACTGCATCTTTTGAAATGTGCCAGATTTTGTTTCTTAAAAATCCTTGGGATTGTTCAGGGGTCCCCAACCTTTTTTACCTGTGAGCCACATTTAGATGTAAAAAGAGTTGTGAAGCAACACAAACATGAAAAAGTCCCATGGGGTGCCAAATATGGGCTCTGATTGGCTATTTGGTAGCCCCTATGTGGACTGGCAGCCTACAGGAGGCTTTACTTGGCACTATAATTAGATTTTATTCAATTAAAACTTATTTTCTAGCTTGGGATCCAAAAATAATCACCTGCTTTGAGGACCCTTAGAGCAACATCCAAGGAGTTACAGAGCAACATGTTGCTCACAAGCTACTGGTTGGGGATCACTGGTTCAGAGGCTAACATTTTGGCTAAGAGGTTCAAACTGGCAGGAATAGACATGGAAGTCAGAAATATAAGGAGGAAATGATGTGACACACACTCCAATAGCAGAGAACTTGTGTTTTGTACTGCCATGTTAGAAATCAAACATATAATAATAATAAATAATATGTTTGGAACTGGCCATCAACGTGGGGGTAGGGCTAGACAAAGAGGCTGGCTGTGTTGCCTAGGGTGCCCAAACAGCTTGGCGGCGGGTTCGCCCTCCGCATGGTCCATGAGCCGGTGCTGGCACCGGCGCCATCTTGGGCTCTAGGGTGCGCGCGGCCTCTGCGCGCCTCTTTGCGCTAGCACATTTTTGGCGCACGTTTGGCGCGAAATTTTAAACTATTTAAGGGCCATTCTGTGTTCAGCCCCTTGCCCGTGATAGAACTTTGTTTCTAAGTGGTTTCTGAGCCTAGTGCATCTGTTCCTGTTATTCTGTATCTTGATTATCCGTGTTTGACCCTGTCTGTATCCTGACTACTCTGAACTCGGTATCCTGACCCTTGCCTGCCTACGACAACTCTTCCTGCTTAACCCCTTGATTGACCACCCGGTTTGACCCTTGCCTGCCTGACGATTCTGATATCCGCCTGCCTCGACCCAGCCTGTCTGAACATCCTTCTGCCTAATCCTTTTGTACCGTGACCTTCGGCCCAAAAAGACTTTGCTAACAGCCGTGCCCCTTCGCCAGCCAGAACATCTTGCCTTGCACCCCTCGTTAAGTCCAGGTGGCACCCAAGTAAGCTGAGGGCTCCTCCCGAAGCCCAACGGTGGTCACACTACTGGTGAAGCTGAGCCAAGACCAGGGTGCTTGGCATTTGTTCTGGTATCGGGTGCCGGCCGTGACAGACATTTCCCTACCATGTATATAAGTTGGGCATATCTTCCCCACCAAGCCACATCATTTGTACTGCATATACCCCCTCAATTTACCAGCGCTATCACATTTAGCAGCTTTCACATTTAGCAGCTTTCACCCGGCAGCCATTTTCCCTCCAACACATCATCAGTTACATTGACATCTGCAAACAGGACATGTATGCTGTAATGTTCATGCAATGCAGAATGCAGGTTTACACTGGTTCAACATACTTTTATTTCTGCTAGGGTTGAGCACTGTAATGGTTAAGCTGAGCTAAGGAGAGGTAGTTAGGAGATAAAATAGGAGCAGACAGCTAGAGCAGAGTTCCTATGGGAACAAGCAATGCTATCTCTTCATTGACTGTTAAACTAGAGGGTGTGTTTAGTAATCTGAGCTGAGAAGAACTGAGCATGCTCATTAGGGAGGGGGCAGTGTGAGTTAGAGGAGGAGATGGAGGAGGAGGAGGAGAAGGAATTCTAAGTGACAAAGGGGATTCTGCAGCCTTACTGTTAACCTTTAACAACCAGAGTGGCAGTTATCGAAAGATTTCAAAGAGGCTGTTCACTGATTACATGTTTGTGGGGGGTTTACATGTCTTTTAAGGCCAAGCAACCAACGGAATAAGTCGTTGCCATGTTCCATTACCTTCCATGCTTCCTCAAGCCAGCACCTGGGGATGTTAAGACAGAACAAGAGTGGTGGCTAATTCCAAAAAGAGGTCGATAGGGGAGGGCAGATCTTTTGCAGGATCCTTGTCATGGTAATCAGCATAGAAATTTTAATTTCAAGCCCCTAATTATGTGTAATGCCAAGAGTCAGTTTTCATTTAGATATGATATCCTTTCAGTACTTATCCTCAGTTGACATTGGTGCATTTCTTCATCTGGTTATTGTTTTATTTAATTTACTTTATTATTTTAAGTTAAGCAGATGGATGCCAGTTTTGTTTTACTTTTACTACCAACTAATCCTTGCCACCTGGAATAAGCAGAACTGGGTTAAAGAGAGATCATGATCAGCTATGTTTATTAAACTCCCAGTCTGTGCTTTTGTGTCTCAGTTAGGTTAGAAAAGAAGCATTTCCTACTACTGGAGATTCCTATTCCGAGTAAATAGCTTCTCGCACGATTGCTCTGAATAATCAAGGATAAGGCACACATGATTAAGTACGAAATAGTTTTTTTTAAATTAATACGCTATACAATTTTTTTCAATAAATATTTCCAACATTGGAATTGTAATACACCCATGTGTATTATGCTTGTTTGAAAACTGTCCACAAGATCCATCATGCCCTTTGAAAGGTTCAGATAGTATTAATATATCAATATTAACAATAATAACTCAGGTTTTATTGTGTATTGATGTCACTCAATGGTAGTATGGAGACAATGGAGACAAGTTAGTGTGTTAGCCACCCGCATGTCAGGGGTACTAAAACTGTTTATACCCTGCCAATGAGAAAGTATTAAAGCATCTCTCCATCATTTTACCCAGGGCAACGCTGACCTTCAGCCACTCAGTCAAGATTTCATGGTCAAATATATCAGAAAGATGCAGAGAGGTCAGTAATAATAATGCACAGTCTCCTTTATCTTATGCCATAAGTGTGTCATTCGCCACATTTATCAAGGCTGTTTCTGTGCCGTCATAATGTGAAGCAAGATTGGAGTGAGTAATAAATGTCAAATGCTGATCGGTAGCCTTCCAGTTTTATTTTAACTGCTTTCTCAATAAACTTTCCAAGAAATGAAAGGTTTAAAATGTGCTTTGATTACCAGTATAGTCAAAATTTAATAAAAAAAATAAAATTCTGAATTGCCTTTATAGGTGCTTTTTTAAAGGGGAAAAAAACTTGCGCAGATTAGGTTGGAGTATATTTCAGAAAAAAATTTAGATAAATTCCGATTTTGAAAAATAACCCCCTTAAAATTTTTGTCCAAAAAATTAAAACTACACCCTCCAAATAATACCCATGTCCTACTGGATGTTACATATTCAGCCCAGTAAAACTCCTCTCCATGCTCTGCAATGCATTTTGAAAAAAAGCTGATAGGTCAACCAGTCCTGCAGGTACATGCACGCCCCGACATGCACGCCCCCGTCACAGGACTTCCGGCTGTAACCTGTTAACCAGTTAATTTGCAGTGTATCGGAGGATTCATGCTGTGGCGCATAAGTTCTCCCTCTTCTTGCCACATGTAGTTTTGCATGGGCTTACTGTTGGGGAGGACTGCATTTGAGAACCACTATTAACTTTGCTAAATTAAGTTTGCAAATTGGGGTTGTATTCAATGTATGGTGTTAGTGGTCATTTAAGGATTGCTTTGCATTCTGTTGGTTACATTCTGCATGGACTTCTAAACCATTATTGGCACAGTAAACAGATATACTGTATATTGTTTCACATGCTCCGTTACATCATGCAACAAATGGAAAGAGCTGTGCCTTTTACTCAGACATCTCTTCCTGCTGCAGGGGAGGCCCATTTATCAACCTTCTGATTTTAGTGGTTTTAGAGGTTTTAGAAACCATGAAATAAATTTTAACTCTAAAACCACGATTGGCAAGTAATTTATTAAAAAAAGAAAAGAAATTTGCCAGCACACAGGATTTTAGGCTGCAGGGCAAGCCCTTGCAATTTTTTAATGCAGTGCACTGCATTAAAAAATTGCAAGGGCTTGCCCTGCAGCCTAAAATCCCGTGTGCCGGCGAATTTCTTTTCTATGATTCTGTGAGGTGGCCGATGCCTCTATCGTTGTGCACCAGGTGATTAGGAAGGGTGGTGTCGGTGTGCGGTTAACCAAAAATCTTCTTGGCTAAAGTAATTTATTAAAACAGCATAAAATAAAAAGCACAAATAAAAATGCACAACTAAGTCAAATACTAATATGAAAACCATAAAAAGCTCAAACAAAAAAACCTCAAAAAGATTAAATAAACAAAAGATTTTACATTTTGAAAATGACAAATCCCATTGACTTCTACATGACATTGACATCTTTGAGATGCTAAAGTCTGTATTAGTGTTTTTCTTATTTTTTTTAATTTAACAAAATCCAAATTTTTATGGTTTAGAGTAATTAGTATAATCCATGATTTTTAACTCCAGAAAATACAATTAGTGAAAACAAACTAAATACTATATGCAATATGTTAATAAATCAAACCCTTAGGGGCTCATTTATTAAATCTCGAATGTTTCTGGTTGAAGCCTCTTTATAGGTCCCTGGAGTATGCAGTGCAGTTTTGAACTCCAGTCCGTAAGAGGGATATAAATTAGCTGGAGAGAGTGCAGAGGTGCAACTAAATTGGTTAGAGGGATGGAAGACTTCAATTATGAGGGTAGACTGTGGTTAGGGTTGTTTTCTCTGGAAAAAGGCGTTTGTGAGGGGACATGATAACACTTTACAAATACATTAGAGGACATATAGACAAATAGCAGGGGACCTTTTTACCCATAAAGTGGATCACCGTACCAGAGACCACCCCTTTAGACTAGAAGAAAAGAACTTTCATTTGAAGCAATGTAGGGGGTTCTTCACAGTCAGGACAGTGAGGTTGTGGAATGCACTGCCGGGTGATGTTGTGATGGCTGATTCAGTTAATGCCTTTAAGAATGGCTTGGATGATTTTTTGGACAGACATAATATCAAAGGCTATTGTGATACTAAGCTCTATAGTTAGTATAGGTATGGGTATATAGAATTGAATTAAAAGTAGAGAGGGGTGTGTGTATGGATGCTGTGTTTTCATTTGGAGGGGTTGAACTTGATGGACTTTGTCTTTTTTTCAACTCAATTTAACTATGTAACTAACTAAGTAACTAAGTTTTTTAAGGGGGAAACTCAAATTTAAAAAAAAATGAATAAACATTTTTAGAGGTTTATTATACCTCCAAAGCTGTATATACATGTAGAAGTCAAGGGCAGATGTCCCTAAAATTGTTTCTTGACATCATAATCTGAGCTGGATAATCCGCTAAAGTCAGGGTTTTTGTCCGATAATCCAAAATCATGAGGTATGAATTGACATTCGATTTTTTCGCAAAGATTTGTCACTCCATTTTTTCCGAAAAAATTATTGATAAATCAGTTCCTGGAAGGGAGTTTGCTCCACTTTGTTTTCATAAAAAACTGAGATTAATTTGAATTTTAGTAAATAACCCCCTTAGAGTTGCATCAGAGGTGTGGCGTCAATGCGGTGAGCTGAGAAACTCGATTAGCTTAACTAAAGAACTCGCTTAACTTAAGAAGTAGGCCAGAAATGTTGTACGTTATGTTTTGTGTTTCTGTTCCAGCCCAAGGCATCCTCAGCCCTTTAACAGGGAAGCTCTGTGTTTCCAAAGATGCCCCAGTAGCTCGCAATCTACTTTTCTGATGATTCACTGCACATGATCTGTGCTGCTGTCACTTACTGAGCTTAGGGACCCACTCACAATCTACTGTACACATGGGGGCACATTTACTTAGTTCGAGTGATGGAATAGAATAAAAAAAATTCGAATTTCCAATGATTTTACACTTCGACTTGGCTACTTCGACTTCGAATCGAAGAAAAATCATACGATCGATGGATTAAAATCCTTCGAATCGTTCGATTCAAAGGATTTAATCGTTCGATTGAACGATTTTTTTGTTCGATATTCAAAGCTGAAGGATTTAACTTCTACAGTCGAATATCGAGGGTTAATTAACCCTCGATATTCGACCCTAAGTAAATGTGCCCCATGGTATATACTGTAAATGTCACAATATAAGTGATTGATTAGTAATTAATACAGATAATTACTACATGACAGCACATAAATCAGTGCAACTAGCATCAGAATTTAAAAATCAGCCCTGTAGAATCAGATAATATTATATATTATATATAATATTACAGGCCAACCTCAATTTCTGCTTGATAATTTGCAACGGCCCCTAAACTTAGCGTCTCAACAGCTGCTCAGAGCCGACTGTGCATGGTGAAACTTTAGACTGGTACAATAAGTTCAGTATGTAACATATGATGTTTTATGCCATATTCAATTTTAGGGTTTACTTCTCCTTTAAGGTGGCAGGGCCCACTGGTTACCAGGGGCAGCAAAAATGCAGCACTTGGTAATGTTAAGTGTCAAATTTCCCTTTTTCAAACAGAGATCCATCTCTGCTAGTGCAGAGTTTGCAATTGCGCTCTCTCGCTAGCATGGTGGTGAGCACGGGGGGAGGGGAGACCACCAGAAGCGAGTTGCCTCAGAGCGGCAGACGGGTCAGGATAGCCCCTGAGTTGCATTATTTCCTGTCAGGTGATCTGATAACTATTATATATAATTATACACTGGTACTATAGGGTATGCAATAACTAATTGATAGTATCCACTCATATAATATTATTATTGTTTTAACATATTCTCTTTTTTTAGTTTGACAAGCCAAGCTTCCCCACAGTCTCATGTGCCTAGTTCCTCACATTAGATCTGAGTGATATTTACACTGTTTTATACAGCGGCAATACAGGAAAACAAGAGCACTGATGCGATCTGTTTAGCTGACATAGCAACTGAATAATTTAGAGAGCATGTGCAACTTTTTATGTTTCATAGATCGTTGCTTAAGTCTATGTATAAATAATCACAAAAGCACATGGATGGATATGTTCAGCAAATTGCAAATTCTGACATTTCTGCAGGATTTGAGGGAAAAAAATGTGTAAAGACAGATTCCATTCTGAAATACATTTTAGCTAAGCTGAATCCAGTTTTCTTTTGAATAACATAATGGTGCAGTAGGTCACAATCCTTGACCAGATACAGCCATTAGCCTCAATGAAAATATATTACGTATCAAATGAAATATTTTTTATTTCTTACTGCAGTGAGAGTTTCTATCATCCCTAAAAAATGGAAAGACTCACAGGCTGTGAAAGTAATGAGAAAATGATGGACATGACTTTTTCTGCTTAAGACTGATTTGTAAAGCCTTAAATATAAGTCTTGTGTAGGGATTGTTATACCATTTCACCTTTGTTTTATAGTAATATAAAGATCACGGCAGCAATGATGGCTGGATTGTGACTGTTCTGCCCTGACCCCTAATGTTTAACCTTATAGACTAGCCAATGGCAACAGACCAGAAATGGGGCCTTCTGGGCTCTTTACTGTGTTGCAAAAAGCAAAATCAATAATATTTAACTGGCAATATATGCCATTATATTAAAGTATTCTTTAGTTGATCAAATGCCAAGACATCACTTTAATAACTATTTTACAAGGACAATACTGTTTTTGGGATAACCATAAATTATTTCCTAAATAGGAGATCCTTTTAATTAACCTTTAGTATGATGTTGATGATGGTATTTAAGACAGTTTCCAGGGAACTTTCATTCAGTTGGGTTTTTTAAATAGTCCAGTTTTCCAGCTTGAAATCTAAACTGCAATCAAACAATAGTTTGAATGTTAGACTGGAAGATGAATAGGAAATATTTCAACCAATTTCCATCATAAAAACAGCATCAGAATTAACCTGCTTCTTGCTCATGCCCCAGAGATTCAGCAAAGAGGAGCAACACACAAAAAAGCTGAATAGCGGACAGGCACCACTCCGGAACACCATGTCAATCAGTCAATGGAATCCAGGAGCCAAAGTATTATGAATAGTACAAAAAAGTCTTTATTTTACATTATGTATAAAACTAAAAGCCTGATGCGTTTCGTGTCCCTCAAAGACACTTAAACATAGGCCTATAAACATAATACTTTGGCTCCTGGATTCCATTGATTGATTGACTTGGCATTCCAGAGTGGTGCTTGCCCGCTATTCAACTTTTTCATGTGTTGCTTCCCTTTGCTGAAGGTCTGGGGCAGGAGCACCAGAACCCACCATGGAAAGCGGTAAGCTTGTCCTTTTATTCAAATAATCCATGCTTCCTATGATTCTTATGTATTGGTTAGATAGCAACCAGACAATATTTTAAATTCTGGGGGGGGGGGGGGGTTGATAGATAACCAAATATAAACTAGGAACATTTTTAAAAAGAATTTCAGTAGAACAGTTTGTAGAACGTTTGTTTCTCAGAATGTACTCTTTAGCGCAAACACATTTTTTTGCATATGGTTTTTTCATAATTTATCAAGTGTAAAAACCATAAAATCTATGAATAATAAAGTATGGCAAGTAAAAGCTGTTGAGGTCAAGTAGAAGTCAAGATGAGTTCCCTTTCTTTTCTTGAAAAGATCAGCCTTTCGTTCATGGTTTTAGAGGTTTTTGAAGATCAAAAACGCTCATTGTCATATGACGACTTTTTCTTTCGTTCACGAAAATTCGGGGGTTATACAGCTATTTTCATTCATACTTTTTTCTTTGGATCTTTTAATAACATTTGTGATTTTATAGAATAAGAGTTTTGTCGTGATTTCAAAAAATTCTAATACCACTAAAATTCGACCTTTGGAAAATGGGCCTCTATGTATGCAATAAACTTAGTTGAGTTCACCTCCCCATTGTGCTACGCCTCCGATCACAGTCATCAGAGAGCTATAATATAATTTATAACTCATTTCTCTCATCCCCATAAGTTCGTATATGGAATATTCAACAGCTCCCTGTATTTAAAACAGAATAAGAAATATCCTAGCCTATACAGTGTCTCTGTGTGTATATCCAGTTATGGGATCTGTAATCCAGAATGCTCGGGACCTGGGGCTTTCTGGATAACTGGTCTTTTACATAATTTGGAACTTCATACCTTAAGCCCACTAGAAAATCATTTAAACGTTCAACCCAATAGGCTGGTTTTGCCTCCAATGAAGATTAATTATATCTTAGTTTGGATCACATACAAGGTACTGTTCTATTATTACAGAGAATAGGGAAATTATTTTTTAAAATTTTAATTATTTTGATAAAATAGAGTCTATGGGAGATGACCTTTCTGTAATTCGGAGCTTTATGGACAACGGATTTCTGGATAAACTGTATATCCTTGATAAAGGCCCCAATGAGGACCGAAACATTGGGTACACGAGTGATGTTTAAATAAAAACCATTTGATTTAAAAAATGTCTTGGAGTGCTGGTCCACTTTGAAGACTGTAAATTATATTTGATCAGAGCACCCACCATTGACCATTTCAGTAAGAGTGCCGGTACTTTCAGAACAAAATATTGTTCATTTGTGCATTTGTTTCTAATGACTTTTACTACATTTCCCCAGATAAAAAAATATATACAAGAACTATGGGATTTTAAAGTGAATAACATAGAACCATAATTAGTTCATTCCCATAAAGAATCATATTTAAAGGACAAGGAAAGCCTTTTTATCCTTTTGCGTTTAGCTAATAGAGGGCCCCTTGGTGTACCTAATCATTTCATTTCTCCAAAAATTGCTTATGTCCTTTGCAGTGTCAGCTTGAAGTTTCCTCATTATCTTGTTACTTGCTGCTGCCATATTCCCTAAAGTGACTTAATGAAGATGGTGCTTGCCTACCAAATGCATATACACCAAGAATGTTCCTTCCTTTGGAAGTGCACACATCAAAAAATTTTTTGCGCTGTGCACAAGCTTCAGCACAGTTTCTGTTTATGCACGTCATGTGTCACCATGGTTATCACAGCTGTTCTGATTGGTGCGTGTTTGAAGAGGGCAAGAAACCACTTGTTCTCTGCAAATACAAGGCACGCTTCCGTACATAAGTAATGCGCATGCGCTGCATATTAGTTGAGTGAACTGCGCATGACCAAGAGTCTTAATCTTGGTGAAATCCAGCAGAATCATGGGACTTTCTGTACAAGTAGATAACAGTTTTGAATAAATTGCAGGGATTGAACAGACACACCACTTATTGCAGTGGGGAATAACAAGGACAGATAGCTTCATTATAGGTATGTATTTTAACAGAAATCCACTTGTGAATAGCCTTTCCTTGTCCTTTAAAACTTGAAACAGAAGGCAACAACAAAATGCAAAGATATTTTGTATGCTTTGCTGGCTTCAAAATGGCAATCCGACTTGTTACTACACACATTACAGAATATATTACTGATTTTCTGTACTTTCTGATTTGACATCCAACCTTTCTATATTCCTTTTAAAACAGGTCAATATTTTTCTGGTCCTAGTTGTCAACAGACATCAGTTTGAGCGCTGATGGTAGCTAAAGGCGGATTAATGAGAATACCAAATGACAAACACTATCAACATGTGGAATGCACATGATCTGTTGGACATGCAATCTAAAACCAACCAATGGTATAAGAAAGAAATGATTGTATCTGTACATTTATATGGTTATTAATATTATTATACCTTTAATCTGTACATTTATATGGTTATTAATATTATTATACCATTATTAATTAACTGCTCATATTAACTAAATGCCTGTATATCTTGATTTACCCATAAACCTTATTTGTGTGTTAATGAAGTCCTTTTAAATGAAGATAAACAAAAGAGAAAGATAAAAGTGTAGTAATTGATTGGCTACTAACACTCCTGTGGTCACAGACAAACTTGAGCATAACTATTACTCATAAAAAAAAAAAAAGCTATCCCTTAAAACAAATGCTCCTGAGATTTTTTTTTTCCTGAGAATTGACAGTGTATTCTATTTGACACAATGGGGGGAATTCACAAAAGTGTCGGTAAAAAAAGTAAACCAGAAGTGGCGGTCGACAAATTTGTAAAATGTCGTATGAACGGCAAATTCACAAAGGCAGATGTTACCATCTCTGAATGTCTCGTAAGTCTGACAATTTTCTAAAATGTTGTATATCTTTTCATCGTACAAACGACATTTACCAAGACTTTTTAAACGACAATTTGTCTGACATTTTCATTTTGGAGAGCCTAAAGTGTCTGAAAAATTGTCGGTAAAAAAAATGAGTTTACGAGTAATTCATAAAAATGTCGGGAAAAGTGGCGCCGAAAAAAACACGCCCACTTTTAAAGACACTAATTCAAAAGTGTTGTACATGTCGGAAAATTGGCGGAGAAATGCTCTGTGAATTTGTCGGCTGTTGCTACGACATTTTAAAGACATTTTTTCGTTCCCGAGACTTTTGTGAATTCCCCCCAATGTCTTGTGTATCTTACTAAATTACAGCTAGCTGGTCTGCTCCCTGGGCTGTGCCCATGACAATGATAATAGTAATGATGCTTGTAAAATTCACACATCTCTACAAAAAAAAGAATGGTAGATTTGCTGTTGATTTTTAATGGCCTTTCTTTATTATAGCTTTTGAATTTTTAGCTGTCTTCTTCTGACACTCTTCAGCTTTCAAATGGGGGGTCACTGACCCCATCTAAAAACAAATGCTCTGTAAGGCTACACATGTATTGTTATTGCTACTTTTTAGTACGTACTCATCTTTCTATTCTGCCCTCTCCTATTCATATTCCAGTCTTATTCAAAGCATTACATGATTGCTATGGTAATTTGGACCCTAGCAACCAGATTGCCGAAATTGCAGACTGGAGAGTTGCTGAATAAAAAGCTTAAAATACTCAAGAAACACAAGAATGAAAACCATTATGCTTATATTTTCACTTATATCACTCTCTACATCTTAAAAGTAAATGTAGAGGTGAACAACCCCTTTAAAAGTCAGTGCCCTGCAGTGTCGGACTGGCCTGGCGGGACACTGGGAAAATAACCGATGGGCCCGACTCTTAATGGGCCTCCACCGGGCCAGGCCCCTCTCCAGATCTACTGAAAAAAGTTTTTTTTTAAGCACCTTCACGCAGGTTTTTGGGTTTGTTTTATTACACTAAGGGGCAAATTTACTATTGGTCGTATATCGAGGGTTAATTAACCCTCGATATTCGACCGTCGAAGTAAAATCCTTCGACTTCGAATATCGAAGATGAAGGATTTACCGCATTTCCTTCGTTCGAACGATCGTAGGAAAAATCGTTCGGTCGAACGATTAAATCCTTTGAATCAAACGATTTGAAGGATTTTAATCCATCGATCGAATGATTTTCCTTCCCCATAGGCTAACATTGGTGCTCGGTAGGTTTTAGGTGGCGAAGTAGGTGGTCGAAGTTTTTTTTAAAGAGACAGTACTTCGACTATCGAATGGTCGAATAGTCGAACGATTTTTAGTTCGAACCTTTCGATTCGAAGTTGTAGTCGAAGGTCGAAGTCATAGTCAAAGGTTGAAGTAGCCAAAAAAATACTTTGAAATTCAAAGTATTGTTTATTCTAATACTTCACTCGAGCTAAGTAAATGTGCCCATTATAGTATATACTATACTACCACCATACTACCACCATTTCATCCTGGCATACATTTTTCAGAATGTGTTTCCTAAATAAGTACAGTATATAATAGATAATTGCTGTTCAGCTTATATTTATAATAAGTAATAATGTGGAACCAGCTTTTGACTGTTAGGAACTAGTCATGTTTACTTCACTTTTTAAGGCATCAAAATATACCGGTCCAGCACTACAATCTCCATCATCCACATTTTCTTGTACAAGATCAATATATTCTCCGTTCCAAAATGATACAATCCCTGTTTTACTTGAGATTAAATGAAACACAACTTTCCATTGTTTGTGCATGCACTTTCGGTGGCATGTGTTTTTCATGGACTGGATTTGAGAATAAGTTTAAATCCATAACAATCGTTTGCTGACATTACAGTAATATATTCACATGCCACAAAAATTAAAAGTATTTTAATTTTAAAAAAATTACCTCATAAATAGTTGTGCATTTAATGTAAAAACATGTACTAATTTACAGCTAAATGTGATAATTTCTGTGACATTTTACCTAATTTGTGCCGGTGCGACTGAGGTACTAAATCTGAACCTGAAGGTGAATTTAGTGAATTTGAATTTATCTCATAATAGCTCGACCAAACTCCCATGCCAGATTTTATCTTATGTATTTATAAAAAGACTTGATTTAATCGAATCGTGGAAAAATTCTATAAAATCAAGCAGAAACCCAAAACCTATTTTTCTGGCTTTTCTTCCGAAGCTCTAGGTTTTTTTGAGTTTTTGCCCGAAAACCCTGAAATGGTTGGATTTTTGGGCTAAACCCAGTGCAGACCGCAATAACTTCAAATTGGGATAGGTGCCTCTTCCATTGACTTATGCAGGACCTTGACAAGCGTGAGATGGCGGATTATCAGATTTGGGCTTTCTGCAGCATCAGGGTATAATAAATCAAAAAAAATTGTTTTTTTCCAATGAAAAATTTGAGGTTTTGCCCCAAAAAGTCAGACCAGAGAAATTCGAGATTTGATAAATAACTCCCTCAGATAATGGCTTATTCTAAGCAAGTTTTTATTTTTAATAATTTCTTATTTATTTGCCTTCCTCTTCTGACTCTTTCCAGCTTTTAAAATGGGGAGCACTGACCCTAGCAGCCAAAAAAACTATTGCTCTATGAAGGCACAGTTTTATTGTTATTTTTACTTTAATTACTTAAAGTTCTATTTAGACCCTATGTTTCCCTATGTGAGTACCTTGCCTCAGGCAGCTTCTCCCCAGAAGTTACAAAAAGCCGCTCCTGTCAACTTTAAGAGCAGAATTTTCTGGCTTTTCTAGAGCAGAGAGCGCAATTTTGCTCTCTCTTCTAGCGATGCGTCCCTCCCCCATTTTGAACCCTGCCTCAGGCGGGAATTACAGGCTGGAGCGTGCCTGTACAGCGTGCCTGTTGACCCTTCTCTATACATATTCCTCTCTCTCTTTCAAAACACTGCCTGTTGCTAGGTTAAATTAGTCCCTAATAACCATATAGCTGCTGAGATTCCAAGCTGGAGAGCTGCTGAAAAATCTTAATAATGCAAAACCTGTAAATAATAAAAAATCCAAAGTCCAAAATGCAAATTGTCTCAGAATAGCACTCTCTAGCAGATACTGGAAGTTAATTTAAAGCATGCATCAAAAAAGTGGTTGGGAAACAAATAAACTGGGATCCGCCTGCCAATATATACACAAGGCAAATTCTGATGTGATGCAATCAAATAGGGGCAAGTCTGCTCAGCCAGAACATTGGTCAGGTAACAAGATTACAGCTCTCCCTGATGCCTCTCCTGGAGGCATTCACCTACCTAAACTGATAGCAGCTCCATGGGGCAAATTCACTAAAGGACGAAGCACCTAACGCTAGAGCGTAGCGCATTTTTGTTAATTCGCCGATTCACTAACGGACGCTGGCGTAAATTCGCTAGTGTTACTTCGTACCCTTACGTCTGGCGAATTTGCACAACGGACGTAACTATGCAAATTCACTGACGCTCAAATTTTTCTGAACGCTACCTTTTACACCAGACTTCCTTCGCCACCTCAGACCAGGCGAAGTGCAATAGAGTAGATAGGGACTGCTTCAAAAATAGTTAAAAAAATTTCTAAGTCCCAAAAAACGCTGGCGTTTTTTCTTTTTTTATGGGTGATAGGCTGAAAAAGATCAAAAAATTTTTCGGGGCTACCCTCCTTCCCCTCTACATTTCCTAATTCATGGCACCTTAACTTTACAGTGGGCAAATGTGTAGGGCAAAATAAAAATTTTATTTGCTGTTTTGAAGGTTTCCCAGGCTTGTGTAGTGATGCTACATATACCTCAATTGTAAGTTCAATTTTGTAAGTTCAATTTGGCAAATTAAGCATCGCTAGCGTAACTTCGATTTGCTTGGCGAATTAACACTAGTGCAACTTCACAACCTTATGCTTCCCCTGAGCGCAACTTCGGATTTTAGTGAATTTGCGTAGCGCTGGCTAAAATACGCCTAGCGAAGTGCGGCTAAGCGGACGCTGGCGCAACTACAAATCTTAGTGAATTTGCCCCGATCATGTTTCTATACTGCTACCACTGTGCTGGAGGAGACCCCATCTCATGTTTTAGTGAGTGGGAAAACAGACACAACTCCCCATGCTGCCTCCCATCACAGATGACAGATAAGGCATTTTGTGACCCATGTGAAATCACTCCTCCTGCGGGTGAGAAAAAAATGAAAAAATAAAAATAAACCAAAGAGTTAATTTGGGTTCAGATGCCATTCATGGCTCACTACACACCTATACAAGGAAATGCTTTCTTAAATTATGATAGGACTGTTGTTACCAAGGACAATGGTGCATGATTTTGGTAAATTGAGTTTTAAAAGGAAATCCTTGATTAGTGTTTATGTCTTGAGAAAGTACAGGTAGTGTACTATTAATATTCAATAAACAAAATGAAAAGTGTCTGTTTATTTAACTCATAAGACCTTAATTCACCCATCATGCACTGCTAAGTGTTACAGTGGTCTTTTAACCCTGAACTCTATTTTCACATAGGGAAAATGTGAAAGGAGCTGTGCACGGCTTCTCTGAAAATCTATATGTAAGTACACTAATCAAGAACAATAAAAAATACTAGCAAAAAATACCAAATACAATTTTTTTTAAAACAATACACAATAGTTATTACATTTTTAAATAAGATTTGTAAACCAGTAAAAAAATGGAAATTGTTGGAATACAGATCAGTTACAATGTGCTTATACTGTATATAGCGCATTGGCAAACGCAAGTAAATTTGACAGTAATATATTATATTATTACGAATCATATGCAAAGCATTTCAGTTGCTGTAATGGATTAAAGGGGTGGTTCACCTTTAAGGTAACTTGTAGTATATTATAGAATAACCAATTCTAAGCAACTTTCCAATTAGATTTATTATAGATTTATAGTTATTTGCTTTTTTCTTCTGACTCTTTGCAGTTTTCAAATGGGCATCGCTCTTTAAGGCTACAAATGTATTGTTATTTGGTATTCCTCATCGTTCTATTCAGGCCCCCTCCTATTCATATTCCAGTTTCTTATTTATATCAATGCATCGTTGCTAGGGGGATTTGCACCCTAGCAACCAGATTGCTTAAAAAATGCAAATTGAAGAGTTGCTGAACAAAAAGCTTAAATAATAAAATTGTCTCAGAATATCACTCTCTACATCATACTAAAAGTTATCTCAAAGGTGAACAACTCCTATAAAAAATAATAAGTCATACCATAAATTCTTCCAAGGACTGATATGTTTTTCCTCGAAAATCACAGTAATTCTTCCGTTCTTTGCACTGTGGGCAGCACTGGCTTGTATCCACTTGAATGCACCTTGGATGAAGCTTAGGACACTCTGGCTGAATGCAAAGAGGCCCCTCCTCAGTGCAAAGGCAAGGACAAGCTGAAGGCCCTGGTGAAAATTTCTCCCCAATAGCATACACAAATCCACTCTCATCAACGCAACCCTTTCCCCGATAGTCCGGATACACATATTCCTCTGTTTCCTGGGTTGCAACAACATCTGGAATCTCCTCAAGACGTTCATCCTGTACACCATCTGACTGTACTTGTGTCGGTATGATCCCAGAATTGATACTCAGACTTTGAGTGCCTAATGATTGTTTTTGCCTATTTACAAAATCTTTGTTGGTAAGACTTCTGTTCATTTTGCTTTTCCATTCTTTCATTGTTTCATTTCCTCCTAATTTGTTCTCATAATTTTTTTCAAAATTTGTCTCTCCTTGAGCTTCTCGTCCTTCATTGTCTCTTTTTGTTTGACTAGTTTTCCATTCCTCCTGATCCTGTGCCTTTGTTAGGTTTTCTACATAAATAGTTGGGCTGGAGAGGACAAACATCAGGCAACAAGTCACAAGAAATGAACTAGAGAGCACTCCAATTGCCATTACAGTGGAACCGGGCATTGCCTACCACGCCACCAAGTATAGGATCCTTCATTCAAAGGTTCTAAGAAAAAAAAAATACAGTTGGGTTCTTGGTCAGATTGAATAATTTCTTTTGTTAAAAGCAAACATGAATTATATTATAAAGTGAGCTATTTTCAATCAATCCATAGAGCAACATTCCTTACACATTTCGCTGTTGACAAAGACCCTGTTAAAACACCTGTAACACAACAATGTTTTGTAGTTCTCTGTTCTCTCATGCTTCAGATCCACCAAGCTACAGATGAGGCTTGACTATCATCCTATGATATACACAGCCTAAACCGAAACAGCTGGGTGTTTTAAAAATCTGTCTTCAGTTAAATACACTTTTGAATATTTATAAAAATAAACATGTTTACGTGGTTCTATCTCTTCTTATTTGCCCCTTTCTGTTTTAGATAGATATTATTATCCAAAAAACCCATTACACTAGAAAATCGCTGGCAGGTTGAAGGTAATGAAAACATGGCAGCTTGCCT
Source organism: Xenopus petersii (assembly GCA_038501925.1). NCBI lineage: Eukaryota > Metazoa > Chordata > Amphibia > Anura > Pipidae > Xenopus > Xenopus petersii. Next base: position 103,825,572 of record CM076682.1, read on the forward strand.
TTGTATCTTTGACTTTATGTTTATTATTTTAATTAATGCTTTAGGGCTCCTTGACCCTAGTCATCAATACAAATTATTAAAAATTAATTTGAAAGCAATGGCCTTTGTTTTATTACTGGCCAATATATGTATGCTATTAAGTGGTAAATAAGCAAACACACAGTAATATTATTGTGATTTGAACATCAAAGAATACATGTAGAAAAGTGGATTAGATCTTGCACATTATGTGATAGCTACCAAAAAGTGTAATTTATTAATCAACTTCTTTGTTTAGTTTTGTATACTAATGTTTGTGCTACATGCACAAATTTGTAAGGGCACTCATACAATGAAATAAACCCACAGAGGCACCAACCCAAAAAGAATCATTCATTTTGTATATCAGTTCTTATTTACCATATTAGCTAGTCAAATTGTCTTCCACCAGTCCTCATAATGCATGTATAATTCATATATACTGTACATACACAAAGTCCTGGATTTGTGGCGAGGCCAAAAGGGCGGCAAAATTTTAGTGGCTACATGCCTCCCTGCTGCATCCTAAGGAGCACTGGGTGCTTCGGTAATTAAAAACACACTTGCGTGTGCACAGGGGTCAGCGCTAGGACCATGCGGCCAGGCCCAGATTTGTGGCGAGGGCCTAGGGTGATAGAAAAATAGGGGCGGCATACCACCCAGCCACTTACCAGGGAGCTCAGCTCCCCAGCGCTCTAGGCACGCATGCGCCCTCGCACCATAGGGGGGGTATGCAGGCGGGTGCCAGGACCGCGCACCCTCTGGGCGCCCGCCCACTAAATCCGGGATTGCATGTGACCGGCTCTAGGACCATGCGGCCCCGGGAGGGTGCACACGAGAAGCGTCCTGCGCTGGCCTCGGGGGGCCGCTCCCATAAATCTGACCCTGCATATACAGCTAATCAAAAGCTAATTTAGCACTGTAGATTTATTAAAGTGGGCAGTCCACCTTTGAATAAACTTTTAGGATGATAGCAACATTCAAATACAATTAGCTGCTTGCAGTTATTCACATTTTGTTCTGCAGCTCTCCAGTTTGGGATTTCAACAAGTGTCTAGTAACAAAAATCAGCTCTTGGTAACTTTAAGAGCCGAATTTCCGGGTTTTATACTGGAAATTTAGCTCTATTGGTGCTGGAGAAAGCAATTGCACTCTCTGCACTACTGATGCTACCCCCCCGACCCGCTCAATGTAAGTTAAGGTAAGAGCTATGGGGGGGGGGGGCAGTATCATAGGAGCAGCCTCAGTGCTGCTTAGGCACCCAAATCTCTCCTGAATATTCTAGAATGTAATGTAAAGGTAAATGCCCGTTTTAACATGAAAAAGAAGAAAACAAACTGCTTACAATGAAACAAAAATGGTGGTCATTTATACAACCAAGTCAAAATAATAGCAAAGAAGGTCAGGTAAATGGACCCTCAATAAGTTCGGTGGGAGATCTTCTGCAAACATTGTCTCTAGCATGTCAGTTTTTAACTATTTGAACTAATTTGACTATTTGCCTTACTGGTGCAGACAAATATGGGTCTGCATGCAGTGCGAAATTTTTGATTTTGTTATAGAGACCAGATTTTGTTAGGGGAGGTTGTGCATTTCTCATTTTTGGTAACTTTAATGATGAATGGAAACATTTTTTTGGATTCTTTTTTTTTTTACTAAGATTATTGTGCAGAACGTTGCAGGTTACAACACAAAATTCCATTTTATTTCTGGAGTTGCATGGACTTCAGAGACTAGGGGGCAGATTCACTAACCCCGAAAATTCTCCAGCGATGGCTTCGCTTACATCGGAACACTTCGCCAGAAGTTGCGCTAGCGTTGCCTAATTTGCATACGGCGAGAAGCCCAGTGTATAGTTTATGTGCCATATGTTAGGAAATGTAGGGGGAAGCCGGGTACCCCAGAAAAAAATTACGATCTTTTGCTGCCTATCACCCTGAAAAATGAAAAGTTGCCAGTGTTTTTTGGGACTTAGAAATATTTTCAACTATTTTTTGAGGAAGTCCTATCTACTCTATTGCACTTCGTCTGGTCTGAGGTGGCGAAGGCAAGTCTGGCACAAGAGGTAACGTTCAGTAAAATCCGCATCTTAGTGAATTTGCCTAGTTACGTCCATTTGCCAGAGCACAACTTCGCCTGGGGTAAGGGAGCGAATTACCGCTAGACTCTTCGATACCGAAGTTAGTTAGTTAGTTAGTTAGTAAATCGGCAAAGTAAAGAAATGACTTCACGCTGGCGAATTTTCGCCAGTATTAGTCACTTCGCCCTTTAGTAAATTTGCCCCTAAGGTCTCTCCCAGGACACCAATGTACTGTAACTGCAAAATAAGTACTTATGAAAGCCGACTAACATGGAATTGAATTGTCAGAACCAATAAGAGTTTTTCAAGGGGTGTGGTAACTTGAAATATCATTGCTGTATTGAATTTAATTGAATCACAGCCCAACTCTGCTAAGTATCTTCTAGAGGTTTCTACATAAATAGAATTATAGGTAAACTAATGGGATGAATTCAAATAATGGTTGAAGGACTTTAGGCAGTGTAGACATACTGTATGTATTTCTGATTACTTCGGACTGTTAATACAAAATCAAAATAAAAAGGGAATTTCTTATTTTATTGGCAAATTAGTTATGTTAATCTGTCCATTTTAAGAAGTTACCTCTTAAGTGTAAGTCCTGATTTTCTACTGCAGTGTGCTGTGTGGAAACATCTTTATGCACATCCAAACTAAAAACCAATTTAGTCAATTGCATTCAATGGAACTCCAGATAATACAGAATAAATGTTTCAATAATAAAAAAAATACACAGTACAACGTACTTTCTAGATGAAGCCAAATGCAAACAAAATGAACTTTAGCGTGAGGGGACATATCTCCCAGAATACTCTATAAGACTAAATAAATGCTGAGAATAACAGAGGCTATATATATATATATATATATATATATATATATATATATATATATATATATATATATATATATATATATATATATATTCAATCAACATCCATAATTTCCCTGCAAATCTATATCTACGTAAACAATTCACTCATCACTAATAAAACATGTTTATGTAGTAAAGTGCACATGTATATAAAATGTAACTTATGGCTTATTCAGTCATAGAAAAATACCATATACATCTTTTTAAGCAATTTAAAGCAATTCTAACCGATTCAGGTAAACATTGTTCGATTTAGCTATATTTCACTGTGCCTCTGTATGTTTAAACACAACCTAACACTCTACAACAATTATCCTCTGTAAACCTTCTATTGTACAAAATGCCCATGGTTATCAATTAGTTCTGACAGGCAGGAGCCATCAAAGAGGATACTGCTTGAAATCTTTGAAATCTTCACATTACAACCCCTCCCTGGCCTCTGTTAAGGGTTTAAAGGGTAACTTAACCCAAAAAATTTTAAGACACACACATTTGATTGGTCACAAAGGGTGATTTGATTATTTTATAACATACTACATTATATGCACTTTACATTGTGTTGTTTACTCCCCTGCTAACCATGTACATTTGTTGCAAGACAGTAAGGCAGAAGTGTAGAAAACTGAATGGTGCCCTACATTGCTAGGTCACAGTATCTTTTTTGATAAAAAGAAATGTAATCTAGCTGCTCCATTTAATTTTACAATAGTTATTGCATAACATTTCCTGAAATTTTCCAACTAATAATAAATAGCCTCGGCTGAACCTAAAGCAGTTTTGCATCAGCAGCTTTTGGTTTGTCCTTCCGTTTTTGGTTGTCTTTCCTAATGTGGACAAAGTAGGCATGTGTAAGACGTGGAATGTCCAGATGTATTCAACATTGAAGGCTCGGCTATCAAAATATACACAAATATAATGCTTTTTATTATCACATGTACCTTTTACAGATTCATGCTTAATTAAGTCTACAATGAAACGCTGATACACAGAAACAATCCATAAATCTTTCAGTTAGCTCTGCAGTTATAAAATGGGTATGTAAAGCAGTACTGAATGGATTTTATTTATGCAGTCTTTACAAGCCTCTGTGCCTGCATAGCAGAAAAACATTAGGAAGTTATATTAAGTGCTGCATTTATCAGTCCTACAAAATATAATCTAAAATTTATCTTAACTTGTAGACAGAACTGTAATGGCATGTTACTGTATTATGTATCTCTATATCTTTGTTTTTCTGTAGCAATGTTTATAAAGGAGTAAAGGTGTTTGAGAATACAAATTGGCCATTCACTTCTGATGTATAAAATCATGTATTGTTTTATATATCATATCTCACTGCTATAAGATAGAATATCCATCTAGAAAGTGCATATAAAATGTTTTTTGGAAACATACTAGAAAATGCACAGTAAACTACTATATCTATGTGTGTGTGTATATAAACATTTAGGGGCAGATTCACTTCGAGTGAAGGATTCGAATGAAAAAAACTTCGAATTTCGAAGTTTTTTTTGGGTACTTCGACCATCGAATTGGTTAAATTCGTTCGAATTCGATCGAAATCGAACGAAATCGAACGATTCAAGGTAAAAATCGTTCGACTATTCGACCATTCGATAGTCGAAGTACTTTCCCTTTAAAAAAAAATTCGACCCCCTACTTCGGCAGATAAAACCTACCGAAGTCAATGTTAGCCTATGGGGAAGGTCCCCATAGGCTTGCTAAGCTTTTTTTGATCGAAGGATATTCATTAGATCGTTTGATTAAAATCCTTCGAATCGTTCGATTCGAAGGATTTAATCGTTCGATCGAACGAAAAATCCTTCGATCGTTCGATCGAACGTTTAGCGCTAAATCCTTCGACTTCGATATTCGAAGTCGAAGGATTTCAATTCGAGGGTCGAATTTCGAAGTATTTTTAACTTCGAAATTCGACCCTTAGTGAATCTGCCCCTTATTGTTTACTAGTATTTTACTACTGCTACTTTACTTCTTATGATCATTATTTATTATATTTAGTAACAACTATTTATAAAGCACCGACATATTCAGCAGTGCTGTACAACAGACGGTTGACTGAATCAAAGGACAGAATAAGAGGACAGAAGGTGTTGGGAGGAACAAGATAATGATAGATGGGCATGCTAGAGTTTAAAGGCACAGACCGGAAGAAAAAGGATACATCTAAACATCTTCATGTGGGTTAATGGGTTAATGATTTGCTAAATAGTAAATAATTTAATAATACTTTTATACAATTACAGAGCCATAGCACCCTACTGTGTGTGTGTGTGTATATATATATATATATATATATATATATATATATATATATATATATATATATATATATATATATATATATATATATATAATATGAATGATCACAGTAGTACGTTTGTCAGTATATTCCCCTTGTAAGCAAGGAATGTTTGTTGCAAAGCAAAACTTTTATGGTTTGATCAAATTGTTGGTGTTGAGATTGGTAAGAAAAAATAAACTTTTAAGTCATTCAAGTTAGCTGGGACAGCTGAAACTCGTATTGGGTACAAGGAGGCCAATAAAGCATGCAAAAAAGCTATCAAACAAGCTAAAATAAAGAAAGAAAAGGGTAATGCAGTAAGGAGTTAAACAAATCCTAAATTAATGTCTAAATATGTAAATAGTAAAAAATAATGAAGCAAGAATGGGTGGGACACTTAATATCAGAGGTGGTTCCATTGTTTGATAAGAACAGGGAAAAAGCAAAGTTTCTGACAAGATGATATTCATCCCAGTGTTTTAAACAAGTTTAGCTGTGTGATTGCTAAACATCTAAGCTTCATTTTTCAGAATTCAGAAGATAAAGAACTAAAAAACACTGGTACAAAAATGTGCACAATTTGTCTATTTGAATTGGTTCTTTTTGTAGCTTAGCAGAAATCTGGAGCACTTGGACATAGGGGCAGATTTATCAAAACTAGTTTTTTTTTATAATTCAAAAAATGTAAAAATCAAATGTGCACTTATGTATGATAAAAACATGATTACTTAAAGACCTGAAAATAAATTGATCATTAATCAATTCATTATCCTGATCATTAATGTATACTGAAGATGTATAAACGAATCATAATAAATAGTAACTGATATTTCATCCTAAAGATATTAAATTAATAACTATAATCAATATATGCAGTTGTCTGCCACTATTCCCATTAGTAATGTAAACCTCACCAAAAAAGGCAAACTAAGAATAGCCAAATATGAAAAAACACACTAAATGTAATTTTATATAATTTTTAAAATATAAGTTAATACTTTAAAAATCACAGTCCTTATTAGTGTCAAAAGGCTCCAAGACTATATGTATAGTCAGGAAATATAATGCAGAGTCAATAATTTACTAAGGCAGATATAAGGAAATGTTTGCCTTAAACAACATCTGTGTTATTAGCCTGAGACAACATCTGTGTTATTTAATACTGTGTAGAGTAAATGATATAGCACCTTATCCAAATGATCAATGTCTTCTTGTCATATAAATGAAAGCTTGTGTGAATGACGGTTATGGCAATCCTCTCCTTTTACATTCTAGTTCAGCTTTAGTGTTCCTCTAATGACTACACAATTTGTCCATTTTTTGCTTCCTTTTATTGTCACCAAAACAATTCTTTATGGATCACATCACAAATCTTAGCCACCCCCCCTGATTAATATCACTCACAACTGATCCCACAGGCCAGTGCTCCTGTTTGCTTAGTGTTGTACTGGCCCAGGGTATTTCTATAGGAGCTCATTCACCAAAATCTTCTTCTGTTTCTTTCTTTTTTTGGGCCTGGGCAAGCAAATGCACAGTAGAGTAAAAAAAAACTGTCTTTTTGTATCTATGTTCTGCTTTTCACGACATGATATGCAGGGGAGACAGATGAAGCCAAAGAAATGGTGGCAATGTGCTTCTACGGAAATACTCTGGGCTGGTGCAAAACGAGAAGGAGCATCAGACTGGGGTATCAGGTAAGCAATATTCACTGGGTAGTGCCAAACATTTTGGCACCCCCCCCCCCTTTATTATACCTTTAGTTTTCCTTTAATAGTTTCTACCTGGACACTGGACACAGTGGGTGGGTAAGTAGGTTTCCCCAAACATAGTAGGGTGGAGGTCCTAACTATTCTCCTTGATTCTCTCTAGGGACCTTGTATAGCAGCTTTTCTTTAAATTAGTGATGGGCAAATAAATTAGCCAGGTGCAAATTCTAGGCGAATTTCCATGTTTTGCTGCAGGTGAATAAATTCACGAAACTGCTGTGAAAAGTAACCGGCAAAAAATCTGCTGCGTTGGAAAAATTTGGGCACGCATCAGAACAGTCGGGCGCATAAACATTGACGTGTGTTCAAATTATTCGGACACTCATTTTTTATTGCATTTGGCCAAACTAGGCGCACACATATAAATTGTCGCGAGCATTGCCATTTTGCAGACAAATTCGCCCATCACTACTTTAAACTGCAAAAGGGGAATAGAAAAACCATCTGCACACACTTCTTATAAGCCATAAGCCTTGGTGCTAGCAGATCAATTATTCACCTATCCAAAGTAAGACTGATGCACACCTAGAATCACAGTTGCTTTATTCAGTCAACAATCCATCCTCTAAAAGTAAATCATGACTTCAGAAATCTGACCTGCATTCTAAAATATAGAATAAATTAACAATATTCATTTAACACACCAGGATATCACAGTATCCAAGTTTTTGGTGATCTGAATAATAACATGCACTCCCAATCACCATCTCTCCTGGGTTCTGCAAACAAATCAATTGTATTGTATATATTGTATAATTGTATTCTTTAGTATTTTGTTTCTTGCCTACATAGGCTAAACCACAGGGGCATGTGAACAGATAAATAGCATGCATGTAATCCAGTCTCTGGAACTAATATTTTTGCCAAATGTGGCTTCTATATGCAATTCTTCATACTCCGCTCTCATATTTGTGGCGGCCATTTTTATGGATGCAAGGACTCCACTTTTTTTATTTGATGATAACCCACTGGATGTGTTTCATGATAATATTTTTTAATTTCTTTCCACACTTATAACTACAAATCAACTTTGTTTTTACAACTTTGGAAAGGGTTTTGCCTTTTATACTATGCCCCAATGTTGGTTGACTGCATTTTTCATAAATGAATTGTTCTATTTATCACTCATCACTAGTTGTTTCGCTTCTGTGCTTAATAATGTTAAATCCAAAACTACCTTTGATACCCACATTTTAAGTAATGGTCATACAGTCCTAGCAGTTGCAACTCATAAATATCATGCTATAATTATTTGCACAGCAGTATGCAAAAAAGAATCTCTTACTGCTATGAAGATGTGCAATATAATTTATAATATAAAACTTGCCTTCATGTGAAGAGAATGTATCCTGCGATTGTCTATTCTAATAATGTTCCATTGTCTGCAATAATTGAATATAATGTAAGAGCAGGGCCACATGGCCAATCTACTGTGGGATAAGACTTTTTAATTCAAGAATATCCTATTTGTCCAGTCCCATTCTGCCTTCACAAGATCCATAAAATCGGTTCTAACCAACGTTAAAGACCAACAGTCTCCTCTAGAAGCAGTATTATTACAGCTGATACGTTTTTGGATAGTGATGGGTGAATTTATTCAGCAGACACATTTGCACGATTCGAAGCCGGCGAATAAATTCGCAAAACGGCCGCGAAAGTCCGCTGCCGAAAATTTTTAAAAAACGGATGTTGGCGTCAAAAATGAGATGCTGGCGCCATTTCATTAATTTTTTTCGCCGTTTTGCGAATGTCGCTGGAAATTCACTAATTTTTTTGGCAAAGCGAAATGGCACAAATTCGCCCATCACTATTTTTGGATTATTATTTATAAGGAAATATTTAGTCTCTACCGTACTACAGGTATGGGACCTGTTTTCAGAATGCTCGGGACCTGAGGTTTTCTTGATAGTGGATCTTTCCGTAATTTGGGTCTTCATACCTAAAACCTACTAGACAATCAGGGAAATTTTAAATAAACCCAATAGCCTATTTTTGCTTCCAATAAGGATTAATTATATCTTAGTTGGGCTCAAGTAGAAGCTGTTTTCTAATAACAAAAAAAGGAAATGTTTTTTCCATTATCGTATAAAATGGAGACTGTGGGAGACAGTCTTTCCATAGTTCAGGGCTTTCTGGATAACAGGTTTCCAAATAATGGATCCCATACCTGTATTTGAAGGACAAATGTCATCTGATACAGATTTCATGAGTTTTTTTCATTTCATGTCTGATGTACCATTTATTTTGACCAGTATGGATGTGTGTAACCTGTATATACTAACTCCACATACAAATATGTTGACTATTAAATAAATCTGAAGTATCTGATGGGCCAGTAATGAGTTTCTTATGCTAATTATTGGAATTATGCTTAAATAATTATAACATAGTTATTCTTAGTTTGAAAACCAATAGTGTTTCCAGATGGAGTCCCTAATGGCACCGCCCTAAGCAAATCATTGTTTGTCACTGTGTCAGCAGTCTTACATTATTTAGCAACTGTGACCATTTGTTTGGTAACTATTTGCACCACACTGCTGAGTTAACCATGTTATGATTGAGGATCTGCTCTTTGAGTAAGGTGTCTGGAAAACTAGCAGAGACTGGGGCAGGATGCAGTTAACAAATGTGTAACACTTGTCTGTACCTCCCACTGAGAGAACCATTTTGCTGGGTGCTGATAATGCACAACATCTGTAAAACCTGGCAAGCTATAAAATGACTAAATTTGATGAATACAAAATTTAATAACTTGTTGTCATTGGGGGCCTCAATTATACACACTTTAGCATAGCAACAAATTCTCCATTTGCTAATAAAGCAGTGTGAACAGTTATTAGTATTTGCTATTGGCAGTCAGCTAAACGAAGGAAAGCATTGCAGAATGTTTACTCATGTGATCAGCTTCTTGATTTCAAGAGAGAGAAAATCTGGGTATCACAAAACCTTTTTTTTAAAAAAAAAAAAAAGCAATAAACAGCTTTGTCCTTTAATATTTGCTTTCTCCTCACTCTCCTGTCCGTGAAAAATGTCAGTTAACGTTGGACATCTCAGTTTTTAGACTAGTTTTTCTATTGCATATAATTTTAATGCAAGTTAAAAATAAGTTGTCATAAGGGCTCATTTACAATCCAAAACAAGCACTTGGGGGCACATTTACTAAGAGTCAAAGTGAATTTTCGAATTAAAAAACTTCGAATTTCAAAGTATTTTTTGTGTACTTCGACCATCGAATAGGCCAAATTCGACTTCAACTTCGATTTGAATAGAAAATACTTTGAATATTCGAAAATCGAAGTACTGTCTCTTTAAAAAACTTCGACTTCCACTTTAAACCTGCCGTATTGCTATGTTAGCCAATGGGGACCTCCTAGAACCTATAGCCAAATTTGGCTACGTTCGAAACGTTCGATTCAAACGGTTTCACCGAATGCTTGAAAAATTTTACTTTGACCGAAAACAGCCCAAAAAATTGAAAAAGAAAAGTTCGACTATCGAATTTGGCCTATTCGATGGTCGAGTTTCGACGTTTTTTAACTTCGAAATTCGACCCTTGATAAATCTGCCCCTTGGTGTAATTGTAATTTTACCCACAATTCAATGTCAAAATGATGTCTGCTGACCAACTCTATGGAAGTGCAAAGCTTAATTGACCTTGAATTAATGTTTTTTTATACAATTGACTTGTGTATCAATAATATTTATTTATTGTATTGCAAATGCAATGTGGAAGCAAAAGTTGGTGTTTGTCTGTATTAAGTCCTTTTCACTCCTATTTATATAGTATTTTATAGCACCCTTCTATACCCGATGTAGCGTCTCAAACACAAAGAGGCCTATTTGAATTCATGAGGTTTTAGAGGTTTTTTATACCACAAATAAACTCACATTTTTGAAAAAAAACCCACAAATGTCTTATTTAACATTCTATATATCTTCAGGGCGACAATCTCCCCGAACTGTCTTCCTCTACCTTCCCGCTGGCTATAATAAAAAATCACCAGAGGGAAGACACTTGCGGCACTTTGTTTTCCAAAGTCACCCGAAGTTTTGACTGCAGGAAAATGAAGCGCCGCGAGTGCCATCCCACTGGCGATTTTTCATTCTAGCTGGCAGGAAGGTAGGGGAAGGCAGTTTGGGGAGATTGTCACCCTGAAGAAGAGGCGATTTCTCAAGAGGGGGGACTAATCTCCCCGAATCTGCCCGTGTGCCCTTACCCTTAACATTGACTATTGTTTCTCTCCAATAAAATGTAAAACTTGTAGAGAATTTTTAGGGCATACAGTGCATAAATCTTTATACTGAACATGGCTTTGTTTTTTCAAATAATTTCATACTGTTTTATTTTCAGCCTTGCACTGTAGTGTGAGCATTTAAATTATTTTATCAATATTCCTCCAATGTATTTGGTAGTTTACATCACAACAGTATAGTAATACAGCTTGCCAGTAAGAAGGATGATTACCAGGCCAAAGGTCAACTGAAAGTGGGGAATAAGGAGGTAGTAAGGCTCTTGAGAGTAAAAATTAACTCTTTAGACTCTTTAGGCAGCAGAGGAACTGGTGGGTCAGACAAGAGTGCATATCAGACAGGGACAGTTCAGGTGTGGCAGCAGAGGCTTGTACTCAGGGACAGACTAAATAGTCAGTAAACCAGAACATTAATAGAACTAACAAAGTACCCATGCAATCAAGTGTAGTAGGACTCATTTGTGTTATCCATGCCAATGCACTTGGACAATGGAGTCATCCAGCAGTGGCATTGTCTGATTGTTCTGATATGCACTCTTGTCTGACCCACCAGTTCCTCTGCTGCCTAAAGAGTCTAAAGAGTTCATTTCTCATATGAGAAAGTTCATTTCTCATATGAGAAAGGCCATTGGAGTCTGTGATGGAAAATGTGTCCCTACAGCTAGTATAAGCCAGCACTGCTTTTTGTTTAAAATAATATTACAAATGCAGAGACTCTGAGGGTTAGATATCTCCACAGTCGATTTAGTGAGCCCTGGGTGTAATATCCCTCCCTGAATGTTAATTTAATGTTAATTTTATCTGGTTCATGTTTGCCCAGTGGGTGGCAGTGTTTAATATCTTAAAAGGGAAGGCGCACATGCTCAGCGATCCCACCTTGCGGGGAGGTTCGTACAGGACTGGGTCTGAGCTGGTGACTGGCCCTGGGTGGGGAAAGTTTAGTTAGTGATATAAGTTAGGTTATAGTTGTTCTAGGAGGCAGTGTTTTAGTGAGCAGCTTTCTGGCTCCAACAAGGAGAATATTTAAGGTTAGCACCCTTGTTATGATCAAGCCGCCAGACAGGGACAGGATGAGGTCAGGAGCAAGGAAAGTGCCAAGGAGCAAGATACCCAGTGGGATCCCTAGTGCTGGGGAGGAGTCACCAAAACTGTACTACCCCATAAGAGGGACCTATTTGCAAAAAATGTGAAGGTTTCTCACTGACTGAACTGAATGTGATTGAAAAGTCTGAAATTGGACCATTGTGATACAGCTAAACTTCCTGTCTTGTTCAACAAATAAGTTATTTGGTTTGAAGCAACCCCTGGACTGCTGTTATTTTCAAGCTGGTTGATCTTGTACAAGAATCCAAGCCAGGATCCACCTGAGGGTAAGGGCTGTAACACACTGCAGGGACTTGCTAACAACCCAAGGGTGCAGGGCGCACTGGCAGCAAGTCACACTACTCAAACATATATCTCAGACTCACCTATGGGTGTACTACACATATTTAAATAATTCACATGGAAATATATTAATTAAAGGGATTACAATTAACACTAGTTTGTTAAATGTGTATTTAAGGTAAGACTGTAGTGCTGCTCGCTTCCCAAAATAAACATGGGTCTTAAAGGGAAACTATCACCCTGAAAATTGAAGGACTTAACAGGCCATTCCTATGTATGTGGCACGAAGGTAATATATTCTTCCAGAATGCTCTAAAAATCAGCTTTGCTGCTTAAGTTTCTCATTGATCTGAATCTGCCCCAATGTTGGTTATGTTTTCACAGTTTGCCTTTATGTTATGAAACCCTTTTTTACTATCATACACCTAAGTTTAAAAATTAATCTGAAAATAACACAGGACTCTCCAAATAGGTGCAAGATGTTTGCTCATTTTGTGGCAGCACAGTGCCCACATGCTAAATCCTTGAAAAACAGGAGATGGAGGGTCTTGTAATGTACATGTTGTGTGATCAGGAGCTTTAACTTAAAAGCATAAGGTCACTAGCTGTGCCAAGCTAGCACTTATAATAAGAAAACTGCTGAGAAGTCCTGGAGTCAAGTGTTCCTACTCATAGGACAGTAGCTTCCAACAATTTAGAAGTTGATTTTGGGCCATGCTCCTGATCTACTCCATGGCCATGCTCTAGTAACTATGTTACTTTGCAATCACCTGAACACCACCCTTGTTGGTAAACACCATCCCTTCTGCAGCATGCTTCCCTGGACCGCCCTAGACTGTTGGTATGTAGGCAAAAATTAACATAAAATTGTATGTATGGTCTGAGCGTATAAGGCCAGTCCTAACTAATATTAAAAATTAATTTAATATTCCCAAACATCTTAAAATATATTATATATAAACTATGCTATTATGTATGTATACAGTATACTCACGGTAATAACTGCATACTAGAATTGTTTTGCATCTGATATTAAACAAAGAATATACATTTAAAAATCATATTAAATAAGGTACAAAGATTACAAATTAGGTTACAAATTACTCAACAAAAGGCTTTAGACATTCTCATTTGCTTTACATGTCAGCATGTAGGATTTTTAAATTGATGTCAGATTATAAAAAGTATTCCTTTTTTTCTTTTGTATAGCTGTAGGTTTGCGTAAGAGAGGCATATGGTGGTTTTGCCACCTTGAAAGTAGTTTGGTATATTCTATGAAAGTGCATATGCATAAAATGCTACTGTCCTACTTTAGGTGAGAGAAGCTCTAAAGGACAGAGCACTTTAGATAGATTCGCATAATCCTGTCTGAATTGTTTGGCAGGTGCAGGGTCGCAAACAGCTGTTAGAAGCTTTAACTTGATTTTGCATGCAACAAAATGATCATATTTGTCTTCTCGTAACTTCTATTTAAAATTAAAAAGGTTATTAATAAGACAGAAGTGTAATTGCAAAGGCCAAATGTTAATGCAATATGTTGTGATATGGTACACAGAGCATTATTCAATTTTTTTTTAAAAAAGCCCCAAATACAGGTACCTCCCCCTATACTAACCAGCATGAATAGGCTCCGATTCTGCTAATACACGTGGGTCTCCCAGTGGGTGTGATCAATCTGAATTCTGGAAAAACTTCCGCTTTCTTCCACCTTCATCTTTGTTTTACCCAATCAGCAATATAAACTTTCTGAAGACATTGCCATTAAATATACCAGATTCTTATCTGAGCAGGAACGTGATAAGCCTTGATGTAATTGGGCAGCGACAAGCTGAGATGCTGAGCCCCTGGCAGGGATTTGCAAACTGTGAATATCTATATTTTTATACAAACAGAGAGTGCCACAGTACTCTCAGCATTATTTTTCCTTCTTCTCAGAAATGGTCAGCAGTGTCATATCAGAGAGAGGATCAACGTCGCCACCTGGTCAGTCAGGAAAGCTGGTTTGAATACTGCATCTCTGGTTTGGCATGCACTTGTCCATGGTTGGAGATGGCACTGTACCTTGTTCACCCTTTGTCACTTTAGGTTTTGATGTTTGGCATTCCAGAGGACAGGAAAATCCAGTGACCCGAGCTGTAAAGTCCAACAACTCTATTGAAGCAGGAGGTTTCGTCTGCCACTGCCAGACAAGCTGCTACAGTCCAATGCTGCCAACTCATTCCATCCTGCAGGAAAAATCATTTAGCTGGGTTTTCCTTGTTGAAGAAATCTACCTACTATATCTTCTAGTGCATCCAGTTGAAAAAAAAGTGCACTGAAAATAGTCCTTTAAGAAATCTGACAGAGAGAATTACAATTCAAAAATGCACGCAGTGAAAGTGTTTTGCATTTCATTTAAATGCATGAACACAACTGAATCTATGCAGGCAACAGCACATAAGATCTATCTGTCTCTATTGAACTCTTATGAATCTGAAGCCCTGGCTGGGAGAGAAACAGGAGGAGGGAGATGGGAGGTGCTGAAGGGGGATTTTCTCTGCTTATGAATACAATAACTAAGGCTCATTCTCTAAACAGGGATTTCAAAGACCCTTTGACAATCTCAAGTTGTATGATTTAGCAGACAGCAAATCCTGCACAAAAGGAAGATTCAGAGGCCAGAGAAGAGGAAACTGCTGATCATTTTTGCAGCAAACACTGAATCAGGTCAACTCTCTACCTGCACAGTCTTCATGTTTCTGTTTTCCAATTCAGACAGTGCCTTGTCTGCTGGCTCTGTGAAGCCAGCCAAGGCATTATATGCAGTTCCTAACATACAAACTGAAGCACGTTGATATTATTTTTGTTTTTATTAGTGTCCATCTGTTTTATTTGGAACAGAACATTGTTAGTGGCATTTTGAAGAAAGACATGAATACAGCTGCTATCAACAGGACATGTTTGGGATCAACTGTTGCTTATTTTAAAGGGGAATTATATTGTTAAAATGAAAATGTAAGTTGTAACCCTATATATGCTGAGATTGTTTTATTCACCAATATTCTGATTTTGGCATTGACAGATATCTGTCAAAATGATATACTTAATATTGGTACATATTAGGGAACAATAGTACAATACAGGTATGAGACCTGTTATCCAGAATTCTCGAGACCTGGGGGTTTTCTGGATAATGGATCTTTCCATAATTTAGATCTTCGTACCTTAATTATACCAGAAAAAAGCAAATAAACATTAAATAAACCCAATAGGCTGGTTTCTCTTCCAATAAGGATTAATTTTATCTTAGTTTGGATGAAGTACATACTGTTTTATTTTTACAAAGAAAATTTTTTGGATTATTTGGATAAAAGTAAGTGTATGGGAGACAACCTTTCTGTAATTCTAGATAACAATTTTCCGGACTACGGATCCCATACCTGTATATAAAAAATACACTGCATCAAGATTAATTTACAAATGTTAAGAAATAAAATATTAAAGAGTCCATAATCTATTTAGCTTACAAATAGGTCAGCAGCTGGGTAACTTTTAGACAGCAGTAAGGTAATAGATATGCCACATTGGATTGTCACTTCCATAGAGGTGGTTGGTAGCAGAAGACACTGGTTTCCTATTGATGGAGGTCCATAGAAGTCCTGAATATTAAAAACACAGCCCTATATCCCCCCCCATGAGATGGTTCATTGGCCTAAGATGATCCTTTATGATAGGCATACGTCTACCATTAAACATGTTCTGGTAATGCAAGATGCCCTCAATACATAACCTTCGGGTACTCTGCACACACCAAAGTTCATAGTATAGGTGCGCATCCCCAAGTTTCCTCTGTTGACTTTTCCAAGGAAGTTCCTACAAAAGACAGGACTTCCATAACTTTAAAAAAACCTTTATTGCAGTCACTAGCACTGAGCTGTCCATTTGAATGAAATACAAGATCCTCTAACACAGCAGAGCCTGTCCTCATTAAAATAGTGGCAATAAAACAAATGCTGGCAAATGTATTGGAATATTTAGTGCAAATTTATTTCCATATTTGACTTTCAGAAGAAAGACATTCTATGGGGTTTACAATAGAAAACTCTGGCTACTATGTTTGCTTGAAGAGGTCACTCATACCTCCATTCTTATATAAAGCTGATTGTAACTATTTTTGAAGCAGCATTACTTTTTTTCAAAAGTCCAGAGTTAAGGTAATTACTTTAACACCGTTAAATTCCAATTGCATGGGGGGGTAACAGAGGTTATACTAATTATTACGAACAACCAACCCAACCCCAATTTCAATAATTCATAGAATTTAACAATGTAACATTTTGTCCCATTAGTGGGACAATTTCAGCCATACCCCAGATCTGCCCTTGCCCCATTAATTTCTTCAGAGACTAATTTCTTCAATGATCCATTAAAAATCCCACCCGCTTTCTAACAAGCAATGCTGCAACATTTTACCAATATTATTTGCCACTCAGGAAAGGTAAGAAAATCAAAAGGGTGCATAACTTACTAGTAAGGACTAGTAACATAAATGGGAAAAAGTTTCAGTGTGAATGGGCAATGGTTTGCAAAATACAGAGACACCAATGCTTAACTGAATAGCAAAGAAGCTGGCAAAAACTAGGAAAACTATAGAGCCTGACTATCTGCTTTAACCCTGCCTTTTACCTTAGTGAAAAACACATTCAGCAAAGTAGCTGGGGTAGAACAATTCTTTAACATGTGGTCTACCTATACCCTACACTTTCCTTCCCACACAACACATCTAATAATTTATGTTGCTACATCACATGGAAACAGAAAAACCTAATGAATATGTACTTAATCCACTAATATTAGCTATGGGACATGATATCAGGCATGGACTGAGCATGCCCCTACTATCCATCTACATCTATCATAATGTTGTCTTTGTTGTTGTCTGTATTATAATTTTGCCATAAACGTATTTGCCCAATGCTTTTACATTATGGGGGTTATTTACTAAACTCCGAATGCAAAAATCACAAAAAAATTGTGTTTTTTTTTTATAAAATCGGACTTTTAAAAAAATCACTAATTTTTTAGAATTAATTAAACCCCGAGGTTAGAAAAGTCTGTGCGCTGGGTTTCGGGCCAATATCCTGAAGTTTTCTGAGTTTTTGGGTGAAAATTAAGAAAAAAACGTGAAAATCGGATGAAAAAGTCCCAAAAATTCGCAAAAATCAGATTTTTATCCGCAAAGCAAATTTTCGGGAAAGTTTAATAATAAATACGCGTAAAAAGCCCGAGCGGTTTTGATTGTAGCAGAAAATATTGAGATAAAGTCAGACTTTGATAAATCACCCCCTATGTATCTGAGCCCCCTTGTTCCTCTATGAGGAGGCTGCTATATGTGTGCAGAAGTAGTTTGTTAGCATTAGAAACTTGATGATAAGGGACAGTCGGGTTGGCAAAACAGTTAAGTAACAATTGCTCACAAAAGCAGAGTTATCAGCGATAAATGATCAACAACACCGATAAGCAAAGTTTAATGTACATATATTTTCAATAGTGTCAGTATCACTTTAATGAAGCAACAGATAATTAATGTCAACACTTTGACTGGTCCTGTATAGTAAAGTTGGTCCATTAAGTTTATTTACATAGTTTAATACTGAAACGATACCCTTTTTTGCATTGTCATCCTAGGAAACCAAGCTGGACCACTTATACTGTAACTGGTTATTTATAAGTGGTGTCACTGACGCTTTAAGATCATGTTGATGAAAAAAGAAATATAAACTATCCGAAGACTCTTGTATACACCATTTAGAATACTTCTTTGAAAAGATAAAGTTGATAATCCACTACCTGTCCTCAGTAAGCGCACAGTTTATAAGCAGTAGACATTACGTGGGTAAACCTAATTTTTTTTTTTTGTAGACTAAGATCAGACTAGACGCTAGTCTGAAATCTGATATACAGATGACTGCTATCATGGCAAGCTTTGCATCATCCCGAAATCTGATGTATGCTCCAGAAATGAAGACCTGATGCACATGCCCATGCACGGCCTAGGCAATTATAGACAGTGAAGAGGATGGGAGCATGTGACATCAAGGAAGTGCAGAAATTAAAGTGAAACTGATTGATGTGCCTCAGACATAGAGACAGAGAAGGTAACATATAATTGACAGCTAGGGATGTAGCGAACGTCGGGAAAAAAAGTTCGCGAACATATTCGCGAACTTGCGCAAAAATGCGGGCGGTTCGCGAACGGTTCGCAAACCCCATAGACTTCAATGGGAAGGCGAACTTTAACATCTAAAAAAGACATTTCTGGCCAGAAAAATGATTTTAAAGTTGTTTAAAGGGTGCAACGACCTGGACAGTGGCATGCCAGAGGGGGATCAAGGGCAAAAATGTATCTGAAAAATCTGCCTGTGTGTGCTTGGAAGAGATAGTGTAGGGGGAGAGCTGTTAGTGATTTCAGGGACAGATGATAGTAAGTTTGCTGGCTAGTAATCTGCTTGATACTGCTCTGTATTGGAACAAAAAAATAAATAAAAGCAGTCCTTACAAGGACTACTGTTATTGCAGCAGTCAGCAGATGAGATCAGAAGCAGGACAGCTGCCCACTGCAGCTACATACAGAGCACTGCAGTAGAAGGTAGATTACTAGCCAGCAAAGCTACCTAAGCTTAAATGTCCCTCAAACCCCTGCAGACTTCTGTCCCTCCAATAACAGAGCAGTATCAAAACGATTACTAGCCAGCAAACTTTCAACTGTCCCTGAAATCACTAACAGGCAGCAGCTCTCTCCCTACACTATCTCTTCAGCACACACAGGCAGAGTGAAAAAACGCTGCAGGGCTTCGGTTTTTATAGGGAAGGGGAGTGGTCCAGGGGAGAGCTTCCTGATTGGCTGCCATGTACCTGCTGGTCTGGGGTGAGAGGGCAAAAAAAAGCGCCAACAATGGCGAACCCAAAATGGCGAACGTCGCGCGACGTTCGCGAACTTCCGGCGAGCGCGAACACCCGATGTTCGCGCGAACAAGTTCGCCGGCGAACAGTTCGCGCCATCTCTATTGACAGCTGATATTTTTAAATTAGTTTATGAATGTTTTAATTAAAAAGAATTTGGGTTTCATGTTTAATTTAAAAAGGACTTTTATTATACAGATATGATGTCTCTGTGACAGGTCCACTTTAATAACCAAAAAAAGATGAAGGAGATCATCTCGCAAATTCCCATAGATGCAGAGGGCATATCCTCCCAACACATTTTAATGGACAGGCATAGGAATATTACTAAATCACATACAGATATGGGATAATTATCTGTAAACCCTTTATCTAGAAAGCTCCAAATTAAGGGAAGGCCATCTTCCATAGGGGCAAATTCACTAAGATCCGAAGTTGCACCAGCGCCAACTTCGCCAGGCGTAGTTTCGCCAGCGCTATGCAAATTCACTAAAATGTGAAGTTGCGCTCAGGGAGGCGAGGAAGTTGTGCTACCGTTACTTTGTCAGGCAAAGCAAAGTTACGCTAGTGATGCCTAATTTGCATATGGCGTGAAGTTAAAATATAATGGACGTATATGCTGCAGCAGTAACTACATTACACTACACAAGCCCTGGAAACCTAAAAAATAAAATAAAGGTGTTCTATTGCCCTATACATGTGCCCACTGTATTGTTGAGTTGCCATATGTTAGGAAATGTAGGGGGGGAAAGTTACGTTATCACCCTTAAAAAAGTAAAAGACTAGACTTTTTGGGACTTAGAAAAAATTTCAACTATTTTTGGACAAACGCATATCTATTGTATTGAACTTCGCCTGGTCTGACGTGGCGAAGTAAAGTCTGGTGCAAGAGGTAAAGCTCAGTAAAATGCGTGAATTAGTGAATTAGTGTAGTTACGTCCCTTCGCCATAGCGCAACTTTGCCTGATGTAAGGGTGTGAAGTAGCGCTAGAGTAGGTCCATTTTGCTAGCGAATTTACGCCAGCACCTGTTAGTAAATCGGCAAAGTAACGAAATTACGTTACGCTGGCGAATTTGCGCTAGCATTAGCCACTTCGCGCTTTAGTAAATTTGCCCCATAGACTCCATTTTAATCAAACAATTAATTTTTTTTAAAAATGATTTCCTTTTTCACTGTAATAATAAAACAATATCTAATTCTTAATACAAACTAAGATATAATGGATCCGTATTGAAGGCAATTGGGTTTAATTAATGTTAAAGATATTTTTTTAGTAGACATGAGGTATGGAGACCCTTATCCAGAAAATCCCAGGTCCCATACCTGTACTACACTTCTCTAATAATGTGATCAATATATCCAATATGATATTTATTCCTTAGACACATATAAAGTGGTTTCATACATATCAGTAGGAAAACATTTTAAGCATTTGGTTGGTTTTGCCTAGAATGCTATAAAGACATTTAAGACAGATTCAGTATAAGATACAATAGCTCTTAGCCAGCTGCAGAGCTTACTGAGAAGTCGCCCATTGCTGGCAAGCACTGAAAGTGTACGTTTTGTCTATTGAAGGGGAAAAAATGATCTCATTGACATAAACCTTGGAAATGTATAGAAACTACTGAAAAGCAAGATAATGAGGGACAGCTGTTGCATTACTAAAAAAAACTTAGCTTGCCTAAGATCAAACATTATTATATGTCATAGCTAAAATGCATTAGCATGTTAGGATCATCAGAAATGATAAAGCCATAGCAAATGTATAGCAGCTGTCCTAGCCCACCAGAATGCATTTTGAATAATTCAATCTATGGACAAAACAAGCCAAAACATCAGCATATTCCTTTTTAGTTTAGCTTTCTAAAGCATAAATAGCTATTGATTCGGCCTTTGCTCTCATTTTAAATGGAAGACAAGAACAGATGTCTGCGTTTTCCTTGGAAAAGTAAAAAACCCATTTAAACACTAAAGCCTTGATAAGTCAGCCTCGGTTATAAACTATGTAATGCTATTACCAGAGAAAACTGGCAAAAGGAATGTAGGTAGAGCAAGGAAAGGCACCCATAAATGTTGCGATGACCACATTTTTCCAGAACATTCTGACATGCATATTAATTATAGTTCCCAAATTTCCATTCGATTTATCCATATATAAATCTAGCACAAATAATACAAAAGACCTGTCACAAATGATATTGCAGAGCAAGGTTTCAGAGCTAGGTTTCAGAACCTAGGTTCTAGGTTTCAGAAAATAATAACATAACTGCAATACAAACCTTAAAGGAACAATTCAGTGTCAAAATAAAACTGGGTAAATAGATAGGCTGTGCAAAATAAAAAACAAACAAACTAATATAGTTGGTTAGCAAGAAATCTAATCTATAAAGGCTGCAGTTACCAGATGTCTGACATAATAGCCAGATCACTACTTTCTGCTTTGCATCTCACTAACCTCTTAGTTAGTCAGTGACTTGAAGGTGGGCCACATGGGACATAACTGTTCAGTTGGTATGCTTTGGATTCTTAGCACGCAGGTCAGATTGAAAAGCAAAGTAACTGAACAGTTATGTTCCATGTGACCTCTTCAAGTCACTGATTGGTTACTGACTGGTAACAAGTTAGAGAGCTGCAAAGCAGGAAGTAGTGTGTTGGCTGTTACTCAAGACATACATTTTACATTTCAACTGTATTGAAAACATGAACGGGGAGAGACTGATTGGTCTCTTAAAAAAGGGGGAGTGGCTTTGCAAAAAGGCGTGAAAGTCAGCTATAAAAAGGCAAACATGCTGACCAGTCTTCATTCTTCACCGGCGGTCGAAGGGAGAGGATCGCTCTGGAAATGGCTGAAGAGGACTCCAGTGGCATCCTCCGCGACATCCTCCAACGGATCTAGGCAGAGTTGGGACATGAAGACATCCAGACGCTCCTTCAGCAGTGCCAGCATGCATCACCTACAACATCGGTGACATCACTTCCGGCTGCAGAACCTCCAGGATCACGGTCAGAGGAAGCTGCGTCATCTTTAGGAACCGCTTCTGACGTCGCCATTCAGCGCACCCAAGCCCAGCCAGGAAGGAGGAAGATCATTCCGACTAGGAAGGCTACCAAAGGAAAAAAAGCAGCGAAAGAAAAGAACACAGATGACGTCAGCTGTCTCCGCCAAAAAAAAAAAAAATCATTGCTGACCCAGCAGGAGTTTGGCCATTGGCTTCCCCCCCCACCATCACGAGCGAGTCCCACCGCTGTTGCAAGTGGTGGGAGGCTCCAACAAAACTGCTGTAATGCTTCAGGGCCCTTTCCTTCCACAGGACAGAGTGGGGGTCTGGCAGCCTCCAGCTCCTATGCCTATGTCGGCGTCGGCCTTCACAGCCACCCAGAGACGGGGGCCCTCCAGCTGTAACACTACAGGGCACCCGGTTCTGCCACCTGGTGGTAGAGGACGGCCCTCTCCACAACTGCCTTACACAGCACACCCCAGCCTGCAGATCTTATGTTACCTACCCCTCGGGAGTTGGAGAACCAAAGCATCCAAGTTATTGGTAACTATACCACCAATGATTTCCTAAAGTCTTTGTTGGCTATGTTAACCCCCGGTGCAGTGACAACACATATAAGCATGGGGGCTGCCTCTTCCCATGTAGCTGAAACTTCTTTTAGAGATTCAATTCTTTGTGATGCTACTCCTTTGGGTTTGCACTTGCCACAGTCCATGAAGGACAAAATCACAAAAGGAGAGTATGTGGACATGCTCTCACTTTTGCCTTCAACAAAAGATTTTTTAAGCAAACAAATTTTTTCTGATTCTGAAATGGATAGGCGCCGACCTGTGGCTAGGACATTCTCTAACTGGTTGCAAGCTTTCTGTATCTATTCTAATGTCTTGTGTAAGAAACACCCACAATTAGGTCCAGGTATATTTAAGCATATACACATTATCCTGGAAGCATATAAAGCCTACGGGGGTATTTCCTGGTTTTTGTATGATGATAAATTTAGACAAAAGATGTCCATTCAGAGTTCAATACCTTGGGGGCTCCAAGGATATTGACCTTTGGATGGGAATGCTAATTCCCAAATAGCCATTGGTTCCAGTACCTGGGAACAAAACCCCTACTAAATACAATGCTTGCTGGCCGTTCAATGAGTCAATATGCTGATTCCAATCGAACTGTAGATATAAACATGAGTGTGCGCATTGCGCTGGCAATCATCCTGCTTTTCGTTGTATCAAATGATTTGTCATAAAACCCAGTGGTAGAGACCCCAGTAAGTCTGATAACCCCAGTGAAGCTACCAGAAGTGTGCCAGTACCTAGAGCTATACCCAAAGCGCCAGATGGCATGCCTCTTAGAGAGGGATTTTGAAGTTGGCTTTTGGATACCATCAGCGGACCCTGTAACCCTCATATAATTTCCAAAGAGTTTAAAATCACTCAGTTTAAACTAAAACAGAAAAAATTGGGAAGGAAGTAGAATTGGGCAGAATAGGTGGCCCTTTCGAAGATCCTCCATTCGAGGATTTCAGGGTTTCACCTTTAAAGCTAGTACCTAAGAAGGAGCCAGGAAGCTATTGCTTGATTCACCATTAATCTTATCCTTTGGGGGCATCTGTCAATGGAATGGAATTGGTCAGGATTTATCTTCAGTTTCATATACAACTTTCGACCAAGCAATATAGTTAATTCAGGAATATGGTCATGGTTCATTGTTGGCTAAAAGCGACACCCAATCTGCGTTCAGGCTACTGCCAATACACCCTGGTTGTTACAAACTTTTAGGCTTTCACTACGAATGCATTTTCTATTTTGACAGCCTCCCGATGGGCTGTTTCCTTTCATGCTTTATTTTGAAGCAGTTGCTTCCTTTTAGCAATAGGTAGTTCAATGGGAAACAGGTTCTAAGGGTGTCATTCATTATTTAGATGATTTACTATTTGTAGGTCCTGCAGTTTCCATTTATGTGGATTTTTGTTAAGTACATTTACTTGGTTTGCAAAGAAATTTGGCATTCCGCTAGCTGCGGACAAGACCATATCCCCTACTACAACTTTGGAATTCATTGGTATTCAGATAGAAACTGTAAATCGTGAATTTTGCTTACCAGAAGTAAAAGTAGCTAAGCTTAGAAACATTATAAATTCTGCTTTAAAATAAAAAGATAGATAGGTCATCTGAATTTCGCTACGTGGGTTATTCCCATTGGCCGGGTCGTTAACAGAAGGCTCATTGCACTAACGTTGGGTCTAGACAAACCTAACTGGCTTTGAAAAAATCCCTCAGGTAGTTAAGGATGACCTTATCTTTGGCAGGAATTTCTTGAGAATTTCAATGGCATTACTTGTATTAGAATTGTATGAGAATGCAGTGATGAACCTGTATAGAGATGCGGCGGAGGGGCCAGGATCACCCCTGGGTATTGGGAGGGATGGCATTCATTTGGTTGATGGTAAATTAAAAATGATACTGCAAAAATTGAAAACTGATAAAGTTGGTAAAGGGACAACCCTGTGGCTTGGAAATAGCACTGAGCGGTCGCTTGCTCAGTATTAGCATATAGCCATTATCAGCAAGTCAGGCCCTGCCTTCCTGGCCCTTTCTTTATACACAGTGATGGATCATTTGTTACAAGATTTAAATTTGCTAAAATTCTTAAAGGAGCTATCAGTAAATTAGGTATACCACCTGACCACTATAACACACATTCTTTCCGCATTGGAGCTACCATGCAAGTCTCATTGATGGGTTTAGGGGAAGAGTTCATCAAAAAGCTAGGCAGATGGAACTCCTCTAGATATCAACTTTATGTTAGACCTTCCCTTGTTTAGTAAGTTTTATCTTCTTTTTCGTTTACAGTTTCTCCCCCATTGGTTTGGATTATTGGACACTCTTTTGTCCACAGAGCAAGAGATAGAGCACAACAGCGAACCTACACAACTAATTTAAGCATTAAAGATGTTAGAATTGTTTGGATGGGCATTCGAGACCTCAAATGGCCAGATTTATTACCAATAATTTTGCAAATGAAAGCTCGTTGGGGATTATTCTGATCCATTTATCTGGGAATGACATAGGAAAGGGCAGAAATATTGACTTAATTAGGAATATTAAAAGAGACCTTGCAAGGATCAAATTTATTTTTCCCAATACTGTGATAATATGGTCTGAAGTTATGCCTAGATTAGTCTGGCTTCAAGATGCAGGCTTTCATCCCCTTGAGAGATGCTGTAAAAAACATAATTTTGCTATTTCAAAATTTTCCAAAACAGTTCATATTATGGTTTATAGGCACTATGAGTTGCAACAAGGTGATGAAGGTTTGTATTGCTCTGACAGGGTACAGTTGTCACAGATGGGTTTTGCTGTTCTGAACATGGGTTTTCAAAATGCAATAGAGAGAGCTTTACATGTGTGGGGAATGGCCAAGGCCAATGTACTGGTTTAATTGGCCTTGACGTGGAGGTATGCCCCTGGCTAGGTGGTAAATAGGCGGGGCTTAAGGATAATTGTTATTAATTTTTAAGGTGGTCCGCTGCAAAGATCTGGTGCAGAGGCTGGCTGGGAAGATATGTATGAGCAGGTATTATTATTAGCAATGGTTACTGTTCTGATTGATATGATTATTAATAAACAACAGCTGCGGCCATTCTCAACCATGTACGTGTCTGTGTCTATTATTTGGTTATGTCATAATTTTATTGTTGGTAAGTAAGTAATGCTGGCTGCAACTCCGATGTTTTATTTTGCACAATCTATCTATTTACCCAGTTTAATGTTTGCACTGAACAGTTCCTTTAAACACAATCTGCTGTGTCTGGGAATCAGGCTGTTTATCCATTCCTAAACTTGTAGCAGAGGAACCATCCCAACAGGATGCTTGGAAATAAGCTACATGAGGAGAAATGCATATGGACTTTTTGTTTTGAACTGATAATAGTTGTTTTAACTGTAGGGGGTTGTAAGGGAATTGAGGAACTGGAGGAGAGATTGGGCTCTGTGCAATGGTGTGGAGGTGGGTGTCAACAAGGGGACAGCAAAAGGATGAGTTGGTGTGAGGGAGTAAGACAGACAAAGGGAGATGAGAAATGTGCCTGTAACTGAAATAAATAGCCATTACTGGGTCACCTCGCAAATCCAGTGTGCACACCATCATAGCCATACCACTTCACATAAGTAACCTCCTTACCTCCTGTGGGGAGAACTTTATTCCCAGAAACACTACAATCCAAAATACAGTTTCTATAGTTTGAGAACCACTGCTTTAGATCCTCCTGTAAGTACCTCTATAACAACTGATACATACAGTTTTGTGTCATTGGAAGACATGTTGCTTTTATTGCCCTCCTCAAAGTCATTAATACACAAATAAAAGAGGTCAGCACATGAGGTGTAAGGAGGCAGTCCCTGGGGAGCATATTTTCTGCAATACAGTCTAGTTCTGTATGTGGAAGGGTCAAAGCTGGAGTCCAGTATGTAGATTTAGCCCACCTAAAGACCCAGACTCTATCACCTTCACATGGAACAAAGTGAGTAACGAGTGTAATGATTCTGCCAGCCCAAGGTGTGTGGGACAAGTCAAAGTTAGACCATTATGGTTTCTTCTTAATCTGAGGAATCATGTATATCTGTGTATATATATATATATAGATATATATATATATATATTTTTTTTTTTTTTTTTATTTATTTATTTTGATCTGGTACTGTTTATAAACCTTTATTATATAAGCTTAACTGAATGAGTTTATTCAAAAAAAAAAGGGGTTATCTTTCCCTTTACCCATGTTTAAACGTTAC
This sequence comes from Xenopus petersii, assembly GCA_038501925.1. NCBI lineage: Eukaryota > Metazoa > Chordata > Amphibia > Anura > Pipidae > Xenopus > Xenopus petersii. The sequence goes on from CM076682.1 coordinate 103,852,983, forward strand.
CCTGGGATCTACTTCTTGTAGTACAGCCCCTATAAGGTCCTACTTCAAAGCTCCTCATAATAAAGATATTTTTCCACTATTGCTAACTTTTTACTGTAATGTACATCTTTTGGGTGTCAGTGTATTGTAATGCTACCATCAACAAAGGGCTTCTTAAAAAATTCTCCAGCTGGGTATAGACTACAAAAGCCCAAAGTTACTATGAGACCCCTTAAACTCATATGAAACCCTTATACTATATATACACTAAGAACAGCAATGTTTTGGCCACCAGTGGTTCTAAAACATACAGTAACATTCCATTAACAAAAAGGCATCTGACATCTTCAAGTGCTAATAGCACTGACATTCGTGGAAAAGCATTGGATCTGGTGCTCAGGCATCTCTTGGAGGGTGCTAATATTCTAGCTATTTACTTGGAATTTGGGCTCCCTGTTTGGGAAGGTTTCCTGTCAAAATTCTATCATGGCTAATGTAATATAAAGTATTGAGACTTTGCCCACATCTACTATAGCAATCAGATGTTTGTTTTCATAAATGTTATCTGCTGATTGATTGATATGGACTACTAGACAAGTAACAATCTTAAGACACATGTGCATGCTCTTTCACATCTATGTGATGCAATTCCCCCATATCAATCAACACATTTGCACAAAATTAATAAAGACACAAGAGAAAACCAGTGGCACAGAAGTGCATGGAACAGCTTTGATTTATTGAATGAAGTTTTTAACAAAACAACAGTTATAGTTAATGACCCTTATTGTTTTCAACCAAAAGCAATGACTTTTTATTTTATAAAAGCAAACTTATTATACAGAAAACTCACAACTGGCATATTAAAAAATTACTACTTTACTGCATTTACAGTAAATTTTGACTAGTAAATGAGCGATCCCTGCAAAGTTATTTGTGAGCACTGCTTTGTCTCATATAAGGCCAGTGTCCTTCAGGCTTTAAACTACCAATGTGTATACAAAGATTCATATATTGTGCAAGAGTCAACATTAAGGGAGTCCAGACAAGCTGAAATGGGCCCCTGGGAGATGTGCCTGCTGCATGTAAATTACTATATTTAAAAAGCAGACCAAGTGAGACAGCAGCAGAGCACTGACTAGTGCCTTTATAAAAATATGAAGTAATTATGTTCTCTATTTTTCTCTGATAGTGTTAAGGAAAAAAATATATTTTTAATGAACTTCAGAGAAATTAATTTAAAATATGTAAAACTTCTCTGGAAAGAGCATACAAATTTGGACATTGTCAAAACAAGTTGTTGTTTAATATTCCTGGCGTGAAATGTATAACAAACACATGCTTACCTTGTGCGGTGTAGTTTAAATATAGCAGAGTTTATTTAAATGTATGCTAATATTTATTTCCTGTAAAGTATATATACAAATAGTGCAATATCCATTAAGTCATAGGCTGGAAAATAAGTACAGAGATCCCCAGATCCTTGCGTCCCCAGTACTACCCAGCTTGATTATTTGCAATGATGTGCAAGCTAGGGGCATTTCAGGGGATGCCTATTTGCCACTCCCTTTCAGGGGATGCCTATTTGCCACTCAGTATGCATTGATCCCAAACATCTTCAGCTATACAGAAATATGTCCAGTGAGCAGATCTCAAGGTAAATGGCTAACTTAAAATGTTTGTGGTTGGTTATTGTGTGATTGGATGCCCACTGGTGTACCCATTCCTATGGAAGGCACCACTTGATGGGATCCATGTGACCTTTTCATTTCATCCCTCGGCCATTAGTCTCTCAACTCCAGCTACCTTAAATAACCTTTTCCCTTATTGATTAAATACAAGACCCATTTAGCAGTTCATTAATACCATTATGATGGACCATGTTTGTCAATTCCTCTAACCTTGTAATTGATATTAATATAAAACTAAACATTTTTTGCAAAATGTTGTCCAACCTTTCCACTTTACATAGCCCTTGATCAAAAAGATAACAATACTCAGCAGTCACTGTTATAATGGCAAACCACCCATCTAAAACATAATAATTAAAGAGAGTAGGCAAGTGAGTTAAAAAAATTGTTGCAATTTGCATTTTATTTATTGCATCCAGGACTAGTAACTATCCTCTTCTGGGCCCTGGTACAGGATGTGCACCCAGCCCCCCATCCCTCCATATGTGCATTTCCTTTACTGAGTTTGCTGCTGTGTGGTCTCCGGCTGGCCTAGAGGGGGAGTGGGCCCGTTCAAATTCACCCCCTGTTTCCTATTACATTGTTAGGTACAAACAATGTAATAATGTCAGCCCAATACTTGCACTTTTATAGTCATGGTGCATAGGTATTGACAATACATTGTCAAGGCACAAGCATTTTCTTATGGCAGTTTTACAATGCAAACATACAGTTTTTTTCAGCTATTTCTGCCAATAGTTAATGTGGCTCATGGTCAGCTATTTTTAGGGGCAGATTTATCAAGGGTCAAATTTCGAGTTCATGGGAGTTACTTAAAACTCCCATGAACTTGAAATTCGACCAACTGCAATTTATTAACAAATTTAAATTTTTTGAAACTCGGGTGAATAGGATTGACCCGCAAACTCAAATCTAATTCGATTTGAGTTTTTGCTGCGAAAGGCAGCAAACAACTCCAAGTTAGGATGTCCCCCATAGGCTAAAACAACAATTCGGCAGGTGGCGAATAGTCAAACTCGAGTCCTTAAGGGCCAGTGTATGATAAATATCAAAACTTGTATTTGAATTTTTAAAAAAACTCTAATCTAATTTTGACAGTTTTGGCCATAAAAAAACCCTCAATAATTCGAATTTGAAATTCAAAATTTGACTTCAAAAATTAAAATTCTCACCTTGACTCTTCATAAATCTGCCCCTTAGTATTTAGTTACATTCTACAGGATTACACATGCTCAAAAAGGTGCTGATAAGTAAGTAAAATAAATAATTTAAAGAGTGTAATAAAACCGGTTGTTTCACAAATATAAATTTTTTTTACTAACCCTTAAAAATTTAAAATTCAGCTGATAAGTAAGTAACATACAAATAAAACTATAAACACTTGTTTTTTAACATTTATATTGTGCTTTGTTTGAAATGCATGATTTAAAAATGTCTATTCTTCTTTCCATGCCCCAATAAACTGGAGTTGCCAGTCTGCTGACACTGACAACAAAACATTTACATTGACATGACACACACTATGCATGTGTGCAACTGTTCTGCTCTACTAAATAGATGGGATGAAGAGGCAGAGTTAAGATTGCAGCAGGTATCTTATATACCTAGAGCACTAAAAAGGGCTACATAGGGCAGACCCTTATATCACTAATGGGTAGATGGGGAGAAGCGTGTGTGGGTGAAATTGTTTTCTATAACAGTGTGTTAGAATGTTGCTTGTTATCATGATGTTCTAGGGCACTAGAGTAATGAGCTGCGACCCAACACATCTTGCGTAAGTAAAGGTCAGGCCATTAGAGGAGTAAATTTGTCTAGGCATAAAAATAGGATAGGAAACCAATGTGATAGATACAGTACGTAGTTCAAGAAAGTGTCCTGTACCTTTGGTTAGCAAACAACATTTATGACCAGGTCTTCATGATATAACATTAAATGGATGTTTATACAAATAAAATAAAATTGCTTTAAAGGGATTCTGGCACAATGAACCAGCTAATTGCACTGCTTCAGCAGAATGTTGCACTGAAATCCATTTTTCAAAAGAGCAAACATCTTTATATATAATTTGAAATCTGACATGGGGCTAGACATGTTGTCAGTTTCCCAGGTGCCCTCAGTCATGTGATCACCCTTTACTGCTGTATTGCAACTTGGAGTGATATTACCTTCCTCCCTTTTCCCCCCAGCAGCCTAACAACAGAACAATGATATCAGTTCCCTGACACAAGATATCAGCTCTATAAATAGCACTCAATAATAAAAATTCAAGTCCCACTGCAACTTCTTCAGTTTCATTGAATAGGAGAAATAATAGCCTGTCTCAAAGTAGTTCCATCATGAAGTGCTGACTTTTTCTGAAAGCACAGAATCAGGCAAAATGACCTGGGATACCTACCAGTATTACATATTGGTATATTGGAATATTAATATTCCTGCTGGTTCAGGAATAAAATGTTATATGGTAGAGTAAATTATTTGAAATGTAAACAATGTAATTTAGAAATATAAATTACTCCATAAAAATCATGATATAATCCCTTTAATGTGCAGATATGTATATATATATATATATATATATAAAGGCAGCGTGTATGAGCCGCACACCCTAAACGTATAAACGAACGTAGTCAAGACCTGGGTGCTCATGCAGGGAAAGTTGAAACAGTCTGTAAATTGATGGCAGTCACAGGATTTAGACAACAGCAGACAAAAAGTGTCAAAAAAAGAAAAAAAGGTTTATTAATCCGATGTTTTGATCCCACACAGGAACCTTTATTAAGGAAACACAGTGCAGTGTAAGAGATCACAATATACAGCCAAAGAGAGGCTTCAACGACCTGGTGTCACTGTCCGTTTATATGGTGAGGTGCCATCTGGAACTTTTCTCCAGTACTGTGCACTCCCCAAAGTTGATACAATACTCGGCTATGTGGCCATGTTAACTCATATGACTTGCTTGGACAGCACTAGGGTCTACATTGTCTCCCACTCCAAGCAGAGTATCTTTTGCATATTGCCCTAGTCTCATGTGTGCCACCCGGCAGCTCGTCCACCTCTACTGCAGTAAGTACTGGCAAGGGTACCCTAAAACCTTGTGGTATGTGCTACCCTATGACCCCATAGCGGAGGTTTTGTAGCTTTGCAAGAGTTGGCCAAAATAGGGGATACAACATACAGGAGCCCATTGTTACAACCAGAGAGCTGTTTTTATTCTCACAGGTGTGTTTTACCTATAGCTTTGCAAGAGTTGGCCAAAATAGGGGATACAACATACAGGAGCTCATTGTTACAACCAGAGGGCTGTTTTTATTCTCACAGGTGTGTTTTACCTATCATGATGTCATCTATGTGGATGGGCTCTCTAATCACCTAGCCTCTTTCTTTGGCTATACATTGTGGTCTCTTACACTGCACTGTGTTTCCTTAATAAAGGTTTCTCTGTGGGACCGAAACATCGGATTAATAAACCTTTTTTTCTTTTTTTGACACTTTTTGTTTTCTGTTGTCTAAATCCTGTGAGTGCCATCAATCTATACACTATTTATATATATATATATATATATATATATATATATACTATATATATATATATATATATAATATATATATAGATATATATAGATATATATAGATATATACAGTATATATATATATATATATATATATATATATATATATAGATATATATTAAGTCCAGCAATTATGATCAATCAATTAGGTTCAATGAAATTATATGTCGGGTGCTGATCCATATAGCGGTGAGTAATTCCGCTTTCAACAAATATATAGTATCCAACCAGATCACAACACCTTAATAAAACGTAGCATTTATTGTTGTTATTAAAACATTCAATCATGCCCTTCATTTTCAGCAAATATAGACTTATCTGTGTACAGTCCAGCATTTTTAGGTCCAGCGATATCGCCACATATTCAAGCACCTACGCGACGTTTCGGGAAATTCTCCTTCCCTTTCTCAAGCGTCTAGGACTCCATTGTTGCGTCCAATGCTTCTCTGTGTGGATAGGAAGTAGGCGTATCCGGTCACTGTGACAACGCGTCTTCATATTGGAGACGGATCTGCACGTAATCGGACACACCTCCACCCATTGGTTGCTATATACACTAGATTCCTTAGCTACGAAAAGTTTGAAAAACATTTATAAATATACATCTCATATTATATGGAGCTTGTTACATCCTATTTGGACAAATATACAACGCCAGCATTTCAATATTACAATTGACCATATACTTTTCACAGAAATAAATGTAAGTCAAAATCACGATTTAAACCCTGTGGGATCAGGGTACCTAATCTATCTATCCACTTCACTTCCGCTCTTTTTAATATAAGGGTATGGTCTCCACCCCTTTTGGGTGGTGGAATATGTTGAATGACCCTATATTTTAAATCGTCAGACGAATGACCATGATCCAAACAATGTCTTGAAACAGGCAGTGATCGATTACCGGTATTTATGGTTGATCTATGTTGGGAAAACCTATCTCTCACTTTTTGTGTGGTTTCCCCAACATAGATCAAATTGCATGGACACATTAACATGTACACCACAAAATTGGTGTCATGTGTTGTACCCCTTAATTTTAAATTTTTTATTTGTATCTGGATGCTCAATTCTGAACCTGTAAGGACAAATCGACATTGTGCACAACCTTTACATCTATACATGCCCTCTTTTTTAGGACCCCAAAACATCATTCTATTCGGTTACTTACGGATGTCTGCATTAACCAACCGTTTGCCAATAGTGGTTCCTCTTCGATATGACATCATAGGATTTTGTTGAAATTCTGGAAAAGTGGGATATGCTTCCCTAAGTAAATGCCAATGTTTATCCAATATATTTTTGAAGTTTGGACTTGCTGCACTGTATTGAGACACATAAACCAATCTTTTCTTATTACCCCTATTGTCTGAATGTCTAGGGCGTTGGTTTAAATGCCCATCTCTTGCTTGCTTTTTATTCTTTTGTATCAGCATATCTGGATATCCCCTATCTCTAAGTTTTTTGCTCATATTTTCCAAATCCTGTTCCAATACTATTGGATTATTAGTTATCCTGCTGACTCTAGTGAACTGGCTTGTCAGAATAGACCTCTTGTCTGATGGAGGGTGGAAGCTATCATAAGCTAATAACTGGTTACGATCTGTCGGTTTAGTATAGATTTAAGTATCGAAACCTGTCTGAGTGTGTGTAACCAACACATCCAGAAAGGTCACTGACTGGAGATCAGCTGTCATCGTAAATTTGATATCATTGTGAGCTCCATTAATTGCCTCACGGAAGGCGGCCAGGGAATCCAGGTCACCCCGCCATAGAAGGAACACGTCATTGATGTACCTCCACCAGGCTGTGCAATGCCTAATGAAAAGTACATTCTTATAGACGTGCTCCTCCTCAAACCAGTTCATAAAGGAGTTGGCATATGACGGGGCGACTCTGGATCCCATCACCGTCCCCCGCGTTTGCAAGTAATACTTGTCCTGAAATTGAAAATAGTTTCTATGTAGTATAAAGCCTAACATCTCCATGAAGAATTCTATCTCATCATCACCATATAGACTTGATTGTTTCAAGATGATCTGAGCTGCTCTCAGCCCATCCACATGGGGAATATATGTACATAGGCTGGCCACATCAAATGTGGCCAGCCAAATAGCACCCTCCAGTTTTGGTACACCTGATAATTTTTTTAGAAAATCATTGGTATCCTTCACAAACGACTTTGTATTTTGTATGAGGGGACCCAGAATCTTATCCAATGTTTCTGCCACATTGCTAGTTAAGGATCCTATACCCTACCCGCCAGGTAGACCAATCGTGGCGGGTTAATAGGATCCTTATGTATCTTGGGCAAAACATATATTAGAGGGATTATTGGATACTCTATAGTCATATATGTTTTAGAATTCTCAGTAATAACCCCCGATACATAAGCATTGTGTAAAAGTCTATCCATTTCCTTCTTATATGTATAGGTAGGATCACCCTGTAGTTCAACGTATACCGAAGAGTCCGACAGTTGTCGGTTGTATTGATCTCTGATATGTATTTATCCGTGTCCATGACAACGATTGCCCCACCCTTGTCGGATGGCTTAATCGTTAGGTGTGACATGGAAGATAGTTGAAGTAATGTATCAATTTCTGATCTACTCATATTAAAACCCCCCAAATGTTTGGGTGTCTTCATGTACGTATCTGTTTTGACTCTTTGTATATACGTTTCAACCACAGGATAGGAAGTAGGAGGAACAAATTTACTTTTATTTCTCAATCCTAGTTTACCAGTATCGAAGCCATGTCCTAATTCTATGACTTCATCAGCAACATTAGGTGTAATTCTTTGCGCAAAATGTGTTTTAAGTCTCAATAGACGAAAAAATCTGTATAGATCAACCTGTAACTGGAAAGAGTCAAGTTTAGATGTAGGACAATAGTTTAATCCTCGTGCTGGCGTCAATTCAACGGACGATAAATTATATACTATTTGTTGCGTGCTTCCCTCCTGGGTTGTATCTTCCATTCTCTCTGGGGTTTCACTCCCTTGTTTTCTCCTCCTGCCGCCCCTTCTGGTCCTTCGCCACCTGTGAATAAAAAATTAGTGCCTCTTTCTCTAGAACGGTCTGTACTTCTCCCAAGCCTTTCACGTAATTGTTGAGAATCATATCTATTTGTATCTCGTCCACGGTTCAGTTGTGCCCAATTGTATACATGTCCTTTTTCATAGTCCATAGTATCTCTATCAAATTTTTGTCGCTTACGTGTGATCACTTCATTTATTAAGGTGTTGCGATCTGGTTGGATACTATATATATATATATATATATATATATATATATATATATATATATATATATATATATATATATATATATATATATAGTGTGTAGATTGATGGCACTCACAGTATTTAGACAACAGCAGATATATGTGTGTGTTTAGTTTTAAGTACTTTTGGTCAGTGCTTTAAGTTCTTGCAACTCTTATTTTGTACAGTATATTTGTTTTATTTAGCATTGTTCAACTTAGATCTTAGATACTCCTTATAATTCTAATATACTATAAAGATTTCTAATCCAACTTGTTTATATACCTGAATTAAAGCTATTTACTATGCAGGAGCCTGTTAGGAATAACCTTTCAAAGTGACAACATAAATCATGTTTGTTTAAAATTAATGAAGTGGATACAAAACTCACAAGTGGCTTAATATGCTAAAAATCTGTCTATTGTGATACTGCTTGGATACAAGATGATTAAAAAGCAATTACATTAACATCATAGACAGTGAATATGATTCTATCACAAGTATAATTATATTATATTTTTTTGTTGAAAATGGACAGTTCTCTTGTACCATATGACAAGGAATACACAATGTACTTAGTACTTAAATCTTTCAGACATAAAACTCAAGAAAATACTCCTGTTTAGTTATTTGCAGGAATATTGTTGGTAGAAGAGATCAGTGATTGATTAGCACAAGAGGTTTTATGATAAAACCCACTCTAAAAGCTGAAATAATTTCTATACATATATTTATTGGAGAGAATTGATTCAAGCATCTGTTATTTAGAACTGCAAAAACAAAGCATTGGTGCGAAATTCAAACACTATTTAAGGGCATTTCTGTGTGTGAATCCTTGCCCGTTATAGGTAATCTCATTGCGAGTTGCTGGTGCTTCTTTGCTATATAACTTCTGTTATTCTGTGATCTGATATCCTGTTGTGACCCCTGCCTGTTTTTGACTCTTGCCTGGTAACCAACTTCACTTATCCTGTATCCCTTCTGATTGATCTCCTGGTTTGACCTTTGCCTGTTTGATTCCGCTTGTACTCTGCCTGCCCCGACCTGGCCTGATCTGACTTCGCTTTCTGTCTACACCTTGTACCACGACCTTCTGCCCAAAAGACTTCGCATTACCGTTGTGCCCCTTTGCTTGTTCAGAACCCCTCGCTTTGTACCTCTCTTAATAAGACCTGGCGGCATCCGACTAGCCGAGGGCTCCTCCCAAGGTGAAAGGCGTCTGTTAAAGGCCGAAGCAAGAGCTGAGAAGAGAACAGGGTGCTTAGCATCGGTTCTGAATTTAGGGTGCCAACCGTGACATTATCAGAGGCAAATTTCACATATCCATTTACTTGCATAACATTTTTAAGGGGCACTCACATTTCCACCCCTGATAAATATGCCCTACAAAAGTCTATGCAAGTAGACTGCTATGAAATCTTCCCTGATGAACTGTTTGCTTTTACCCTTTACACATACTTTTAAACCTGCCATGGGTACAAACATATTGGAGTTTGTACACATTCATTTCTGTTAGGTCTGTTAACAAAACTGGTGAAAATATATGTAACACAGAAATGTGTGAACAGTTGCCTTAGAACATTGCAGGCAGGCCCACCCATAGCTAGTAAAAACCTTTTGTTTCCTGGCAAGGAAGGAAACATGAGGAATTTTTCCTCAGGTTCATACCCACAAAAAAAACATACAAACAAAGAGAAACACACAAAGATTGTCCCCTTCTTGCCCCTCCCAAATTGAACCTAGATTGTTGTGTTATGTATAATACAGCTGAATACAAAACCTCCTTGTATACATATTCAATAAACAATTCTGAAAATAAACTCTTCACTATACAGGCAGTCCTCGAGTTACATACACCTGACTTAACATACAAATCACACTGCAATAGCTGTTGTAAAATCATTTTTAAAATCTCAGCTGTCAATCAAATATTGTCTGCCCCTCCTCTATGCCTTAGGCATAGGGCCGGGCAGACAATTACTTTCACTTTCCGTTCAGCACTTCCTAGATGTAACTGCTCTCCCCACATTCCCCTGTTCTCTTCACCATTTAATTGTGTAGCCAGTGCATGGGGATGGACATCAGGTCCCCCATTATGGTGCTCAAACAAGATTCTGAGCTGATGCAAGGCTTGCGTTAATAACAGTGTCCACAAAATAGCTCCTGTCTGCTTGCTATAATTATAAAGTCCCTGACCGAAGGAAACAAAATAATTTATACAGTGTAATTAAGGTTCATTTTGCTTAACTAAAGTGATAAAATAGAATTTGGAATATTTTTTTTAGGTGACAGGTACCCTTTAAGAACAAACCTAGAGACCTGTAATAACAGGAGTTTAATCAATGATGGCTCATGGTAATACTTTGATACAAATATAAGACAAATAACTGTTCTACTGTTGAACCCAATACGGTATGCTGAACCCAATATAGTATATAAGATAGCTTTATAACCTATAATTGTGTATAACAAAGCTTTGTACAAGAGAAACTATTGGACCCAATTAGTCGATGACCTAATACTTGTATTTGTTCCTTATATGTTTGTGACTTCTGGAAGTTCTCATGGTGCTTTCCTTTGCTATATGTCAAATATCAGGTCTGCACACTCACCAAAAACTAATAGACTCAGGTGGTATGTTAGAAAATACTTAAGCTTATTTATCCTGGAGGTGTACTGTTATAATGGGGCCAATATATTGTCACAATAAGAGACTCATTGTATTATGAACTCATTTTCTATTTCTTTGGGTATATATATTTAATTGCACTGTCTCTTTAAACCTATGTGTACTGTTACAGTGGGGTTAATACGCTGTTGTAATAGGAGACTCATCATCCAATCTCCAACTTAGTGAAAGAACTCTGAGGTTGCTAGGTTACGGCTTGATTGCCAGAGTGGACTGTATTACGTAAGCTTAATGCGCCCATGCGTTCCACTTTCTCTTCTCGCGCTGTTCACCCTGAGGCATCTTGCGTGTAGGGAGCCGCGTCAGTACGCTGGATGAGTCATCCGTGGAAGTGACGTAGGCACATGTGACGTCACAGATCCGGAAGTTTGGGTAGCGTGCGTAAATCAAGAATAGACGCATAATTGAAGAGGGTATTTATTTAATCGGTGATCCACTTACACATCAGAATCCCCTTGACAAAGGCTATGTGCTGAAACGTTGGGGCCATTCTCATTTGGCAGGTGTATCCGCTTCTTGTTGTTCTTTTTCTGCCTTGTTTGTACCGAAGGGTGGTATGTATACTACAATTATGTGGAGTTTATTGTCTTTGTAAACATTGTGTTACTGTTAAATTGTTCTTTTTAAACAGTAAAGTATTTTCTAACATACCACCTGAGTCTAATAGTTTTTTGTGAGTGTGCAGGCCTGATATTTGACATGTTATATTTGGTTGCTCTGTAGGGGTGACTTTAGGTTTTTTGCACCTCTAATTGCATTTTGTTTCTTCATTTTTTTAAATGAGTGTGCCCTCCATTTACCTATACTTTCTTTTGCTATAAGGATATGTAAGGAAATGTAATGAAGCGCTACTCGTTGAGAGAAGATCTATGCTTCAGATGTGCTTGTTGGGAGTCTGACCAGATCCTGATGAGTGCATGGGAAGCAAGTAGTGATGGGGGCGAATTGAGCCGTTTCGCTTCGCCGAAAAATTTGCGAAATTCGAGAAATGGCGAAAAATCCACAAAACAGTGCCGGCATCTAGTTTTTGACGTCGACATCCTGTTCCATTTTTTTTGACGCCAGCGAATTTTCATGCCCATTTTGCGAATTTATTCGCTGGCGGCGAATCGTGCAAAGTCGCCGCAAATTTGTGCCTGGCGAATAAATGCGCCCATCACTAGAAGCAAGATCTGTTATTAACCAAGTGGTTTAATGTATGAGCTCGTTGTTTTTGAGCATATGTAAACTGGGGGTCTTCATTTGGTCAGATGAGATTTTGCCTGTGGAGATTATGCATGCTGCCATAGTCATGGGCGATTTTTTCTGCCTGGTTTCGTCGAAAAAAAATTCGGCCATAGACTTGTATAGCGTCGCGTCAAAAAACAAAGACACGTCAAAAAAAAATTCTCAGCGCGACAACATTTTTTTGACGCCCATAGACTTTAATGGGCGTCGGTGACATTTCGCCTACAGCAAATTTTTGGCGAAACAAAATCGGATCAAATTCACCCATCCCTACACAGAACCTTTGTGGCCCGTTTGAGACCTTCCATCTGCGGACTGTTTCGGGATCTCCCCCAGTCTTGGTTGCAGAGATGGGTGCTTTGCTCAGTTTGCTCATTCGGTAATGTATTTCTTTTTCATCCTATATGTGTAATAAAAACCTTTGCTTATACGTAGCTAGTATGTCTTGATAATTTCCAAGAGACTCATAGAACCACTAGCAAAACAAGACCCTCGTACATATGGGTTTCTATAGTGGTTTTGTTAGGTTTAGTATTATACCCTATTGCTATAAGGTCAATTCTGTTCCTCTTGTGTGGTATCTTAACTGACAGCAATGTGCCATGAAATCATCTGTACACTCTTGTAAGAAGCCTTATTTATATGGCAGGATATAGATACATATTGATTTCAGCTGGGTAATCTGTATCAGCTCATATACAATTTTTCATAAATGACTGGACAAAGACAAAGGAGGAAAGGCTGTATTCTAAATGAACAACATTTATAAATTTGTTTGTGATCCGCTCGCTTGGTAGTTATACAGTATAATACAGTATGTTGAGTGAAGGCAGATCCACAGGGGGAAAATCATTCTGTGGAAGCATAGTGCCCAGTCATGCATAATAATAAAAAATATAATCCAAACAAGAAATTAGCCCAAGGAATTGCAAATGCTAAGAAACTACTATCTAGTCACAATGAAAAATGGTCTAATTGGACTCTTACATAACTGATACAGTGCATTAAACTTCATATATGCAGGTCGGCTTAGAGGCTGATTTATTCACTGTTCAAGCTGAGTTTCTTCAGCGCTTGCATTTTTTTCCAAAAAAACATTTTTTTGCCCCTGAAACCTGGCGAGCTTGTTAATCTTTGAAAAAAACATGATTTCAAAACTTTGACTTCTAAAAACGTGGCCAAATATTGGCTATGGGTTCTAGGAGTTCCCATAGGCAAATATAGCAATTCGGCAGGTTTAAGGTGGCGAAGTGTCGAATTCAACGTTTTTTAAAGAGACAGTAGTTCGATTTTCGAATGGTCGAATAGTAAAAGTGTTTTTCAATTCAAATCGAATTTTGGCCTATTCGATGGTCGAAGTACCCAAAAATAAATGTTTTTGAATTTCGAAAATTCACTTTGAATTCACTTCGACCCCTTTGTGCCCCTTTGTTCAGATCAGTTGTTTTAAAAATATCCAAAGTAAGTCACTCTGATGTTTGATTATTCACCAGAAATAAGACTATTTTCAATGACCTTATATTTTCTATTGGCGTTTTTCTAATATCAAAGTGTGAAGTTCAACTTTTCACCTTATATCTTTGTTAAAGAGATACTGACACCAGAAAATAACCTTTTTCTGAAAACTACTAAACTGAAAAAGTGTTTGGAAGGTGAACAACCCCTTTAAAAAATTACCTGCAGTACCGAATGCTTGTGTGTGTAAGGGCTGGGATATTTTAGGATGTTCTGTTATATTCACTGTATAAACCTTAGCCAGAAATTATATATTCTTAGCATTGTATAGAAATAATATACAGTGAATATACCATATAACAGGACACACCTTAAATAGGGTATTGACTGTAATAATAAACCGGTACTTGAATTTTACTTGATCCTAACTAAGCTGCAAAACAATCCTATTCGGTGAATTTCTTGTTAACATAATTCGAGCAGATTAATATGTGTGGTGATCCAAATTGTCAAACGATCCCTTATCATGAAAACCCCAGATCCTAAGAATTCCACATACTAGATGCTATACTTATATTTAATATTTAAACAGGCCTCATGCACCATCAGGGCTTTAATTTGGGGTTGACTTTAATTTTGGGGTTGCAATCCAGTATATGAATGCTAAATATGTCTGGCAGGGTGCTAGGGGTTACATGATGCTAGGTTTCTGCTAGAATTTATAGTACATATTTTGGGTAATTTAAGGAAATAATACGGAATATGTCCAAATAGCTAAATCTCTAGACTTCCACATTAATAAATTAATATTTAAAGTAAGATTTGCTTTGTTTATGTAGATACCTGCACAACTGTTTTAGCTACTGTGATCAGTCATCAGTTCATTTAAATGAGATCCCTATACAAAGTATACATTTCTTCAACAGCATTTTTTATCATTGCTTGTTATTAGGAAAATGACAGCACTTGATTATGGCGCTCCTTAATGACATTTTAATTGCTCATTCAATAATTAAATCTCACTGGAACTATTTGATAATTTCAGGGAATCATTTGTTGAAGGGCTTCTAACAGTTTACTTTTCTATAGCTGCTGCAGAAAATAATTTAAATAGCTAATTGTAATTATTCAAATGACTACTCTGAAAAACACAACATGATTGAGCATGTAAAATCATTTAAGTGTGAAAATATATGAAAACACACCCTGTATTTAAACAAGAATATGACACAAATGCCATTTAATGCACAGTGATACTAGTCTATGGCGATACTAGTCAGCGCTTTCTGGAAAAGAGTTGCCAGATAATGGATCTCTTACCTGTATTATATTGGCTACCCTTAAGAAAAGAAATGCATTTGTAGTAATATAAATATAAATATTTTTCCACAGGGTACTTTATTAAATACTAGTAAAATATTCAATACTAATAAAATATGAAATTGTGGGAGCCATAAATCTATTGATGTTAAATAATAATGTGGCTATGTGGAAGGCAGGGCTGAAAGAGCAATAATGGGCACTGTCCGCCATGTTTTTGCACTTTGCACCCTGCCTTTCATGTTATATGAATTACCTTATTTGAAAAAAAGAGACCAACAGTTACTGTCATGAATACAGTGTTGCCTGCATTTGGAGTCGTATTCATGATTGGCAGGACAGGCACCTGGACACCCCCCAAACTCACCCCCTGCCTATCCCCTAACTTATGCATAATTCAGATGTGCAAGTTAGAGAACAGTTTCAGAAGTGGCCTGAAACATGACATGAGCCCTGTACTTTATAGAATGTCGTGATGACGTCAGCGCGCAACGGCGCGAAAATTCAAATATTTAAAGGGCCATTCCTCTAGTTCTCATTGCCCGTTACAGGTTGTTCCTGGTGCCTTTAGCTGTTGCTATTCTGATTTTGTACTTGATCCTGACTACCTGTTGTGACCCTGACTGTTCCTGACGATTCTGACCTCTGTTTCCTGATCCGTTGCCTGAATTTCGACTACCTCGTCTGCCGTATCCCTCTGATTGATCTCCCGGTTTTGACCCTTGTCTGCCTGACCTCTCTTTGAACGCTGCCTGCCCAGACCCGGCCTGAATTGTTTACGCTGACTTTCTGCCTGCCTCGACCCGGCCTGATCTGACTACTCTATTGCCTAATGCCTTGTACTACCACCTTCTGTCCAAAGACTTTGCTCTACAGTCGTGCCCCTCTGCCTAGCCTATCATCTTGCACCTCTCGTTTAAGTCCAGGTGGCATCCAAGTAAGCCGAGGGCTCCTCCCGAGGCCCAAAGGCGGTCACACTACTGATGAAGCAGGAGCCGAGACCAGGGTGCCTGGTGTTTGTTTTGGTGTTGGGTGCCGACCGTTACACACCCGACCGTTACACACCCCCCTTTTCCCTTTTTACTGGTGATTTTTCTTTGTGCCCGTACTTGTAATTACTGCTCTTGTGTTCCCTCAGGTTCAGTGCTAAGCCCAGCAAACGTATCTCTTCCCGCACAAATGAGCCGCATGGTGATTGAATAAGGAAGTAGGTTTGACTTTGAACCTGTCGACTGAACAACTTCTGCTCACATGCAGATAGAAAGACAGTGGGGCTCACATTGGGCAAATTGCCACCTGGGCAGTAACCCATGGCAACAAATCAAATGTTTGCTTTCGGGCTTCTGCCTACAGCTGGCTGAAAAACGCTATTCACTAATCTGATGCTATGGATTTCTGCCAATGTGCATATTTGCTCAGTATTAATAATTGAGCCCCATTGGGAATATCGATGGACCTGGAGGAAAGAAGAAGCAGTAATTATAAATATAGGCTTCAGTAAAGGAATACACTCTTGGGCAGATTTACATAGGGTCGAATAGCGAGGGTTAATTAACCCTCGATATTCGACTGCCGAATGTAAATCCTTCGACTTCGAATATCGAAGTCGAAGGATTTACTGTAAATAGTTTGTTCAAATGAAAAATAGTTCGATTGAACTATTAAGTCCTTAGAATCTTTCGATTCGAAGGATTTTTAATTAATTTTTGAAGTTGAAGTCATAGACGAAGGTCGAAGTAGCCAAAAAAAACATTTGAAATTCAAAGTTTTTTTTCTTGTATTCCTTCACTCGAGCTAAGTAAATGGGCCCCTCTGTGTTCCTCCTTCTAGGCTGTTCCACCATGTACAGTATGCATTAGAACAGAATGAACTACTGGAAATCATGGATTCAGTAAATGTGCATGTGCTTGAAATATCTACAATTTTCTTGTAATACAATTGGCAACTTGTATGTCTGGGGTTATTAATAATGTTTAGACTTTGTAAATGTTATATAAATGTAACACACCTGTAGGTGGGCCAAAGAGTGTGTGTTGAAAGTGTGACTTGCTGTCAGTGTATCTCGGGCACCCTTAGGATATGGGCAACTCCCTGCAACTCTCAGTACTGTGCAATTGCTCCTGGTATGGTTTCTGGTACAAAGATCAATCAGTGTAAAAATAACAACAGTCCAGGGGTTTCTACAAACCAGTGAACTTCTTTATTGAACAAACAGGCAGGCATCTATTGAATGTTACGGTTCTCAATGGCACAAATTCACATAAATCTTTGAAATCGTCTCACTCAGTTGTAACACTTTGGAATACTCATGGTAAATCACCTCTCCAGAGGTAGTACTGCCTGTCTTGATGATCCTATCCCCAGCAGAGATTAACTTATGGTGGGGTTTTGCTTCCTCAGGGCAAGAACTAGAGGTAGGCAAAGTAGGCACGTGCCTAGGGCGCAAAGCTGGAGGGGCGCAAGGCACGTACTTTCTCTGTCGCCTATCCCATGTCCGGTCCCCTCTCTCCTCGACTGTCACAGCTATTTCTCATTCTAATTTTGTCTCTGCACATGCATGCTCAGCGATTTGTGGACGCGAGCTCCAATGCACGCAAGCGTCAATTCGCGGATGAGCGCACTCAGCCGGCGATGCGACTGGTCAAGTTGCCTAGCGCCTGCCTGGCCAGGCCTGGCTCTGGCTTCTCCTGCCCTTGTGCTCACCCACACTCTGGCAGACCTCCCACCCATTCACCAGTGATGTCTTGCTCCCTGGAAATTCTCCTGCTCTAAGTTCACCCACTAGTGTCCTTATGCTGGCGGATTTATCACCTTATAACTGCCTGAGAAATCTGCCTAACCCTCAGGGTCTCTACATAAATTATATTTTTATTGTAGCTCTGTGAAGGGGGTATGGCATAGATGTGTAATAAAGTAGAAAGAAAGCTGGTTACAATTCTTTAATCCAGGCGTATAGCGACCAATTGCCTATATCCCTACTTTCTTAGTAAAACCACTCATTGCAGATCAATGATAGATATTTGGTAGTTTTTTTGAATTACCAATTACCAACCGATTTTTGTGTCCTGAATAAATATTAGATCCCTTTAAATCTATCATGCAATAGAGATATATTTTGCATTCTTTGAACATATATGTAAAACTGATTTTTAATGCTCAAAACCTTTATCTGACTGTTATTCTTTACTTCTTCTCAAGCACAATCAATGGTCTAGAAAATATGGTGACGTACAATTTACTAGAGGGGGTATTTTTTTAATATTTTTCTGTTCACGGATTGTGAATTTGTTTGTGTGTACATCTCTATTTATTTGTGAGACTGTGCTATTCTATGGGCATAGTAGGAAATGTGTGCGTCCTTTGCATGACTGTATTTGTGTTCATTTGTACGTGTCTGTGTAAGCATGATACCAGATGAAATACTTTCACAAGCCCTAGCTCAGTTTTAGCCCAGCCTTCATTTAAAAATTTTTCAGACTTTTTCTCATCTTGTATGGTTCCCAGTGGATTGGATGAAAGGATTTGTAATTCCAGTTGAGATCTGTAGAGGAAAAGTTTTTTGAAGATTTGATGAGTGTTCGTCGTCAGGAATATTGAAAGATTTGAAAGAAATATCATGGTAAGTGAAGATTCCTTTAGGAGAGACAGACTATCACACATATTAATTTGTTGAGAACTGCACAGGATCCTCATAGTGGATATAGTTTACTTAAACTTTGCAAATGTTTTTATACAGTACAATGTAAATAATTGCTGCAGGTATTTTGAAGTGCAATTTTGTAAATATCTATAAAGTCAATTTATTGAAGGACTATGTGCAAATAGTAATAGGCTTGGCCAAGGCATATACATGGGTAAATTCAGGGTCGGACTGGGCTGGCAGATCCACTCCCTTCCTGCACTCCTTCCCTTAACTTCCTCTTCCTGCATTCCCTCCCTGAAGTTCCTTCTCCTGCACTCCCTCCCTGAACATGGTCATGCTGACGCGCCAAGGAGGTACACGAGTGCGTGCGTGCGTTCTGCTGGGGGAAGGGTAGAGAGGACTTTGTAGCTGGGAGCCCCCCAGTCCGACGCTGGGTAAATTCCATCTACATAGGGACACCAAGTGCATAGACCTATGGTAAAGTTGTTATTTTTATTATTATTATCAATTATAATAATAAAGACTGTTGTTGAACCCTATTGTTAGCAATTTAACAAATGAACCATTACAAGTAATTTACAAAAATCCTGTGCAAAAGCATGACCCTTCTGTCTGGAGTCTGGCTGTGCTCTGCACCTCACACTGGATATGAAAAATGGCACAAGGTACAGAGAGCAACATCTAAATGAAACACAAATTAAGTGACCGGTAGGGTCTGGAATAGGTTGGCTATTATGATCCATTGTTTTTATTACTTTTTATTATTATTTAAAGGCAGATTTATTGAATTTAAGTTATATATTTTTTCTTATTCTATTATGTTTTCTCTATATATAATATAGATATAATAAATCCCGTACCTGTATTAACTTTATAAATAACTCACTTCTGTTGCCAAGGGTGAACAAGGCAACTAGAGCTCTCCAGTTTCCAGAATAGTTGAAATAAGGAGTCTTCCGTCTTTTCTGTAATCTTTTAAAAAATAAAAAAATTGCAAAGGCCCATTAAAATAATTTTGCCATAAACATATATGCAGTGTTAGTTGCCATGGTTAGTTACCATCAAGACACTGTCTCTTATTATAGAGAACAGTCAAGGATGTAGAATTATTTATGTAAACATTATACTGTGTGGAACTGTATTAGTGATTTCTGGAGCATGCTGGTTATTTGGTTTATTGCAGGGTTCAGTACCTCTTAATTTTGTTAAGTTTTATTAATGGCTTAGAAGCATTCATTTCATTTAATTGGTTTATTAATGGCTTAGAATTACGCTCTAAAGCAGTGTGTCTGCGAGCGTTACAAAGTGATGTTGAAAAAGGAGGGTTCTTTGTAGAAACTTAACATAGCCTACTAATTTATGTAAAAATGCAAAATTTCTCTCTCAACAGCAATACCAAATGATCTTCCATTTTCTACACTAAAAATACAGTTATGTAGACATGTAGAGAGTAGGTATGTAGTGATGGGTGAATCTGTCCCATTTCGCTTTGCCAAATACCTTGCGAAAATGCGAAAACATTTACGAAACTGCGAAAATTTGCAAAACGCATTGGTCGGTCAATGGGCATCACAATTAATTTGACGTGCGTCAATTTTTATAACTGCAGATTCTACTGACCCCATTACTCATACACAAAACACACAATATGCAATAGAAGTGTTGAACCCATGCAAAATGTTTTTGAAGATGACCAAATGGCAGTCTAAGAATGGGACGTAACCTGCTGCCCTGAGCTATAGTACTTTCTTTAAAACAAACCTTAAATGGTGCAACGGTTGAAATAACTTTGATTCCCCTTTGCCCATAACAAATATCTGTAAAAATGTTTGTCTCTTTTTATAAAAGCGAGTAATGGCATAATTATCCAATTTTACAATTAGTGGACTGAAAAGTCCATTGAAATCAAAAAATATGTTAAATCCATGCTCCTGTTAATTAAAAGGGAGTTCTTCTTTAACTATTAGTAGGTAATATTATTATATTCTAAGCACTTTTTCATTGGTCTTTGTTTTATTTTGTTTAATTTTTTATTTATTAGGCTTCCTATTCTGCTTGTTTCTAAACTGCAACTAAAACATACTCGGGAGGCTGATTTACTAAAATCCGAATTTATCTCATTATTTTAATAAAAAAAACCACAACCAAACTCCCATAACCAATTCGATCTTATTTACTATTTAAAAAGCTTGAAATTAATCGGTTCAGGGAAAAATCTTAGAAAAATCATATTGCACAATTTTTTGGGGCTTTTTGCCCAAATTGTGCAATTTTTAGGGTTTTTTCAGACTAAACCCAGCTTGACTTGACTTTTACACAACATTGGTAGATCTGAGATGGTGGATTTTCGGATTCTGGCTTTTTGCAGTATGGGGCTTTAATAAATTAAAAAAAACATATTTTTAAAGAGTTTTTATTTAAAAAAAAAAATGAAAAGTTTCAGTTTTGTCCCAAAAAGCCCAACCAGATAAATGTGGAGTTCAATAAATAACCCCCTATGTTTAGGACAGCCCCTGCTTGCAATTTATTTTCTATTATTTTTTATTATGTATCTTTCTGTTCAGGCACTCTACTATTGATCCTCCATTCTTGATTCCAAACTGCTGCCTGGATGCTAGGGTAATTAAGCAACAGCAACCAACAACTGTTTAAATTCCAAACCAGCAACTGCAAAACAAAATATAAATAATTCGAAAACAGAAAAAATATAAAATGGAAACATTGTCAGCTGATGTAGATACAACTGTCTTCTGTACATCATGCTAAAGTGAAATTAAATTACAACAATTAAAGGTTTAGAATGGTTTTGAAAACCGAAGAGTATGCATAGCTGTTGTCATTTGGGCTGCAAGTAAAAGGTCAAGCATGTCTGAACGGCATCTCTTAATAACAGGTTTCTGAACTCAAGCTGCTGCTCAGCTATTGCTTAACTGAATATTGAATACCTGGTTACATTGAATTGTTTGTGTTAAAAAAGCTATATTTTTTTTAGATTTATTATGTCCCGCAGCTGGAAATAGCTAGAATCCGAAAATACTCCAGCTAAAAACCTGTCAAGGTCATTGTTGTGGCTTTTTTCTGTGGTTTGAGCTTGAAAACTCAATTTATTCTAGAAATTCAAGGGGTTTTTTTTGCCAAAAACTCGATCTCATGTGTATAATTAAAAAAGTAGTTCAAGCTGGAAAAGAGAGCTCCAGTTTGGGGGAAATGCACAGGAAGGCTGCCTGTGTGAGCTTGTGTAAGGCCCGAGGGCCCCGAGGTAGTAAGGACCAAGAAGGAGGTAACAAAGTCCAAGTTCGCAGTACAAAAGGAGTAGGCAATAGAATAGTCGTAAACAGGCAGTAGAATCAGTTCAGGCAGACGAGGTTCAAATACGAGAGTTCAGGCAAGGTCGGTACACAAGATAATCAACAAGAAACACACCCAGGAATCAGCAAGCGAAAACCTATAATTGGGCACTGAGGAGACTCTGAAGCTGCTTTAAATAGGCCTGGGTTTGGCGCCAATTTGGACGCACTGGCGTCATGACGTGGACGCTGACACACTGACGCCGGCGACCAATCCGAGGCCGTGAAGACGCTGACGTCATAATGCTGTGACCAGCAGGATCCAGGAGGCCGCCATCTTGGACGCCATCTTGGGGAGGATTTTCGGTTTCCATTACAGTACCCCCCTCCTTAGGGGGGGCCTCAGGACCACCTGGGTTGGAAGGGAATTGCCGATGAAATTTTTGGACCAAGAGAGGAGCATGGACATCGGAGCTTCTTACCCATGAGCACTCTTCAGGACCGAATCCCTTCCATTCAATGAGATACTGCAAGGTGCCTCTAGAAATCCGAGAGTCCAAAATCTTCTTTACTTCGAATTCTCGATGCCCATCCACAATGACAGGAGCTGGGGAAGAAGAAGAAGAAACTGCAGGTTTGAGCAAAGAAACATGGAAGGCATTGGGGATCCGCATCTCAGGAGGAAGTTGCAACCGCACAGCCACAAGATTGATGATCTCAGTGATAGGGAAGGGACCAATAAACTTGGGACCAAGTTTAGGTGAAGGAACTTTGAGGCGAATGTTGCGAGTAGACAGCCACACCTTGTCACCGGGAACATACAGAGGGGACGAAACTCTTCTCTTATCAGCAAACGTCTTCTGTGCCAGAGAACTCTTCTCCAAGTTGACAGCAGTAGCCTGCCAGATGGCCATGTGGGCAGCTTGATCGTTGGTGGCAGGAACATTAGTGAGCAGTAGATCCTGAGGAAAAGCCAAGGGGTTAAGACCATAAACACAAAAAAAAGGAGACTTTTCAGAAGAAGAGTGTAAGGCATTATTATGTGCAAACTCGGCCCAAGGAAGGAGGTCAGCCCAATCATCCTGACACAGGTATACATGACACCGGAGAAACTGTTCAAGGGCCTGGTTAACTCTTTCTGCCGCTCCATTAGACTGGGGATGGTATGAAGAAGAAAACTGAAGGGATATATTAAGGGCTTTACAAAGGGACCTCCAAAACTTAGAAACAAATTGGGACCCACGGTCAGAGACAATCTCAGCAGGAAAACCATGGAGACGAAAAATATGTTTAATAAATAATGAAGAAAGTTCTGGAGCTGAAGGAAGTTTCCGAAGAGGGATAAAGTGTGCCATCTTACTAAATCTGTCAATCACCACCCAGATGACAGTGTAGCCAGAGGAAACAGGAAGATCCACGATGAAATCCATTGCCAAATGGGTCCAAGGGCGGGATGGAATAGGCAAAGGTAAAAGTAGGCCTTTAGGAGGAGAATGTCCTGACTTGGATACAGCACAAGTGGAGCAGGAAGAAGAAGACGAAGACGAGATAAAAGTTCAATTGTTTTTTTAATTCCAGGATGACCGGCCTGCTTCGAATTGTGAGTTTGGACCAGAATGGATTGGCGAAGCTCAGGAGGAACAAAGGCTACGCCTACAGGAGTTTCCACAGGAGCAGAAGATTGAATAGACAAAAGATGAGAAGCAAGGGAAAGAAACAAGGCGGCAATGATCTTTGTAGGAGGCACAATGGATTCTGGGACTTCAGAGACGGGATCTTCAGGGATAAAACTGGAAAGAGCATCCGCTTTCTTGTTTCTTGAACCAGGACGAAAAGTTAAGATGAAGTTAAAACGTGAGAAGAACAGTGCCCATCTGGCTTGTCGAGGATTGAGGCGCTTAAGGGTCTGGATATACTCTAGGTTTTTGTGGTCGGTGAAGATAGTTACGGGGACCGATGACCCTTCAAGTAAGTGTCTCCACTCTTCTAGAGCAAGTTTGACAGCCAGTAATTCACGGTTCCCTACGTCATCATTTCTTTTGGAGGAGGAAAACTTTTTGGAAAAGAAGGCACACGGATGCAGTTTCCCATCAGAAGAGGATCTTTGGGATAATATTGCTCCTGCTCCGATATCCGAGGCATCCACTTCGATGAAGAAAGGTTGGAGAGGTTCAGGGTGCCTAAGGATTGGGGCAGACGAAAAGGATTCCTTAAGAGTCTTGAAAGCTTCCAAGGCTAGAGGAGACCAATGCTGAGGTTTACCCCCTTTACATATAAGAGCAAGAATTGGAGCAATCTTTGATGAAAAACCTTTAATGAACTGTCTATAATAGTTAGCAAAGCCGATGAATCTCGAATTGCCGAAACCTTGGTTGGATCCATTTTAAAGCCTTGTTGGGAAATGATGTATCCTAGAAAGGAAATGGATGATACTTCAAAGGAACATTTCTCCAACTTGGCAAACAGATTGTTTTTCGTAGACGAGAAAGAACTTCTTGAACCTGATGACGATGTTCTTGGAGGTTTCTGGAAAAAATAAGAGTATCGTCCAAATAAACGACCACAAATTGCCCCAACAGATCCCGGAAGATATCATTAACGAATTCTTGAAAGACCGCAGGAGCATTGCAAAGGCCGAAGGGCATAACCAAGTACTCATAATGCCCGTCACGAGTATTGAATGCGGTCTTCCATTCGTCTCCTTCTCTAATCCGGATAAGATTGTAGGCCCCACGCAGATCTAATTTGGTGAAGAGACTTGCACCCTTGAGCTGGTCAAACAATTCAGAGATAAGAGGAAGAGGGTAACGGTTTTTTACCGTGATTTTGTTTAAACCCCTGTAGTCAATGCAGGGCCGCAAACCGCCGTCTTTCTTCTCCACAAAGAAGAATCCAGCCCCGGCCGGAGAGGAAGAAGGACGAATGAAACCCCTTTGGAGATTCTCCTGGATGTATTCCTTCATAGCAGAGGTTTCGGAAGGAGAAAGCGGGTAGGTGCGGCCCCTAGGAGGCATGGATCCAGGAAGCAGTTCAACAGGACAATCATAGGGACGATGAGGAGGTAAGGTTTCAGCAGACTTCTTGTTGAAAACATCAGAGAAGGCTTGGTAAACTGGAGGTAAAGAAGAATTCGGGTTCACAGAAGAAACTTTGATAAGGGATTTGACAGGCAGACAGTTCTGTTGACAAAAAGAACTCCAGCGGGAGATCTGAGCTGAAGACCAATCAATGACTGGATTGTGAATACTCAGCCAGGGTAGGCCAAGCACAATGGGAGTTGAAGGGCAGTCAATTAAGAGAAAAGACAGTCTTTCAAGATGCATCGTTCCCACAGTGAAAGAAAGTTCCAGGGTAGACTGTGAAATAACAGCAGAAGATAATGGACGATCATCAATGGCTAGAACTCGAAGGGGAACGGCCAAGGGTTGAAGAGGAATGGAATGTCTTCCAGCAAACTCTTTGTCCATGAAATTCCCTGCTGCGCCAGAATCGAGAAAAGCTTGGGAAGAAATCTTTTGGGTTCCAAACCGGATCTATACAGGAAGAAGGAATGTAGAGTAGAAGAATGGGGAGAAGGACCAATTCCACCCAGGTAAGTCTCCCCAAACATACCTAGGTGTTGGCGTTTCCCGGCTTCACAGGGCATTCATAGGCGAAGTGGGCCTTGCCCCCACAATAAAGGCAAAGACCAGCAGCCCTTCTCCGAAGCTTCTCCTGTTCGGAAAGGCGAGCCCGTCCTATCTGCATCGGCTCTTCAGCCGGAGGAGAAGAACTTGCAGGAGCCGCAGGAGAAGAAGGAGGAGTAGGATGAGAAGCCAAACTGGAAAGAAATGGTCTCTGAAAGCGGGGAGCCAGTACTGGTTGAAATCTCTGGAATTTCCTTGCCCGCTCTCGATCAACTTGATGCTCCCTCTGCCGGGTATCCACTTTCACTGCCAAGGCAACAAGGTCTTCCCAGCGTGGAGGCATTTCACGGGACACCAGATCGTCCTTTATGCGCATTGCCAGACCATTATAGAAGGCAGCATGATAGCTATCGTTGTTCCATGAAGTCTCAGCCACCAGGGTACGGAACTCGATAGCATACTCAGGAACTGTACGAGTGCCTTGCTGTAACTGGAACAAGCGAGCAGAAGCAGAAGTGGATCGACCAGGGGCGTCGAACACCGTGCGAAGGTCACGGATGAAGGCCTTGGCATCGTCAATGACCGGATCCTCCTTCTCCCAGAGAGGAGAAGCCCACTCCAGAGCTTTCCCTTGCAGGCGGGTGATAATATAGCCCACCTTCGCTCGCTCCGAGACAAACTGACCTGGAAGCAGGGTGAACTGGATCTCACACTGATTAATGAAACCACGGCATGATTCCGGATCACCACTGTACAGAGGAGGTGCAGGGATGCGAGGTTTGGAAATCTGGAGCGGAGTAGCTAGAACAGGCGGACGAACTGGAACCGCTGGAGACAAGGCAGACAACTTCTCCAGGATTGCTTCTAGTGCCTGGCCGAAGTGGGTTTGTTGGGCTTCGTAGGTCTGCATGCGGGAAGCCAAACCACAAACGGCTCTGCCGACATCCGTAGGAACTTGAGGCTCCTCAGAAGGGTCCATGGCCCAATTATAATGTAAGGCCCGAGGGCCCCGAGGTAGTAAGGACCAAGGAGGAGGTAACAAAGTCCAAGTTCGCAGTACAAAAGGAGTAGGCAATAGAATAGTGGTAAACAGGCAGTAGAATCAGTTCAGGCAGACGAGGTTCAAATACGAGAGTTCAGGCAAGGTCGGTACACAAGATAATCAACAAGAAACACACCCAGGAATCAGCAAGCGAAAACCTATAATTGGGCACTGAGGAGACTCTGAAGCTGCTTTAAATAGGCCTGGGTTTGGCGCCAATTTGGACGCACTGGCATCATGACGTGGACGCCGACGCACTGACGCCAGCGTCCTGACGCCGGCGCACATTCTGACACCGGCGTCCGTTCCGACGCCGGCGACCAATCCGAGGGCGTGAAGACGCTGACGTCATAATGCTGCGACCAGCAGGATCCAGGAGGCCGCCACCTTGGACGCCATCTTGGGGAGGATTTTCGGTTTCCATTACAGCTTGTTAAGAAGCTTGGAATCACACCAAGGTTGGGACTTTGTTTCCTTTATATGCTCTGTTTTGGGAGACAGGCGGTAGGCCTACTCATGGTTATTTAGGAAAACTGACCTGTGTTAGTTAGAAGCTCTTTAAGTAGCAAGGATTTTATTTTGAACTGTTTATTTTGTTTATTTCAAGTAAAAATAAACTGTCAAAAAGAGACTACATTTTCATTAGTTGTGAATGTGCGGTGGGCTTCTTTACCCCCAGAAAGCAGGTCCCAGCTACCTATCCCCTGACGTATATATGATCACTGAAAAATATGCTTTGCATGTAATATGCCTCATAAAAGGCTGTGCATATATCGAAATGATTTGTGCATTTTTTGCTTCAATGGTTTATAGTGGCTTCTAGTTATTATATCATTTTTGTACTTGCTATAGTACCGTTCAATGAATAATCAGAACTTACACAATATCTCATTAACCATCTGCAACTAAGTAAGTGATCTCTTTCACCAGGAATAATGAGGGAAATTAAACTTAAAGACAGCAAATGAGTGGAAGTATTTTTAAATTTAAAACTAAGTGTAGGGAAGTGTTATTTGCCCTTTCCCTAACTGCATAACCCTGTGACTTTAAATCTGGATCCACCAAAAGCATGGCTGCTGCTTGCACTGCAGTGAGACAGTTTTCAGCCACAGCCTAGCCAATCAGCAAGAAGGATTTGCTTCTGACCTTGTGACCTCTCTAAAAGAAGTTTGGAGCCAAAATGAAAGTGAGGCTTAGGTTAACCAGGAAGAAGAGAAGAGGAAAGCATGGACTAATACACTGAGAGCAGCCTGCAATCTCTCCTTCTCTCTTGTGAGTGTTCCTGCTGATTTATCTGAGTAGGAAGCTAGGGATTTCACCTATAGAACATTTACCCATATAGGGAATCCCATAGCCAGAGCACAGGGAGTTAGTTAACCCTTTCCAGTCAGCCATCATAGTGACTGGAACTAGTGCAGCTGCCTGAGCTATTGCTAGGGAAGTAATCCCTGTAGGATAGATAGGACTTCAGCCCTGTAGTGAGTTGCCAGCGTGTACACCGGATCTGGACTGTGGATTTCCCATCAGCCTCCGTGACACGTGCAGTGGATCCTCTGGAATTTAGGAAGCCTTTCCCTACACCAGCATTTTAAGCACAGTGTGGATTAAAGCTGCCAGACTGCTTCCCTGCATCTGCTCTGCCTCACAGGATCTTTATTCTTTCATTATCACTGGGAGTTGGTGAGACCTTCACTTTACACACCCCGGGGTGCATCAATCTAGTGTTGCAACACATACCTCTTCTATTACTACTTTGGTATATACCCTCAGACTTCTAGTGTGCACACTCACCATTCTTAAAGTGACAGTTGACATTTTTATACCAAGGGTGATACTTATTATATTGTCTTATATTCATCGTATTATTGTTATTTAACTGTTCTTATTGCATTTGCATATATTGCATTTCTAATATTATATATTACTGCATATCTGCCTATTGTGTGGTTTATTGTCTGCTACAATTGGTACCAAAATCACTGCTATTGCAGTTCCTAGGGAGTTGTATGCCACCGATATCTTGTTTTAGCCCTGGGTGGAGGCACTTAACTTATCCAAACCCCACAAATCTCCCACTTAGCGGAGGCTTGGGATCTATACTGTTATATAAAATCAATCAGGATAGAGACAAAGGGCTCATTTACTAAGCATGTGCAAATTGCTCAAAGTTGCAGTCTGCCATAGTTTTTTTTACCCACAATTTTCCAAAATTCTAGTTGTCTATTGTGCCTGCTCAAACAGCAGCAAAATATCATACTAGATATATGGAATTCAAAAACACTGGTCTGTGAAGAGGGAAAAAATATTCTTGTTTTCTGCTGCTTTTTCCAAGACTTGTCATTCCTGCAAAACAGTAAGTTCTAAGATCCCACACAAAATGTATTAAAATGAAAGCAAAATAGACTTTTAAAATTTTTGAGCAAGAATGCAGTAAAAAACTACAAGGAAGTTATGTTGGTGGTTTGCAGCCAGATCACATGGCTCCAACATTCACAGATTACACCTCCCTTAATTCTCCCACAGATGCAGCTCTTTAACCTAATAACTTTATGGAAAAGTACCAGAATATATGTGGCAGGACAATACATGCATGCATACTTTTCTGGCGATACTGGTGCTTATTTATTAATACCAGTGCAGCTACCCATTGCAGCCAGTCAGACCACAGATTTTATTTTCTAACTTGAAGCTGATTGATCAAAACTGATTAATTAAAAAAATTGTGTAAGATACCCAAGTTCTTGTGCAATTTTACTAAAGTCACCAAGTTTTATACTAGCTTACTAGACTTGTGCAGTTTTTTACAGGAATACTACTGTATAGAATATTACGTAAATAGTATTTTATATGCAGATGCGATATTTCAAAAGCAGCACAGGAATACTGTATTTTAAACATTTGGCATAGCCAGTATTTCCACCTGCTTTAGGCATTAGCTGGCATACTAAATAGATCTCATTTTGCTGCCATTAAATATCAAATATAAATGTATTTTTAAAAAAAATATATAAATGATGTAATTCATGATAAATTTCTAATTTATCCACCAAGGTAAAAGAAGCAAATAATGAAAATGTATTTAGTACAGGACATTGTAACATAAAATTCATGGTAAGAAGAAAGACATTGTGCTTATTTTCTGAGAGACATCAGAGGATTTTATAATAACTTCTGGTAATTTGATAAATAACTTGGGCTATCAGGACATTTTTCTTTTGCGTTACAAAGCCCTGCATTAAGTTCAGTTCAGCACAAGCAAACAATGAAGATAAAGGCTGTTTCATGACCCTTAACATGAAATAAGAACACTTCAGTATTAAGTTGCAGCGCATAATGACGATTTTCCTTTCAACAACCTAACTAATTGGCTCTCATTGGGTCAGTTAATGAGCAAGTCAGGTTTTTGTACACAGCTTAATAGCAAGCCATATTAAAGTAAAAAAAAAAAAAGATTTTTTTTCTTGCAACTAATAAATCTCTTGTGGGTTCATTGTGCATTTGCTTTTTGGTCTTATTTGATTTAACTTGATAAGAATAAAATTAAATTAAGACTGAAGACGGAGACCTGGGCCTTAAAAAAATATATGGCAAGCCTTTGTTTTACTACTTTGATGTGGGGCAAATGCGCTTTGTCATTATGCGTTTATTTAATTGGTTATCTAAATCATGAGGAAATGAACGGGGAGATACACTGAGTACACTTCCTTATCAGCACACCCTTTTATAGACATGTCCTCCAAGATCTGTAAAACAATTCCTTTTACCTTTGGCAGTGACGTGGAAATTTCTTATATTTTGCCATATGGCCGCCACTGATGCGGGAAAAGCGTCTTTACGACCGACCTTTGCACAGTCGCCCGATCTTTCCGATTCCCATCCGATTTGTGTTCATCAGGCATGACTGCAGCATGTCGGGTGTGGCGCCGGTTGGGATTGAGGAATACGGACCACTGAACAAAGGTGTACTTTTACAAGATCAGTACAAGCCATGCTAAGATCACTGTGTCTGTGTATATGTATATTACCGGGGGAAGTGCCTTTTGTCCTGGTGTCTTTTGTTTGCCTAGGGCAGTCTACCTTTCCCCCCCCCTCTTCTATGGACATGTGTCTGTGTGCTGGTTCCACCAATTGATTCATAGCATAACATGCTCATTGATTGGATATATTGTAAGACCACCTTTTGTCTTGGTGTATAATAAACCACTGGCCATTGTAGAGGAAGGCAGAATACTGGACCCCAGCTAAGAACGACTGCTGTGACGTTATTTCCGGGGGATTGCGCAACATCACCACACGATACATCAAGGTTTCCGGATCGATTGTCCACTAAGGCAAAAGATCATTTAAGTCTACCACAACAGCAGGCATTTATAAAACCACTACTGAGCATTTGGAGGACCCAAAAAGTCTCTTTAATATTTAAGTACAATTATGTATAATTTTAATGGAGTCATTTATCAAAGGTCGTATTTTAGATTTTTTTAGACCTCAAATGAACTTGAATGAACTCAAAACTCAAATGGTTTCTAATTTTACAAAAAAGTGGGGTGTTGGGGAGCACCAACCATTAAACACAGTGTATGGTGTGCAGGGTCAGATAGTAATATATATGTCAAAGGAAAAGAAAACGAAAGAGCTGGCCCATATGTCTGCAAATACCCATACATATGCTCCGAAACTCATGAAATAAAATTAAAATATAACCTTTAATAAGTCGTTAAAATAAATGTCCAGACTGATTGACCGGATGGAGGGAGGGTTACAGGGAAAAGTGCTATGCACCAGTATAAACAGTGGTCATTTGCTGGTCACAGCGGGTATTGGGTATCTTGAACACAACCAGAATACGCTACCCGCTCGGAGAATGCCTATCACAATTACCAACCCTTTCACCCACTCTAAGATCCCTCCCATAAGCCATAAGCCTAAGGCCATATGCAGAAAAAAAATATATATATATATATATATATATGTGTGTGTGTGTGTGTGCCTCTGGCACAGTGAGTTAGCAAAATTCGGGGTTAACCCAAAAATTCGAATTGAACAAGTCTTCGACGAGAAAAAAATCGAGATGCTCGAGTGTTCAGCCAAAACAGTCTGAAGAAAACATGAACGTCATGAATGCTAATAACATCTTCAAATAGTTGGAGGGACCTCTGCCATTGACTTCTACATGACCTTGACAAGTTATGAAGAGTGGTTTTTTTTTTAGCTATTTCCAGGGTCGGGGTATAATACATCTTGAAAATTTAAATTTTTTTAAAAAAAAACTCAAACTGAATTTTGTGGAAAACACAACACGATCCTTAATAAATCTGCTCCTTGGTCTAATTTAGTAATTTAGTAATGTTATAGCAAACCTTGCTCTTGTAAAGCATTAAAATGAATAAGAAACAGAATAAAAGTACCGTATATACTCGCGTATAAGCCGAGTTTTTCAGCACCCAAAATGTGCTGAAAAACTCGACCTCGGCTTATACGCGGGTCATACGCCAATCCCTCACCGGATCCCTCACCTCCCTCCGCATCAGGACTCTGTG
The DNA here is from genome assembly GCA_038501925.1 of Xenopus petersii. Classification (NCBI taxonomy): domain Eukaryota; kingdom Metazoa; phylum Chordata; class Amphibia; order Anura; family Pipidae; genus Xenopus; species Xenopus petersii. Next base: position 103,885,318 of record CM076682.1, read on the forward strand.
ACTGACGATCGCCGCCCGGAGCAGGTCCAGGAGCTCCGGGCGGCGCGTCCTTCCCTGCCGGCGTCCTTCCAAAATGGCGGCGCCCATGGCCGCCACGTGGGTAGAGGCGCCGGCGCCGCTACCCACGTGGCGGCCATGGGCGCCGCCATTTTGGGAGCGACGCCGGCAGGGAAGGACGCGCCGCCCGGAGCTCCTGGACCTGCTCCGGGCGGCGATCGTCAGTCACAGAGTCCTGATGCGCTATGGGAGAGGGAGGTGAGGGATCCGGTGAGGGATTGGCGTATATAAGGTATTGGTATATGGATTATCTTCTCCCTACAGGAACCAGCATGGCAGCACCAACTGCTAAAGAGGGGCTTATTTATAATAATAGGATTATTGGACCCCCTTCTCCCATCCAGGCCATATTCTCCTAGAAGAGTTTGTGACCAAAATAAGCAGAGGAATTTCAAAGCTCTTGCTGCGGACTGTAAACATTTACATGTGTCCTGCACACTGTTGGGGCCGCAGAAGGAGCCTCGTATGTAGTTGCTGCATCTCTCCATCTCTCTGCCCCTGGTTGAGTTATAAGTTATTTTACTGTGACTGGTGTGCTTACAATTTTTTTTTTTTAAACTGTGGGCAGGCCTACCTTTCATTGTTATTCAGTGGGTGCAGGTACAGATTGATTTTCAATCAGCCCCTAGGCTTATACACGAGTCAATAAATTTTTCCAGTTTTCTTAGGTAAATTAGGTACCTCGGCTTATACACGGGTCGGCTTATACACGAGTATATACGGTAACAGTCAAAACCCTTTGCTCACTGGTTATTACTCAAAGTTTGTGCCTGTTGTTGTCCTTCTATAATAGAGCAGTTTCTGATACAGAGATAAACTCCTGTACAGGAATTTACCACCTTTTGTGTCTTTCCCAGTTAAGCGCAACTGAATGCCTATCATACAACACAAAGCATTATGCAGACATATAGAATACACTAACGTAACTATCATACAACAGATCCTATGTCTTTGAGGGAGACCTGGGCATAGGAGGGCCCACAACCATGGGGTCTGCTGTATAGTAGTTTTCTGCCTGTTTAATTTTAACCCATGCTGCAAAAGAGAACCAGGCAGCAGTGTGTGGGAAGGCAGGTGAGAAAAGGGGTGTGCCCCAAGCATGACAAAGATTTGTTCGCAGGAGGGGGGCCTTAAAGTTGGGAATTCCTTATCTAGAAATACTAAAAATGTTGCAAATGACGCAAAGGCTATCTCAGATAGGGGCAATTTTACTTACCTTTGAAGTTACGCCAGCATTGGCTTCGCTTCGTAGCGAAGTTGCCCTAGCCTTAATTTGTCAAGCAAAGCGAAGTTACGCTAGTGATGCCTAATTTGCATACGGCGCCAAGTTAAAGTACAATGGACGTATATGTAGCAGCAAATACATTACACTACACAAGCCTGGGAAAGCTTCATAAAATAAAATAGAGTTGTTATTTTGCCCTATACATGTGCCCACTGTATAGTTTAGGTGCCAGCCATATGTTAGGAAATGTAGGGGGGAAGAAGGGTACCCCAAAAAAATTACGATCTTTTTCAGCCTATCACCCTTAAAAAGTAAAAGACGCCAGCGTTTTCTGGGACTTAGAAAAAATGTAAACTTTTTTGAAGCTAGCCCTATCTACTCTATTGCACTTCATCTGGTCTGAGGTGGTCAAGGCAAGTCTGGTGCAAGTGGTAACGTTCAGTAAAATGTGCAAGTTAGTGAATTAGCATAGCTACGTCCCTTCGCAATAGCGCAAATTCACCTGGCGTAAGGGTGAGAAGTAGTGCTAAAGTAGGTCCACTTCGCTAGCGAATTTATGCCACCGCCCATTAGTAACGAAATGACGTCACGCTGGTGAATTTTCGCTAGCGTTAGCCACTTCGCCCTTTAGTAAATTTGCCCCGTAGACTCCATTTTAATCAAATTATTTAAATTTAAAAAAAATTATTTCCTTTTTCTCTGTAACACTAAAAGAGTATCTTGATCCCAACTAATTATTATTAATCCTTATTAGAGGAAAACCAATTTAAATGATTTCTTTAGTAGACTTAAAGAATGAAGATCCAAATTATAAAGAAAACGTCAGTTATCTTAAAAACCCAGGTCACAAGTATTCTGGATAACAGTTCCAATACCTGTATAACTATTATAATTACAGGTATGGGATCTGTTATGCAGAAACCCGTTATCCAGAAAGCTCTAAATTATGGAAAGTCTGTCTCCCGTAGACTCAATTTTGTCCAAATAATCCACATTTTTAAACAGTAGCTTGCACTTGATCCGAACTAAGATATAATTAATCCTTTTTGGAAGCAAAACCAGCCTGGCTTATGTATTGTTTCCATGATTTCTAGAAGACTTAAAGGGATACTGTCATGTGAAAAAACATTTTTTTCAAAATGAATCTGTTAATAGTGCTGCTCAAGCAGAATTCTGCACTGAAATCCATTTCTCAAAAGAGCAAACAGATTTTTTTATATTCAATTTTGAAATCTGACATGGGGCTAGACATTTTGTCAATTTCCCAGCTGTCCCAAGTCATGTGACTTGTGCTCTGATAAACTTCAATCACTCTTTACTGCTATACTGCAAGTTGGAGTGATATCACCCCCCTCCCTTTTCCCCCGAGCAGCTAAACAAAAGAACAATGGAAAGGTAACCAGATAACAGCTCCCTAATACAAGATAACAGCTGCCTGGTAGATCTAAGAACAACACTCAATAGTAAAAACCCATGTCCCACTGAGACACATTCAGTTACATTGAGAAGGAAAAACAGCAGCCTGCCAGAAAGCATTTCTCTCCTAAAGTGCAGTCAGTATTATAACAGAAAGCAGGACAAATCCAAGGCAGTAGCTATGACTGCAAAGTTCTTTTATTGGGGAAAAATGCTCCACAACATGTTTGGGCGTTGGCCCTTTATCAAGTGCTAAAGTGCAGGCACAAGTCACATGACCAGGGGCAGCTGGGAAATTGACAAAATGTCTGGAGCAGCACTATTAACTGATTCATTTTGAAAAAAATGTTTTTTCCCATGACAGTATACCTTTTAAGGTATAAAGATCCAAATTACAGAAAGATCCGTTATCCTGAAACTGCCAGGTCCCAAACATTCTGGATATCAAGTCCCATACCTATAGAAAAATATTCCTGAATATCATTTCTCAGCACACAATGAAAGATCTCTTTTACTAAAAACCAAATGTAAGTTTTATTGTTTCCAAGTTATAGTTTCCAGGTTGATATTGCATTCCCTTTCTGAATAATAGATTTACATCTGCTTTACTCTGATCCATTGGCACCATACCAGACAGAAGAAAGTTTGGGAAGATTAAAGGCTTAGCTCAACTAAACTCTCAAAGGAATCATGGGTGGATTCCATCTGGCACAATAACTATCTGGACAATGTTTTATCTATCATATGATTTTTTTTGTGGTAATCCATATATTTTGATGCTCAGTAAATACTTTTCCATTGTTTATTTTATTGTATGTTTTTATTATGAGCATACTAAATGAAATATATTATCTAACTCTTCTCAGCATCCTTTGTATTTAACAACTTCTATCTTTTAATGTTCCAGCAGTCTCAGTCTATATATTTTGTGTTCAGCTGGAACAAATATCTTTTGAGTTACAGTTCATTTCACTTCTGGAATAGAAATAGAGAGTCTTTTAGACTTTAAGTTTATTTAAAAATGTTCTTGCTAGAAGAAATGGAGGCAGAATATTGTACAGTACCTGCACACTGGGTACAGTAATAAGAATACCTTGGTTAGGAATGACCATTATCCGATTTTCCCGGATAATGGTTCTTTCCATATTTAGATCTTAATACCTTAAGGGGCACATTTACTTAGTTCGAGTGAAGGAATAGAATAAAAAAAACTTCGAATTTCGAATGATTTTTTAGGCTACTTCGACCATCGAATTGGCTACTTCGACCTTCGACTACGACTTCGAATTGAACGATTCGAACTAAAAATCGTTCGACTATTCAACCATTCGATAGTCGAAGTACTAATTCCCCCCTACTTCGCCAAGTAAAACCTACCGAACCTCAATTTTAGCCTATGGGGAAACAACAGCCTACCAGAAAGCAGTTCCATCCTAAAGTGCTGGATCTTTCTGAAAGCACATGACCAGGCAAAATGACCTGAGAGGGCTGCCTACATACCAATATCACAACTAAAAAAATACACTTGCTGGTTCAGCAAATTAAATTTTATATGGTAGAGTGAATTATTTGCAGTGTAAACAGTGTAATTTAGAAAAAAAACATCATAAAAATCATGACAGAATCCCTTTAAGTTGTAATATGCCCTATGGCAGCCATTAAAGGGCAACTAAAGTCTAAAATCGAATAATGTTAGAAATGCTGTATTTTGTATACTAAATATAAACATGAACTTACTACACCAGAAGCCCAATTAAACAAACGATTCATGCTTTTAAAGTTGGTGCAGGGGGCTGTCATCTTTGCAATACCAAGACTACGCACATGCACAGTGTGGTCTGGGCTTCAGTTGGGAGGTTAAACTTAGGGATCGTTATAAATGATCAAAACAGCACAAGTCAAATAATATCTGCCAGAAGCCAATACAGGAAGACTCATTAATAATCAGAATATACAGACTGCACTGGGTCTGTGGATACAAATCTTCACAGTTGTTACAGGGAAACAAACAAAGCTGCTCGAGTCCTGGGAAGTAAGGTGGGGGGGCTCCCCCTGTCGTTTGAAAATATGATTGTTTCCCTGCAGAGCAGTTAGGGGCCGTCTGAAGTTTTCTTACTGCAGCTGTCAGAGCAAGTAAAACGAAGGGTGAATTTCACTGCATACAGTAAGTTTTCTTGTAAAAATGGTACACATTTTTTAATTAAAGTATATTACAGATAGATTTCTTTTTCATTAAAGAAAGTAAAAATGGGATTTTATCTTTTTGTCTTTACATCCCCTTGAAGGACAAAGCTGACTCCCAACATCGTTGCGCTCTGCACCTTGCCACCGCGCAGTCAGACACTAGTGAGAAGTGTTCTATGAATGTGCAATAATTGGCATACTCTTTGTAAATTACCCTACAGGGTATCAAGTTGGTGAATGTCTGGCTAATGGGGCAATTGTGGAATTGCTATTTGAGGCTACTAATTCCTCCATTTATGTAAATGGTTTTTCTTTATATTTACCGTCAGAAGGTCACTGCTGGATTCATGTCCATAAATGGTGCTGTTTATGTGCATTGTGCACTATACATAGTACATAGTTTTCTTTGAATGTTTTTACTTATTTTACACTTGTTTCGGTTGACAACATTAACATCAGTACTAACATACAGTCTCGATAGCCTCTCATTATATTTTCATTATTTAGTCTGATCCTGGTGCAAGAGTGCAAACATGTTTGTTATAATATAATGTCACTGACAAGGACAAAGTAGTTGGTCCAATGAATAAAGAATAAGGATAAAGTTAAAAGAATGACCTCTTGTCTTCTAGTCACAATACATTATAAAGCAAATGCTTAAACTAAAAGTTTTTGTAACTGGGAGGAGTAAGTTACTGTGCCTTTTGTGTTGCCTATCAGAGATTTTCTGTTTTACTGAAGTGCTTTACTACATCCAATTTTGCGTTTAGGTTTTTTTTTTTTGTTGTGTGTGCTTGCAATTACACATACTGTATTTTGCACTCGGCTCATTTAATAATGCATGGCAATGTGTGTAAAATTTCCAGGGAACAAATCAACCTTGTTATGCTTGCACCTGTTAACACTGCAAACCAGTGATTTCAATTTGCCTGACCTCATTCTGCTATATCAAATTATGTTCAGCTTGTTAAACAGCTCCCTTGAACTCACCTAGAAATTTATATATAAATATATCTTACAAACTAATTGTTAACAAATGGAAAGGTACAATTATGTACCTTGCTCTACCCCACCATATTTTGCTTTTGGAATTATGTGGGTTAAAGCACATGACCCATACAAACAGGCCTATGAAGTATAGGTATTGGACCTGTTATCCAACATAATCAGGACCTGGGAGTTTTCCAGATAACGGATCTTTCTGTAATCTGGATCTTCATAATTTAAGCCTACTAGAAAATCATGTAACCATTAAATAAACCCAAATAGGCTGGACCTGCTACCTATAAGGCTAATAACAAGATATTGTTTTATTATTACAGAGAAAAAGGAAAACAATTGGATAAAATGGACTCTATAGGAGACAGGCTTTCCATAATTCTGGATAACGCACTTCCGGATAAGCAATACCTATGCACAGTGGATCTGTGGCTTCAGTAGAGGTTGTGCGCATGTGTGTGACATCACTTCTGGGCCAGAAGAATTTACAGGGTTGCATAGTGAAACATCTTTGATGTACTGTATACATGCCAAAAGTATAATTTCTCTACTCAACTAGTGATACCTAAAACAGATCCTACATCTACCCTAACAAGATTATATCTCAATACATCCCAATCAATTAATTCAATATATCCTAGTATTTACAAATCCCCTTACCTAACTGTTTAGAGAAATAATTATATTAGCGTACAAACAATAACCTCTCTCCACTTTATTTAGGTCCATTTTGCCTTTTTATAGATACATTGGAAGTCAGCTTTAGTGCAGCCACACTTTAGAACACTGCAAAAGTAAATAATTTCCATTTGCTATAAAAAAAGGTGTGTAAAAGCCATGTTTATAATACTTTTGTAATAATGTTAACATTTTGTTTTTTAACTTTTTGTATTAAAAACATTTCTGAACAAGTCAGAGCAATGTCAGTCATTGGTCAAACCATAATGAAAATGGACTTGAAGTAGCAAAAACAAGATCCTATTTTTTTTTCAGAAATCTTATTTTAGGCAAAAGATAATTTTTAACCTCCCATAGAGGGTTAAATTAGAATCTGTAATTTTGAGCTGGCAGAGTTATTTTAGTGATATTTTTATCCAAGCTGATCAAAGCTGTTAATGGTGAATAGTATAAAAACCTATTCACGCTGTGAAAAAAGTTGTATCAGAATGAAATGTTGAAGATGAAGCTATTGATATGTATTAATATATATATATAGAGAGAGAGAGAGAGAGAGAGAGAGATATAGATATATATTATATATATATATATATTAATAAGCAAAACTGCCAGAACTAAGGATGACACAGGAACTAACTAGGTATAGACTAAGGAAAGGTTTTAATGTGGTTTTTTTTTTGTTTTTTTTTTAAAACAGGTTTACATTTGCTAATCACATTTTCTTACTATGCTTTTAAATGGCCTTCTTATATTGTTATTATTTTCATTTATTTATAAAACTATGACATTTTACACAGTGGGTACAGAAAATTATTAATTTTTGAAAGCATTGCCTGTTGCAATGAAGCTTATAATACTGTAAGCCAAATACAGGCATACAGACTATCAGTAAGTTTTTTGAACTTTGGGCAGCTGTAGATGACACATTTTGGCCACAGATTATGCAATTCTCTCACATAGTAATATGATAATTAGATTTTAGCTTCAGTTAAGCATTTGGTCAAATCACATGTGCTAGGTTCAGTATTCAGTCTAATCCAAATTAATTTATTTACTGCCTGCCGATTTATTAGAAGCCTTCAACTTTCAATTTGTGCCCCATTTCATCCTTTTTTACTGGATTAGCTAATTTTTTCAACTATTTTTTGCAAAGATTATAACATGAAATGTAGTTTCATTTCAGGAATTTATTCAGTCCTATCATTCGTGCAGAGGATATACAATTAAGTTCTCCATGAAAATGACAATAGATGTGGTATATTGCAGATTTTGCCATATTTGGCATGGTTTAAATTTACAGAATATGTATTCAATATCTTCAAATCTATAGTATGTAAGGTACTTCAAAATAAAATTTTGTGGTATACAAATGTTTCAAAACCTGATTGTCAAGTATACAAATACAGTATATAGATGTTTGACCTCAGCTGTAGATAGGATGAAAATTGGATAGAAATAGAGTTTAGTTATTAAATCTAAGATGCTATTAACAGAATTGTGATTTGGACAGGCAGGTTTCTTTCTATTTCATTTATTTTATATAGTCTTTTTGTATCAGCTATATTTCTTTAATCAAAACAGAGATGTTATAAGATAAATGTTCCCAAAATGCTCTTTGACAGTACAGCAAATATCCATAAAGGTAGAAGGTTAGAAATAAATGATTTAATATATAATGTCAAAATAGATCAAGAAGCAATTTTGAAATTCGTGCACTTTGTCTGTCCATATCTTCATCAGTTTGGTGGGGGAAATTGCACAAGAGTTTTCATTATTATGGAAATTCTAGTTTTCAGAGTATTGGTAAAATTTGTAATTAAAGGGCAAGGCAACCTCAAAATAACAATTTGCTTAATAAAAGAAGATATAATTCTGAGCAATTTCCAATATACATTTATTAAATTGTTTCAATGCTTTTCAAGTTATTTGTAAAAACAATTGTTATTGAAAGCAGCATTTGCTTAACTCCTGGTTGTTACTTTTTAAACATATTGCAAAAGTCTTAGTTCCCCAGCATTATATCATTATATACATTATATTATATACATTATATCAACAGTCTGAGCCTCCTGGGCGGAGAATAGAAAGGGACAGACAAACACTGCTTTCAATAGCAATTACATATTTAAATAACTTAAAAACCAGAGAAAATTTCTAATGAAAAACACTGCTTAATTGCTTAGAATTATTTTTTCTTTTATTAGGCAAAACATTATTTTTGGATTGACATTCCCTTTAAAATTGTAATTAGAGGTGCAAAAAAAAAGATATCAGGCCTGTTAGTGTTACGTAATGGCAGACCTTCTCAAATTACAATTCAAAACGTGTTGCATTGATTATTACTTAAGGGGTTATTTATCACGGGTTAGAGTTTCAAATGACCTTGAAACTCGAATGTATCTATTTAAGAAAAAGCTCAAGTGTCTAAAATTCGAATGAATGATACCGAAAGCTCGAACACATTTTGGACGCAATTCGAATTCAATTTAAATTGCGTTTTCCTCTGAAAAAAACTTGAATGTCAGGAAGGCTATTAAGTTGCTGACCTATTTGAAGAAGTTAATAGCCTTCCTGACATTCAGGTTTTTTTCAGAGGAAAATTTGATTTGAATTGCATTCAAATTGCGTCCAACTTTTTGGCATCATTCGTGCTGGAGGCCTACAGTAGTTACTAATTTTCAAGGACAAGAAAAAAAAACACAAGGCAAAAAACTCCTGCAATTAAACGTGCCTTTTTTTCTCGAACGCTAGATAATTTAAGAAAAGAAATGAGACAGAATATTCCCATGCGTATGTTTTTTCTCAGACTAAAGGTTGCAGACCAGCAAGAATCACAATGTTCCATTTATTTTCAAAGAATCTAAAAAACTCAAATGTTTTAATGAACTGGGAAAATAAATATACTGTAAAATTAAATTGACACTTATTGAACAGTGCAAGCTTTTATTCTTTAATAAAATTTTATTCTTTAATAAATCCCGACTATTCAAGGTTCCAAAGGATATTTTCGAGTAAATTTAGGTTTTTTTTGATGCATTTTTTTCTGGAATCAAGATTTTCAGTGTTTGTGTAATTTTTTAGCAACTCCAGACCTCAATGACACCCGACTCCAGAAGTTTGCATGTTTAGTGTATGTAATAAAATTTTGCAAGCACAAAAATTTTTAAGCCAAATTATTTAACGAAAATCCAGAGCAGGTTTCAATACTAACCTTTGCTTAGCAATAATGAGTGATGTAATATTTGCCAGTGCATATATATCGCTTGAGATTTTAATTACATCCCCCCTTTTCTTACTTAAAAACATATTACTGTCAGCACTAAAATGCTCTCATTAAAAGGGCATCAGTATTAGGGCTGGTGCTGAACATACTTTATGACCATTGTTTCAATTAGGAAATATGTACTTTATACTTTATTTGCTTGCACCAGAAAAAATAAAGTCACATTTTACTTCAGACAAATATGAGCATATTGAAAAGCCCTCTGTATAAACAAACGTCTACATTCCCCTAGCTAAAGTCTAGACTGCTTAATGAGGCTAATATCAGAAGAAATGTTTACTCTGCCAATGGAGAAACAGCAGTTTGCTTCAGTATGTACTGTGCCCCAAAATGGGCAACTGAGCATTTTCAGGCTGAAATCCACTCTATGGGGTATATTTATAAAAGAGTGAAGATAGAGATCGCCCAGTCTGCTAAAGGTGAAATTCCGCCACTTCTATGGGAATTTGAAAGGCATATTTATCAAAGGATGAACTTTCACTTTCACCCATTGACAAGTACTCTTTCAAAAAGCCCATATAAATGAATGGAGAGTGGTGGCATTTCACTCTAGAGGACTGTGGCGATCTCCAACTTCATTCTTTGATAAATATACCCCTAAGTGAGAACTGACAGGCAGGTTCAGTTCACAGAACATCAGGCAAATTGGAATTTGCTCTGCCAGTGGGGGAAGTGTGATGCCTCAACTCAAATTAGCCAAAGGAGCAGCTCATTAGTCAGAGAGACTTTTCAGTGGACTGTTTGTTTCTAATGAAAAATTTACTTCAGTTTCAGTTCCAGATTTTGCATTGTTTTGTGCAAAAATTTAAAACCATACATAACTCCTACTTAAAACAATAGGCAAAAAGTATGTTCAGCACAAATCCTATTAATTGAACTTTTGTTAAAAATGGGGTACGGTATACTGCCCCTTTAAGAAAATCGTTTATGTTAACAGTAATATGTTTAAGTATAAAGACTGAACTGTATACACACTACCATGTAATTATTTATCGAACAAGTTACAATTGGCAAAGGGTAATTACCTCTCCTCATACATAGTTTTTAGCATTCATTTCCTCAAGGTACTGACTATCGTTCATTTTGGCACGAGTTTTGTTGTGAATGGAACATATTTTAATATGCCTCATACTTGCTGTGAAATTAACTGTGATAAACTGTGCTAACAAGAGACTGAAGTTGGGAAATCACAGCTAAAAACTAATTACATTCATTTGGCATACAGTCACATTGGATCCACTAATGTTTCAAGGCAGTTCATGGGCATGAAAAGATGGCTCTAATTTGACTTGACTGCATCTGAGCCAAGAAAACGAATCAAATGTTAATTAATGTACTGCAACTGTAGCTTAAACAAGTCGTTGATATAAATACCTCTTCATGCCACAACAGTGTTAAGTGTTGCATAAATGTGTACATTTGTTGGGTGACCCTGTTTATTAAGGACTATGCTTTTTTTTTGAGTGTTATAAAATATTGCATTTATCTGCAGTATTTCGAGAAATTTCGTAACTAAAAGTTTTTAGTTAATCTACACTGATATTTCAAAAAACAAATGGATATAACAATGTTCTAAAATTCATTGTGATATGCGTGAAGGGCTTGTCTTGTAGGTATTATTTTTAAAGGGACTATAGTTTGCTAGATGACTGAAAACAATGTAATGTATTTTTCTTTTTTTACCTTGAATGCACATCAGTTTTCTAATTCACATTGAGAGCAATTCTTTGTCTACTGAATTGTATAGCAAGGTTATATACTTGCTTTTTAATGGAACACAAGTAGGGAAGTTATCGCTTGTTGATCGCTTGGTTCTACTCTTCTGTCCGGTTCTTTATATAGAAGGCACAAGATTAAAGAACAAGGAGCAAAAGGGAGCAAATATAAAGGCATGCAACTAAATATGCTTAAAGGGCGAGTCAACCCCAAAAGTTTGCCTAAAAGAGAACACAATTCTAAGCAACTTTCCAATATACATTTATTAAAAATGTTCAGTGCTTTTAAAGTTACAATAATTGCTATTGAAAGCAGCATTTGCTTAACTTGTTACTTTTTAAACAATGTTGCAAAAGTCTTAGTTCCCCAGCAAAGACAGGTCTGTTAATCAGCCGCCTTGTCTTACATTGTACCAACAGCCTGAGCCATCAGGGTAGAGAATAGACAGGGACAGACAAAAACATTGCTTTCAATAGCATTACATATACAAATAACTTAAAGGAGACCCAAAACCTTTAAGTTGAAATCCCATACCCTCTACGCTACATAGACTCCCTCCCTGCTCCCTCCCAGCCTAGCTTTTAACCTCGGTAAATGCCCTTTGCTCTTTACTTACCCCTCATTGCAGATTCAACGCATCAGAGTTCACGGGCGCCATCTTCTTCTCTTCTGTAATCTTCATGAAGTAGGCGCCGTATCGCTGCATGCTCAGTTGGGGCAGTCTGCCATTTTTTAAGCAACTGCACATGCGCCAAAAGTCAAGGAAATTCCCAAAGCCCCGGAAGAAGACCGGAAGATTACCAAAGAGAGGAAGATGGCGCCTGTGAACTCTGATGCACGGAATCTGCAAGAGAGGTAAGTAAAGAGTTAGGGGCATTTACCAAAGGTAACACCTAGGCAGGGGGGAGCAGGGAGGGGGGGTCTATGTAGTGTAGGGGGTAGGGGATTTTAATATAAAGGGTTTGGTTCTCCTTTAAAAACCATAAACAAATGTGTATCTAATGTATATTGCAAAGCTTTAAATTATGTTTTATTAGGCAAAAAATATATTTTTTAAGAAGGGAGTGCTGGCTATTAATTTTGCATAAGAGTATGACTAAGCAGGCATGTTGCACCTTCTTAAGAAATAAGCCCCTGTATATCCATATGAACATCACTCTACTGCTATTCTCATTCCATTTTCCCATACAGTTTCATTTCTATAAGAACAGTACACAATTCAACAGATCTTTCAGTATTTCTAAATATGTAGGACGGTGTTATATTATTATATTCTAGACATTCAAACAAATTGGTGGAAATTAAGCCATATGTAGTACATATGACGCATCTGCATATTGTGCAAGTAAAGTTCCATTAATTTCAGTGGTAAAAAAGGGTGTAGGTGTTGACAGATTCTACAATTAAGCCTGTTTGTAATAAAGCTTCTAATATTCCCACATACTGTACATATTGCTGCATGTCATAAGCATGTTTTAGAAATAAAGCTGAAAGTACATTTTCAAATATGCAGCATATTTACTGAATACAGGAAGTTAAATAAATATTTTATGTAGAACAGTAAGCATAGGCAATATTTTCTGGTCTGACATGAATATCCTGTAATAACAACATTCACACAAAAAGCAGCTTCCTTGCTAAACAAGAAATATTAGCTCCTTCATGCAACAAAACAAATAGCACAGTATATTATTAAAAATAAAATCAAGCTTGACAAGCCAAGGCAAACACAGTAGCCTAGTTTTCACAGGTTTTAATCAAACTTCATCTCCAAATGACCTGATTTTAAATCTTTTGCAAATTTTTGCTTTCTGCTCTAGTGATGCAGCCAAACCTAGTACTGCACAAAGAGATTCATAAACTGTTACAAAACATAGTAACACAGTCATTTATAGTACTGTGTCCTTTTGCTGTGATCTTACATATGGAAATTGTGTAATTAGCTTCAAGATATTACATTCTATGATTAAAATGAAAGTCTAAAAGCTTCTAGCAAAGAGTGGTTCGTCAACAGTGTTTTGATCCAGACGAGTTGCTTGAGGCAGCAGTTTACCAGGGGCAGCAAAAAGCCACCGCTGCTAAGATCTTGCACCCCGTCACTAACTGCAAATTTTTTTCTTTTTAAATAAAATGCAAAAAGCAGCCCTATGGTACAATGTAGGCGTTGAGGTGACTCCTGACTTGGTTACCTAAATTAACCAAACCAGATAACTTCCAACAAACATAGATTTTGTAAACAAATGTGTATGGTTAACTTGATGTTGAATAGTTAAAAGGTGAATGAGCGTTCTGCCCACTATGCAAGGAATTGAAAATAAAAGTCGGTGGGTAATTGAAATGGTAAAGCTTACTGCTTTGCTGAATTATAGGATAAAAAAGTATTAAGCCATATGGAATCTGTAGTTAATCAGACACCAACAAAAACATAGTAACACAGTCATTTATTAGGTTGAAAAAATAAGGCAGATTTTATTTAGACAAAAAAATGACTGAACTCCATTAAAATATGTCTAACTGTTAGCCGATATAGAGTAAGGGGAAAAACCTAATCTGAACTTTCTCTATTTCAAATACATCTTTTTTTGGACAATAGAGAACAAAACAACATTGCATTTTCAATATAAAGCTTTGCCATTGGTTTGTAAAAGGGGTGTTTTAAAAAAAACTCACAAACGAGTTTATTGAAGTTTTAAAAAACTCATTGAATTTAAAATTTTACTCTTGATAAGGGGCAGATTTATCAATGGTCGAGGTGAATTTTCAAATGAAAAAAAATTTAAATTTTGAGCTATTTTTGTGTACTTCGACTAGTCTAAATTCGATTTGAATTTGAATAAAATTAAAAAATTTGAATATCGAAATTTATGATGTACTGTCTCTTTAAAAATTCCACTTCGACCATTCGCTATCTAAAACCTGCCGAATCGCTGTTTTAGCCTATGGGGGACCTCTTAGAACCTATTTGGAGTCAATTGGTGGACTTTGAAAAATCAAAGTTTTCTTCGATCGCATGCGATATTCCTTCAAACCGTCCGATTCGAATTCTGCCGAATACGGACCTATTCCATCAAAAAAAGACCTATTCGACCAAAAAAACTTTTACTTAATTTCGGTTGGTCTTTTCGAATTAGAATTTTGACGTTTTTTCAATTCGAAATGCGACCCTTGATAAATATGCCCCTTAATGTGCCTTTAAGGGGTAGATTTATCGAAGGTATGGGTGAATTTTCAAATGAAAAAAATTCAAATTTAAATTTTTTTTTCTTCGACTAGGGAATAGTCCAAATTCGATTCGAATTTTAAAAAAATCATACTCGACGCCTAAAACCTGCCGAAATGCTGTTTAAGTCAATGTGAGAGGTCCAGGGATCAATTTTGAGTTGTTTGCAGCATTCCTGACATTCAAGTTTTTTTCGGAGAAAAAACTTGAATTGAGTTTTCAGGTCGATTCCATTAATCCGAGTTTATTCGATTTTTTAAATAGATTTCGATTGGCTGAATTTTGAGTATATGGGATTTTTTAAACTCACATGAATTCAAAATTGAACCTTTGATAAATGTGCCTCTAAGGGTGTTATTTACTAAACCTTGATTTTTTCTGGTTGAGGTTTTTTGGGCAGATGTCCTTTCTACAATTTGAATATATCAGGATCCGTGCAGGATTTCTTCTGATAATCAAAAAATTCATGGTTTACGGCCGATAACCCAGAAAAATCAAACAATTTGAGCGTCAAACCTGAAACATTCATCTGATTCAAGTTTTTGCTCTATTTCATTGAATTTTTTCCCAAACCGATTTTTTCGAGTTATTTTATTGATGAATAAGATAAAATCTTGATGGGAGTTTGGTCGATCTTGGTTTAAAAAAAATATGAAATACATTTACGTTTTAGTAAATAACCCCCTTAGACATACTTTAATGGAGTTTACCATTTTTTTTGGTCTAAATAAAATCTGCCTATTTAAATAAGATCAAATCATGGGTTGGATTTTGGTTGAGCTTGGTTTAATAAAAATACATCCACATCTTAATTCATACTTACATACTTTACATTCCCTGTGGAAATGAAGCAACAAGTTATGAAAGAAGAAAAGACAAACAGACTCTGTTCAAATGAAGGATCAATCACATTTGGTAAATATGCAATTCAAAATAAAGATTATCTAGAAGAAATAATAAAACAGTTTTGCATTTAATAATTGGTCATAATATGTTAGTATCCAAATTACAAAATGTATGTTTTATTTATGATTTTTATCAACAATACTGTATTTCTTTTATCTTGTAAATATTTTTGCATTGAAAAGGTCCTTTGTACGTTCGTGGGCAACATGGTGTCATTACCTTTTTAATAATTATGATTTTATAATTTGTGCACAGAACAAAATGAACAATTTTCTTTTGTGAGTCAGTTTGAAGTGCATTATTTTTTATAATAATTATAATCATTAAGGAAAAGAACACTTACAAGGGGGAATTATAGTCTGTACTTTCCCTGCTAGGGGCCAATCATTTCTTTCTACAGGTTTCTATGAACAAAAGTCACATATATTCATACAGTGTGAAAAATATAGACATTATATTTTTTTCACCGTCTGGTGGGAAAATTGCACTGTAGTCATCAATAATGACTAAGTCCCATACTCTTGGGCTTCTGGAAAAAAAATAGCGTGAGCACCAAAAAGAAATCATGTAGCAAGGAAAGTGGTAAATGTGCCAAAAAAATTTTTGTTTCAAGAAGGTTTAATCAAAACACCAATGAGAATGGTGCTTCCTAGTACTGTGTCCTTTTGCTGTGATCTTACATATGGAAATTGTGTAATCACCTTCAAGATATTACATTCTGTGATTAAAATGAAAGTCTAAAAGCTTCTAGCAAAGAGTGGTTCGTCAACAGTGTTTTGATCCAGACGAGTTGCTTGAGGCAGCAGTTTACCAGGGGCAGCAAAAAGCCACCGCTGCTAAGATCTTGCACCCCGTCACTAACTGCAAATTTTTTTCTTTTTAAATAAAATGCAAAAAGCAGCCCTATGGTACAATGTAGGCGTTGAGGTGACTCCTGACTTGGTTACCTAAATTAACCAAACCAGATAACTTCCAACAAACATAGATTTTGTAAACAAATGTGTATGGTTAACTTGATGTTGAATAGTTAAAAGATGAAAGAGCGTTCTGCCCACTATGCAAGGAATTGAAAATAAAAGTCGGTGGGTAATTGAAATGGTAAAGCTTACTGCTTTGCTGAATTATAGGATAAAAAAGTATTAAGCCATATGGAATCTGTAGTTAATCAGACACCAACAGTTTCTATAACCTTGTCCAGATTAAAGTTTCATCCTGTTATACAAATTGATATAATAATGTAAAATTTTATTTTCTTGCTTAGATAATAATAGCAATTTATAGATCTATGCTTACAACACTTGTACCCCAGACCTTACCCATACCTCTGTTTTCTACAGCTACCTCTCCGTGTAATTTAGTTGTTTGATTTATACAACTCCAGAATATAAAAATAGCTTTTGGTGAAAGAAAGCAAGATAACATTTTGAGGGCTATTTACTAAATCCATATTTATCTCATTATTTTTATAAAAAAAAAACACAACCAAACTCCCATACCTGATTTAACCTTATTTATTATTTAAAAAGCTCTAATTAATCGGTTTGGGGAAAAACCCCAAAAAATTCATATGGAAAATCGCATTGTACAAGTTTTCTGACTTTTTTCCAGAATTGTAAGATATTTTCGGGTGTTTGCACAAAATTATCAGATTTTTGGGCTAAACCCTGTGTGGACCACAATGACTTCCAGTTAGGATAGGGACCTCTGCCATTGACTTATACACAACATTGGCAGGTCTGAAATGGCGGATTTCAGATTCAGGCTTTTTGCTGCATCGGATTTTAATAAGGGGCCGATTCACCAATGGTCGAATATCGAGGGTTAATTAACCCTCGATATTCGACTAGGAATTGAAATCCTTCGAATTTGAATATCGAATTCGAAGTATTTAGCACAGGAAATGCGATCGATTGATCGAAGGATTATTCATTCGATCGAACGATTAAATCCTTTGAATCGTACGATTCGAAGGATTTTAATTCAACGATCGAATGAATATCCTTTGATGAAAAAAACTTAGGCAAGCCTATGGGGACCTTCCCCATAGGCTAACATTGAGTTCGGTAGCTTTTAGCTGCCAAACTAGGGGGTCGAATTTTTTTTTAAAGAGACAGTACTTCGACTATCGAATGGTCGAATAGTCGAACGATTTTTAGTTCGAATCGTTCGATAGTCGTAGTCGAAGGTTGAAGTAGCCCATTTGATGGTCGAAGTAGCCCAAAAAACACTTCGAAATTCGAAGTTTTTTAAATTCGAATCCTTCACTCGAATTCACTCGAATTTAGTGAATCGGCCCCTAAATCTTGAAAAATTTGAGTTTAAAAAAAAATGAAAAATTTGAGCTTTGCCCCAAAAAGCCTTAGGGGAGTTTAGTAAATAACCCCTTTATGTTAAAATAATCCCATTTTACTGATACCAATGTTACAGTATATTTGATGAACACTCATGAAGCTGCATTGCAAGGGTTAAAAAAGGCTAAAAAGAAAAATGTGGGTATAAAACCATGAATAATTGTGACAAATCATGCACTTTCTTGCCTTCGGATACGAGCTGGCACAAACTGGACATCACATAGGGGTTGGTGTCGTTAAAAAAGTAGTTTATTTAAGGAAAAAAAATCTTAATATGTACTTCAGACTTTGTGGGCACCTAGTCATAGGCATGAAATGGGTAAGGCTACATAATGAGTTTTTTCCTTAAATCAACTACTGTAACTGCATCCACCTCTATGTGATGTCTGGTTCGTGCCAGATTGTATCTAAAGACAAGAGCATTACTTACCCTAAGCTGAGGGTCTGGGGCCTGAGCACCCAGACCCCTGTTACCTAAGTTAATTATGTTAACCCTTGTTACTTTCTCCAGTAAATACTGGATGCCCCTTTCAGTACAAATTATGCACAATTTTCCTGCAAACAAGGCCACATTTTTAAGTTACTTTTAATTTAAACAAACTGACTTCAAAGTGTTCTTCCTCTTTGCATTGCAGCATAATGGCTAGGGATGTAGCGAACGTCGGAAAAAAAGTTCGCGAACATATTCGCGAACTTGCGCAAAAATGCGAGCGGTTCGCGAACGGTTCGCGAACCCCATAGACTTCAATGGGAAGGCGAACTTTAACATCTAAAAAAGACATTTCTGGCCAGAAAAATGATTTTAAAGTTGTTTAAAGGGTGCAACGACCTGGACAGTGGCATGTCAGAGGGGGATCAAGGGCAAAAATTTATCTGAAAAATCTGCCTGTGTGTGCTTGGAAGAGATAGTGTAGGGGGAGAGCTGTTAGTGATTTCAGGGACAGATGATAGTAAGTTTGCTGGCTAGTAATCTGCTTGATACTGCTCTGTATTGGAACAAAAAAATAAATAAAAGCAGTCCTTACAAGGACTACTGTTATTGCAGCAGTCAGCAGATGAGATCAGAAGCAGGACAGCTGCCCACTGCAGCTACATACAGAGCACTGCAGTAGAAGGTAGATTACTAGCCAGCAAAGCTACCTAAGCTTAAATGTCCCTCAAACCCCTGCAGACTTCTGTCCCTCCAATAACAGAGCAGTATCAAAACGATTACTAGCCAGCAAACTTTCAACTGTCCCTGAAATCACTAACAGGCAGCAGCTCTCTCCCTACACTATCTCTTCAGCACACACAGGCAGAGTGAAAAAAACGCTGCAGGGCTTCGGTTTTTATAGGGAAGGGGAGTGGTCCAGGGGAGAGCTTCCTGATTGGCTGCCATGTACCTGCTGGTCTGGGGTGAGAGGGCAAAAAAAAGCGCCAACAATGGCGAACCCAAAATGGCGAACGTCGCGCGACGTTCGCGAACTTCCGGCGAGCGCGAACACCCGATGTTCGCGCGAACAAGTTCGCCGGCGAACAGTTCGCGCCATCTCTAATAATGGCAAACAACCATTCCAGGTTTTGTAGCTCAGACAGTTTTCTTTTACTTTAGCCAGTATATGAATTCTGTGTTTCTCTATATTTTGAATATTAGGCAATGAACTACATACTGTACAATCTTTAGTCTGCTCCAAAGTATTGGCATATTTTTTTTTTTTAAACAAACAAAAAAATGGCTAATGGTAGGCAAGGTTCAAAACACAGTGCTAAGGGTTTCTATTAGAAGTAAGTAGGGCCGTGTCCTCTATTTTCAAACATTGATTTGATTTGAAGTAGGGGAATGAATCATCCATTTCATCTTTCCCTAATGGTTCTGGCTCTTTGCGCATTTAGATGGAGACAGATAGAATGAATTAATGTTCCAACTATTAGCTAGCTACATCTAAATGGAAACATTCTTGTTATTGGATGCTTTTAAAGTACTTTCAGGATTTTACTTAGTATTTTTCAACTGAAGAAGCAATAGTTTGGTATGCTAAGGGTTCATGGTTGGTTACTAACAAGAAAGTTCTTATTTGATTAAAAAAGCAATATATGTTGATTAGGGATGGGTGAATTTTTTCGCCTCGTTTCGCCGAAAAAATGACGCCCATAGACTTGTATGAAGACGTGCGTCAAAAAAAAAAAGACGCGCAACAAATGTATTTTGGCGAAACGAAACGGGTCAAATTCGCCCATCCCTGATGTTGATGTACGGTAAGTATATAGTAGCTATAATATAAAATGAGCAACCGATTAGAGGCTTATTATAACACATGCAATAAAATGTGTTTATTGCTAGCATAAAAGTTTGTGAGCATGTGGTTGAGTGTGATATCCCTGGCAAAGTAATGGACCATGAATTAAAAAGCACCAGCTAGTGCTAATAAATCTTCTAATAGTTATATGGTTATATAGTTAATAGGTAGTCTGGAAAAAGTACTAATGAGAATTGTGGACCTACATCTGTTCCTAGATACAAATATAAGTGCATAGAAATTAACTTTGTTTTAACCAAAACCTCAGCCTACTCCTCCAACAGGCACTTAAGAATATGTAATAAAATACAGTAAAGGGATCAATATTCGCAAAATAAATACAATATTGCAACTAGATACTTCATTACATTGTGAGCTGTAAATGAATGAACAATAGAAATTTTTACTTTCAATTTTAATACACGAGTAAAAGTTGAGTAAGTTTACTTTTTTGGGGTAAAATAACGGAGAATTCAGTAAGATATTTTATTAACTACCACAATAGATTTAAGGAGATGCCATGAAGAGTGATTTAAAGGAATTATTGAACTATAGTTCCAAAATGTAGGACACACCATAGCCTTACATGTTTCATTCACACAGGAACTTAATAATAAGCTACATATAGGGGCAGATTTAGCAAAGATCGAGGTGAATATTCAAATGAAAAAAAAATCGAATTTCGAGCTATTTTTTCTGTACTTCGACTAGGGAATAGTCCAAATTCTATTAGAATTTGAAAAAAAATTGAAAATTGAAATGTATCATGTACTGTCTCTTTAAAAATTAGGCTTCGTCCATTTGCCATCTAAAACCTTCAGAATTGCTGTTTTAGCCTATGGGGGACCTCCTAGAACTCATTTGGAGTCAATTGTTGGACTTTGTAAAATCAAAGTTTTCTCTGGGAAATACTTCGAATTGAATTCGATCGAATGCCATATTCCTTCGATTCGTATGATTCGGATTTGGCCAAATAAGGACCTATTCAATCAAAAACGGACCTATTCGACCAAAAAAAACTTTTGATTAAATTTCGGTTGGTCTTTTTTTAATTTGAATTTCAACGTTTTTTCAATTAGAAATCTGACCCTTGATAAATATGCCTCATACACTGACAATGACAACAATGAAAATAAATACCCCTAACCCACAATGAATGTATCCATTTCTTAGCCAACTGAAAAAGGGGGGCAGAAGAAGGAAAGGAAGTTCTAAAAATATGGTAGATACTGTATGCAATGTTAAAAATGCAAATTTCACATGGCAGCCTATTCATAGATTATTAATTCTTAAATCAAAAATCCACTTTACTTCTATTTTGTTTAGCAGATTAACAGGGGAATGTAATAAAAGTCGCAAAGAGCAAAACAATTTGCACCAATAAGACTAAAAATCCACATCTCACAATGTAATATTGTTACTTAAACTGTTATTGCATTGCGAATTTTAATTGCGCATTGCAAATTTTAATTGCGCACTCATAAGAAGTGCTTGAAGGTGTCGTAATCTTTTGGAGCAAACATAACGACTTTTTCAGTAAGAAGTTTTATTACATTGACTGCGCATTGGCGCAAACTATAAATTTCGCAAACGGTCTTCCACTGTCGGAAGTGGTCGCTAAACAGTTTCCGGGCTCGCAAAAGCTATATTAAATTCGCACAAAGCAAAATTTGTTCGTGCAAAGGCATAACTTTTCGCATTGCGAATAGTTTTTCCGTTAGCGATTTTTGTTACATTCCCCCATAAATGGGCTACTACCCCTGCAACCAATCACAATTCTTTTATATGTAATGGGTATTGAGAGAACCATGCTGGAGTACAAACTGTGAAAAGCATGCTTCTGCTGAATGCTGAGTTGCAATGTGTGTGCAAAATTATGCACAAAGGAAAAGTTATTTATATTATGCATATTTTTATTTAACTTTGTTTATTACATACATCTATGGGCTAAGGGGAGAAGCTGCTCAATGCAGCTGAATTATTGTGTCATACTGCGTACAAAGGTGTATCAGTTGTCAGCTGTTTAAAGTTTACCCCCCTTATAGTGTTCTGAAGTTCTGTAAAGCGCAAATTCGCAGAGAATGTCTGCGTTTCTCCATGTGAAACTGGCAAGAAAATTCAACAGCGAAAATGCCGATGGGTCAAAAGAATTTTGACGTGCGTATGAATAGTTATATAAAAATTGACGTGCGTCAAAATTATTCGGACTCTCATTGACTTTAATCCATTTGGAAAATATAGGCGCACGTATAAATTGACGCGCATCAAAATTACTTTGACGCCCATTGACTTCAATGCGTTTTGCAAATTTTTTGCCGCTTTGCGGGAAATTCGCAAGTTTATTGGCAAAACGGGACGAATTCGCCCATCACTATTCAGTATGCATTCAAATCATTTGACGCTTTTACGAAACTGCAGATTAACATGATTAACTTTTGCATCTATTTATGAATTTATAGTTGACACTGTCTTAAGCCATCTTAACTGACTTTTCTTGCATTGATTGTCCCTACTGCATGAACAATGCTGGCATTGCTTTCCAGTGTGAAGATGCTCTTGTTAGTCTTTCTTGGGCTGAAAGCGCCAATACTGGTGCTCTTGTGAATTTCCTGTTTTTTAACAAATGGGAGGGGCTAGAAATCAATTTACAGTTTACAGTTAACAACCTTCCATGAAAACCGCTGCCATAGAGTTCATTAGCATGGAAAAAGTTGACACTCAGACTGTTAGCTGAGATAACTGCCACAGATAACTCTTGACATGTAGAGCATTTATAAATCATTGCCAAGAAGACAATAACCATGGTGATAGTTGCCACTGAAAACTGTTAGAATTTAACCACAGAGACACATTAAGTGGGAAAAATAAGCAGCTGCTTTGAGGCCACTGGGAGCAACACCCATCGTGTTGATGAGCAACATGTGCTCATGAGCCACTAGTTGGGTATCACTTTCATAAAGATTGTAGTCATGGTTAAAGTTGCTATTCCATAAATAATTTAGATGTTACCATGAAACCAGTTGACACTAAATTTGCACAGGTACAGGTAGCAGTACCATGGTTCCATGCCATATAAACAGTTTCATAGAGATTATTGCTATGGAAACTATTGCCATAAAGACAATGGGGCAAATTCACTAAAGGGGCGAGTTTTCCCCAGTGCCACTTCCCCAGGCGTAAATTCATTAACACTACATTAATTCACTAAAATTCAAAGTTGCGTCTCTGTAGCTGAACGCTTGCAAAGTTTCGCTAGCGTCAACTCATCAGCGCAAGCATTTCATAGCGATCTTTCGCTAGCCTTCATTTCTGCCTAGCGAAACTCCGTTCCTACACTTAGGGGCCGATTCACTAACTTCGAGTGAAGGATTCGAAGTTAAAAAACTTCGAATTTCGAAGTTTTTTTGGGCTACTTCGACCATCGGATGGGCTACTTCGACCCTCGACTATGACTATCGAAGGATTCGAAATAAAAAACATTCGACTATTCGACCATTCGATAGTCGAAGTACTGTCTCTTTAAAAAAAACTTCGACCCCCTAGTTTGGCAGATAAAAGCTACCGAAGTCAATGTTCGCCTATGGGGAAGGTCCACATAGGCTTGGCTAACTTTTTTGGATCGAAGGATATTCCTTCGATCGTTGGATTAAAATCCTTCGAATCGTTCGATTCGAAGGATTTAATCGTTCGATCGAAGGAATAATCCTTCGATCGTACGATCGCACTATTTGTGCTAAATCCTTCGACTTCGATATTCGAAGTCGAAGGATTTCAATTCCTAGTCGAATATCGAGGGTTAATTAACCCTCGATATTCGACCCTTGGTGAATCGGCCCCTTATATTTAGGTCAATTTGAATAGGGCAGGTACATATAGGTCATATAGACGGCTTTATTAGAGATGTTGGTGCAAATGCTTGAAGTGGCCACTTAATTTTACAAATGTCCAAGGAAGCATAATAAGGACAAAAGAGATCATTTAATTCCCTAGACATGAGCCCACCCTAAAACAAATGTGGCATGCCCCTCAAATGGTTGGAAAAGAAAATGTTAAGACAAAAACAGGGTTACCAATGTGAGAGTGTCTTCCCACTAGAGACTAGAGCCTAAATCCGGCAGTGGAGTAGGGGGGAGCTCCCCTTTTGGTTTGTCAGATGCCCAGTGCTAGGGTGGACTAGGACAGAAATACAGTCCTGCAGATATTACACAAAAACTGTTACCATAGGGATCATTGCA
The DNA here is from genome assembly GCA_038501925.1 of Xenopus petersii. Taxonomy (NCBI): domain Eukaryota; kingdom Metazoa; phylum Chordata; class Amphibia; order Anura; family Pipidae; genus Xenopus; species Xenopus petersii. Next base: position 103,909,864 of record CM076682.1, read on the forward strand.
AAAAAAATAATTGCTGTGGATACTGTTACTATAGAGACAATTACCAATAAAAATTACTTTATGTCAGTACATAGCTAGATCACAGTAACACTATGAAAATTATTGTCTCAGGATGACAACTTCACTCTGTAAATTGGAAACAGAAACTATTGACAAGCCAACAGTTGCTGAGCATATTATAACATGACGAGTGAACCATACAGAAAACTGCCACTTTCCATTAAAACAATTACCATGAACAATGTTGTCAAGGTGATAGTTGCCATAGCTGTGGAAATTGGTGAGTTTCCACCAAATATGATTCCATGGAAAGAATTGTTGTTCACCTATCAAAACTTTTTCAGTTCAATTATTTCCAGAAATAAAGACCTATTTCAATTACTTTCTACTTTCTATTTTCTAATACTGAAGTGTAAAATTTTTTTTTTTTACATTCTTATGTCTTTCTGAAGCAGCTCTGGGGGGGGGGTCACCGACTCTGTAACTGTTTTAAATTGATACATTTTTTTGATACATTTATTATCTTTGGCCCTCCTGAGCAGAATTTCTAAGTTTTATTAAAGGGGAACTCCACACAAACATAACTTAAGCTTTTTGAAAAGTAAACATAATTTCAAGCAACTTTGCAATATACTGTACATCAATTAAAAAATAGGCAGACTTTTCATGATTTTTAAAACTTTGGAACAGTTCCCTAATCCTAGCCCCCTGCTCTCCTGATCATCTGTCTGACTACTTTGCTGAGCTGGCTGACTATTATTACTTTGTATCAACAGCCATCTGTCCTCAGCCAGCATCCTCCACAATTCCCTGCACACGTGATTTCAATAAGGAAAGGAACATCACAGTGCAATGCATTGTGGGTTATATAGATCCTGCATGCTGTCTGTAAGTTGTGGAGTAGTTGTTACAATTTGTAACATCAGTGTTTAGTCCCTCCTGCCAGGATTTCAAATGATGAAGAAAGAGAAAAACTGTTAAACAGCTGGATTTCAGCATAGAAATGTATCCATACTTTTTGAAGAAATAGATAACTGTGATGGATATATAAGGGGTTTCTGTATTATGTTGTCCTCTTTATCAAATGTTGGTTTGGAAGCCAGAGTTTCCCTTTAAAGGCAGCTGTAATAATTGATACAATAGTTACTAATATTCCACAGATAATGCTAAGAAATGTATCAACTAATGTAGCAAATTGTAACAGTTCAGAATCTGCACCTGAATCATTGAGCTGCCAGACTGAAACACCAGAGACAGGAACATTAAACTTCAATTTTGGAAAAAACGTCAAACATGAAACATGGAAATCAATTGAAAAAAAAAAAGCATTTATTTCTGATGAACAATCTGAAACCAACTGAACTTAAAAAAGCGTTTTATAAGGTGAGCAACCCATTTAAGAATATAATTATTTATATTAACTTTAACTACTATACAATAGCAGGGGAGCACAACTAAATATACACATCTGCAATTTATTATTTACATGTTAAGTTTTTTATGGGACAAGGAAAAATGAGTGTAAAACATTTAAAAGAAAACAGGTAAAATCAGGGAAATGCGTTAAAGCAATTTATTTTTCAAGTACTCAAAGGAAATAAGCACAGGAGTCCATTTTACTCTGAAATACAATATTCTGTGTTAATTAAAAGGTTTAAGTATTTCAGCATTAATGTTACACTATGGGGTATATGTGCAAGACCTCACTGACAACCACATGCATAACCTAGAGCAATAAGGGGATTATTTATTAAAGTCTGAATTCTGCTACAAACTCTGATCAAATCCGCTCTGGTTTTTTAAGATTATTTATTATTACATTTTCCCGAAAATTTTCTTTGCGGGAAAAAAAACAGATTTTTTTCGGATTTTTCATTGATTTTCACGATTTTTTTGGATTTTTCATCCGATTTTCATGATTTTTTCAGATTTGTCACCCAAAAACTTTGCCTGTAAAATTCGGGGTATTGCACGAAAGCCAGCGCATATGAAAAAAACATTGGGACTTCTTCCATTGACTTATATGCAACCTTGACAGGTCTGAGATGCTGGATTTTCTGATTCAGACATTTCTATCCTCTGTGTTTAATAAATTCTGAAAAAATTTGTGATTATTTAATTTTATAAGAAAAAATCACAAATTTTTAGTGATTTTTGCATTTGCTGTTTACTAAATAACCCTCTAAGTGATTGGTTCATGACTGTTTGAGGTGCAGACTAATTTGAATTGACCTCATAATATTGAATTGAATTTCATTAATAATAACATTCACAGAGGACAAACAGCCATTTTTGGCAAAATCAGGACAATAATTGGAAAAAACCACTTGCTGGTTGAGTAATGAAATTTTATCTTGTAGAGTGAATTATTTGCAGTGTAAACACTGTAATTTAAAGATAAAAAACGGCATCATAAAAATCATGACAGAATCCCTTTAATATTCATAATTCTATAAAAGCCTAAGGGGAATATTTATCAAGGGTCGAATTTCGAATCTGAAAAACTTTGAGATTCAAATTCAAAAAGACCAACCGAAATTAAGTCAAAGGTTTTTTTTTTTACCGAATAGGTCCATTTTCGATCGAATAGGTCCGTATTCAGCCAAATTCGAATCTTACGAAACGAAGTAATAGTGCAAAATTTGAAACAAAGTTTTTCCCAAAAATTTTTCAAAGTCCACCAATGGCAAATGGTCGAAGTTGAATTTTTAAAGAGACAGTACATGATAAATTTCGATATTCAAATTTTTTATTTTTTTTTCGAATCGAATTTGGACTATTCCCTAGTCGAAGTACATGAAAAAGCTTGAAATTTGAATTTTTTGAATTTGAAAATTCACCATGACGTTTGATAAATCTGCCCCTTATAGTCTGCCACTACCAGCTAGTTTTTATAATTCGAGATCTATTTTAACTTTTCCTATGGGTCATGTGGTGTTTATACAAAGGGCCTGTAGGGTCATTGTGCACAAGAGTTATACTGTGTATACATAGTACTTTCTATACTGCTTAAAAGTATTAGAGTTGAAGTTACTGTTGAAGTGTAATGGCTGCATGAACCTGCTAATAAAGCAATGTTTACTTTTTATTAAATGACAAAAATATTTTGTCATTTTCTGTGTGCTATATATCATTATTTTATAATATCTTTTACAGGTATAATTAATTGCTAGTGAAAACTCCTCATTAGCTCAGTCATTTTATGCTGAGTATTTAATTTGCTTTTATTATGTTTTCTCTTATCAGCAGGTTAAACGAGTATCCTTTGTAACCTATTGTGCTTCTTTATTTTTAGTTTCTTCATTGTAATATAAAAACAAATAGTTATGAATAAGAACACTTTAATTAATGTATGATAGAAAATTGCTGTTTTTGCAAAATTGTAATAACCTTTATAACCTATCTATATAGGAAGTCAAACACACATTCAGCATTGAAAAATCGAATTTATAGCAGCTAGGGCTTCAATGATTTCCACTGTTACATCATGCAGAAAAAAATAAAAATATATATATATATATATTTAAATATATAAATGGGTTACTAGATGTGGGCGCAGGCCACATATCATGAAGTACAGGTAAATGCAGAAATATACATATAACTGGGTTACTAGGCCTGCGTGCATGTGAATACATACATAGCATAACATAGCATAACCATATGACTAATGATGTAATAAGTCTTGTCACTTGCTATCATTTTAATTAAAGGCATTTAGAAATATTTGATTTGTAGATAATCTAACAATCTAGGATAGTCTGTGGCATGCATATAAATTATATGCTAAATATATACATAACAAGAGAAATCACTTGCGCTACATCCCAAAAAGTCACAGGGGATGTGCAGCACTATCTCAGATTACAATCAATAGGAAAGTGTTTGTAGGGCAGAAAGAGATACAAGGAAAGAACTGCTTTACACATTTTCAAATTATCCAGCTATCGCCCATTCCACGATACCTAGGGGGAGATTTAATAAGGTTCAAATGGTACATTTGAATTTGAATTTTTGACTTCGTTTTTTGGTCAAAACTCACAATTCAGAGTTTAAAGGGGAAGTAAAGTCTAAAATAGAATAATGCTCAAAATGCTGTATTTTGTATACTGTACCACAAGCCTAATCAAACAAATGATTTATGCTTTCAAAGTTGGATACAGGGGTTCACCATCTTCTTATTTTGTTAAACATCTTTGCAAGACCAAGACTCTGCACATTCTCGGTGTGGTCTGGGCTGCTTAGGGACCATCATAAATTATCAAAACAGCACAAGTCAAATAATATCTGCCAGAAGTCGATACAGCAAGACTGATTAATAATCAGAATATTCAGACTGCACTGGTCCTGTGTTATCATGTAATCTAATGTGGATTTTACAGTTTTTGTATTGTTTAATACAAACTTTCTCCAACTCTGCAGAACCAGTGGCTGTAGCAAAATAATCCTCCAAATAGAATCCCAGTTTATCTGTTTAAATCTGGCTCCATGATCTGTGTCACTGCAGCTGGAGTTGGAAACAGTAAAGGGGATGTAAAGGCAAAAATAAAATCCAATACAAATCTCTACACAGTCAATGAATGCTCTACCAGCACACAAACAAAGCTGCTTGAGCTGCTGTTCATAAGTATGATTGTTTCCCTGCAGAGCCGTTAGGGACCATATGACAATTCCTATCCACAGCAATAAATGAAGGGAGAATTTTACTGCATACAGTCAGGTTTCTTATAAAAACTTCTTATAAAAAAAGTATATTGGAGATGGAAGTTAATAGCCTTCCTGACATTAGAGTTTTTTCAAAGAAAAACTCGATTCGAATTGCATTCGGGTTGGTAACATTTGTTCTAATTTTAGACGTTCAAGTTTTTTCATAAATAAGGTACAATTAGAGGCAGATTTATTAAGGGTCGAATTGAAAGTTCGAATTCAAATTATTCGCCACCTAAAATCTGCCGAGTTCATGTGTAAGTCAATAGGAGAGTTCCAGTCACCATTTTTATGCTGTTAGTAGCCTTCCTGACATTCAAGTTTTTTCGGAGAAAAAACTTGCATCAAGTTTGGTCGTATTCAAATTCGTTTAGAATTTTCAAGTCGCTAGAGTTCATCCGAGTTTTAGATATTCGATTTTTTTTATAAATAATCCCCCAGTGGAATTTCCAGTACATTTGAATTTAATAGAGTTTTAAAAAACTCACATGAATTTGAAATTCGACCTTTAAAAATGTGCCTCCCAGAGTAAGTAAGTTTATTAAAGTAAAAAAAAACTCACATAAACCCTAAAACTTCACCTTTGATAAATAACCCCCTAGTGATGGAAAGGGATGGTGGGTGTGAAATAAGCACACTGGGTGCAATTGGGACATAGTCGATTTCAATTAGTCTAGCATATGGGTATGGTTTTGGGGTAATATTTCTGTTTGAGATTTGCCTCGTTTTAGTTGGCAAAATTAACTGGTACAGAGATGATTTTTAGGTCTTCACCACTCACCTGCTGATACATACATCAGACCCAGGATAATGAGTTTTTAAACAATTTTGTTGTTTTTAATAGAAGAATAGCTGCCCTTGTGATAAACTGCATTAATTGGTGGGGGTGCACTTTTTTTCTGTCCCTTTCTGCCCTACAAACACTTTAGGGGGGTTATTTATCATCTGTCAAATTTTAGAGCTTTGTGAGCTTTTTTCGAATGAACTCACAACTCGAATGGTTTCTTATTTAAGAAAAAACTGGAATGTAAAAAACTCGAACCAGTGTGGTTGGGGTGAAAAACTGGAATACTCTAATTGATCGAGTTTTCAAGCGAAACCCACCAATAAAGACTGGAACATCATGAAGGCTATTAACATCTTCAAATGGTTCAAGGGACCTCTTCCATTGACTTCTACATGAACTTGACAGGTTTTAGATGGTGTACTGTATTTTCGGATTCAAGCTATTTCCAGCTTGTTACAGGAAGCTCCAAAGCAATGAATTGAGATATGCATTGCTTTTACTTTAAATCTTCTGTTCTACTAAAGAAAGGGGACAGCAAAGGGCTGATTAGATTCCATAGGATAACCAAGTAGTAATGCACTTAATTATGGTATGTAGGATATTTTATTCAATTTAAATCCTGTTAAATCTCTTTAAATCTTGGTAAATAGATCATGAAGATTTTTTTTTAAGGCAATAAAAAATCTTAAAGCTCAAACAAACATGCCAGAGTAAGTGGCAAAGAGCAAGAATTTTGAATAGTAATTTCTTTTGCTATGGCAACATCAAGTTTTCTTCTGTGTGAGAGTAATACAATTCTGAAATGATCTCCCAAGTGAAGATGTGATGTCAAGTTTACTCCAGACACCTTCAGAAAGGCAGAGTTATATTTTGTATAAACAAAATATCAAGTACAATGTCAAGTATTACAATAACAAGTTTGAGCAAGGGGATTACAGAAGAGCTCAGAAATGAGTGGAAGAGAAGAAATTGTAGACCTATTTTTTTCAGTCCTGCTAGCCATGAATCACAGTTCCAAGATGCCTTTCTTCTTATATATACAGAAAGAGGCATTGTAGGGATGCAACCACAATCGCTATAGGTTTCCTGATGTTCCCCAAAACTGTTAAATGTCCTGGCACTTAAAGGACAGCGCCTTTCCCTTGTGCACTTTCCCCCTCCAAGTTGCGCCTGTATGTTATCCACCCACTTATGGGACAGGGACCTCCTTCCTAATGTCTCTCTTACGTAAGAGAGAGGCTCTGTGTACTTACATGCATATATATTTATAGTATTTATTATGTCACGTGTCCTCCCTGTGTGTACTTTCATATATTGTACAGCGTTGTGGGTCATTACATAGCTTTACAAATAGGTTTAAACATACTGTACATACATACAAAAAAAAAGGAAGGCTCTAAGGGACATAGGCAGGCTGTCAAATAGTTTGGTTACACAGACAGTTTGCTTACTTATTACTATGTTCCACAATTTAAGGAACTATGCAATGCTGGGAAATAGAAGGATCTGCCAAATAACTTTTATGCGCAATGAAGGGTCCAGTCATAGCCTCCACAAAGCCACACTACAGCAGTCAAAAGGGGAACTCCAGTTTTGACCCAGACAGCCTGGTTGTTGGAGAGTCTGTCTGGGTCAAAATTGCCTGCCAGGTTTGATAATGAAATTCGGAAAGGTCTCTCAATGATTGACGAGGCAATCAGACAATTGTCAACTGCCATGCTATAGCCCCAGGTGTCCTAGTCAATCCGGCCAGTCAGCCCGCTCTCCACTCCGCAAGCATCTCAACGTGAGTGTGTCTGAACGCAATCGTGTCCGAATGCAACCTGCCCGTGCATGCGCAGTAGCGTAGGGGAAGTCAGGGGAATGAGGGGAGAGCGTTGGAGGGGAGATCGTCTGATGGGAGGAGAGAGCCACAGAGGGGAGGGAGGAGAGCAGGACACAGGGCAGTGACCAGTGACAAGAGGTGGGCAGAAGATGGTTTTACAGGTACATGCCTGGCGCCCCCCAGGTGCCGCTTCTGCCTACCTCTATTTCTGAACCTGCCATCCTGATATCACACGTGATGTTGTCACCCTGCACCATGATGTCACCACCCACCCCCCTGACCAGAGCACTCATAGACAAAAGATGGCAACCCTGCCTGTCTTTTGGGCTAACCTATTATTAATATGCTGGAATATAAGCAGAACCTTTATATAAATGTAAACGGTCTAGTGCTGAAATTACATCTCTATGTGGCAAGCATTTGTTTGCCCTTCTCTAGACCAGTATATAGAGGATTTTGCAAAGGTTGAACTTGATGCATGTGTGTCTACTTTCAATCTTTATATTTTAATTAACCTGCAAAATGAGCAGTACTGGGCCTGCACCAATTCACCCATCTGTTAATAAAGAAAACTCAGCTAAGTAAATAAAGGTATTTCTAGCACAAGAACCCCTACAAATACAAATTGGCTGGGTCATTTTTTTTTCTTTATAAGAAGAAAAGAAGGTCAGAGCTAAGAAAATTGCGGCTTCAACAAAACATTTTGATCATGTTGCTACGTGCCACAATAGAAAAGATACTAGACCACATTTGACAAAAATCATTTTCACTAGTATAGTCATTGTTGTGTGGATATATTTTAAATTGTCTATACTGTACATGGCCATAACAGAATTAGACATATTGTTCATCTTGAAGAAAACAAATTATCTTTACACTAATTCACATTTTTAAAAGCATATCTCTCCTAATACACTGTACCGGATAATATTCATAATTTGTTTCGATGAAGCTGGAAGGGATTGAATGATTTTGCTTGACAAGAGATCATTTAATAGATATATCTGACAGCCTAAATTAAGATATTGGCACTTTTGAAATCAATCTTTCTTAACAAGGAGCCAGATTGCTTTGAAAAATAATTCTTCTGACAGAAAGTAAAGCACCACGAAGATTGAAAATAAATACCCAGTGAGGTAACCTGAAATACTGGAACTTAATTAAATTGTGACCTTTTCCAGAAATGAAGGATTCAAAGCCATTGTTTCTTACTTTCCTCAATTAAGTTAGGTCTCAAGAGAGACAGGATAAAGATGCATGAAAATATATTGTTGGAAGCTCTGCTTTGATTTGAATTCAATATTAAAATTGTTATTTTATGATCTATGCTGCTTTGATAAAAACATTTATCCAATAGTAATTAATTCAATTAAATGTAATCAAAGAATGGTCAGAATGGGTTTTGTCATAAAGACAAAAGATGGTCAGTTTGGGTTGTGATTTTTAATTTTGTACATTAGACTATAACTTGGAATTGATCAGAAGCCCTATCCCTTAAAATAAAGGGCAGATTTATGAAGAATTTGGTCTGGGTTCTGAAAATGAGTTCCTCATGGGTTACGTATGGGTTTCTAAAAAGATTGCCAGGTTTTAGATGGCAAGCTTGTTTTTTCCTTTCAAAAGTAATTTTTTTAACCCATTTGGAAACAATCCAAAGCAACCAACTGCAGAAAACCTAAGTGAGTTTGGAAAGTCACTCATTGTTTCTGCAAATGTTTGCCCAAACCCAATCAATCAAACCTTCAGAAATCTGCCCCCAAAACTTTAGTTGTCCTTTGCAGTATATACAGTTTATTCAATGTAAATTCAATGAAGGCATTGTACAGACAAATATAATTGTTTCAGAAAAGGTTTAGACACCTTTCAACAAAAATACAGGTTGAATTGGCCTCATTCACCATTACCCCAAATTGCAAATCTTAGGGCCAGTGCATGAAGCACTTTCACACAGGGCAATCATCTGTTCAGGCACTGCATTGCACCCCACATCTGGTTACAAATGTATGTATTTATATTTTTATATATACTGTATATAGTGTTAGAACAGGGCCAATACAAAAATGCAAATAAATACAAAATGTACATTTAAAGGAATTCTGTCATGATTTTTATGGTTTACTTTTTATTTATAAATTACACTGCTTACATTGCAAATTTTTCACTTAAGCATTTCAAATTTTATTCTTGAACCAACAACAATGTATTTTTATTTTAGCTTTAATATTGTTGTGGAGGAAGCCATCTCCGTGCATTACAGAATGGAACTGCTATTATTTCTCCCTTCCTCATTGTACTTCAATACAACCCGACCCTAGCTGCACCAAGTGGTATATATGAGAACAGCACCCAAGCAGGAAAAAACAGGATTTTCCTGCTAGGGAGCACTTTTAGCAATGCAAACGAATCCTTCAGCAGAGGTGTCAAGGAGCTGCTTATCTGGTTAGCTTGCCATTGTCCTGTTGATAGGCTGCTGATGTGCTGCTGGGGAGAAGGGAGGGGGTGATATCACTCCAGCTTGCAGTGTAACAGTAAAGAGTGACTGAAGTTTTTCAGAGCACACGTTACATGGTTGGGGGCGCCTGGGAAATTGACAAGAGAGAGAGAAAACAGAATTCTGCTGGAGCTGCACTATTAACTGATGTGTTTTGAAAAAAACATGTTTTCCCGTGATAGTATCCCTTTAAGATTAAGGGCTACAGGGTGAGGTCAATGCCCTGTTAAGAATAATTTCTTATTGTACAGACACAAATAGGTTTAAACGTGGTTCAAATTGTGAGATTTTAATTCATGCCCACCATTATAAGTACAGGGCTTACTAGCATCTTCTGCCCACCAGCAATCCCTAGATTGCGTATGTTAATGAGCATTCCAAGAACAACTTTGTGTTCCCTCCTGCCCTGCTGCAAAGTTTAAAGGGACATCCAGTGGGGCCAGTGACAAAAGTGCAAAAAGGTGTTTTTTGCACGTTGCCCATTTTTTGCACTTTATACACTGGCTGACGCTGTCTGTTTTTTTACCACCATATTGTGTTAGTCCTTGCCAGATTATTTTATACAAAATGATAGAGGCTAATTTATTAATGCACTGTCATTATTAATGTCTGTCATTTCTTTACTGGAACCAGATTTCTTCCATAAAAATAATTAAATGCTGTACTTATACCTCTTAAGCCAAACTGAAGTAGTACAGAGCATGATTAGCATGCTGTGCCCCTATAGGGTCACTATTTTGTCTTTAGTATAAAAATTCAGTCTAAAAAAACCCAATGATTACAAATTCAAGGTGAAGTAAATCATGCCACCCCAAGTATCTTAAAATAACAAGAAAGTCTGGAGAGTCTTTGCAAGTGTGTAGTTTTATTATCACACTACATGTTTCGGACCCATCTGGTCCTTCCTCTGGTGCATGTTATAAACAGTGTAAGAAAAAAACAGCTTTTAAGCACTCCATTACCCATAAGCCCCACGTGTATCTACAGCTCCATCTTGTGGCCAGTAGACAAAAATGCAACAGCATATTTTTAACATATGAATACTATGTTTCCATCTATTCATTTGTAACACCAATAGCACTTCCAGTAGTTTAACGATACAGTTACAAATATGTTTCAAAAGCGTTTAAATAGCAATAGGTTATAGCCTCACCCTGGTTATTTAGTTATAATGTCCATTGTTTCAGTGCCCTCTTGTTCGAGACAACTGCAAAAAATACATATACAAATTTTCAGTTAAGAATTTAAAGATTTAAAGAAAAAACAATTTTCTCAACAGCATTTTCAACAATTTCACAAAAAACATTTAAGACTCCAAGCTTCATTAATCCCGAAAGGTTAAATACAATTTAGTCTTTCCATCCATCTGGCCTCACATTGTAGCAGTATTTTCTTTCTATCCCCTCCCCTTAGAGGTTGATCGATTTGTTCAAGGACCATCCACCTAAGGCTTGCTGCATTATGTTTTGCTTCAAAAAAATGTTTCCCAACAGGTGTTTGGGTTTTCTTTTCTGTTGGATTATATGAACTGATGGACCTTTTGTGCTCACCTATCCAAATTTTTACATTTCGTGAGGTTTGTCCCACGTAAACCATACCGCAGGGGCATTTTAGTGCATACACGACCCAATCAGTGTTACAAGTGGAATATTGTTTTATAGAAATTTTGTTACCATTATGTGGGTGGGTGATGTAGTCCCCTTTTATTATGGAGTTGCAGCAACTACAATTAAGGCAAGGGAAAGTACCATTTTTTGGGGTGCTCAGGAACCTTGTGTTCTGTTTTTTTACACAAATGTCAGCTTTAACCAAATGGTTAGAAATGTTTCTCCCTCTTTTGTAGGAAAAAAGTGGTTTATCTCGAAAAAGTCTGCCAAACTTATGGTCTCTACTCAAAATGGACCAATGTTTTTTTACAATGCCTTCAATTTGTTTGCTCAACACCCCATATTCTGTCACAAATGGGATCCTTCTGTCCCTATTTGGTACTTTCTTTTCTTGTAACAGTGTTGTCCTAGACAGCGCTAGCACTTCATTTCTTATTGTACATAACCTTTCATGATCATAACCTCTTGCGGTGAATTTATTGATCAGTTTATTGGAGGTGTCTACATATTTTTGGTCATCAGAGGCTATTCGCCTAATGTGCAAAAACTGTCCTTTCGGTGTGCCTTTTATTGTATTGGGGGCATGAAAGCTATCAGGCTTAAGTATGTTGTTCCTCTCCAATGGTTTATTGTACAATTCAGTCGTGATTTTACCTTATATGTTGCTCACATTAACATCCAGATAGTGTATGTTATCCTTGCTATACTCCGCTGTGAATTTGACTGTGAGATGTTGTTCATTTAGATATTTCAGGAACTCAAGTAAATGTGTTTCACTGGAATTCCAAATTATGAAAACATCGTCCACAAATCTATAATAGCACACAATGTGGTCATTATATTTCCTGTTTTCCAAAATCAAACGTTTTTCCAATATGCACATAAAAATGTTTGCATAACTTGGGGCTAGGTTACTTCCCATTGCTGTGCCTTGAGTCTGTAAGTAATAGGTCTCATCAAACCTAAAATAGTTTTTCCTCAGTACTAATGACATTAGTTCCAACAGGAAGTAAACCTGATGGTGGGAAAGTTTTTCTGCCAACAACATTTGTTCAGCACAATCCTCATGGGGAATTGAAGTATACAGGGACTGTACATCTATGCTGCAAAGTATCCATTCAGGATTTATCTCACCTATTGTTTCTAGGTGATTCAAAAAATCAGTAGTATCTTTTAGGCACTGTGGTATTTTTTCCCCTATGCTCTGGAGAAAAGTATCAACATATTGAGACAGTGATTGAAGCACTGATCCCATTCCTGATAATATTGGGCGTCCTGGTGGTTTCTCAAGCTTCTTATGCACCTTGGGAAGTATGTAAAAAACGGGGATACGTGGATGTGTGGTGATTAAAAATGTTTTTTGTTTGCTCATTAACCAAACCAGATTCCAGGGCCCCTAACACTGTATCATCAACACAATTTTTAATTTCCCATGTGGGGTCATAATTAATTCGAGTGTAGTGACCTGTAGTGATGGGGAATTTGCGTTGTTTTGCTTCGTCGAAAAATTTGCAAATTTCGCGCGAAATTCGTGAAACGGCGAAAAATTCGCAAAACAGCTCCGGCATCTCGTTTTTGACGCCTGCGCCCATTTTTTTTACGCCGGCGTCCATTTTTTGACATTGGCGAATTTTGCGAATTTATTCGCTGGCGGCAAATCGCGCAAATTCACCGCAAATTTGAGCCTGGTGAATAAATTCGCCCATCACTAGTGACCTGGAGTGTTGAATAGTCTTAATGCTTCTTCAATATAATCGGTCTTATTCATTACTACTATACTCCCCCCTTTATCAGCTTTTTTGATAATTATTTGTGTATTTAATTCAAGATTTTTAAGTGCGTCCCTTTCAGCTTTATTTATGTTGTACTTTGTGCCAAACATTTTCTTACTCTTTTTTTTTCCCACAGATTTTCCACCTCATGTAAAACAACATTCTCAAATATCTCCAGATTTTGTGAGGTTATGTCGGGTAAGAAATCACTTTTGTTCCTGAGCGTTTCACTCTTATGAGCCATTTCCCTAGGGGGATCGACAATCTTTATGCATAAAACACATTTTCAACTTTAAGCATCTAACAAATTTATAAAAGTCAATTTTCCAACCAAACAAATCAGTGTGTGGGGAGACTTTTTCGAGATAAACCACTTTTTTCCTACAAAAGAGGGAGAAACATTTCTAACCATTTGGTTAAAGCTGACATTTGTGTAAAAAAACAGAACACAAGGTTCCTGAGCACCCCAAAAAACGGTACTTTCCCTTGCCTTAATTGTAGTTGCTGCAACTCCATAATAAAAGGGGACTACATCACCCACCCACATAATGGTAACAAAATTTCTATAAAACAATATTCCACTTGTAACACTGATTGGGTCGTGTATGCACTAAAATGCCCCTGCGGTATGGTTTACGTGGGACAAACCTCACGAAATGTAAAAATACGGATAGGTGAGCACAAAAGGTCCATCAGTTCATATAATCCAACAGAAAAGAAAACCCAAACACCTGTTGGGAAACATTTTTTTGAAGCAAAACATAATGCAGCAAGCCTTAGGTGGATGGTCCTTGAACAAATTGATCGCCCTCTAAGGGGAGGGGGAGGGGATAGAAAGAAAATACTGCTACAATGTGAGGCCAGATGGATGGAAAGACTAAATTGTATTGAACCTTTCGGGATCAATGAAGCTTGGAGTCTTAAATGTTTTTTGTGAAATTGTTGAAAATGCTGTTGAGAAAAATGTTTTTTCTTTAAATCTTTAAATTCTTAACTGAAAATTTGTATATGTATTTTTTGCAGTTGTCTCAACAAGAGGGCACTGAAACAATGGACATTATAACTAAATAACCAGGGTGAGGCTATAACTTATTGCTATTTAAACGCTTTTGAAACATATTTGTAACTGTATCGTTAAACTACTGGAAGTGCTATTGGTGTTACAAATGAATAGATGGAAAAAAATATGTTAAAAATATGCTGTTGCATTTTTGTCTACTGGCCACAAGATGGAGCTGTAGATACACGTGGGGCTTATGGGTAATGGAGTGCTTAAAAGCTGTTTTTTTCTTACACTGTTTATAACATGCACCAGATGAAGGACCAGATGAGTCCGAAACATGTAGTGTGATAATAAAACTACACACTTGCAAAGACTCTCCAGACTTTCTTGTTTTTTTATTATGTTTTTTATTTTTATGGCTACTCCATTGGTCTGTGGAAGAGTCTAACTTACTAAACCAATTGGCGGATCACTGAGGAATAATTTCCAGTTTTCACCCCAAGTATCTGCAACAATGTTTGTTTTCTAAATCCAAGCTTCTGCCATATTTTTCTAATATTTTGGCTCCTGTGGTCACCATTCCACTACATATTAATTTGTATGCCATCTTTAATGGCAAAATTTAATAAAAGTTGCACAGAAAGAATATCATATAATATAAAAAATACAATTAATTACTATCTCTTTAAATGGCAGAATACATTTATAGAATACATATACAGTACTAGCACAAATTATATACATTGTCAAGTCATTTGAGGAATGCAATTTTTGAGTGGCAAAATGTAGAAGATGCACATTACTTTGACTAAATGGCATGCTGTATCTTAGTTGACAATCATTTACAGAATTCAGGATCACAAAAACGTAAACTGTGACCCGGTCATGATTACCTTACTTTTGCCTTTAAAAATATCAAGATCAACTCCACAGTCACATTTATCACCACAAAACTAACGTTTTTTTTGCAGAAAATGCTACACAGGACCTTTTCCCCCCTTTCATTGCATTCTCCTGTGCATGTGATTTTGTACTTTACTGAAATAATTTGGAGCTTTCTTAATGAATGAGTTAGCAGGTTAGATCCAGATCAATTACATTTTCTGTTACAGCATCAAGCAAAAAAATTATATAGAGTTTTCTTTTTTGAAAAAGATGGATGGAAGATTTTATGACCCAAAAATATTAGAAAGTAGCAATCGCCTTAATTCAAGCAGCTTTAGAATGCTAAATCATCTATCTTAGACGGCTGGATGCAAGGTTCCTGTTGCTAAAAGCAAAAAAGAACAAAGATATTTTGTGTTGATGATTGTCTGTGTGGATCAAAGACTGTTCTACTTCTATTTTACAATGAGAATCCCTGTAGGCTTTAACTGGATGCTACTGTCTAACATTGTCCATTGAAGACATAGTCAAATGACTGCAGTTTTCATGGAGGTTTTTTAATATAACCAATAAAGACATAATAAGAGAACTACAAATAAATAATATCAGTATAGGAATTCAGCATTCAGTGAGTTAGAAAGTTAACAATAATGTGTTTACATATTAGCAATGGGAGAACATTATAGTGTTAAAGCAATAATGTGTTATTAGGATAAAATGCCAGTTTAATAAATGTCTTTTAAAAAAAACTTCATAGTTAAAATACATTTAGTCATTTAAACTGCAGTGTATTAATGGATATTGCAGGCAGACGCCAAATGTGCAGTGAATTTGGGCCTGGGCTTAATATCCTAAAGGAACTGGATGATTAACTTTGCCTTTGACATTAAAAAGTATGTAAAACATCTTGAGGGCTGGAGGACCAGAAGAAAATAAAGCAGGTCAGTGCCTAGATTCAGATTCTCCAGCTATTTTCTGTCTTTGGACCCAGCCTCATTAAATCCTGCCATCTGCCCTTCTCCTACATTCATTAAAAGGGCATTCACATAGCGCTTGTATCTTGCTTTGCTTCCATAAATGATTGTATTATATCTTACAACCATATGATAGGTAGGCATTGAGTACAGAGCTCGCATAGACCACTGAGTCCATAGGTGCACACGCTTTGTTGCTTTACTTAGTACCCAATTAATATGTATACTATGGGCAAAAAGGGTACATATACAAATTCAGCAGCCATATTAAATGGGTGAAAATATTGCATATATTGCACTCATATAATAATATGCTTTCTCTCTTATATGCATATTCCATGATTACAAAATTGTGATTCTATTCCTATTAATATTTTGTATTGGTTATCTTCGTTTTGAGGGTTGCTTATATCCAGTTCTATGCTGGACGTCCAGTCTGAGGCCACTAACCTTTTGTTGATAAAGCCTGGATATCTCACAGCTGGTTAGATTTAAATCTTGGGTAGCAAAAAAGCAAAACATTTGAAAATTCAAAAATCTTAAAAAAAATGAAGATTAACTGCAAAGTGCCTACTCTCTGTGTCCTGCTATATGTTAAACCAGGAATCTCAAACTTTTTTATACCTGTGAGCCACATTCAAAAGTAAAAAGAGTTTGGGAGCAAGACAAGCATGAAAACGTCCCTAGGGATGTTAAATAAGGGCTGTGATTGGCTATTTGTTAGCCTCTAAATGGATAGGCAGTCTATAAGAGTCATTGGTCTTTGGTAATACATGATTTTTATGCATCCAAAATTTGCCTTCAAGCCTCGAATTCAAAAATAATCACCTACTTAGCGGCCATGGAGCAACATCCAAGGGTTTGGTAAGCAACACTGTATTCAAGATGAACCAAACTTTGGCTTCTATATTGTTAGTTAGAAAAATTGGCAACCAATAAAGATATATAAATCAACCCAGGTTTTGTATTTCTTAAACCTCCACAGAAACAAAGAACATGTCTGGCCCAACAAACTATAACAAAATATGGAACCTGTTTTACATTAAACCTTTCAAAATGCAGCAATGCTTTCTCCTTGCCATTATCCCTTGCTGCCACCCTATTCCTATGAATAGTTTTGCCTAGGCAAAACCACAACTTGGCATTCACTTGTGTAAACATTTATATAATGGCACAGAATGGTAGTGTAAAGTAGTGTTTAGCTAACCATCCCTACTGCCATGACACTTTCTTATGCTTTGGGGGAATAGGATCAGGGCAGTAATTATAGTTCATGCCTATATAAGGGAGGGAGCACATGGTTCTTTCTCTTTGGACTCCACTCCAGGAGGGGGTGGATGATGTTGGAGAGCTGAAGGTAGTAGGCTTAAGTAAGAAGAAGTCTCCTATGGTAACCCAACTAAGCGACCCTGTGAATGAGATAAAGATAGTGGCAAGGATAGCACCTGTACTAGGGCCCTGCTGAGGTGATGATTCACAATATAATGATGATTTATTCTAGAATATGTATTTAGTTAACCATCCCTACTGTGTTGACACTTATTTATGCCTGGGAGGAAGATGTGTTCCCATAGGCTCAGGGTAGTGATTATAGTTCATGACTACATAAGGGAGGGAGCACATGGTTCTTTCTCTTTGGACTCCACTCCAGGAGGGGGATGGATGATATTGGAGAGCTGAAGGTATTAGGCCTAAGTAAGAAGAATTCTCCTAAGGTAACCCAACTAAGTGACCCTGTGAATGAGATAAAGATAGTGGCAAGGATAGCACCTGTACTAGGGTCCTGCTGAGGTAATGATTCATAATATAATGATGCTCTACGCTAAAGGACAGCTAAATATCTGCATAACTGCCAGAAAATTTTTTTTATAATTAATTTTTACTGGAGGCAAAACAAGTCTGTTGGATAATGGAAAGACCCCTTAGCTGGAACAACACAGGTCCCGAGCCAGTGTCGGACTGGCCCACCAGGATACCAGGAAAAGTCCTGGTGGGCCCAGGTGTCAGTGGGCCCTCTTGCTTCTAAACATTTGGCCTATTTTATGGCCATTCCCTATTTTTATGAGAACGAAGAGGCTAAATAGTTGGAAAAATAAGAGTATAGTATGTAAAGAAAAGAGACTAGGAGAATAGAGGTTGAGTGAGGAGAGGAAGAAAGGAGAGGTAGACTGGGCCCCTGGTCTAAGATTAATTGGAGGGCCCCTGGTCAAGGTTTTTGGGTGGGCCCCCAGTGTCCCAGTCCGACACTGTCCCGAGCATTTTGCATAACAGGTCCCATACCAGTACCAAACCCCCTTTCCCCTTCCTAACATCAGATGTGAGTATAAACAGAGCTTCCAATGAAACTGATGGTACATGGCCCACATACCCATTAAGGGACAACAATCACAAACTATTAAATCAACTATATGCAATTAGATAAAGTACATGCAACATTTTGGAGCTTTATTTACTCATAAGCATGAGAAAAATAATGAAACTACATCTGCAGTTGCCATCTCTTGTTCATTTCACATTTTAAGAACGTATAATTGCAATTGTGAACGCCTGTATACTGCTTATTTAATCCAACACCCCTAATGAAGGGGCATTTTGAACTTTTTCTCTGACACTTTTGGCAAGTACTAATCATGTTACTAGGGCATATTAAGTCCTAAAACCTCTCTCTCTCTCACACAAACTATCCAGTAAGTTGTGTAAGTATGCCATCTAGAGGTTAATTAGAAGAATTTCCTATAATGAAACAGGCTCCATTTCAAAGTAATACAAACATCTTTTGCCCATCTTTAGGGGACCTTTAGTGTTGCATAGTGTGAATACTGCATTGACTTCCCATAAATACTTGGTAGCAATAATGTATTAAATCAATAATTCAAATTGAATATAGCTATGGCATCTGTTATCCAGAATGCTGGGGCAAATTGAAGATTACCAGATATTGGTTCTTTCCATAATTTGGATCACCAAACCTTAATTCTACTAAATCATCATTTAAAGATTAAATAAACCCACTAGGGTTTTTTCTGCCACCAATATGGATTCGTGCAGCTAAATTTGGATCAAGAACAAGGCACTGTTTTCTTAAAGCAGTTTTTTTAATTAATATTATTTGGTTAAAATGGTCTCTATGGGAGAGGGCCTTTGCAAAATTCTGAGCTAGGTTTCTGGATAATGGATCTTTCATATACCATAGTACTGTATGAAAATATGGTTCTTCATTTTCTGGATAATGAATATTTCTGTAATTTGGATCTTCATACCTTCAGGAAGTGGTATATAGATGACTGTTTATATGTGAAAGTATCACTTAATTTTTTCAGTGAAAAATAACGATTTCAACATAAAATGTAGACATTTTTATTGATAGCAACAAAGTAGAATTTATATGAAAACAACAGACTGCAATGCATGCCAGATGCCTGGATAACATACCGTACAGTCAACGAGTGAGAATTAAATAAATATGTAGTCAAAAAACAGATGATGAAAAAGACCAGAAGTAATAAGAGCAGGACAAAAATTGCAGCTTGAAGGAATTTAAGAGATCCAAAGACAAAACGAATAATGCTGAACAAAAAAACATGTATTACCAGAATTAACTAAAAGATCAAAACTAAATGAACTAAGTGCTCCTAATTGCCTAATTTCTTTGGGAATACCAAACCTTATAGTCTTTATAAATGTGGCAAATTAATAACAAAGAAAACATTTTTTATCAAAAATATAATGTGCTTAAAGTGTGTATTGGAATATTGGACTGCCTGTGTGGATTGCAGTATACAGGACAGACTAGCAGAAACGTTGGAATAGATAATAATGTTAGGAAAGATTTAATGGCACACAGGATACCTGCACACTTTTTATAGCTGTGAATTAGCAGGATTAAGTCTTTATTAGTCTATATGGCTAAAAAAATTGAAGCAGACGAGATCATCTCATCAAAAAAAAAACAAAAAACACATGGATTTATGAACTAAAGATTCTACACCAAAAAGAATAAATACTGAAATTTGTTTCCTGTAAAATAAGAAAGTTTGTCTTACTGTTACTATATAACTTTTTTAACATTATCAAAAAGGTTATGGCACAATAAGGGTCATCATGCAGTGCGCAATTTTTGTTTTTGTTTATCCACAATGCAGTATTTTTCAGCATAACTCTATTTAAGTTGTGGAGAGAAATGCACCTGATGCAGTTGTGCCTCCTGCATTAAAGCATGCAACATACAACACTGATTTTTTTATGTACAGGTATAGAACCTGTTATTCAGAATGCTCGGGACCTAGGGTTTTCTGGATAATGGATCTTTCTGTAATTTGGATCTTCAAACCTGCTAGAAAATAATTGAAAAAAACATTAAACAAATCCAGTAGTCTGGTTTTGCTTCCAATTAAGATTCATTATATCTTGGTTGGGATAAAGTACAAGATACTGTTTCATTATTACAGAGAAAAAAATATCATCTTTAAAATTTTGGATTATTTGGATAAAATCTATGAGTCTATGGGCGGCGGCCATGTTTTAATTTGGAGCTTTCTTGATAACGGGTTTCCAGATGAAGGAATCCATACCTGTACAAGTAACCTTTAATTCATTTTACTAGCATGTGATATCTTTGATTGTAATAGATGTTCAATCATTTTTAATTGTGAACATATTTGGTATTAATTACATGGGTTTTGAAACAACATTTCCACTCTGAATCTGAACTTACTCTTGATGAAGTGCCCAGTGAGACCTTGAGGGGGTTGGGCCTTTTCAGTGATAAAAATGACATTTTATACTTGCATATTGACTTTGTCTCCATAAATTGTTAAATTTAAATTTTTGTGTAAGTACCCCGCATTACCTTGGAATATAGAAATGTATTGGCGTCAAAAAGTGCTTGAGGGAGACGGCCTGTCGATCAGAGTGTTTGATGCAATTGAAAATTATTTCTGCAATGAGTATACTGCACCATAAATTTGTTTCTTTTATTATGCATATACGGTATGAATAGAGGGCAGTAAATTATGGCAGCACCCCTCATATATTAGATCTACAAGGGGTAGGTCCTAATATCCAGGCAGATGGTGAATCTTAATGTTCTTTCTGAACTTGAAAGCTATATATATATAATAATACTATATCTTTTCTCCTCTACTTTTTCAGCTTCTTGTTTTAGGGATATTGAGTCAATTGGAAATGTGAGGGATAATGATAGATATAAAAGAATTAGAGCATAGTAGCACAATTATATGAACATTGACTGACTTCCAGCTTGTGTCCCTAATACAGTATGAACATTCTTCAATTGTCAAGTGGAAGGTGTTTCTACTATGTATATGGCAGTAACCAATGTTGACTCTGTTTAAAATTGTATTCGTTTTCAATTTCTGTTCTCACTTGATTCGTGGTAAGATGTTTAACCACTACGCAAACTGAAAAATATTGTGGAATTAAGTGTGCTGCCATTCAGCTGCTACTGAATTGGTGCATTTACATTAACGAAGCAGCAGTAGCAGAGATGTTCTGCAATGAACCCCCTCAGTTCTGTCATTTGATTCTTCCGCAAGTGATGGATTTGGGCACTTCCATTTAGAAACTGTCATCCAAGCCACCACCCTACATGTACCTATTTGGCAAATACGTCTCTGATGGAACCACTGCTTGAATGAAAGAGAAACCACCATCATTTTTCTTTCAGCCTAGTCATTATTTGTTTGCCTTGAAACAATTTGTTTGTTGTTCTGTAATTTGTTTTCAACGATTAAATAATGAACATAAAGCAGGCAGAGTTTCCAATCAGCATTAATTAATAAGGCGTATATTTAAGATAACCTACGACAGAAGCTTTTTAATGTTAATGAGCTGCCATGGGGAAAACAAAGTCTCTCCTGATTTTAACTGTTACCAGCTGACCACTTCTTCCTTCCAAAAAATAGTGCCTCAGTGATTAATAATCAATATGAAAACACACAAGACAGATAAACTGAACAGCATGGGAGAAAAAAATGATTCCAATGTGCCTCATTAGAAAATAAATCTTTTGCTGTCTTCAAATACATTTCTGTTCTCAACCTACTGTTATAAGTACAAAATGTCCTTTTGATTTCCCTAATGAGCACATAACTAGCACAGAATAGAAGAAATCACGCATCCAGCAGCAGGTGTGAGCAAACCTTAAAGATTTCTGTGCGCTGAGAACAAACTATAATTCCTAAGCAGAATTTATAATCACATATCCAGAAAGGATTTTCAAGCCCTGCCAAGATTCTCAGAAAGTAAAGGCTGTTAGTTGTAAGGTAGATATTTCATAGAAAACATTGTTTATTGGAAAGAAATGTAGAAACTATAAAAACCTTTCGGTGCAATCTTAAAATATTGCAAAATTTGGTATGTCAGATACCATAAAGTAAATCTTACCCAAACTACTGGTATATGCTTGGAAACAGATCCTGCATTTTGCATTCTGGGCAGATTCTAAAGGTCTAGAATCCTCTCATTAACTATTTCTGTCATCGGAACTGCATTATGAAATACCATGCATGCCAAACTACTTAAAACCCATCTTGACCTCCACTATATTACATAATAATTTTCTATACTATACTATTTGCCTTTTCCTTCTTTCCTCCCTTCTCTCTGTTCTTAAAATCGGGGGAAGAGAATAAAAAAATTACTGCAAAATTCAACATAATTTTTTTAAAAAAATATATTGTTCTAATATCTTTGTGCTTATATTATTATTTAATAAAGCTCTCTAAAGCTACTGTACCATGAGTAGGGAATTAACTGGCCCTTGCAATTCTATTCCTGGCAGATATATAAAAGTACAGTATGTTAATGAATATGATCACAAAAAAGTTATACAGATTTGGGACCTGGTGGGGGGGAAGACATAAAGAATGATTTTAAAAAGCTGAACCCCTGGACAATAGTGGCCATAATGTGATTTCATTTAGGGGGTTATTTACTAAAATCCGAATGTATCTCATATTTTATTTAAAAAAAAACATGACCAAACTCCCATGCTTGATTTGACCTTATCTATTAATAAAATAACCCAAATTAATACAGATCATTGAAAAACTCGATAACATCCAGTAAAAACCCGAATCACTAAAATTTCCTGGGCTTTTTTCCAAATCGCTAGTTCTTTAAGCGTTTTTGCCCAAACCCCCCGGATTTTCAAGCTAAACCCAGCACAGACATGATAACTGCAAATTGAGATAGGTGCCTCTCCCATTGACTTATACAGGTATTGCCTCGACAGGTCTGAGATGGAGGATTTTCGGATTCTGGCTTTTTGCAGCATCAGAGTATAATAAGTCTTGAAAAATTAAAGTTTTTGGATCAAAAATCACAGCCAGATAAATTGAAGGTTTAGAAATTGTCTGAAAAAAGGTATTCGTCATTTCTGGATCATTCAGCATAATTTTCCGTTTTTTACTTTTTTTATTTGGATCTTTTAATAAATTTCATGGCATTTGTAGTTTTAGAGAAAGTGAGTTTAGTCGTGGTTTCAAAAACCTCTAAATCCACTAAAATCCGACCTTTGATAAATAGGCCTCCACAGGTCATTGGGTTCCAGTATGGCACTCCCGAATTAGTTGAAAATGTATAATTTGAGTAAAAGTATCAGTTTAATGAAACATGCTAACAAGGCAAAGGCATTATTATTCCCATAAATGAAAGGGACAAAGTAGCTACAGGTGAACTATCACCCCAATTACATGGGAGCAAAGCCTTTTACTGCTGCTATGGGAGATGAAAGTGCATGAGAACAGTTGAGAATACAAAGTGTAAAGTCCATGCAAGGGTAATCAAAAGAAAAAGAATTACAAAACACTTGTTAAACTATAAGAATGATTTAATAACATAATTATAAAGAAAAAAGTACCCCGTAGGTAACAACCTAATCAATAACCAGCATACATTAAATCTCTTAGGATTTAAATCCTAAGAGATTTAATGTATGCTGGTTATTGATTAGGTTGTTACCTACGGGGTACTTTTTTCTTTATGATTTTGAGCATTTTTTGACCTTCTGACGGTTGTCAGCCCTCGTGTGGAACCTTTGAGATCCTGTTTATTTTGGGAGTTCCTTTTCTGTTTTGATTTAATAACAACATAAGTTGCTGAGCTAACCTGTAAAAATACAAGTGAACTATGTACTGTAATTGCTCTTGCAATGGTTAACAACTGCATGCATAAAGTCCAGTATAGGCATGCAACAAAATGTAAAAATAGTAATTAGGAATTATAGCAGCTCGCAGTTATTGGTATTAATATTCCTAAAGGTATAGGATCTGTTATCCAGAAAGTTCTGAATTACGGGAAGGCCCATAGACTCCATTTTAATCAAATAATCCAAAATAATTTCCTTTTTCTCTGTAATAATTAAACAGTACCTTGTACTTGATCCCAAATAAGATATAATGAATACTTATCGATGGCATAACAATCCTGTTGGGTTGGGGGTTATTTACTAAAACTCGAATTAACTGTTTTTTATGAAAACAAAGTTGACCAAACTCCCTTCCACAAATTGAACTAATTCAATCTTTATTGAAAAAGTCAGAGTGACAAAACGTTGTGACAAAATCGAGGGTCAATTCGTATCATATGATTAATGCTAGAATTTAACTTTTTCGCTGCGAAAACTCGACTTATTGGACAAAACTCCTATTCTTAGATTATCCAGTGCAGATCACTCTGTCAATATACAACTTCAGAGACACCTGCCATTGACTTTTACATGACCTCCACAGGTTTGAAATGGAGTATTTTTGAATTCAGATTTCTAGCCGCTTTGGGGGTATAAGAAATCGCTAAAAAAAAATACTCGACTTTCCCCATTAAAACCTTGACCAGATAAATTTGAGGTTTAATAAATGTTTAAATTATTTTTTAGTAAAAAAGGATCAGTGCAGCTCCCATTGACTTCTATAGAACCTAGATAAGTTTTACCTGGTGATGTTTTGTATTAGAGGTTTTTGTGGTTTTTACACTTAATAAATCTTGAATTTTTATAGTTTTTTTAAAATGGGGAAAACCACAAATTGTTAGAAATTCATGGAAAAAAAATCTAAATTCGATTGTTAGTAAATGGGCCCTTAGTTTTGTCAAAAACATCTTTGGAGATACCGCAGCCTTGAATTACAGGCCTGACTGCTTTATGGAGTGGGTAAAGTTGCTACACACTGTTATAGGTAGTAACTAGCAACAGTGCAACCTCCAATGCTCCATGTATAACAGTGCAACCTCCAATGCTCCATGTAGCTCTGAAAATATAGCAATATGGACAAAACTAAGTGTGGTCCCCTGCTGCATACTGGGATTATTCTCTGTTATATAGAAATTCAAAAATTGTGTCAGTATCGCTTTATGCCTGCTTTAAAAAATGCTGTGCAATTTTGCACGTTTGAAAAAAAATTGCAAAACTCATTTATTTCTAACACACAAACAAAACACAGAAACCGTTGCTCCTGTGGTAACTGACAACATGACTATACTGCTGTTATATTTAAAACATTTACATATCATCAGCTCCACCAAGTGGATGAATGTTTCTTCTTTTCAATTTACAAGGCTAGTATTATAACTTAAGCAATACAACCATGGACCTAATTTTATTTTTCTGAAGAGAAAACATTTAGATTTTATACATGTATTTTCATTTATTCCCCACATCATATGAGCTTTTAAAATACTTTTACTACAGTAATTAAAGACTTTTGTAAACATGAAGCATTGATGCTAAAATGACAGATAGGGATACAGGTGTTTGTTAGAAGTCACTAGTGGCAGTTTTGTGAAGAGGTACTGAAGAATAAAAGAGATTACTTGTGACTTGCCAAAACTGCAAGTGATCCTCCCAAGGACCACAATTATAAGCAAGGAGCACAAAATGGGCGCAAACTGTAAAATTGCTAAATCAAAACAATTATTTTGAGATCTTTTTTAAGGTGAGGTCTTTCTATTCATCTGAAGTAGAAAAGGGTATGTTGAAATTCCAGAATGTATCTGATAAATTAAAAACCAATGCAAAAAAAAAACAAAAAATAATAACACATGCATGCATTCAATGTAATGTAATCTATATTTTTGTATATTATACATTCCCTTGGGGGAGGTTACTTACCTCTGTTTTAGTTAATCTTTTAGTTAGTCTTAGTCTAGTTAGTATGTGATGTAATCTATATTTTTGTACATTATATATTCCCTTGGGGGAGGTTACTCACCTCTCATTTAGTTAGTCTGTTAGTCTTAGAGGGGTTATTTATCAAAGTCAGAATTTATCTCATTATTTTCTGCTACAATAAATGCGCTTATTTTTATTCCATTTTCCCGAAAATTTGATTTGCAGAATTTTTCATCAGATTTTCACAGTTTTTACAGATTTTTCACCCGAAAACTCTGATTTTTGACCAAAAACTTCGGGGTATTGTACAAAACCCAGCACACATTAAAAAATCATTGCGACTTCTCCCATTGCCTTATATGCAACCTGGACAGGTCTAAGATGCTGGATTTTCAGATTCTGATTTTTCCATCCTCTGGGTTTAATAAATTCCGAAAAATTTGTGATTTTTTTTTTTTTTAAAAGTCAGATTTTATAAAACATAACACAATCAAATTTTTTCGTTATTTTTGCGTTCAGAGTTAGTAAATAATAATAAGTCTTGTTAGTATGTGATGTAATCTGTATTTTTGTATATTACATATTCCCTAGGGGGAGGTTACTCACTTCTGATTTAGTTAGTCTTAGTCTAGTTAGTATGTGATGTAATCTATATTTTTGTATATTATATATTCCCTTGAGGGAGGTTAGTTATCTCTGATTTAGTCTCTTTCAAGCCAACCATTGATATTGTCAGGCAAATACCACTGATGATAAGGCAATAAACTGTCCAATTCAGTCGGTTATCGAGGTCCATTGCTCCGCTGGCCAAACATACAGATTCTGGATGATGGGCTATAGGTGTTCTTGGCCCCCTTTCTATTTTTTCGTTCCTGAGGTTTGCTTCATACAGTGTGGCATCTCTTCACTTCCTCTCTTTACTTCCAGGGTTAAAGAGGACCTGTCACCTTGAGACATAAGTAATATATATCTTTTCCCTCCTTAGTTTAACCCTTTAGTCAGCTGTTTTTGTCTATATCTGAAACGGATTAGAAAATCTCCTACATGTAAAAAGTGCTTCATAGGCGCTGCCATGTTGAAACAGAACCCCTTTGTTTTCTGTGTGTGGATTGTGCCAAACTGCCAAATCTCATGGATGCTTAGTGATAGAGTATACTCTGTGATAGACTGGCTCTGTACCACTCATTTCACACCAGCACTTGATATTCTATTAGGATTGTTTGAAACACATTGTTCTATTCAGATTGTGTGGGCTTTTACTAAAAAATCTTATAAACCATGAAATTACCGAAACGCTAAAACTTGCTAAAACTGTGCAGTTCTTGGGGCTCATTCATAAACACTGGGCAAATCTGCACCTGGACAATAACCAATTAAATGTTTGCTTTCAAAGTTCAACCTGCAGCTGCCTGTAAAAAGCCAGTCACCGATTGGTTGCTATGGGCTACTGCCCAGGTGCACATTTGCCCAGTGTTTTTAAATGAGCCCCCTTTAGCTTAAAGTCAACCCCAAAATAAAAATGTGCCTAATAAAATAAATAAATAATAAAATAAATAATAAATAAAGACACTGCTGGGATTTAGGGTTAAATCAAAAAAAAATCAGAAAAGTGTATGTGAAGGGTAAAGTAACTCAATACTTGTGCTTGTCAAGAGTAGACTAATTGTTTACATGAAGAGCAGAAAGCAGCAGCATTATGGTTAAACTTTAGCGCTACTTCTGCTACTACCAGCAAACAGAGCTCCTTATCTGACATATGACACCCCCTCCCTTCTTCCTCCTCCGTGCTGATAAACCTTACCGATGTTCTGCTTCCCAGTACTATCTGTGCTTAGAGCAGAAAGCAGCAGGACTATAGTTAAACTTTAGCTGCTACTTCTGCTCTGTAATGCCGGCAAAGGGAGCTCCTTATCTGACACCCCCTCCCTTCTCCCTCCTCCATGCTGATAAACTTTACTAATGTGCTTCCCCATTCTGTGTGCTTTTGAACTCCTATACAAATTCACGGGCTGTAGTCCTCCAGCCCCTGACAACTGCAGAAACTGGAGATATCGCGAGAGCAGTGTGCAGGGCTGATTCTACCCATGATGCCTTGCTCTCCTGACTTTCTGGAAAGTCGGGGCTTCAGTCAGTATCTCGTGGACATTTTCAAAAGTAGTTATAAAATGAGATTTAGTGAGATTTGAGTTGAATAAATTGAGGTATGTGGTTTGTTTTAACAGTTTTATTGCCTCCCTAGTGTTAACTCAATCGTGACAGGTTTCCTTTAATAATCCCAGAGGGATGGGCAGTATGGTTCACTGACTGACCAAATCTGAGCATGTATAGCCGGCTTTAGCCAAGGAAAAGCCTGGATCTCCATTATATCGCCAGCCATCCAAGTTGCCAGATCTCTATCCATTTGCTGAGCTGTCTGTGACCTCCATCGAGAAAGATACAACTGGAAGGACGTTGTCAGAACAATAATTTTGTGAATCCAGCATGAGAATTTTAGGATAGATCTTATGAATATTTCCGCTATATAAGCACATATGCTGGTGCTACTGCATTACTACTGCCATAACTTTGTTAACTGGAGATACTGAAGGTGCTGTAAATGGATGATGTTGGTTCATGGATGAGCTTTTGCTAAGATAGATAGCACAGTAGACCCAGTGTGTTGCCATTTGCCGCTTGTTGCATTAGGCAAACATTATTGTTTTCTTATAGAAATGTTTTCATAATATTGCCTGAGGTATAAACCATTAATCCAACTAAAGACATTGTGCATGTAGTTTCCACTTTTCGATTCACTCCCAATAAAACGTTGGGGTCTCAGGTTTGCAGGAAAACAGCCAGTGCAATCCTGAGAGGCAGGAAGGAGTTACAGTTCCAAATGCAGTTTAAAAGAAAGCTACACTTTAACTCAGGGAAACTTTTAATTGAAGAACAATTGGTTCAAAAGCACAGACAGAAGCAAAGTGGGATACTTTAAAAAACCAATTGTAGATAAATACAGCGACAGGTTCAGTAAATTCCATCCATTTATAAAAATGCAAGAACAGAAATCAATGTGACTGAATAAGACACATACAGAAGGAAATAAAAGAGTCACTTTAAAAATCAATAACATTTGTCAGGGTAGATAAGACAAAAAAAAAAGGAAACCTTACTAAGAGTTTTTTTTTAATGAAAAACGAGAACAATTGTCTCAGTGAGTAATACATATAAACCACTGAGCAATTAGCTTTTGTCTAGAACAAGTAGAACAAAGGAAATATCTGACAGGTACACTGAGGCAATTTTGCCCAATGTTAGTTAATGTTAGAATACACCTCATATTACACACAACAGTCAAAAAGAGGTCAATCTGAACCTGAATATTATTATGCAGGGCTCTAAAGTAATCCTCAGGAATGGAGGGACGTATTTGATACGTTTGTAACATGTATTAACCTGTATCATAAACTTGAAAACATGACTTGGAGAGCGAAACTGCACATGAAAATTGCTGATATTCTGACTGAGAACCATTCAATGATACAAATAGTTCAACTGTAATCAACCCAGGACAACTGGTGTCTCATTTGTATTCACTAGACTAGAAAGTCTTACTGCAGTTTTTCCACAGCCCAGATAAGAGTAGTGGCTCTTCCTTCCTTTCTAGTGGTTTTCTTGTAGTTAGATGGCCATCCCTCCCGCATCATTATTAAAATTGTGCTTCAGCATTCCCTGTGGTAAAAGGGCAATATAATACCACTCTAGACAGTGACTTTCCATTATCATAACTCTCTAGGCCATGTTACAATGGAACAGATTTACTGGCAATTGCCACACAGCAGACCCTAGAAAAATAGCTTTCCATAATGTATTGTGCCACTACAGTGGAAACAGGAGAAGTCACTGGGTCTAAAAATAAGTGAGGATTCTTGCTAATGTATATTTATATATGTTGTAGACATTCAGCGGCTGCAGAAAAACACAACTTGGAGCCCTATATATGTTATTAATCATTGAAGAATTTTGATATTTTACTTCACTTTCACTAACTGCTCAGACTAAGTTCCAGCACTGTGACAGCATATTGCTTGTACAGGTCAGGATGAACCAGTAAGTGTATCTGTGAAAGCACTTGTGTCATCCCTTCTCATGCAAATAGACTTTGCCGCTGTGTTTCCTAATTCCACATTCTTTAGTGTATTCAAATGCCTGGGTTTTAATAGCAACTACGTTAAATTAAATAAACAAAAAAAACTCAGAAGTTTTCCATAAGACAGGTAAAAGTAGTATATTCATTCTTCTAAAGTTTTTTTCACATAGGGGGTTATTTATTAAGATTCCAGTTGTGTTTT
Organism: Xenopus petersii; assembly: GCA_038501925.1. Classification (NCBI taxonomy): domain Eukaryota; kingdom Metazoa; phylum Chordata; class Amphibia; order Anura; family Pipidae; genus Xenopus; species Xenopus petersii. Next base: position 103,940,372 of record CM076682.1, read on the forward strand.
CCACAATAATTCGAGTTGTCAAGGTTATTTTTTGGTCAACATTCACATTTTCGGCTAAAAAAATATTTCGAGATTTAATTATACCCCAACCCTGCAAATAGCTTGAATCAGAAAATACATCTAAAGATCATGTACTGTAGATGGGCAGAGGTCCTTGAACCATTTAAAGATATTAATAGCCTTGATGATGTTAGAGTTTTTTGCCAGAAAACTCGATCAATTAGATGATTCAAGGTTTTTTCACAGAAAAATTGATTCGTTCGCAAATCGAACATGCTGAATTGAGTTTTTTTCATTCCAGTTATTTTTAAAATGAGAACCCATTCGAGTTGTGAGTTCATTCGTGGTATAAAAACTCTAACATTCTAAACTAAATAACCCCCATAACGTGCCTTTTCTTCCCTGAGGAAGCTCAAATTATGTGACTGAAATGATGGAACAGTAAAAAAAAAAAAAAATCAGACGACTTTTTTGGATTATCCAGCATAAATCACCATGTCAAGAAACAACTTCAGGGACATCTGCCATTAACTTCTTGACAGATTTGAGATGGAGTATTTTCGGATTCGGATATTTTGCAGCTTTGAGGCATAATAAATCTCTAAAAATTCGAGTTTTATTTTTCCACAAAAAAATGTTGAGTTTTCCCCCTAAAAACCTTGACCAGAAGAAAAAAATCAAAGTTAAATAAATGGGCCTCATACCGTAGTTTGTGAGTTTAGTCATGGTTTCAAAAACCACTACAACCGCGAAAATAAGACTGTTGATAAATAAGCCCCCACATTTTGTAAAACTGTATATTTTGTATTTGAGCCTGAGAAGCAAGGTTGTAAAGTAAGTTTTTTTTTTGTTATATTAATAACATTTACCACTCTCTTTATCAAACTGTAAAATTCCTAAATAGATTGGTTATAATATAACAGTTATATTCTGAAAGCTTGCTTATGAAAGTATCTCCTTTAGATCACTTTTGTTATTTATTTATTTTTTTCGTACCAGGGCCGAAACTAGGGGTTGGCAGAAGGGCACCTGCCTAGGGCGCAACAATGTGGGGGCGCAGGCAGGTGCCTGTGCAAGATTCTTCTGCCTAGTTCTAATTCGCTCCCGTCTGCACCCATCCCTGCCCCTGTTGCTTGCCCCTCTGTCCCTTCACACTCCTCCCCTCCATTCTCCTCTGTCCCTCCCGTCTTTACGTTTCCCCTTTTGTTGCCCTCCCTGATGTTATGGAGTGCCAATGCACGCATGATCGGGGGGCGGTGCTACCAGATCGCGTTGCCTAGGGCGCCTGGTCGGCTTCCGGCCCTGATCTGTACCAGTATGGTAATAAGAAAGCTGAAACTATTTTGCAGTTTGTGGCTTCATATTAAAGAATCAATTCCTATTGGCTATACAGGTGTTTTGTCAAACAGTTTGAGAAATCGTTCATGTTCTAAAGAGTTCTAAATATGATTGAGAAGAATGACAAATATACTCTGCATATGACAAATACATAAAAGCATGTTATTTTTTTAGTAAATCATATTTTGTTTGTGTGAATAATGTCAACTTTAAAGAAAAATATGATCCGGGACCTGTTTTGACTGAAGGTTCATTGACATTGTAAATTTTAATGTATTTATTTCTGGATCTATAACTTAAAAATTCAAACAAATTTTGGATCTGTTTAAAGAATATTTTAGTGATATACTACATAAAATTAATATTAGTGTTCTCACTAAATACAATAAACCTTAAAGTAATGTAACAGTAAATTCTTTATTGTTATATTTGATAAATATAAATAATGTAACAATTTATGTATTGATTTTTGGCAATATTAAGAAAAGTATTTATTTCCCAGATTTTTTGGTATTTGTAAGCTCACATCCTGTTAAATCATTATAAATACACCCTGAGTGAAGTAATTCTAAAAAATATATGTTGAAACATCCCCAACACAGGATAATATACTGTATACAGTCACTTGTGTTACATTTAATCTTGCCTACCTAAAGAGTATAATGAGTATTTTACCTGTTCTCTCTGAAAAGAAAAACATTAAACCAGCAACACATTTAAAAATTAAATAATTTATAATTGATAAATTATAAAAATTATTCTATATCCCACTAAAAAATAAATTAATATGTATTTTAAATCCAGCCCATGTTTTTCATACTGTCAACCCCTCCTCTAGGGAGTATATTTATCTAAGGGCAGAAAAAATTCAGCTTTTTCTCATCAGTGGAAAGAAAACCAATTCTGGCCAATAGTATAGAATTATTTTCGAATACTTTTTGGTGAAAACTCGAATGGTAAAAATGGGGAAGCATTAAACTACACCAGATTATTAAATTTTTAATGAAAAACAATCTGACCAGAAGAAAAAAAATGTAAAAAATAAATCTACAACCCAAAATTCAGTCTTTGTTATTATAGCACAATAAATACTTGGGGCAGATTCCCTTAAGGGCGAAGTGACTAACGCTAGCGAAAATTCGACAGCGTGACATTATTTCAGAACTTCGCAGATTTCTGGGCGCAGACGTCAATTCGCTAGTGAAGGAGATAGACTCTAGCGTTGCTTCGCACTCAAACACCTGGCGAACGGACGTAACTCCGTAAATTCAGTAAAATGCGGATTTTAATGAACGTTACCTCATTCGCCAGACTTGCCTTCACCAGCTCAGACCAGGCAATGGAGTGTATAGGACTTCCTCAATTTTTAGTCCCAAAAAATGCTGGCGTCTTTTCCTTTTTTCAGAGTGATAGCCTGCAAAGGTCTGTAAAATTTATTTTGGGTAACTGGGTTCCCCCCTCCATTTTTTAACATATGGAAAATAAACTATACACTGGGCTCATGTATAGGACATTATAACAACTCTGTTTTATTTATTAAGGTTCCCTGGACTTGTGTAATTTAATGTATTTGCTGCATCATATACGTCCATGTAACTTTATCCCTTCCTGCCGTATGCAAATTAGGCAACGTTAGCGCATCATCTCTTTGAGCTAGCAAAAATTCGCCAGCGTTCAGTGCCCTAGACGCAACTTCACAATTTTAGTGACTTAGTGTCGTCCTAGCGAATTTACACCTGGCGAAGTGTTGCAGTGGCTGCAAAGCCGTCGCTGGCGAATTCTCGGCAGTTAGGGAATTTGCCCCTTGGACTGTAAGTGCCTCAGTATGTAATTATAAAAACTTGAAAATGCTTAATGGTACGGTACGCCTTTCTGATGTATTGAATTAAGCGTTTTAGAATCTGTACATAAACTGACAGAGTACATGTGTATTAACCTTCTAATCAGAAAAAAGTAAGACAACAATATGAATTTAATCTATATGTATGTTAAATATATATAAATATAATATTTTTTTTACCTCTTGCCCTCCAGCAGTACAGGCTGCTATATGAATTGCATATTGTTAGGCACAAATTAATAAAGAATGCAGAAATATAAAATCTACACAGTTTATGAGGTGATTGACTTCAGCTGCTGTAGATTTTATAATCTGTGACAGGGAAAGATATACATTATAAGAGATATCAAAACACAAACATTTAAGAGAACAGTACTTTCATAAAGCAGAATTCACATCTACACAAGTTTACTACTGTCTGCAAGTACAACTCAACCCTTAGGGGCATATTTATCAAAGGTCAAAGGTCGAAGTTAAAAAACTTTGAACTTCGAATTCAAAAAGACCAATCGAATGGAGGTCGAAGTTTTTTGGGGGTCGAAGTGGCCCGAATTCGGCCTATTTAGAATCGTACGATCGTACTTCGAATCATACAATCGTCTTTCGATTCAAAGATTTTGTAACTTCGACCTTCATTCTCCCAAACTCCCCCAATTGCCTCCATACGAGTTGTATGAGGTCCCCCATTGGCTAAAACAGCACGTTGGCAGCTTTTAGGTGGTCGAAGTCGAAGTTTTAAAGAGACAGTACATCAAAAAAATTTGACCTTCGAATTTCAAAGTTTTTTCAAATTCGAATCGAAGTATGATGATTCCCTAGTCGAAGTACACAAAAAATAGCTCGAAGTTCGAATTTTGTCACTTTGAAAGTTCACCTCGACCTTTGATAAATCGGCCCCTTAGTCTTCGGTCCAGCTTCAGTCTTTGCTCAGATGTTTCTTGATGAAAAAACCAACAAGTTTTTGAGGCCGTTGTTGATAATCCACAAGAACTTCATGTGAGCTTGTGATTTGGTCCCCTTCCAGACGATTCAAAAGTGTAACACATACTACGGCAGCTAGAAAAAGAAACACAATATCAGAAGTTTACTTCTTAATAAATGGCTAGTGTTGTTAATAGTGCCAGTTTTGGGCAAACTATGCTTATGTAGTGTATAAAATATCTTTTAGGGGCAGATTTATCAAGGGTCGAATTTCAAAGTAATGGGAGTTTTTTTGAACTCCCATAACTTCGAAATTCGAATAAAAAAAGACCAACTGAAATTTATTAAAAAATTCAACGTTTTTTTTCTGCGGGATGACCGTATTTGATACAAAGGATTTTCAAAAAACTTACATTTTTCAAAGTCCACCAATTGACTCCAAATAGGTTCTAGGAGGTCCCCCATAGGTTAAAACAGCAATTCTGCAGGTTTTAGATGCCAAATGGTCGAAGTCAAAGTTTTAAAAAAAAACAGTATATGATACATTTCAATATTTGAATTTTTGAATTCTTTTCAAATTAGATTCGAATTTGGACTATTCCCTACACAAAAATAGCTCAAAATTCTATTTTTTTTAATAAGAATTTTCAATTCAACCCTTGATAAATCTGCCCCTTAATATCAGTAGTACACATTTTAGTCATGCTTTACAGGGGTATAAGAACCTATTATAATAGCTTTTCTGAGGTCGTTATCTGTATTTTCCAGTTTTTCATGGGTGGCACAAGCAAGTCATTTTCTCCATTGATACCCACCTACCTCAAAACTCAAGGGTCAGCATTAATGCATTCTGCCCTTTTTTCTTCTTTTTCTCCTGAAATCCTGCAGGATAATTTCTATTTCTATGGCTATGTAACTAGTAATGTGTGGGTCTAGAAAAACTCAACGCACATCTGACCCTAACCTGCAAAACCTTAACCTTCAAAATCTTAAACAGCAAAATGTTGCCATTGTAGGACCCACACCCAACCTGTATCTTCTTGCTCTGTATGCTATTTTGGTGCACACCTCTGGTTCCAAGACAGGGAATCTTTGGGATCAGGGAGGAGAGTATTTCACCAGGCTGACCCACATCCAACCCTAATCTAAAATGGTTGGTCCAATTTCAACCCAAACCCATCCAACCAGTGATGGGTCAACCCGCACATCACTTCTATGCTACTGTATCTCTTACACTGTCAGTCTCTCTTACACTGTCAGTCTTGCTTCCATTCAGTAAATGAAACAGGCTTCTGTAATATTTCTTCTCTACAATCAATACTTATTCTGTATATACTGTAGTATGTCTCAAAGTCATGACATTCTTGGCATCCAAAAGCTGCAGTTTGGGGCAACCTTGTATCCAAACATCTAACTTACAGATGAAAGATGGACGCTTAGAGCCACTGCAAAAATAAGAGCTACTAGTTAGTTTGTAGACGTGAAAATCCTATACAGTGCCCCAAACAAAATTCTGTAACTAAAACTCTCAGCTTTTTTTGAAGCACTTGTGTACTTACCTTGCAACCCACTAATATTGCACATTGCTGCAAACACAGAAGACTCCATTTCAATATTTCGTACTCCTGCATCATATGCTGCTTTCAAGTACTGCATTTTTTCTTCCTCTGTGTATGAACAGAATGCTCCATCAAGACGTGCTTGACCTATATTAAAAAAATAATAATGTAATACCTTACATTAAGGGGCTTATTTATCATCCCTTCAGTATCGTGGTCAGGCAAATCAAATGCAGAAAAGGCTAATTCCCAAACAGATTTTAGCAAAGATTTGTGGTATAGTAGTTTAAAACTGTCAGACATATTTACAGATTTTAATAGTACTACAATTTGTATTTCTCTTAATTATTTCATTTTTTGGAGTTAAAGTACTGTTAAGGGTTTTTGCAACCCAAAATCTAGACAATGTTTTTCATTTGCAGGGTCCATAATAGAATCCTTTCAGATTTTTACATGCATTTTACAGATTTCTTTTAGACTCTTTGGGATAATTTGGGATATCAAGGGCACATGTTGTATCAAAATATTTAGCCCCTTGGAATTCACAATTAAAATATTTTGTTTTTGTACCTTAGAACATTTCAGAGATAAGATGCTGTAAAATGCTATTTTTAAGTTGATTTTCACATTTTTTTTAAAAGCACAATTTAACGCATGTTTTCAGCTTTGTAGGTTGGAGCCTTAATACTGCACATATACTAGGGATACACAGAATCCAGATTTCAGTTCTGGATTCATGAAAATATCAGCACTTTTCATTTGATTTATTTATCAGATCCCAGGTGCCTTGCTTATCTTAACATGAACCATTGAGGAAATGGCACACAATGAGACTGCCAGTATTTAGCCACCAATGAGATTTTCAGATCAGCAGGCAAGCAGGAAAAAACTGTGAGTGTACCAGCTCATCTAGTTTTCTGGGAAATTCCTTTATGGATAATAAATCCTACCGTATATACTCGAGTATAAGCCGACCCGAGTATAAGCCGAGGTACCTAATTTTACTTACGGAAACTGGGAAAACTTATTGACTCTAGTATAAGCCTAGACACAACTACAGCCCTGTCTCCCAGCAGCGCACATTCTGCCAAAGCGACCCCCCCAGCGATCAACCGGACTTCTTTGCAAAGTTGATGGTGACAGAGAATTGCCAAAAGGATTACTGTGTGCATTGTCCCACTGTCCCACTACCATGTGCAGAGGGTGCTGTGTGATATTGCCATCACTGTTAATCCTTCATATAACCAACAGAGGGCGCTGTGTGATATTGCAGTCACTGTTATTCTTTAATATAACCAACAGAGGGCACTGTGTGATATTGCAGTCACTGTTATTCTGTCATATAACCAACAGAGGGCGCACTGTTATTCTTTCATATAACCAACAGAGGGCATTGTGGGATATTGCAGTCTCTCCCCAAGTGAACTGTTGGTATAGGAATGATTAAAAGTGACTGCAGTCCCAGCTACTACCCGCTGACCCAAGTATAAGCTGAGGTAGACTTTTTCAGCACATTTTGGATGCTGAAAACTCGGCTTATACTCGAGTATATACAGTATATACTCCCTAATATTTTGCCAATTTAACCTTGGACATATTTGGTTCAATATTATGAACATGAGTTTAAATGTCTGTTTTTAAGGCAAACCATGGAAATATAATTTGACAAAAGTACCTTCATAAAAATCCAGGGTGCACATTGTATTTCCAATGACTGTATTGAACTCGTTGATCTCTTTGCTACACTGAGACAATTCTTGGGCCAGCTCAGAATCCAACTCTGTGTTGCGAACTACAGTTTTTCCAAGAATAATCTGTTCAAATTGAGGTCTAAATGAAGCATCCACAGACTGACTTGTTATTACAACAGAACCTGGTTCCAGACCTAAATGAAAGATCAAAATATTGTATATATCAATGTTTATTAGCAAAATTTGGAAGCATGTTTTAAATATTGATACTATTTTCAAAACCCCTTTTGCCAAATATGTAATGATGAAGCAGACTCTTTTAAATGAATATGTCCATCTATTATTTACTAAATGTTTATTGTAAAGTGACCTCCTTTAAAGAGAAGTAAAAAAGAATTATGACACAATTAGACAACGTAACGAAAGTCATACATTCTACATTATATACCCACCAAACTGATGAGGACAGTAAGAATGTAGGAGCGACTTGGAGTTCACTTAAGATGATTTTATATATGGGAATGTCAGGAATTATGCAGTACTGGTATGGGTTGTTGGCTCTATGTCTAGCTTACAGTACTCCCCATCAATCTTTGTATTCCCTTGCCAATGAATCTGAGTGTATTTTCACCTCACTCAACATTTCAAACTGGTCAAACTGTCATATAAAGCCTTTTCATGTGGGGCCCTTCTGTATACAAACATGATCAACACATGATGCCTTGTTTACTTATACTAGGCATCGGCATTATCATAATCTATTTATAGAGCACCAGAACACTTACAATAATTTAACGCCATCTTCTGTCCATTCGTATTCTCTTTGGGTCTGCTCACCGACATGAAGCCTGCAAGTGCATGCACAGTCTATGCAGATTCCTGACTATCTCCAAATGCACATGCACCTGCAGGCTCCGTGACAGTGAGCAGACCCAAAGAGGATGCGAATGGATAGAAGATGGTGCTGAGGGACTCCGCTGCTCTGTTTCTTGCGCTCAGGATTCCAAGTAGGTGCATATGTGATAAGTTAATTCACTGACTTATGGAGCCCTTGCATTTCAGGTGTAACAGCTACCTAAGTTTCCCAGATGATGAAACGCCTTCTATTTATGTCAATATGCAATTAATTTAATTTTAGGCATGGGGGGTATGTTTCATATATACTACACTATATATATCCTTCTATTTTTCTCTAGAGCCTGATGCTCTGAAACTTTTGTTTCTTCATCTCATACTTTGGGCAAGATTCAATTCAGTGAGAAAAAGGTTTATCACTTGAAAAGTCATGGACTAAGATGCAATTAAATTCAGAGAAACTTACCTTACAGTTTATCACATGAAAACTCTATTGAAGTCTATGGGAAAAAACTGTTACTGAATTTGGAGAAACTTCTTTTCTCCTCAAATTTAATCCCGTCCATGAGTTTTCATGTGATAATCCAGGAGATAACTTATTCTCACTGAATTGAATGTGGCCCTTTATCTGAAAACATATCAGTTAGTAATATAACTCTTTGTAGACATTGTAGACTATGTAGACATGTTCCATAGATATTACAAAAGTTCACTTTCACATTTTTTTTTAACAATAAGTTAACTTAAAAATGAATGTTCTTATAGAGTTAATTTACAAATGAGTGTTCTTATAAGGAACACCATTTGCCTGTATCAACATGTATAATCTTGGTGTGATATTAGAAAAAAAAACAAATTACCTATGCCACCAGATGTGCCAATGCGAATAATAGTGACATTGGTGCATTTGGAATGATACAGCAGCTTTATTAATTCATGGAGCATTATAGATATTGATGGAATTCCCATGCCATGCTAGAAAAAAAACAAGAAACACATAAATGTATTCATTTTGTTATACAACTGGGATGTTTTTCATTAAGTTTTGTATTTTGAAATACAGTACATTTTCATATGCAATTGAGATTTTATATTTAGCTTAGATATTTTTACTACTACTGTAGTTAGACTCAATTGGTAAATCTTTTCCTAGATCTTCCAATGGACCCATAGTGCACAATTCCTCACGTGACTGTATGACCCATAGGAAGAATTCCCCACCCGACAAATTCATTCAACGCCTCTCTTATCTTTTCCCATCTTAAAGTGGTGGATTGTTGGACTTGAGGTCCCACTGGTTTGCACAATGGGCAGTGCACAGTTTCTCTCTTCCAACATGGTATATGTAGTTATTTTTGGCAGTTCAGAGAGAAAAAAGCCTTTTTTACAGAAGCCCAGCTAATTGAGCTCATATAAAAAGTAGGGTATTTTCCTTAAACAAAGCTGGTATTGTTATAAGCAAAGGAACATAAGTACATAAATGTGTAACAAAGACTCGGATGAAAAGACCCTTTTTTACAGAGTTATTTATTAAAAATAACATGATGATGAAATAGTTCTCTGGCTTGCTTACAATGATAGCTATAATTGTTCAGAAAATTAACTGTTTCTTGCTTTTTTTAAATTTATACTGTTAAACTTACACTGATAGATAAGACAGGTCCAACTTTATACATTGCATAACGATCAGTTCCTGCACATATATTGGGAATATCAGAGTTGGGGTCACCCAGTGCCAATTCTCCATTTATGTACTGTGCAAATGCTTTCATCCGGGATGGGCTTCCTCCAACACAGACAAACTGGAATACATGAAATGAATATATAATTAAGACAAAAAAATAGAATTCTTTAGCAGAGAAATGGGCTGCAGGAGAGACATAGAGAATAGCCCTGATCAGCTGTTAAAGTAGAAAGCAGTTCCAAAGTACACATAGCAATTATACCTAAGAGCTGCCAGAGAGAAACTGCTTCTCATCAGTCAGCAGTCACCTACAATTTACTTTCAAAAGAAACACAAAAGTCTTCCATGGCATCAGCTGAACGTGAATAATTTTTCAAGCTCAAATTCAGAACTTACGAAAGTATTAAAATAAAATAGCTCTTTGTGAAAAACGATATACAGTTAGCCTCATTAATGAAAGATGGAGCAAGGTGCAAAGAACCAATGAAAAGTGCAGCATTATCTGAATTTGACAGGTCTGCACGAGGGTACTGTAGGTGGGTGCAAGTGGGCATTCCCTGGAATGCCCCTTCACTTGTGCATCATTCAGATTTGCAAGCTACAGAAAGATACTGTTGAGGCCTTTTTGCCAAACAGTGCTGTCCTACTAACCTCATAGGTACAGGTGCTCCATGTATTTTAAAAAGACTTGTTCTACAACAGAGGGTTGGTAAATTAGCCTCAGTATACCTATACACAGTATACATAGATTTGAAAGCAGGTTAAAGATACAGTAATTTAAGGATATTGCAAGTAATTGTTCAGTGAATACCGTTGCAGTTAACTACTGGGTTAAGCAAATAATAGATTGAAACAGGTTTGTTGGTTTGTCCTTGCTTATGCATAAAGTTGTACATACATGAGTTGAGCCACATGATACTTTGACCAGCTGGCCTGCAAGCTGAATGGACAGATACCATATGAGAGGCCATACAGCTGTATGGTTAAGCTTCTGTTTTTCAAACTGACAACCCAAACAATCAGCTGCTCTTCACATACTTTCTGCTGACCAATGGAAATTTTCCATCATGATAGACAATCAATGATCGACCAGGAACACAGCATTATTTGTCTAAATTTGCCATAAATGCTTAGTTGTCAGGTACTGTAGTACGGTTGAATTCAGCCAAACTGCTCATCCAAATCTGGGCAAGTACGTCCAGATTAAGTTCTTGTTTAGATGTCATCTATAAAAAATGGATCACCTGAAAGCAATTTTGTTAAACATATCCAGATTTATCAGGAAAGGAATATTTAAAGAGCAACTTAACCTGTAAATTAACTTATATAACATGGAAGTAAACGTAACAACACTACAGATGGGCTTCATTTTGGACCTTATTGCAAGAGAAAAATGTGAACTGCTGAAAATATGTATACAATATTTTGCATCTAAAAGCTTTTTCTTATTTAAGAAAGCCCGCACAGGGAAAAATACGTAAATACTTACAAACTTTTTCTTATTTAAGAAAGTCAGCTTGGGGAAAAATACCTCAACTAATGAGGTTTTTTTCCCCAAACCCTGAATGAGTTCCTTAACTATAGTGGGGGTTCCATCCTGATCACTTAAGCCAAAAGGCTTGACCAGCCATAAAATGACCCATTAGTGTACAAATATGAATAAATTAAATGTATTTACATTTATTTACATTACTTTTGTTGCTTACTACTTTTAGTTAACACCTTGCACTCCAAACTCTTGTACCTCCTTGTATGTTTTATTTGCATCTTAAAGCATTTTTAATTACCTTTACATCACCAAACATAGCTGGAAAGTCGTGAGTCCCGGTCCCAATATCGAAATGGTACAAAATGTCTTCTTTCATTTTTTCTAGGTGTGGATTATTGATGTGGACAAGACTAAAAGAAAATAGTTAGCCATTATTTATTAGCATTCCCTATTATTTAATACTGAGAATACTGAGAATTGTGTATACTTTGTTGTAAAATATAAGCCTGTTGGAAGATCCATGACCACACAAAGACACCAGTCTGTGTATAGACAGCTCTTTGACAAACTTCCTATTTTAAGGATAAGAATGGCTCAGTGTAGCAAAGGGGGCAGGTGTATCAGTAAGTTATTTTGGGGGTTGTTTAGAGTTGTTTAAAGGTTTTCTTAAGGTGGCCATACATGTACAGATTCTCTTGTTTGTCGATTTCGCCAAATGAGCGGATCTCTCCCCGATATGCCCACATTGAGGTGGGCGATATCGGGCTGGTCCGATCATGGGCCTTAGGGCCCAACGATCGAATCATAATGCTGCCATTAATCTCGGGAACGCATCTACGAACAGACCGCGATCCGACAGGAACTTTAACCCTGCCCAATTGACATTTGGCTGACTTACGGCAGCTTCGGTCAGCTTTTATTGGCCCGTGTATGGCCAGCTTTAGCCTTTAAATCTTCTACATTGTACTGACGAGTGCCGACCGTCTAGAGAGATCTGCACCACCAGGGTAGGAAGCACTGTGGAAAGGGTGAGAGGTGCGGTTCATCTACACACAGCTTTAGCCTTTAGACCAGACTGCTATTGGGTATTCCCCAACAGCAACTGATAAGCTTCAGTTCCACATTTTACCATCTGTGTGACCACTATCACTGCCATACAATTATTCCACTGATCCTATACGTTACAATATAACATCACCATGAGCAACAACCTGACCACTTTTCTAACTTATTTTTTTATTTATGTGGTACATTAAGTTGCAGTTACATTTGAAGAGTTAGGATGATTAAAACATTTAAATACACTGTATAAAAAAGGAAATGTTCTTTTTTCCCTGCCAACAAAATACTTTCCTGTCACTGTACAAAAATATTCTCATGACAAAAATAGCATGACCCCTTCAACTTTCCCATTGGTGAATAAAAATGCCCAAAAAGGCCATATTTAGCACAAATGTATTCCTTGCAATACTTGTTTCTCTCACACAACACAACAGGAACATCAAAATGTATTTAGTTACAAGGAAAACCATAAAAGTTCTCAAAGGGGTTGTAAGCCAAATATAAAGTTTAGCATTGTGAGTGTAAATATAATTCTAAGGATTTTTTACAATAATTTAAATTTTTCAATGATACTTTGTAAATGTGATTACTACTGCAAGCATTATTTGTGGGTTTATCCTGACTACATGTAACATTGAAGCCTTATAGCTGTAGTCAGCTCCCCTGAAGTCAAGACTCCAGTTCTTACAATAGCATGAGCCATGCTGATGGTGCAGTGTGGAGAAGAAGACAGTGCTACACTATTTTTTGGTACTGCTCCTCTAAACAAGCCCTGCTAGATGAACTGGAATATGAGCTATATAAACTGTTTGCCCAGGAATGTACTTGCATGCCACTCAGTACTGTATAGACTGTTCCTTTATTAAACAGCATTTTCAATAAATATAGGCTAGTGGCTAGTGAATGGTGGTAGCTCTATAATCCAGTCAAAAATCATATATAGAAACCCACCCCCTTGGGAAGCAGTTCCATTAAAAATAAGAAGCAACTACCTACTAGCTGGACACTTTGTGCATAACCTTTTAAGCTGAAGGCATCACCAGCGTTCCCATATTGTATATTTTGTTTGAAAAAATAAAATGCTATAATTTCTAACATTTTAATGAAAATACGTCTGCAACTCTCTATTACAAGATGTAAAGCCTTACTATATTATAATATAAAAGCTGAGAAAGTGAGTGCATTACTTTGATGTTGCTTGATCATTTTCGGTCTTCTTGGTAGTATGCACAGGTGCCATTTTAGATCTCTGAAAGAAAAAACACACAATCATGTTTTACTTAAGGGACCACTTTATAAAATATATTACAAGGTATAACAAATCCTATCACTAAAATTGGGTAATTTTCATTTCATTAGAACCTGCTTCTGCCCATTTTCAGTCTGAATAAAGGGAGTGTGTTTAGAAAATGTACTACATGCGTTAAAATATGCATGTTCAAAGATTAACTGCATATAGTAACAGATATAGGGTGTGGTAGAGTGACAAGGAAAAGGAAGAAAAGGGTCACTGTAGCCTTTAGTTTCTCCTCAGGGACTGAGAAAGGCTCCAGGAAGGGAGTTATTAAACAGAGAATCAGTGCTCTGTTTAAAGAGTTTCGTAGCCAGGGACTCCATTCCGCAGATCCAGTCTGGGCATTGGAGTTCACCTTCCACAGGAAAGCTGTTCTGTGGAAAGACTATTTATAGTTAATTAAAATATAAAGTTAATTAGAATGGGAGAGTGTGTCTCTCAGCATGGCACAGCAGGTAGGAAACCTGGCTGTGTAAAGAACTCCCAGAGGAGCTGGAAGTGCTGCCTGTAACTGCCTGAAGCAGAAAGTGACCTGGGACTGTGAGTGGGTAAAGCTCGTGAGCCTGGCTGAAATCTTTAACAGGAAAGAGTCATGTGAGTAACGGGTGAGCCAAACAATACTGCTTTGTTGTGCTGGTCGTCCACAAGGGGCCCAGTCTACTCAGGGACTGCTTCAAAGTGTGAAGTTAGTGCCCAGTGGGCAAGGATTTATTTTTATGGTTTGTTTGTTTAGTAACAATGGCTATCCCTGTTTCTGTGCATAATTGACTGTTTGTTTAAAAGTGGGAAAATAAACCTGTGTTTTCCTTAAAGAAGCCTGTGTCCCTGTCTTTCTGTTCCTTTATCCTATGCTGCCTGCCTACCATTGACTAATTCCCCCAAACGTTACCTGTGCAAGCTGCCAGACTGCCACAAGGGTCAGATTGCATTTTTAAACCTTTGAATGTTTAGTCTTGTATTCATCTTTCACAGAGAAACATTCTGCAATACCACTATATATGGTTTTCTCAAATGGGCTGTTCAAACATTTTTGAACAGTGGTTCCCAAACCTATGCTCACAACCTTTCTTAGATGTATAAAGTATAGGTATTTAACTAAATTAAACTCCAAATTCACATTTACTACAACATATTTTTGTGTAATAGACCTTGTACTCAGGTCCGGACTGAGAGTCACAATAGGCCCTGGCATTTCAGGTACACAGAGGCTCAAACAGCCCCTACCAGCCCACTAAATACTGACTTTCTATGGGACCTTATAGCAGCCCCTCTGGCATTTGCCAGAACCCACAGATTGCCAGTCCGGGCCTGTTTGTACTTGATCCAAATTAAAATATAATAAAGCCTTACTTGAAGCAGAAACAGACTATTGGGTATATTTAGGGGCCCATTCATTAAGTTCGAGTGAAGGAATAGAAGAAAAAAAATTTCAAATTTCGAAGTGTTTTTTTGGCTACTTCGACCATCGAATGGGCTACTTCGAACTACCGAACTCAGTGTTAGTCTATGGGGAAGGTCCCCATAGGCTTGGCTAACTTTTTTTGGTCGAAGGATAATCCTTCGATCGTTGGATTAAAATCCTTCGAATCGTTCCATTCGAAGGATTTAATCCTTTATTTGCGCAAAATCCTTCGACTTCAATATTCAAAGTATTTTCATTCCCCAGTCGAATATCGAGGGTTAATTAACCCTCGATATTCGACCCTTGATGCATTTGCCCCTTAATGTTTACAAATTTATATTCTAGATTTAAGGTATGAAGATCCAAATTATGGAACGATCCATCATCCAGAAAATCCCAGGTCCCAAGCATTCTTTATAATAGCTCCCATACCTGTATGATAATTTTCATTTATTCAGGTCATGAGCTACAATTTTTAGTAGAATAAAGTCTAAAAACAACTGGACTTTCTGAGGTTTTTTTAAACATTTCACCGCTCATCTGAAAAGCATAGTACAAACCAGGGTTCAGCTTTTAGGTTAATTTTTTAATTGATTCTTGTTTAGAGAGATATATGGATACAGTACAGGGGCATATGTTCAGCATGCATTTTAGCCAGACTTCATGTCATCAGTTAGGGGCACATTTACTTATCTCGAGTGAAGGAATAGAATAAAAAATACTTCGAATTTTGAATGGTTTTTTTGGCTACTTCGACCTTCGACTACGACTTCGAATTGAACGATTCAAACTAAAAATCGTTCGACTATTCGACCATTCAATAGTCTAAGTACGGTCTCTTTAAAAAAAACTTCGACCCCCTACTTCGCCACCTAAAACCTACCGAGTATCAGTGTTAGCCTATGGGGAAGGTCCCAATAGGCTTTCCTAGGTTTTTTTGATCAAAGGAAAATCGTTCGATCGATGAATTAAAATCCTTCGAATCGTTCGATTGGAAGGATTTAATCGTTAGATCGAAAGATTTTTCCTTCGATCGTACGAACAAAGGAAATGCGGTAAATCCTTCGACTTCGATATTCGGCGCCAGTACTTCTTAGCAGTACTTAACATCTGTAGGTATAATCACTCATTTAAATGTCTTTCCCCTTTTCTAACACTAATTAACCCTTGATATTCGGCCGTCAAAGTAAAATCCTGACGGCCGAATCCTTCTGCCCGGCCGAACCGAATCCGAATCCTAATTTGCATATGCAAATTAGGGGCAGGGAGGGAAATTGCGTGACTTTTTGTCAGAAAACAAGGAAGTAAAAAATGTTTCCCCTTCCCACCCCTAATTTGCATATGCAAATTAGGGTTCGGTATTCGGCCGAATCCTTCATGAAGGATTCGGGGGTTCGGCCGAATCCAAAAAAGTGGATTCGGTGCATCCCTAGAACCAGAGTTTGCATGAGATCCAACATAAAAGATTCAGTGAGAACCAGCAGTGCACAGAATATATGGCACAGACAGACATTGCTTTCAATACCAATATGACTTACACTTAACTTTTATAACACTACTACAATTATTTAATACATATTGACAATTTGCTTAGAATTACATTTGCTTTTAAAACATTATATTTATGTTATATTTGGGTTTACAACACTTACCCCTTCTCACATATAAACTTAGGAAACACAGCAGCACTCTGAAACAGTAGCATAATTAAGGCCCCTACTGCCCCAGATCTTGAGCAGATCCTAGCCCACGCACCTGCCGCTCAGACCCATCAGCCGTCATCCAGAACCATGGCAACATGCTGGAGTCCAGATGTGGCTGTGCCCAAATGGAAATAGGAAGGTAGCTGAGCCAGATAGGAAGGATCTACTGTTTCCTCTCAACTAGTGCATAGTTAGTTTAGTTTGGAGCGAGAAGACGGATAGGTGGGGGGCACAAAATTTCCTCTGTGGAGGGGCAGTCCAAAACTCTAGATATGTTACTTTTTAACCTGAAGCTAGATGTGATTTCTGATGTTTGCATCATACTGCAAATCTGACCCATCACTGCACTTTAGGAAATCACATTAGGCATCACTATATATCAGTGAGTGCCTACAGATCCAACTTTTTATTTAAATCATTTGTCCCCAGTCTCCCATTGTAGGGTGGATGCTGGCTCAAAAATGGACACATGATGCTATTTAGAGACTTTAAGTAAAAAATGTTAATGTAATATAAGCTTCACCTTGAAAATGAGAAACTTTAGAATGATCAGTTAAAAACTCTACACCAATTTTAAAATAATCAAGTTATTTTTCACTATCAAGTTCACTTCAAGTTACTTGTCTAGGCAGAGAGAACAAACTGATATATTTGCCCGAACTGCCAGTCAAACTCTGATTCCTGTATTCTCCTGCAAAACAGAGTGAGATTGCTGAGAATGCATAGTTAAGAGACATTTAATTATTTCAAAATGGTACAGAATTTTAAATTGACATATAGAAAGAAAATTTCCATGAGATGAATTTCATACATGTATGGGATCTGTTATCCAGAGGTAGGTAGGTAGGATAGGTAGATTGGCTCTCCATACCTTAAGTACAGTATACAGTACTAAAAAATCATTTACACATTAATTAAACCCAACAAAACTGTTTTGCCACCTATAAGGATTAATTATATCTTAGTTGGGATCGAGTACAAGGTACTGTTTTATTCTTACTGAGAAAAAGGTAATCTTTTTTTAAAAAATAGAATTATTTGATTAAAATTGAGTCTGTGGGAGATTGCCCTCCTGTAATTTAGAGCATAACATTTTCATTTTCAAAGTAGTTCAGATTGGGATCTCATGGCTTTAAATTAAATGTTTAAAACAGATAACAAGGGGAGAAGACCACTATGGTTATATGAACAGGTGGAATGCTGGACAGCTGGGGTAAGATGAATAAAAAAACATGAAAAGCAGCTACAACTAAAAAAAAACTGAAGCCTGTTAAAAATGGCAACAGAGCCTCACATGCCAAATACGAACTAAACAAGTGGTGCCTACCACTCACATCAACTCCTCCTTTTCTATTTATCTGCTGAATGAGGAGTACAAAAGCTGAAATTCAATATAACTGAATGCCTTCATTGTGCTCTCCCTAGTTTAAGGGTATAGTATTATGGTACAATACCAAACTTAAGTAACTGGTATTATACACTATAAATTGATATGACTACAAATGTTTTTCGTTTGTCACATTAACTCTATAGACATGTTGGCACCTATTTCACAGGCTGTGCAAATAAACTGTGACCAAATATACCACACGTCACCATCTGATCGACAGGCATAGCCATGTAAAAAATGGCATCTTTTTTCTGTGTAAAGTTATTCCACGTAAAATTCCAGCATTAAAAGCAGCTGATGCTTGAAAATGCTGTGTAAAAAAAGAGTGACCCTCCTGCGAAAAAATAGGCTTTTTATAGTGCTTTTTTTATTGAAGGAATTTACTTGCTTTTCACAGTTTTCCAAACGACTTGAATGGGGTACACCATAATATAACGGTGTAAAATAATTGCACAAAATACAGTGGTCAGACGGTTTAAAAGATAAGAAACAGTTTTAAAAATTAACCATTCTTTTGCACCAATATGTAGTTGATAACTTACAGACAAGAAAGAGATAGAAGAGAATGTTCTGCTTACTGTAATGTATAAAGCTATGAGAAGTCACCAAGGAGTTCTTTGACCATATAAATGCATGAAGCCACAGTGTCAGTGCTTTTGTAAAGGTCACTGAACTCTTGTGATCTCAGCACTTAGGGGCAGATTCACTTAGGGTCGAATTTCGAAGTTAAAAATACTTCGAAATTCGACCCTCGAATTGAAATCCTTCGACTTCGAATATCGAAGTAGAAGGATTTAGCGCTAATCCTGCGATCGATCGATCGAAGGATTTTTCATTCGATCGAACGATTAAATCCTTCGAATCGAACGATTCGAAGGATTTTAATCAAACGATCGAAGGAAAATCCTTCGATCAAAAAAAGGTTAGCAAGCCTATGGGGACCTTCCCCATAGGCTAACATTGACTTCGGTAGGTTTTATCTGCCGAAGTAGGGGGTCGAAGTTTTTTTTAAAGGGCAAGTACTTCGACTATCGAATGGTCGAATAGTCGAACGATTTTTACTTCGAATCGTTCGAATCGAAGTCGAAGGTCGTAGTCGAAGGTCGAAGTAGCCCATTCGATGGTCGAAGTACCTAAAAAATACTTCGAAATTCGAAGTATTTTTCATTCGAACCCTTCACTCGAGCTGAGTGAATCGGCCCCTAAGTGTTCCAACAGAGGATGTCTTTTTTGAATTTCCAGCAGTAAGTTAAAGACCTTTCAAGTATTCAATTTCCAAAAGTCAATTATGAAGCCACTTAGAATTATTTTCAGTTTTGCAATACAGTAATTGTTAGTCTTAAAGCTGTTTTAAGGTGTAGTTAACGTGTTTGTTTTAAGGTGTAGTTAACGTGCTTATTTTGTTTAAAAAGTTTGGTGCTTCCGGTCTGGCTTGCCGCACCTGACATGTGTCATCGACAGCCATATTGACTAAACAAGATTAAGCAATAGCACTGCACACAAAGAAAACTTGAGGGGAACTATCATGAACATTTTGAGCCAGATTTATCAAGGGTAGAATTGAAAATTTTAATTCAAAATCTGATTTGAGTTTTTTAAAAAAAAAAATGTAATTTGTTATACAAGATTTATCATACTCTGGCCCTTTAAGAGCTCAAATTACACTATTCACCACCTAAAACCTGCCAAATTGCTGTTTAAGTCAAAGGGAGATGTCCAGGGATCAATTCTGAGTTGTTTGGAGCCTTCCTGACATTCAAGTTTAGTTAAAACTCGAATAGAATTTTCAAATTGATCCTATTCACCCGAGTTTAAAAAATTTGATTTCAATAATAAATTTCGATTGGTCAAATTTTGAGTTCATGACATGAATTCAAAATTAAACCTTTGATAAATGTGCCTCTTAATATAAGATTCATCATACTGAAATAATACATTTTGTAAATATAATCATTTAAAAATTCTGAATTGTTTCTTAAATAATCAAGTTACTCTTCACTCTCCCCCCTCTCAGAATCTGTCTCTCCTAATGCAGGAGTTGGGAGTCTGATTCTGAATGACAGCTAAATCCAACATATCTTTTTAGGGGGAATCCTTATGCTTAGTAGATGTATTAAGAGCTCACCAGAAATCTCTACATGCAGGAGTTGTGCCAAAGATTTTATTTTGCTAGATTTTGTTTGTACAGTAATCAGTTGACTGAGCTCTAATATATCTGCTAGGAAAAGGGGAGCCTCTGAAAATATACTGTATATTGGATCTAACGCTCAATGAAAATCTGACATCCAAATCCTGCATGGAGACAGAATGAACAGAATCAGATGCTGAGAGTGGGATAGTGAACATAAATGTGATTATTTCAGAGACAGTACAGAATTTATATTTGATTACATTTCTAAAATGTATTTTAATATGATTAAATAAATATATTTTTTTCATTTTCATTGCTCTCCATTCCTTACACTTTCCTGAATAAAGCACTTCTTTGTGTTGAGCAGTGCTGTATTCATGAGAGGTAGGCTGAGGGAGGCGTGTAAGTGTCCCCATCCCCTATCTGCCCCTAACCTGTGCTTCATTTACATGGCTGGAACTAGGGGGAGGCAGATTAGTCTCGTGCCTAGGGTGCAAAGCTGGGGGGGGGGGGGGGGGGGGTGCCACGCACGTACAGTATCTTCTCTGCCTCCTACCCCTAGTTTTCTCTGCCTGTCCTTGGACTAGCGCCTATTAGCGCATACATGTGTGCACCTATTCAGCGCCACGACTGGCGGCCCAGTGCTGGTGTAATATAGGGAGAAGTAGGGGGTACAGGATGAAGGGAGCCCTGTCCTTTCATCCAAATCAAGATGCAGAGCACAGCAACACCCCAAATGAAAGTGCTTTGTATATGAGCACCATGGGGTGAGATTTCGCACCCATACCGCTATATGTAATAAAAGGAGCCAAGTTTGCCCAGGAGCAGTAAATTCTAAACAGATGACTAGTATATACTCACAAGGCAGCTTCGGGCAACTTTGTACAAATTAAGTGTCACATGTTTTTCCACTAGCGATTTACTTTTTTGCTGGTGGGAAAGCATTTGCAGGAGATGTATTGTGGGCTATGAATCTCCTTGTCTGCCATTGCCCTAAAGGCTATGTGTTGCTGATAACCTTTTCATACATTTGTATCTTTGTGTTCGTGTGTAAACAAAAAGAAAAATATCAGAATATCTAAAGAAGCCTGTTTCCTACATACAGTATTTTCTGCTACAAGAACTTTGTATAGGTGAGGATTTCAGACTTTGGTAGTCTGAAATCTACCAAAGCTCGTAGCTCGTTGTGAAGCCGGCACTCTCGACACATAGTTTCAGATGCCTGGGTGCAATATCAAATAATTAAATCACTAATGCACAAGTAAGATCCGCACTCACAGGACTTATGGAAATAATGAAAAATTTATTGTAGGAGTTTAACGTTTCGGCCTCCTCTGAGGCCTTTTTCAAAGTATCAAATACATTAATACAAAATGCTTAAATACCTTGATTTGGCGGGAAAATTTAGCCATTTGAAGATGATAAAAACCTCATATATTGAACTATTATCCCATAAAGCCTATACAGAAATACATTCACAATACAAAAAAGTTTAAAAACAGGTTAAAACCAAGGAACTTTGCAACACTGTATTTTACTTCCCAATATATTACCGTAGCTATTTGCACTGTTACTATATGTTGCACAAAGTATCCATTGTTTGAACTCAGGTGGAAGGTCCTCACTGGGGCTTGCTCTAAATAGGTAACATCATTATTCTTATTCTAATATCCGAATCTAGTTAACATCTCCTTGGATCTGTTGTAAAAACCTTCGGGCCACAACCACACTCTCCTGGTGATTAATTAACTCTCTCTATGCCTAATGTCGTAGTAACCAAATACTCCACCCGCACTCCATCTATATACATTTATACATACATTTATACATATATATATATATATATATATATATATATATATATATATATATATATATATATATATATATAAAGTCAGTGTACTGTTAAGGGGAGCCAGAGGAATAAATAAGCAGGTCCCCCAATCACATCCTCAGTCAGGCCCCCCATCTACAGCCTGTGGTGATGGCCTATAACCAGCTTGTCATCATTCAATACCTTTAATGAATATAAATCCAGCACCTCTTTTACATAAACACCATAGAAATCATAAAGTAAATATGACCTGCTGTCTATTAGTAAAATATTATTACCCCCCCATTCAACTAAAAATTATATTTCATATGTATTGCTGGACAAATTTCAATTACAGTTTTTAACAATGAATATTAACAGTATATATCTGTCCCAAAATGCAGGATACGAAAGGACCTATTTACACTACAGCTTGGCCAGTAAAATTACCTTTCTTCAAGGAAGTCAAATTCCAGTTTCCAGTCAAATGCTGCTTCCAAACCTGTTCTATTGGGGACACTTGCTACCTGGCCGACTCCCACTCCCTCCTTGCTGGCTCTTCGGTACTGTAGTTACTATATAGCAGGCAGGGCAGGTAGGCCGGGCGAGGCTGGCGGGTTTGTCACAAGAATGAGGTGCACCCGGTGCGCACAGAATTGTAGTAACAGGGCAGAACCTATGCAGTGTTTGTTCGCCTATCCCTGATACTTCTGGGAAAACCACGCCCACTGATATGTCCCATCAGTTGAGAAGGTTTCATTCATGTACTTACTGTACGTGCAGCTGTGTGTTGCCTTTTCCTTGTTGTGACGTCCCGCAGCTCTACAGCTCAGCCAACTGCATCCCTGATAAGAACCAATTAACCCACGCATTGTTTGCATTCATAATGCTAATGTTTTATTCATGCACATCACGTTGCCATATTGTGGTTCGTTTGTTTCTGCTAGATGACAGCTGCCGTGACCTTCCCACAGGTCACCATCGTACGGCACGTCCCACTGCTGCAGCAGCTCCTCGGTGGCCTCTGTTGTTATGTGACGTCGCATCACAGATGGTTGTACAGTACCAGAAGCGCTTGGGGAATGAGCGAGGCTGTTGTGTCACTGAGGTTACTAGGTGTTGGTCGGGGAATTAAAAAGAAACGTTCTAAATATACCACTAATATAATTCTAAATATTCTGTAGTTAGCATATTCTAGTATCAGAATATCAATATAAAAAATACATAGACATGTGAATGTATATTTGTCTGGGTACTGACTCTATAGCTTTGAGATTTCCTTCAGGTGGTGTAACTAGATGTTACTGGGTCCTACAGCGAATTCATTTCATTCCCCCAATATACCCAGAGACTTTCCTGTTTTACTAATATATGTTGAAATTGCTTTTAATTAGGAGCTCATGGGGATGCTATACCTCCTGGGCCCCTGCTTCCTCTGTAGTTATGCCCAGTGGGGTAACAATATAGGAAGCAGACTCCGAAGTCGCTGGGGGCCTGGAGAAAAGGGGGGCCCAGACCTTGGGGTCAGCTTCCTCTATAGTTTGGGGTCAGCTTCCACCTGCAATGGAAGGCACTCGTCAGAGACAGGCCAAGCAGACCAGGTTCGGTCTAGGGGTAGGCAGAAGAGGTAGCTGCCCAGCGCCCCCCAATCATTGCACCCTAGGCAGCTGCCTCTTCTGCCCTCCCATTAGTTCCAGCCCTGGCACGCGTGCTCTTGAACAGGCGGGAGGGGAGAGCCAGAAAGCTGCTGCCTGCATTCAGCACGGGCTCCTTCAAAGATTTTGTCGCGCATGGGGGGTGTCGTCCAGGAGTTGTTAGCAGGAGGGACTGTAGAGCCAGGGAGCTGCTCCTTGCAGTCAGCGACGGGCCACTTCAATGATTTTTTTTGCCAGGGGGCGGGGCGATCCAGAGTTGTTAGCGGGCATGAGGGGAGAGCTGGGGAAGCTGCTCCCTGCAGTTAGGGCATACCTCCCAACATTTTGGAAATAAAAAGAGGGACAAAAAAGCTGGCACGTGTAGCTTGGCAAAAACGTTTTGACCAGGCCCATTTTTGTGGCCACACCCAATTACCATGTTCATTTTAAAAAATTTGGCAGGTTATAAAAGTTTGAACATATTTCTGTGTTTTTTTTCCAGTTATTACAGTTTTGCTAATGAAGGTGAATTGCCCTTTAAGCTGTGAGTCTAACTTTCACCAAGTGACCTGTTATTTTATATTGTTACAATTACTTATTTGCTTATCTCGAAATTGTCAAAATTGTCTGCTGCTCTGGCTGTTCTGGGCTCTCTGCCAAAAGCCAATTAAGTTAGAAACATTGTTTCTTTTTCTGGCTGTTAAGTGCAGAGAAAAACGGGACTTTCCAGTACAAACAAGGGACTGCGTTTTGAGCTGTCAAAAGAGGGACTGTCCCTCTAAAAACTGGACAGTTGGGAGATATGCGTTAGGGTTGCCACCTATTCTGGAAAAAAGTACCGCCCTTCCTATATATTTCTCTTTTTTCCCTATTAATAACATTGGGATCAACCATAATTTTTACCAGAATAGGCAGTAAAACACTGGCCAGGTGGCAACCCTACCTACAGTCAGTGCCAGGGCCCCTCAAAGAATTTTCGCAGGGGGGACCGGCTTGGATTGGTTGGTTGTTAAGGCACTAGTTACTCCACTGAGGTATACATTCCCTAATGATGCTTTTATTCACATTCTATGCCATGAAGTAAAGCACTCACCTAGTACAGCTTGAAGCGATTTATTCAGCCACTTTTTACCACAGTGAACATTGAACAACCTTTTAAGGGGGTCACAAAAACTTTCTCCTTGTCAGGGAACCCCCCCCCCCAAAACCATGTTCTGTTCACTGCTGAAGAATTCACTTTAAAAAGTACTATGTAAGTGGTTTACTTCATTTTTTGTACTTAAATTGGAATATTAAGTGATGTGGCACTAGCTGTGCATCTAGAAGTAGTGCAACTAAAAAATGTCTGCACTTAAAAGTGTGAGGAATGTTCCCATTCAACAAATTGAACTGTTTAGTCACATTCTTACACAGAGGAAGTTGTAATTCAAGTTCTTTCAGCCTAATGTTTAATTTAGAAATGCATAACTTCCAGTATGTGCAGTGTAATCCTCTGGCTGCTAATAAAACAATGCAACCAGAAAAACCAAAGGAAATCCATATTAGGAGATCTACATTGTCCTACATTTCAGTGAGTGTTCCAATAAACATTTTAAATGATACCTGATAAAAAAATATGATAAAACTTGTGTAAAGATATTGGATGTATATGCAATTGGATTAGAAGACCACCAATCCCCTATGGTCCCAATATAATACAAGTATGTGACCTGTTAAGCAGAATGCTTGGGACCTGGGTTTTTCCCTGTAGTGACCCATAGGGTTAACGTGTCCCCTATGGCTTCAATTCCCTAGACTTCTTCATTTCCCTAGTTGCTGGGCAGAGGCCCATGTAGCTAGATGTGATTTGCATAGGTGTGCTATTGGCCAGGAGGTGCTGTGACCACACCCAGTATAGTGAGAGAGAAGGGGAGGGCCTAGGCTCTCTGGCTGCTGGCTGCTGATCCAGCTGGGTGTGCCCAGGGGAGCCTATGTACAGCAAGACCCAGAAAAGCCATGTGCTCTAGAGGAACCAGCACCTCTAGAGATAAGTCTGGGAGCAGGGAGTCTGGGATTGAGGCTAGTGATTGGCAGGGATATATCTGTAAAAGACTCTCTAGGAGAGTGAGATAGAGAGTACAGATAGTAAGAGCAGCTTGGCTCCAACTAGGAGGGATAGCAAGGAGGTAGCTCTTCTCTCAGGCAAGACTTGCCTATAGATAGGGACACAGCCTAATAGGGATTAGGTCTAGTGAGTTCCCTGATCCCCTGTGTGAGGATCCAGGTCAAGGTGCTGAGATCATGAGGGTGGCTCTATCCAGGTGGACGCTATCGCCTCAGGGAGTTCCACTGTGCTGTCTCTGGAGGAAATTCCCTGGCATCTACGTTGGAAGCTCTGTGTGAGCAGGTGTGTGAGCGGGGTGTGCCTATATATGCTGCCAATGCCATTGTACTGATGTAAGTAAACCTGTGGATCATTTGTCTTGAACAAATAAAAGTTATTCTGTTATACTGCAAGAACCTCCTGGCGCCCATTATTCCTATTTTTATTGCACAGTAGCCTGTGTTAGTTGCAGTTGCACTACACCACTCC
Organism: Xenopus petersii; assembly: GCA_038501925.1. NCBI lineage: Eukaryota > Metazoa > Chordata > Amphibia > Anura > Pipidae > Xenopus > Xenopus petersii. The sequence continues at coordinate 103,966,750 of CM076682.1, forward strand.
GTGAATCTTCCATTTAGCGAAGGCCCTAGCCTGGGGTGTTTGAGTCACATGTAACCCATGCTCTAAGCCAGGGATCCCCAACCTTTTGAACCCGTGAGCAACATTCAGAAGTAAAAGGAGTTGGGGAGCAACACAAGCAAGAAAAATGTTCTTGGGGTGCCAAATAAGTGCTGTGATTGGCCATTTGGGAGCCCCTATGTGGATTGTGAACCTACATTGAGGCTCTGTTTGGCAGTAAGTCTGGTTTTTATGAAACCAAATATAGCCTCCAAGCTTGGAATTCAAAAATAATCATCTGCTTTGAGGCCACTGAGAGCAACATCCAAGGGGTTGGCGAGCAACATGTTGCTCACGAGCTACTGGTTGGGGATCACTGCTCTAAGCGCTAGCTGGACATTAACCCCTTTTTGGTCTGCTTAGCCAAGTTAGCATTACATCCCAATAAGGGATCTTTCCATAATTTTTGATCACCATACCTTAAGTCTACTAAAAAGTCATTTCAAAATTAAATAAGCCCAATAAGAGTCTTTTGCCTCTTATGTTTGTACAAATTACTGTTGTATTATTACAGAGAAATATTTGAAATATTTGATTAAAATGTTATCTATGGGAGATGGCCTTTCCGTATTTTGGAACTTTCTGGATAACAGGTTTCCGGATAACGGGTCCCATACCTGTAGTTGATAAATTCTTGTGTATCTGTGGAACTGTATGAACTGTTCTGATTTAATGCATGCTGTTACAGATTTTTATTGTGTTTATTTCAGTGAGGTAGCTTTTCTGGCTTTTTTTCCCTTTTGTACACTCTTGCACATTTTGCACATATTTACAAACTCAAATTTATACTTTTTAGAACTGTACACCCATGCATAAACAAAGACTTTTTTTTTTAGTTCTTCGTTTTATAATTTTGCCTCTTCCCCAAAAACTGTTGATTTCACAACGTGACTATTGGATCAAGCATTCTGACCACTAACCACGCTGTCTGTTGTTTTGATCAGTTGTATTCAATTTTGTATTGCAATTTTTTATTCGTCATAATGTGCACTTCCCAAAAATATATGGTTTTTGGAGGTTTAGGGGTCCTGCAGCACATAATACATTATAATAGTCAGGGAGCTTTCTTCACAGAAGGGAAATTGGCAGCCAAGAAAATCCATATGCACTATTTTCACTTGGGATCCATACCTGCCAGCTGCTTGATATATCTATGCATTTTGGGCATCAAACTGTTCAGTAGACCCTTGGCGTTCACATTTAGGGTGTTTTTCCAATTTTATGTAAGAAATTGTGTGAAATAAATGCATCAAATTGCAATATTTTTAGACAATTTTTAGAAATGTCATAAAAAACGCTGCCTTTAGTTTAGCTTTGCAGTATGGTTGTTTGGCGTACAAACATATAATTACCTATTTTGTATTCATTAGAATGGGTACTTTACAAAAATATATGTTATTGGGGGGCTTTGTACTGTTCGGGGGTCTTGCGGCACATAATATACAACATTGTTTACAGAATTGCAGTTTGGAGTTGAAAGACACAATTACCCATTTTGGATTCATGTCAGAATGTGTACTTTCCAAAAGCATGGTTTGGGGGAATCTTTATACTGCTAGGGGGCCTTGTGGCACATAATATGCATTCAGGAGGCTTTGTCACAGAAGGCATATTGGCAACCCATTTTGCATTCGTCAAAATTTGTGCTTTCCAGTAATGTGTAGTTTTTTACGGTAAACCTACTGTTAATGGATTTTTTCGCCTTGAAATCAGAAGTATGCAGTTTTGTGGATCACAAAATGTTCAAAATGGTCTGGCAATAAAAGAACCAAATTGCCTGGCAGTGAAAGGGTAAAACACTATTACGTTTTTCCATTGGCTGGTGCAATTTTCTCTGAACCAGCGGTGCCAGCCCAGAGAAAAAACTTTCTGATTTACATTAATGGGATTCAACATTTTGGCACCCACCAGTGAAATATTCTTTAATAAGGTTGGGCACTATTCCTCTGTCAATTTATTCCACTTCATCTCAGCTGGCCAATTCTGTATGGATCTTGCTTTATGCATTGTGCATTATAATGCTTAAACAGGAAAGGACCTTCCCTGTACTGTTAATAGAAAGGAAAATCACTAGCACACAAGGCTTAATGTGGCAGGGGGAACCGTTGCAACTTCTTAGAACTTCTGCATAAAAAAAGTTGCAAGGGTTCGCCCTGACTCCTTAAAGGGATACTGTCGAGGGAAAAAATATTTTTTTCAAAACGTATCAGTTAATAGTGCTGCTCCAGCAGAATTCTGCACTGAAATCCATTTTTTAAAAGAGCAAACAGATTTGTCATATTTGATTTCGAAATTTGGCATGGCAGTCCATCCGTAGCCTATCAACAGAACAACGGGTAGATAACCAGATAGCAGCTACCTGACACCTCTGCTGAAGGATTTGTTTGCATTGCTACCACCTAATGGTAGACATAAGAATAGCACCAGCCAAAAGGAAAACAGTTTTTCCCTGCTTTTCAATGCAAACACAACCTAGCCAAGTGGAGGCAACCTTAACACCACTCCAGCCAAAGATTGACATTGTGCATGGCGATATTAGTATTGTCAGCTAGTATGCCAAGCTTACTGCAAAATGCAGGTTAGTGTCAGGAGAGCATTTTAAGTTAGAATTTTAGGGAGGTGGAAGTTATCTCCCTCTATACATGGTTATCCCACTCCATATACAGTGGTGCTTTAATTTTTAACATTTCTACTTAAATATGAACTAAAATGTGATCTGTTTTCACACAAATCCTAAAACTAGATAATGAGTCCAATTTAACAAGTGAGCCAAACCTGTGTAGTTAAGATCAAACTCCAAACATTGACAATTCCTCAGTGTATCGATGGTAGACAGTATCAAGCCATCTCCTGTCTACCCTTAGTTCCGACCATGCTATTGCTGCTTTTGTGATAGGTATCAGACTTTGACATGTTCACTGCATTGAAACTACAACTGCCAGTTTCCTCATATTGATAAAGAGAGATGCTTTAATGTGTAGTTCAGCAAATATGGTCTACAACTTGGGGATGCATATGAATTGTTTCGGTACAGTGTGATAGCATGACATTGAGGTGGCCCAATATGAATTTGAGAAAAAGGGCACAGGGCATATGAACTAGCTGAAAAGGTCACATATTACCTTTAGGGTGGCTAGCAAATAAACTGTATAGTACTACGTATATTAAAAATCTCAATAGGTATACCAGCATGTATAAAACTCTTATCCAGGAAATACTGATCAACCAACAACTCACTTCATATTAGATGATAAGAGCAGTGGGCTCTGGGATGACACTGGGCTGATCTGAAGATCATTTGTCCAAAAAGAAGCATGTATTATTTATTTTTATTGTATGTTTTATTGCCAAAAAGTTAGCATATTTAATATGCAAAATAATTTTGCTTTATTTGAGCATGTTGAAATTCAAAATCTTGACATTGCTAAAACATTAACAATGTATCTGATAAATGTTAACATTAGTCTATTACAATAAGAAGTGTCTCAGCACAAATAAAACATAAATTGAAGTTCCCATGGGCTTAAGATGGCCATTTTGATACCACTTTGTTCATATGATTATTGGTACGTCTATGGTGACCCACTAATCCCAACCAATATCTGTTACTCACACAAGGGTTTGCAGGTTACTCACTTTTAAAATAGGATCAATGAATTAAGTCACACGTAACTCCTTTTAAAAATTCCTAACAATAGCTGTTCCACAAACATATAACAAGCGTGATATACTGTCCCACCCCCAAATCATTCATACTTTTGCTGCACTAGCCCAAATGCCAGCTTGTGTGAGATCTACTCCCAGTCAAAAGGATAGTATAAAAAAGATTTTGGGTGTCCTAGATATTCTTGGAACTATGGCCAGAAGACTAACACTATATCTAAAACCTTGTTATAAGCTAACAGGGATCCTAAAGGGATTCTGTCATGTTTTTTATGATGTCGTTTTTATTTCTAAATTACACTGCAAATAATTCACTCTACAATATAAAATTGCATTCCTGAACCAGCAAGTGTATTTCTTTTTTAGTTAGAGCCATCTCAGGTCATTTTGCCTGGTCATGTGCTTTCAGAAAAGCCAGTACTGCTTTCTGGCAGGCTGTTGTTTCTCCCACTCAATGTAACTGAATGTGTCACAGTGGGACCTGGATTTTACCTGCTGGGTTTATATCGCTTGAACTTTCAGTAAAGTTTATTAGCGCACAAGTCAAATGACTGGGGACAGCTGGGAAACTGACAATATGTATAGCCCCATGTCGGATTTCAAAATTAAATATAAAAAATATGTTTGCTCTTTTGAGAAACAGATTTCAGTGCATAATACTGCAGGAGCAGCACTATTAACTGCATTGTGAATTTTTTTTTTTTTTTCGAATGACAGAATTTCTTTAACCACAGTTTGTACCCTAACAGGGCTTAAATCAGAAAAAGTCTCATAAACATTGATATTAGATGATGCCATAAACTACACTTAAAATCTTTGTCCTACCTGATCTGCAGACATGGTTACAGAGGATGCTGAAAGATATAGGTCAGCAACAGCTATAGCCTGGAAATTGGGTATCTTTACATTATCATTGAAATACCTCTCACAGCATATCTTGGAACTGTATTACTGATTTGTGTTATAAACACTTATTTATTATTGTCCACCTGGCTGGTGTGTGTGTGGGGGGTTAAACAATTAATTAGTCACTGGGGGTGCCTGACAAATCCCAGCATTTTCTGATTTACAGCCACTTAATCGGTTACAAAGAACTCCAGAAGCAATGATCCAAAAACAGCAGGAGGCCACAGGCTATAATCAATGATTTACATTTAGTGAAAGGGAGTTAAATTTAAAGCCCTTTACAGCATTGGAATATCTTGCAAGTTATCATCTATGATATTCAGCAGACAATATACAATATCTACACTTCCAATATCTCACTTACACAGGCGCTGATCCAAGAGTGGAGACTCCAATAATATCAATAAGGCTTTATTGTAAGTACACACATATTCAATTGCAGCAGTGTGGTGCTCAAAAACTAACTCTGAGGAAGCGTCGATAGACACGAAACGCGTTAGTGTTTGAGCACCCCACTGCTGTAAAAAAAGCCGTGAAAGCCAGCAAGGAGATACCGGGATCTCGCGTGAGCTGCGACCAGAGAGGAGCCGTCAACCAGGGTGAGCTCCGCCATTAACACACCAGTATCTTTGTAATATACAATATCTACACTGTATTGTTTAATAGGCTGAGGACTTTGCAGCGCTTAATCATATACAAAGTTTAATCTTCTGTATATTAGGTGAGGTTAGCAACAGACACATTAATGGATGGATTACATAAGGTAACGCCAGAAGCACACCTTAAATATTACCACAGTACCACAGTTATGCAAACATAAATATAAATAATACATACAGGGGATCAGTTACAAACAGCCAGTACACCCCAGGCAAAAAAAAAAAAAAACTATCTTACAATGTTTGTAGTCTCGGTAAAGTATTTGGAAAATGCATGCGACAGGAATGGCAGAAGATTTTTTACCTTTTCGATAGATAGATAGATAGATAGATGATAGACTAATAAATTGTTAATGAAACTCCATATTGCTTGTTATTGTTTTCTAGGTTTCTTTTTTCTGGGGTAACTTTGGTTATTATTCAGGGTGAACTTCTGGAGTTACCTGTAGTAATGTATACTTTACCAGTGTTCACCTTATTTGTATATGTGTATTTTGTGCATAGTTTTCTAATCCCCAGGGCCACCATCAGGGGGTCACAGGGGGGACAGTTGTCCCGTGCCCGAAGGGTTTTGTCTCTAAGGGGGGGCCTGGCAATGCTTCACTTACTTGATTAGCCGGGCCCCTGCTTTCAGCATGCTGCACAGCAGCTTTTCTCCTATTAAGATTTACTTTAACCTCATTGGTCCTTTAAGAATAAGTCCCGGTAAAACTGCATTGGGTTTGGATCCCCCATCCAATCCCTATACAGCTTTACCGGGACTTATTCTTAAAGGACCATGAAGGTACAGGAAATCTTAATAGGCGAAAAGCTTCCATGCATGTGCAGCATGCTGAAAGCAGGGGGTGGGGCCAGCTAATCAAGTAAATGAAGCATGGTGGGTCCCCCCCTTAAACACAAAACCCTGGCAAACTATATTTTTTAAAATTTGGGGGGATCTGGCCAATTTGTTTTTATTTGCAGGGGGGGCCCTGATCACCAATTGCTTTTTATAACTTTTGTGGGGGGGGGCCAGGCCACCAAATTTTTTTTTACTTGCAGGGGGGCCCCTGATCACCAATGGCTTTTTATAACTTGTGGGGGGGACCCTTGCAGGGGGGCCTTTTTTTTAAAAAAAAAAAACTTTTATGGGGGGCCCTGGCGCCAATTTTTTTTTAACTTATAGGGGGGCCCGGATCACCAATTTTTTAAAAAAAAATTTATGGGGGGCCCTGGCACCACAATTTTTTTTAACTTATAAGGGGGCCTGACCATCAATAGCTTTTAATAACTTGTGTGTGTGTGTGTGGGGGGGGGGGTTACCTTTTTTAGCACTGATGTCTATGTGATCTTTTAACTGTACTGTGAAGTGGGCGGGATCTGGGGTGGGGTTTGGGGGCGGGGCCCAGAACATTTTGTTGTACTGGCCCCGTGATTTCTAATGGCCGGCCCTGCTAATCCCCGTGCAAAGGATGACTTAGCCAGAGCTGAAGTAGGTGTGTGTGTGTGCATGCAAAATTTTCTGTGGTATTCTGGATACTGCATAACTAGTAACTAGTACGCAGGTGCACAGCTGATCATTCAGGTAATGCTGCTGATATGTAAGAGCCTGGGAGTGTCCCAATCTACAAAAGATGACTCCATCTGCTATCATGTAGGCAATAACAGTTAAAGGTAAGGCAAACTAACAGCTACTGGATGTCAACAGGATATCACTGCTCTTTTTGTAAACCTGGGGGCATGTTTACTAACATTGGAGATAAATATCTGGAGAGATTTTTGGAGATGTTGCCCATGGCAACCAATCAGCAATTAGATTTAAACAGCCACAGCCAAGTTAGAAAACAAAAGCAAAGATCTGATTGGTTGCTATGGGCAACATCTCCAGAAATCTCTCCAGATATTTATCTCCAATGTTAGTAAACATGCCCCCTGGTGCCTTATGATCACAGCTGCAACCAGCAGAAGTACAGTACCACTACAAACATACTACACAGACAAAATCTGAGACAAAAAGTAGCTGTAAGTTTTTATGGCTTAAAGAAGGAACAAGTTATCTTATATATATATATATATATGTAATTGAATATGACTCTTTTTGCATAATGGTTTATTTCCTTAAATACAGAACCAGCTAACATAAGTATTGCTTAATACTCTACTCTAACATCATAAGTCATTGCTAAGTGTGTAGCAAGATTTATCTTTACAGTTCTAGAAAATGAGACTTTAATCTACACATGTAACATTTATTTTGTCCTCCTGAAACTGTTCATTGCTGAAGAAACATCTTCCATCCTGAAAAAAAAAGATTAGAAAGGAAATATTGATCATCTGTTTCATTAGCATAAAATGAAAAATTGTTAGACTTGCTTAATTGCTTTCCAGTCAAATGACCCCTGCTTATATATGCAAATGAAAGTGAGGCCTTTGCATAGCTCCTTCTGTTCTTGCAAAAAAGTAGCATCTGGGTTGCACTGGCCCACTGGGATGCTGGTAAAAATCCCAGTGAGCCCTGGTCTTGGTGGCCTTGGTGCTCCCCAGGTAGAAGGGAGCAAGTTTTGGGGCATGTGTAAAAAACAGAGGGATTTGTTTTGTTTTACACAACATAATAAGTTTGTCCCTTGGTGCTCTGCATGTGCAAGTGTAGGTGAGGCAATGCTTTCACTTTCTGTATTAATCTAACTGGCATGTTTGGAGTTAATGGAATACTCATTGCCCATTTTTCAGTAATATTACTGGCTTGCCTGGGGATAAAGGAGTTTTCATTGGCCATTTCTACAGTGATTAAACTGGCACGTCTGTGGTTAATATGCTGATTATTCATTTCCTGTAGCAATTGAACTGGCAAATCTTGGGTTATTATGCAGATCCTTTTTCTGCAGTAATTACATTTGCGTGTCTGGAGTTAAAATGCCTGTTATATTTTTTATTTAGTGATTATATTGGCTCATTTTATCTATGAGCACTCTGGACAGGGGGGTAGGTTTTCTATAATAATTATACTGGCAATCCTCAGGTTAATATGCTATCATAGTACAGGTAGGGGACCTATTATCCAGAATGCTCGAGATGCTGGGGTTTTCAGGATAAAGGATCTTCCTTTAATTTGGAACTTCATATCCTAAGTCTACAAGAAAATCATGTAAACATTAAATAAACCCAATAGGCTGGTTCTGCTCCCAATAAGGTTTCATTATATCTTCGTTGGGATCAAGTACAAGCTACTCTTTTCTTATTATAGAGAAAAAGGAAATCATTTTTCACAATTTGTATTATTTGATTATAATGGAGTCTATGGGAGACATCCATTCCGTAATTCTGAACTTTGTGGATTATGGGTTTCCGGATAACGGATCCCATACCTGTACTTAAACTTGGCATGTTTGGGATTTAAATTATTTATTTTATTTCTATGGTGACTGGCTTTCACAATTCCGAATGACTAGTACAGATATTTTTCTGGAGTTGAATACCCTGGAATCTTAAAGGTATGGTGTTGATTTTATTAGCATGATTGGGGCTATGAGGAGCTTTCCACAATGGGCGAAACTGGTGATTCCATGGCTCAGTCCCTTCCTTGTGTATTTCAGGAAGTCCTAAAATAGATATAATAGATACGTGACCAGCTCAATAGCTTTTGTCTTTTTGCAGCTGTTTAAGAGGTCTCTGACCTTTTTCTTGTAACTGTTGGGTAGGTCCCTTCTTAGAGCTTCATACCTTTTATTGCTCAGAAGTATGGTCACCTTTGCATGGTACTCTGATCAATGTATTAAGTACAACTGTGCATTTTCCTTTATCAGTGGGCAAGATGGTGATATTTGAAACTTTTTTGAGGGATGTCAGGCATCTACATGATCTATTGTCTGTCACATACAGTGTTGATTTGGCACCTCTTCCTGGACGGTTTAATAACACCTTATAGTTGTAATCATACTGATACAATCAGCACCTTACCTCAGACACCTTACAATTCCAAGCTGGTGGGACACCCTAGGCAACCTGGCCACACACACCACTGCCACTTGTATGTGAAGAAATCATTTTAAAAAAACCAAAATTAGTAATGTAATTTTTTTAGTGATGACATCGGTTATAATCGGAGCTTAGTGATGTAATTTCTGTCACATAACTCACTGAAACTTGTGTATTATAATAAATAAAGTACCCAATGTTGCAAAAAAAAAAAAAAGTCTTCGGCCTCGTGTTTTTATATGGACATGGAACTCCTCAGTAACTTATAATATCCTTGTATTTTACAAGAGGGGGTACTTTATTCACTATATAATGGACTCCATGGGAGATGGCCATCTCATAATTTGGAGCTTTCTAGATAACAGGTTTTCTGTGCTCCGCTTATAGTTCAGAAGCTTTTTTGCCTTTGCAACCCAAAGTATGCTTATTTTCTGTGCAGTGCTTTAGCTATAATATCAATATAACAATAATAAGAATAAAATATTACCTCAGATCAAATTGGACTTTTATGGTAGTTTGCTCTCTAGATCACCATGTTGCTGAAACCAATCATTTCCATAGCCATTGCTCATCAACTTACTGATGTTAACGGTCTCTTTCTTTTGAGACACTGGCCTAAAAAATACACACAACACTAATGTAATATAAAATGGCTACAATATTGTGCTTAAATAAAATTATCATTGTGAACTTAACTAATCCATTTCTTCATATCTGCTCTACTCTGATAGTGTTTTCACCCAGACACCTATTAAACCTATGACTCCACTGCCACTGTGATAAAGGTTATTAAAGGGGTAGTTTCAACTTTTTTTTTTCATTGTAGTTGCTATCAGACAGTACACTAGAAATAAAGACTATTTTCTATTGCGTTCCATTTTTTTATTTTTGACTGGTTTTCTAATAGTTTAAAGTTTTATTTTCACCTTCTCATGACTCCCTGGAGGAACTGCTGAGCTGTAACCTATTCTAATGAGGACGTATCATTGCAATTTGAATCCATATTCAATTGAATCCATAATTCTGCTATTTAAATAAATCATAATATTCATTTTATAAAAATAAAAAAAAACAACTGCCATTTGTCAAATTCAGTTATTTTAATACAATACTAGGCAATTGTTTTTGTGTTATTGTTTTTGAATTTCATTTAGGAGCTGTCTGTAGAAGTGGAATATTACATTTAAGTATTTTTTTCCGTTTGCTAAATTTTACTAGGGGTTCCTGATCATGGCTAGTCACTGTGAAGACTGAATGTGCCTACTGGTGGGAATGATAACAGTATGATATTCTATGCAATATACTTATATAAATCGTATAAATTGCATCCATAAACACTTACATAGGTGGGAAGAAGCACTTTTTTCCAGATGTTGCCTTTTTAGCTTTTGTTGTGGGAGGCCCTTTGCCAAGAAAGATTTTGGTATCACCCTTAGACCTTGTTTTTATGTCTGGTAGCTTCACCTGCTATTAAAGAAGTAATACAATAAACATATGTAATTCCAGCAGTAAAACCGAATGCTAATCTATTCGCCTTACAAGCAATCTAAACTATTTGTTCTTGCAATTAAGACAAATGTAAATAGAGACATATAGTGCTCCCTCAGTCTAATACTGTTTTCCTGCAGTCATCTGTTCACAAATACATACAGTATTCCAAGTCCCTGGCAAATCTGTGATTCAAAGAAGCAGGAAAAAAAGTAGGTTGAAGAAAATCATACTATAGGAACAATTAATAAAGATAATTTGTAAGAATAGATTTATTGAACATCCACTACAATTTTGTGGAATTTCTGTTTCAATAACAACTTTGCAAAGCTATTCAGATGGCTGAGAAGGCAGGAAGACTGATGAAGGCAGATTGAGTGATACTAGAACATATTTACAATGTACATAATTGCTCTGTGCCCAAAATACAAGGTGCACTCAGTCAATCAATCATCATGGCAATAGTTGAATTTGCAAATGGCTGCTACAATTCTTAATAGTCTGCTTGAACTGCTGTTTTCAGGTATACCTTCTTCTTATTGTCATATAGCAACTCTGAGGAACCATGATTAATAGCTATGTTTATTTCAAATCTGAAGTTTATACACTAGTATCCCATGAGCACAATTGCACTGTGATTTAATCTGTACCTTTTTATCATCATGATTTTCTTTAATGACACCATCAGAATCCCTCTGCCAAACAGATTTCTGATCAAAATCAAAAGGGCCCCTTTTAACTTCATATGATTGTTCATGCTGACTTGTATTGAAGTCTTCATGAACCATATAATCTGGAATATTTCTTAAAGGAGGTCTAAAAAGAGAAAAATTGCATTAAAACAGTATGTATTGTATTCTTTCATACAGTAGCTTCTTTTATATTAGAGATTGGAAGTACAAAGCTTACACAGAATCAAAAAATGTAAATTCAGTAGTCGTGCACCCAATAATCCACAAAACATTTGGTAGAATACCAAAAAAATTACAAACCTTTAAATTTAAGGAAAAGAAAAAATGTGCTTTTTTTGGCAACAAATGTGTCAGTTAAAGGGATTCTGCCATGATTTTTATGGTGTAGTTTTTATTACTAAATGTTTATATTTTAAATAATTCATTCTACCATTTAAAATTTTATTCTTAAACTAATAAATGTTATTTTTTTAGTAGAGTATTAATCAGAATAGTAGGAAAAACCAGCGCTCGTAGCACGAAGTTTTAGACAAGGGGAGAATAGAAAAATAGTAATATAGTGTAGTACTTCTTATGGTATGACACACCGCTTAGTGCATAGGCAAAACTGAGATCTTATATAGGTGCCTTTAACCCTCTGTTTATCCACACTGTGCACTCTCTGTAACACCACTTCCCAACATGCGCTGTGTGAAGAATCAATGGTGGGGTACTTACAAACGTTTAAAAAGGAATAATTGCGTTAAGTTAATACTTCAATAGATCGATGGTCTAGCCTTTCCAGGTCCTGTGGTTCTACAAAAAGGTACTCGACATAGTGTAAAACCATAAAGAAAATTTATTTGGTCACAAAACGATTAAAACTGCACTCACAATGTTCTCATTAAAATGCGCATAAATAGTTAAAAGTCACCGTCTCTCTGGTTCCCTGGGTCTCACATGCGGTTCGTAAGGATGGTATTTAGCCGGCGTTTCCCCGCCTCGTGTTCCCTGGGCTCCTGTTGATGACGTCACTGCCCGACGCGTTTCGTCTTATACGACTTCCTCAAGGGCTTCCGAAGGTCTAACTGCGCATGCTCTTCTTATGCCGATGTTCCTCCTGGTGTATTGACCTCATATCCTGTTTCCTTTGTTTGTGCGTCTCCATGGTGGATTCACCTCATATCCGCTTCCTGTTTCTCTTTGTTCATACGTCTCCATAGTAGCGCCTCGACAACTTGTTAGAGGTTAGCTTCTATGTTTGTTTCCATGGTAACCCATTCTCAGAAACGTATCTAACTTATCAATATTACAGATATTAGGGGGTGTTTTATGGAGCGATTAAACAAATAGATATACATATTAAATTATATCTAACGTTTATACATTCTTATAAAAAATAAAGATGTAAAAAAATAAAGATATAAAAAATAAATAAAAATACAAAAAGAATTATGAAAAATCCAAGAAAAAGAAAAAAAGAGTAAAAAAAATTTTTTTTTTTTTTTTTTTTTTCCCTTTTTCTTTCCCTTTTCCTTCAAAAAGTGCAAAGCATACATATAACTTATAAAAAGTAATCTTATAAAAACGCCCTTAGATTGATATCCACATTCAATCCTTTCGGTATAAAGGTTTCTAGTTTGTAGATCCATCTGCTCTCACACTGTAGGGTCATCTTTTCCAAATCTCCTCCTCTCCATCTGTTTCTAACTTCTTCTATACCCCAAAATGTCAATCCTACAGGGTTCCTATCATGAACATCTTTAAAATGTTTGGACACATTATGTTTTTCATTTCCTTTTTTAATATTATTAACGTGCTCTCTGATCCTTTCCTTTAGTGTCCTATTCGTTTTTCCTATATATTGCAGATTACACGGGCATTGTAAACAATATATAACATTTTTTGTAGTGCATCTAATAGTCTGTTTGATTTCAAATTCTCTTTTGTTCACCTCAGAAATAAACCTCTTTTTCTTCTTACCATATTTACACGCTAGACATAAACAACATGGAAAGAAGCCTGCCCATATATTATCTTTTGCAGATGTTGATTTACCCTTTAAATCTCTATGATTATTTGTCAGCAATTGCTTTAAATTATTCGCTTTTTTGAAGACGACTTTTGGTTTATCTGGAATGATTTTTTGGAGTTCTGTGTCGCATTGTAATACTCCCCAGTGTTTCTTAATAATTTTGTTTATGTTACCTGCCTGAGGATTATACATAGTGGAAAAAACTATTTCTTGTTTACACTCTCCCATGGTGTCATTGTTCTTTTTAGCAAGCAATTTTTTTCTATCTATTTTATCGACTTTTTCTCTTGATGCTTTCAATATTTTCTCTTTATATCCTCTTTCTCGGAATCTATTACTCATCTGGTCTAATTGGGTTTTAGCTATATTTTCCTCACTGCAATTCTTTTTTATTCTGCACATTTGACTAAAAGGGATGCTTTGTACCCATTGTGGGTGATGGTTACTACTTGGTGTTACGTAATTATTTGCATCTACATCTTTAAAATAAGTTTTAAAGTGCAGTTGATTTCCTTTTGGGTAAATGACCAGATCCAAAAAATTGATTTTCTCTTTACTATAGGTTAATGAAAATTCTAGATTTAGATCGTTTTTATTTAGGGAGGTGACGTAGTCACATAATGAACTTTCTGTTCCTTTCCAGATGACAATAATGTCGTCGATGTAGCGCCGCCATAGGACAAGGTCCGCCCCCCTTTTTAGATATGGGAGGATATGACATTCCTCCCAATATCCCATATGCAAATTAGCATAACTGGGAGCGAACCTTGTTCCCATGGCAGTACCGCATATTTGTAGATAAAACTTATCTTGAAACCAAAAGAAATTATGCTCTAATATAAATTCAATTCCTCTTAGTACAAATTCTTTCTGGGCAATTGGGATTAATTCATCTCCTCCTAAAAAGTGTGATATTGCTTTGAGGCCTTGACTGTGCCTTATTGAAGTATAAAGAGATTTTACATCCAATGTTGCCAGCACCATATTTGTTCCCCATTCAAAATCTTGTAAATCTCGTATTACTTCAGTGGAATCTTTTAAATAGGCCGGTAGTGATATAACATATCTCTGTAGAATTTTGTCAATATATTGTGACAAATTACTAGTAGGGGAGTTGATTCCAGATATAATAGGCCTTCCTGGGGGGTTATTTATATTTTTGTGAATTTTTGGTAAGCAATATAGCACGGGCAATCTTGGATGCTTTATCTTCAAATATTTCCATTCACTATCATTTAGAATACCCACCGTATTCGCTTCGTCTAGCAGCTTGGTAAGTTTTGAATTATATACTTCTATAGGGTTCCTTTCTAAACATTTATAAGTTGTCTTATCATTTAATAGATTTTGGCACATTTTTATGTAAAATTCTTTTTCCATAATAACTATCCCCCCTCCTTTGTCTGCAGCTTGAATGGCTATAGTTTCGTCATTTTTTAATTGTTCTATTGCAATTTTTTCTTTCTTAGTTAAATTCGATCTCATCTTTTTACCTGCTGTTGTTTGTTTATTTTGTAGGGCTTCCAAATCTTTTTTAATTAATTCCTCATATAGTTTAATATATTGTCCTTTTTCTACGTAAGGAATAAAGTCTGATTTTTTCTTCAAATTAGTGTGTACAAATTTATCTTTAACTTCCCCTTTATTTATTAGCTGTTCATAATTTCTTTGTATATGGTCATTTTTCGCAAATGCTTTTTTTAACATTAATTTTCTAATAAATTTTTCAGTGTCTATAAATATTTCAAATTTATTTAATTTATTTGTCGGTGCAAAAGTTAGTCCTTTCTTTAGGACATTTTCTTCATTTATTGTGAGCTGCCTCTTACTTAAATTAAAAATCCCACCATGTTTAGCCTCTTTTACTTTGTGTTTCTTCCCTGCCTGTGTTCCTCTTCTTGTGTTTTGTGAATTACCTGTCTTTGTATCTTTTCTTGTGCCCCGTGACTCCACTTGTAATTGTGTTTGTTCCCTATCATCACCTGATTCTGTGTGTCCGTCCTCCTGTACTGTGTTTGATATCCTCTGTTTATTTGTCTGTCTCCTCTTACTGTGTGTTGAACATTCCCCTTCTTTTTCTCGTGTTTGTCCCTGTGTGGTTCCCTGGGACCCACCCCCAAAAAATTATGTGAAAATAATTTATTTCCCTCTTTGTCTTTATTAGTCTTAATTAACTTAGCCTCATTGCCAGCTTCAAAATTTATTGGGTATTCGTTTTTTACATTTCTTTCTTCTCTTTTATCTTTTTCTTCCTTTCCTATATCACGAGGTTTATTTGGTTCCTGATTATTCTTATTTTCTTTTTTCCAATACTTTTCATTTCCTAACTTGAAGTCGTCAAAATCTCTTTTAAATTTATTTTGTTTAGTCTCAATAGTTCCTTTCTCTCTTCTTTCTAGTTTTTTTACCATTTCATTTTCTAAATCTTCAAATGTGTCCATATCTCTATAGGGGTTCAGCTTATAATGCAACTGTTCAATTTTATTGTTGATCACATCGAGCTCTTTGGTTCTCTGTTTAATAATTAGTTGCATTAATCTAACTGTACACCCATTGAGAATGTCATTCCATTCTGACATAAATTCAGCATTTTCCCTCCCAAAAGTTGGCTCTTTTTTAAGTCTTAGGCCTCTAGGTGTTATTCCATTCTCTAAATATTTGTTCAGAGTGGCTCTGTCCCACCATAATCTTAATTCTTTAGACATTAAATATTCCAGATCATCAAAATTATCGTATAGTTCAATGTCAATAAACACATCATTTTCCATAGTGTTAATACTTTCACTCCTAAAAATAGTGTCCAAATCAAAATTTTTTCCTTGTCTAAATGCAAACATAGTCCAAAAACCTTAATGGAGAATAAATAATAAAGTCACAAAAGGATATATTGAGGTCTTGGATGGTCTGCTTCTTCTGCCGGTTTCAGAAAAGTCTGTTCTCCTCCAGGCTTGCAATCAGTATTAATCAGAATAGTAGGAAAAACCAGCGCTCGTAGCACGAAGTTTTAGACAAGGGGAGAATAGAAAAATAGTAATATAGTGTAGTACTTCTTATGGTATGACACACCGCTTAGTGCATAGGCAAAACTGAGATCTTATATAGGTGCCTTTAACCCTCTGTTTATCCACACTGTGCACTCTCTGTAACACCACTTCCCAACATGCGCTGTGTGAAGAATCAATGGTGGGGTACTTACAAACGTTTAAAAAGGAATAATTGCGTTAAGTTAATACTTCAATAGATCGATGGTCTAGCCTTTCCAGGTCCTGTGGTTCTACAAAAAGGTACTCGACATAGTGTAAAACCATAAAGAAAATTTATTTGGTCACAAAACGATTAAAACTGCACTCACAATGTTCTCATTAAAATGCGCATAAATAGTTAAAAGTCACCGTCTCTCTGGTTCCCTGGGTCTCACATGCGGTTCGTAAGGATGGTATTTAGCCGGCGTTTCCCCGCCTCGTGTTCCCTGGGCTCCTGTTGATGACGTCACTGCCCGACGCGTTTCGTCTTATACGACTTCCTCAAGGGCTTCCGAAGGTCTAACTGCGCATGCTCTTCTTATGCCGATGTTCCTCCTGGTGTATTGACCTCATATCCTGTTTCCTTTGTTTGTGCGTCTCCATGGTGGATTCACCTCATATCCGCTTCCTGTTTCTCTTTGTTCATACGTCTCCATAGTAGCGCCTCGACAACTTGTTAGAGGTTAGCTTCTATGTTTGTTTCCATGGTAACCCATTCTCAGAAACGTATCTAACTTATCAATATTACAGATATTAGGGGGTGTTTTATGGAGCGATTAAACAAATAGATATACATATTAAATTATATCTAACGTTTATACATTCTTATAAAAAATAAAGATGTAAAAAAATAAAGATATAAAAAATAAATAAAAATACAAAAAGAATTATGAAAAATCCAAGAAAAAGAAAAAAAGAGTAAAAAAAATTTTTTTTTTTTTTTTTTTTTTTTCCCTTTTTCTTTCCCTTTTCCTTCAAAAAGTGCAAAGCATACATATAACTTATAAAAAGTAATCTTATAAAAACGCCCTTAGATTGATATCCACATTCAATCCTTTCGGTATAAAGGTTTCTAGTTTGTAGATCCATCTGCTCTCACACTGTAGGGTCATCTTTTCCAAATCTCCTCCTCTCCATCTGTTTCTAACTTCTTCTATACCCCAAAATGTCAATCCTACAGGGTTCCTATCATGAACATCTTTAAAATGTTTGGACACATTATGTTTTTCATTTCCTTTTTTAATATTATTAACGTGCTCTCTGATCCTTTCCTTTAGTGTCCTATTCGTTTTTCCTATATATTGCAGATTACACGGGCATTGTAAACAATATATAACATTTTTTGTAGTGCATCTAATAGTCTGTTTGATTTCAAATTCTCTTTTGTTCACCTCAGAAATAAACCTCTTTTTCTTCTTACCATATTTACACGCTAGACATAAACAACATGGAAAGAAGCCTGCCCATATATTATCTTTTGCAGATGTTGATTTACCCTTTAAATCTCTATGATTATTTGTCAGCAATTGCTTTAAATTATTCGCTTTTTTGAAGACGACTTTTGGTTTATCTGGAATGATTTTTTGGAGTTCTGTGTCGCATTGTAATACTCCCCAGTGTTTCTTAATAATTTTGTTTATGTTACCTGCCTGAGGATTATACATAGTGGAAAAAACTATTTCTTGTTTACACTCTCCCATGGTGTCATTGTTCTTTTTAGCAAGCAATTTTTTTCTATCTATTTTATCGACTTTTTCTCTTGATGCTTTCAATATTTTCTCTTTATATCCTCTTTCTCGGAATCTATTACTCATCTGGTCTAATTGGGTTTTAGCTATATTTTCCTCACTGCAATTCTTTTTTATTCTGCACATTTGACTAAAAGGGATGCTTTGTACCCATTGTGGGTGATGGTTACTACTTGGTGTTACGTAATTATTTGCATCTACATCTTTAAAATAAGTTTTAAAGTGCAGTTGATTTCCTTTTGGGTAAATGACCAGATCCAAAAAATTGATTTTCTCTTTACTATAGGTTAATGAAAATTCTAGATTTAGATCGTTTTTATTTAGGGAGGTGACGTAGTCACATAATGAACTTTCTGTTCCTTTCCAGATGACAATAATGTCGTCGATGTAGCGCCGCCATAGGACAAGGTCCGCCCCCCTTTTTAGATATGGGAGGATATGACATTCCTCCCAATATCCCATATGCAAATTAGCATAACTGGGAGCGAACCTTGTTCCCATGGCAGTACCGCATATTTGTAGATAAAACTTATCTTGAAACCAAAAGAAATTATGCTCTAATATAAATTCAATTCCTCTTAGTACAAATTCTTTCTGGGCAATTGGGATTAATTCATCTCCTCCTAAAAAGTGTGATATTGCTTTGAGGCCTTGACTGTGCCTTATTGAAGTATAAAGAGATTTTACATCCAATGTTGCCAGCACCATATTTGTTCCCCATTCAAAATCTTGTAAATCTCGTATTACTTCAGTGGAATCTTTTAAATAGGCCGGTAGTGATATAACATATCTCTGTAGAATTTTGTCAATATATTGTGACAAATTACTAGTAGGGGAGTTGATTCCAGATATAATAGGCCTTCCTGGGGGGTTATTTATATTTTTGTGAATTTTTGGTAAGCAATATAGCACGGGCAATCTTGGATGCTTTATCTTCAAATATTTCCATTCACTATCATTTAGAATACCCACCGTATTCGCTTCGTCTAGCAGCTTGGTAAGTTTTGAATTATATACTTCTATAGGGTTCCTTTCTAAACATTTATAAGTTGTCTTATCATTTAATAGATTTTGGCACATTTTTATGTAAAATTCTTTTTCCATAATAACTATCCCCCCTCCTTTGTCTGCAGCTTGAATGGCTATAGTTTCGTCATTTTTTAATTGTTCTATTGCAATTTTTTCTTTCTTAGTTAAATTCGATCTCATCTTTTTACCTGCTGTTGTTTGTTTATTTTGTAGGGCTTCCAAATCTTTTTTAATTAATTCCTCATATAGTTTAATATATTGTCCTTTTTCTACGTAAGGAATAAAGTCTGATTTTTTCTTCAAATTAGTGTGTACAAATTTATCTTTAACTTCCCCTTTATTTATTAGCTGTTCATAATTTCTTTGTATATGGTCATTTTTATATCAATCTAAGGGCGTTTTTATAAGATTACTTTTTATAAGTTATATGTATGCTTTGCACTTTTTGAAGGTAAAGGGAAAGAAAAAGGAAAAAAAAAAAAAATTTTTTTTACTCTTTTTTTCTTTTTCTTGGATTTTTCATAATTCTTTTTGTATTTTTATTTATTTTTTATATCTTTATTTTTTTACATCTTTATTTTTTATAAGAATGTATAAACGTTAGATATAATTTAATATGTATATCTATTTGTTTAATCGCTCCATAAAACACCCCCTAATATCTGTAATATTGATAAGTTAGATACGTTTCTGAGAATGGGTTACCATGGAAACAAACATAGAAGCTAACCTCTAACAAGTTGTCGAGGCGCTACTATGGAGACGTATGAACAAAGAGAAACAGGAAGCGGATATGAGGTGAATCCACCATGGAGACGCACAAACAAAGGAAACAGGATATGAGGTCAATACACCAGGAGGAACATCGGCATAAGAAGAGCATGCGCAGTTAGACCTTCGGAAGCCCTTGAGGAAGTCGTATAAGACGAAACGCGTCGGGCAGTGACGTCATCAACAGGAGCCCAGGGAACACGAGGCGGGGAAACGCCGGCTAAATACCATCCTTACGAACCGCATGTGAGACCCAGGGAACCAGAGAGACGGTGACTTTTAACTATTTATGCGCATTTTAATGAGAACATTGTGAGTGCAGTTTTAATCGTTTTGTGACCAAATAAATTTTCTTTATGGTTTTACACTATGTCGAGTACCTTTTTGTAGAACCACAGGACCTGGAAAGGCTAGACCATCGATCTATTGAAGTATTAACTTAACGCAATTATTCCTTTTTAAACGTTTGTAAGTACCCCACCATTGATTCTTCACACAGCGCATGTTGGGAAGTGGTGTTACAGAGAGTGCACAGTGTGGATAAACAGAGGGTTAAAGGCACCTATATAAGATCTCAGTTTTGCCTATGCACTAAGCGGTGTGTCATACCATAAGAAGTACTACACTATATTACTATTTTTCTATTCTCCCCTTGTCTAAAACTTCGTGCTACGAGCGCTGGTTTTTCCTACTATTCTGATTAATACTGATTGCAAGCCTGGAGGAGAACAGACTTTTCTGAAACCGGCAGAAGAAGCAGACCATCCAAGACCTCAATATATCCTTTTGTGACTTTATTATTTATTCTCCATTAAGGTTTTTGGACTATGTTTGCATTTAGACAAGGAAAAAATTTTGATTTGGACACTATTTTTAGGAGTGAAAGTAT
Source organism: Xenopus petersii (assembly GCA_038501925.1). Classification (NCBI taxonomy): domain Eukaryota; kingdom Metazoa; phylum Chordata; class Amphibia; order Anura; family Pipidae; genus Xenopus; species Xenopus petersii. Next base: position 103,987,643 of record CM076682.1, read on the forward strand.
TAACACTATGGAAAATGATGTGTTTATTGACATTGAACTATACGATAATTTTGATGATCTGGAATATTTAATGTCTAAAGAATTAAGATTATGGTGGGACAGAGCCACTCTGAACAAATATTTAGAGAATGGAATAACACCTAGAGGCCTAAGACTTAAAAAAGAGCCAACTTTTGGGAGGGAAAATGCTGAATTTATGTCAGAATGGAATGACATTCTCAATGGGTGTACAGTTAGATTAATGCAACTAATTATTAAACAGAGAACCAAAGAGCTCGATGTGATCAACAATAAAATTGAACAGTTGCATTATAAGCTGAACCCCTATAGAGATATGGACACATTTGAAGATTTAGAAAATGAAATGGTAAAAAAACTAGAAAGAAGAGAGAAAGGAACTATTGAGACTAAACAAAATAAATTTAAAAGAGATTTTGACGACTTCAAGTTAGGAAATGAAAAGTATTGGAAAAAAGAAAATAAGAATAATCAGGAACCAAATAAACCTCGTGATATAGGAAAGGAAGAAAAAGATAAAAGAGAAGAAAGAAATGTAAAAAACGAATACCCAATAAATTTTGAAGCTGGCAATGAGGCTAAGTTAATTAAGACTAATAAAGACAAAGAGGGAAATAAATTATTTTCACATAATTTTTTGGGGGTGGGTCCCAGGGAACCACACAGAGACAAACACGAGAAAAAGAAGGGGAATGTTCAACACACAGTAAGAGGAGACAGACAAATAAACAGAGGATATCAAACACAGTACAGGAGGACGGACACACAGAATCAGGTGATGATAGGGAACAAACACAATTACAAGTGGAGTCACGGGGCACAAGAAAAGATACAAAGACAGGTAATTCACAAAACACAAGAAGAGGAACACAGGCAGGGAAGAAACACAAAGTAAAAGAGGCTAAACATGGTGGGATTTTTAATTTAAGTAAGAGGCAGCTCACAATAAATGAAGAAAATGTCCTAAAGAAAGGACTAACTTTTGCACCGACAAATAAATTAAATAAATTTGAAATATTTATAGACACTGAAAAATTTATTAGAAAATTAATGTTAAAAAAAGCATTTGCGAAAAATGACCATATACAAAGAAATTATGAACAGCTAATAAATAAAGGGGAAGTTAAAGATAAATTTGTACACACTAATTTGAAGAAAAAATCAGACTTTATTCCTTACGTAGAAAAAGGACAATATATTAAACTATATGAGGAATTAATTAAAAAAGATTTGGAAGCCCTACAAAATAAACAAACAACAGCAGGTAAAAAGATGAGATCGAATTTAACTAAGAAAGAAAAAATTGCAATAGAACAATTAAAAAATGACGAAACTATAGCCATTCAAGCTGCAGACAAAGGAGGGGGGATAGTTATTATGGAAAAAGAATTTTACATAAAAATGTGCCAAAATCTATTAAATGATAAGACAACTTATAAATGTTTAGAAAGGAACCCTATAGAAGTATATAATTCAAAACTTACCAAGCTGCTAGACGAAGCGAATACGGTGGGTATTCTAAATGATAGTGAATGGAAATATTTGAAGATAAAGCATCCAAGATTGCCCGTGCTATATTGCTTACCAAAAATTCACAAAAATATAAATAACCCCCCAGGAAGGCCTATTATATCTGGAATCAACTCCCCTACTAGTAATTTGTCACAATATATTGACAAAATTCTACAGAGATATGTTATATCACTACCGGCCTATTTAAAAGATTCCACTGAAGTAATACGAGATTTACAAGATTTTGAATGGGGAACAAATATGGTGCTGGCAACATTGGATGTAAAATCTCTTTATACTTCAATAAGGCACAGTCAAGGCCTCAAAGCAATATCACACTTTTTAGGAGGAGATGAATTAATCCCAATTGCCCAGAAAGAATTTGTACTAAGAGGAATTGAATTTATATTAGAGCATAATTTCTTTTGGTTTCAAGATAAGTTTTATCTACAAATATGCGGTACTGCCATGGGAACAAGGTTCGCTCCCAGTTATGCTAATTTGCATATGGGATATTGGGAGGAATGTCATATCCTCCCATATCTAAAAAGGGGGGCGGACCTTGTCCTATGGCGGCGCTACATCGACGACATTATTGTCATCTGGAAAGGAACAGAAAGTTCATTATGTGACTACGTCACCTCCCTAAATAAAAACGATCTAAATCTAGAATTTTCATTAACCTATAGTAAAGAGAAAATCAATTTTTTGGATCTGGTCATTTACCCAAAAGGAAATCAACTGCACTTTAAAACTTATTTTAAAGATGTAGATGCAAATAATTACGTAACACCAAGTAGTAACCATCACCCACAATGGGTACAAAGCATCCCTTTTAGTCAAATGTGCAGAATAAAAAAGAATTGCAGTGAGGAAAATATAGCTAAAACCCAATTAGACCAGATGAGTAATAGATTCCGAGAAAGAGGATATAAAGAGAAAATATTGAAAGCATCAAGAGAAAAAGTCGATAAAATAGATAGAAAAAAATTGCTTGCTAAAAAGAACAATGACACCATGGGAGAGTGTAAACAAGAAATAGTTTTTTCCACTATGTATAATCCTCAGGCAGGTAACATAAACAAAATTATTAAGAAACACTGGGGAGTATTACAATGCGACACAGAACTCCAAAAAATCATTCCAGATAAACCAAAAGTCGTCTTCAAAAAAGCGAATAATTTAAAGCAATTGCTGACAAATAATCATAGAGATTTAAAGGGTAAATCAACATCTGCAAAAGATAATATATGGGCAGGCTTCTTTCCATGTTGTTTATGTCTAGCGTGTAAATATGGTAAGAAGAAAAAGAGGTTTATTTCTGAGGTGAACAAAAGAGAATTTGAAATCAAACAGACTATTAGATGCACTACAAAAAATGTTATATATTGTTTACAATGCCCGTGTAATCTGCAATATATAGGAAAAACGAATAGGACACTAAAGGAAAGGATCAGAGAGCACGTTAATAATATTAAAAAAGGAAATGAAAAACATAATGTGTCCAAACATTTTAAAGATGTTCATGATAGGAACCCTGTAGGATTGACATTTTGGGGTATAGAAGAAGTTAGAAACAGATGGAGAGGAGGAGATTTGGAAAAGATGACCCTACAGTGTGAGAGCAGATGGATCTACAAACTAGAAACCTTTATACCGAAAGGATTGAATGTGGATATCAATCTAAGGGCGTTTTTATAAGATTACTTTTTATAAGTTATATGTATGCTTTGCACTTTTTGAAGGAAAAGGGAAAGAAAAAGGGAAAAAAAAAAAAAAAAAAAAAAAAAAAATTTTTTTTACTCTTTTTTTCTTTTTCTTGGATTTTTCATAATTCTTTTTGTATTTTTATTTATTTTTTATATCTTTATTTTTTTACATCTTTATTTTTTATAAGAATGTATAAACGTTAGATATAATTTAATATGTATATCTATTTGTTTAATCGCTCCATAAAACACCCCCTAATATCTGTAATATTGATAAGTTAGATACGTTTCTGAGAATGGGTTACCATGGAAACAAACATAGAAGCTAACCTCTAACAAGTTGTCGAGGCGCTACTATGGAGACGTATGAACAAAGAGAAACAGGAAGCGGATATGAGGTGAATCCACCATGGAGACGCACAAACAAAGGAAACAGGATATGAGGTCAATACACCAGGAGGAACATCGGCATAAGAAGAGCATGCGCAGTTAGACCTTCGGAAGCCCTTGAGGAAGTCGTATAAGACGAAACGCGTCGGGCAGTGACGTCATCAACAGGAGCCCAGGGAACACGAGGCGGGGAAACGCCGGCTAAATACCATCCTTACGAACCGCATGTGAGACCCAGGGAACCAGAGAGACGGTGACTTTTAACTATTTATGCGCATTTTAATGAGAACATTGTGAGTGCAGTTTTAATCGTTTTGTGACCAAATAAATTTTCTTTATGGTTTTACACTATGTCGAGTACCTTTTTGTAGAACCACAGGACCTGGAAAGGCTAGACCATCGATCTATTGAAGTATTAACTTAACGCAATTATTCCTTTTTAAACGTTTGTAAGTACCCCACCATTGATTCTTCACACAGCGCATGTTGGGAAGTGGTGTTACAGAGAGTGCACAGTGTGGATAAACAGAGGGTTAAAGGCACCTATATAAGATCTCAGTTTTGCCTATGCACTAAGCGGTGTGTCATACCATAAGAAGTACTACACTATATTACTATTTTTCTATTCTCCCCTTGTCTAAAACTTCGTGCTACGAGCGCTGGTTTTTCCTACTATTCTGATTAATACTGATTGCAAGCCTGGAGGAGAACAGACTTTTCTGAAACCGGCAGAAGAAGCAGACCATCCAAGACCTCAATATATCCTTTTGTGACTTTATTTTTTTAGTAGAGGTCATTATGCCTGATATTGTGCTTTCAGAAACAGCCAGCACTTCACAACTGAACTGCTTTCCGATAAGCTATTGTTTCTCCATTTGAATATAACAGGACATTTTCTCATATACAGGTATGGGACCTGTTATCCAGAATGCTCGGGACCTGGGGTTTTCCGGATAACGGATCTTTCCGTAATTTGGGTCTTCATGCCTTAAGTCTACTAGAAACTCATTTAAACATTAAATAAACCCAATAGGCTGGTTTTGCTTCCAATAAGATTAATTATATCTTAGTTGGGATCAAGTACAAGCTACTGTTTTATTATTACAGAGAAAAAGGAAATCATTTTTAAAAATTTGGATTATTTGGATAAAATGGAGTCTATGGGAGACAGCCATTCCGTAATTCGGAGCTTTCTGGATATTGGGTTCCCGGATAAGGGATCCTATACCTGTATACCACTAGGTGGGAGGGTGTCAGGGAGCTGTTGTCTGTTACCGGACTATTTTTTTTGTTGATAAGATGAGGGGGATGATATCACTCCAACTTGCAGTACAGCAGTAAAGAGTGATTAAATTTGATCAAAGTACATGGCTGAAGGCACCATGGAAACAACCAACATGTCTAGCCCCATATCAAATTTCAAAATTAAATATAAACAAATCTGTCTCATCTTTTAAAAAGGGTTTGTCGGATTATGGCTACCGCCACCTCTGACCAAAAGCTTGCTCCCAGGTTCTCAGCAGTGGCTGTGTACAGAAAGAATAGTGTGCTAAACTAACACTGGAAAGGACACCAGACAGACTTGCAATTGTGTTTAATGTGTGTCAGTATTGCGTTAAAAAGTGCCACTATTTCGATATTGATGATCAGCCAAAAATGATGCTGGAATCATGGGATGTTGAGGGTAAAAAAACATGGCCATAACTGAATACTGCAAATAATGCTGTTATTAAGTTAAATCCAAAAACTGGATTTGGTGCATACATACAGTTTTAAATTTTAGTACTGTATTCTCTAACAAACTCAATGCAGATTGTTGAATTACTTGCAGTTACAAGATTAGTGGGGTAGCACTGAAAGATACAGTTTGTAGTGCAGTATTTATTTTTAGTCCCTCAGAAAGCTTTATGAGGAACTCCATGCTGAATGAGTATAAACAACAGATAGAAGATATGAGCTTCATTTCAAATTCTTCACCTTCTTCCCTATCCAAATAGCTCATTGTTTCATTCTCAGGTGTCTCTCTCTCCCTCAGTAACTCAATAATCTGTTGTTTTTTAAAGGGCTTTCATGTAGCCTAGAGCTAGACATTAGGTAATGATTTAATGATCACTTTAGATAATGTTTTATTTGAAAGAAAGGCAGATGTAATCATTGGTAAGTTTATAATGACAGGATTTAATAAAAAGGAAGTTGAAAGGGAGAAATGTATATGTATTTTCAACCCAAATGAACTTTGTAACTAATGGTCTGAAAAGAAAAATACACAGGGACAGACATTCAAAAATACAGACTGGGAAATACTTAAGTATTCCCAGGAACACACACTTGGGCACATGTAATTACGTGCAAATTTTCCATTCGGAAGTCTCCGCCACACATTGCACAACCACGTCAGACGTCATTTCGTGACTAATGCGCATATTCATCAAAATGCATGGTTACGTCTTGGCAAAAGAATTTTAGCATACTGTCGGATTTTCAAATAAGATGAATATTAACTATAAGAATATTCAGGTTTATTAATGATAACGTATGATTATTTTACTCAATAGAAGAAGACTCATTCTCCAACTAAAAAGAAAAGAACCAGTGGGTTTTAAAAATCCAGAAAGTGAGATCAGGGTGACATCACAGGCCAGTGAAAACTCTACATCTGGTAAATATAAATTTTTGTTATACTTTTTCTCGATTAAGTTGTATGCTTGGATATTTATTATTCCTATATGTGTATTATAGTCATACCCTAAACATTGACTTTACGAGAATTGCAAACTGGGAATAATCTGTTTAATTTGGGTCCATTTTATTTTTCATTAATATATATATATATATATATGATATCCAAGTTAACGATTTAATGGGGAAATAAGAACATTTATAGGACAAGGAAAGTCTAAAATAGAATAAGGCTAAAAATGCTGTATTTTGTATACTAAACATAAGCATAAACTTGGGCTGTCATCTTGTAACTTTGTTATACATCTTGGCCTGACCCTGACCCTGCACATGCTCAGTGTGGTCTGGGCTGCTTAGGGATCGTCATAAACAAAGCTGCTTGAGTTCTGCATGGCTGGGAAGTAAGGCGGGAGCTCCCCCTGCTGTTCATAAGTATGATTGTTTCCCTGGGACCGTCTGACAATTCCTATCCACAGCAGTAAATGAAGGGAGAATTTCACTGCATACAGTCAGGTTTCTTATAAAAACTGTACACATTTTTTAATTAAAGTATATTGGAGAAAGGTTTATTTTTCATTAAAGAATGTAAAAATGGGATTTTATTGTTTTGCCTTTCCTTGTCCTTTAAGGACAGAATTCCTTAGCAAATCAGAATCAGTTATATAATCCTCCTTTGATTCTAATCTATATAATACCTTGTTATTAAGTATTAAGAAGTGAAAGTATATATTATCTTGTGGATGCTTGCCGTTTATTAAGTAATATCTATTGGTCAATTTTCCTTTTTGATTAATCATTGAATGTATATCAGGGAGTGTTTAATAGATTTTTTTTGTAAGAAGTAATAATTAAATTTTTTTTGTCATATTTAAATAAATTAATTATTTTATTAAATAATTGTCATGATTTTTTACCTTTGTACCAATTGATTGGGAAAGCTCGATATCAAATTCAGAGTTGGGCATATATTATTTAAGACTCCTCCTCTTTATTACTAATAAGGAGCCTTAAATTCTTTTAAATAATTTTATATCATTTTATTTAATTTCATTAAATATTTGCACAATTAGCCCGACAATACTTTCAGCGATGATTTATTGGCGTGAAAATTTCATAACAGATTTTCTCTAGAGTTACATATGTATGTATTTTATTAGTAATGTTGGCGAAATTGCTGGAAGTGGCCACTTTTAATTAAAAATGTCCAGGGAAGCAAAATGAAAGATCCTAGACATGAGCCCACCCTAAAGCAAATGTGGCACGAGCTTCAATGTTAACAAAAGTGTAAATAAGATATTTTTAACAGTTACAACTTGTAAACATAATCCCACTTTAAATATGAAAAAATGCCAGTGTTTTGACTTTTGCTTATGACTTTTTGGGAATACAGGATATGATTTCACTGACAAAACTAATGTTGAGGATGTAGCTTTATTGTATTAATTCGCCAGTCAGAACCCGGCAAAATAGATTTTGGCGAAAAGGGTAATGAATTAAAATTTTCACACTTTGATTTATGATTGTTCGTCTGAGTGAAAATTTGCCTGGCGAAACACAGCGAAAGTTCGCCAGTGACAAGGTAATTCGAGAAGTGTGTTGCTCGTCTTTTAGTAAATAGGCGATGTACTGCAGCTGCAAATTATTTTGTTAGCGAGAAAAACACAATTCTCTAGTATGGGGCAGATTTATCAAGGGTCGAAGTGAATTCGAGGGAATTTTCGAAGTAAAAAAATTCGAAGTAATTTTTTTGATACTTCGAACATCGAAAATAGGATACTACGACTTCGAATTTGATTAGAAGTAAAATTATTTGAATATTCGACCATTCGATAATTGAAGTACTGTCTCTTTAAAAAAACTTTGACTTCAATACTTCGCCAAATTAAACCTGCCGAAGTGCTATGTTAGCCTATGGGGACCTTCTACAGCATTTTTCTACGTTTTTGGAAGATGAAGTAAAATCATTCCAATCGTTCGATCCGAAGGATTTAAACGTTCGATCGAATGATTTTACTTCAATCACAGAATACCCAAATTAGATGAAAACATTTTGAATTCGATATTTGATAGCCTATGGGGACCTTCTACAGCATTTTTCTAAGTTTTTTGAAGTCGAAGTAAAATCGTTCGATCAGATCGTTTCGATTGAACGATTTTACTTCAACCGCAGAATACCCAAATTAGATGAAAAAAGTTTGAATTCGATATTCAAAGTATTTAAATTCGATGGTCGAATTTCAAAGTATTTTTTACTTCGAAATTCGACCCTTGATAAATCTGCCCCTAAATGTGCCCACTGTGTTTAGCACATAGCAAATACTTTACTGACATGTTCCATTTATAATAGCAGATCAATTTGCAAATTCATTAGAATGTGTTCAGCAGATTTCAGTAGTACAACACTGTTCTGTCCTATGGGTGAGTTTAGCTACAGTCCCTCTGAAATGTCAATCCCTGAAAAGTACTGCACTAAAAAATTGCACTGCAAGTTCATGGGGAGGTAGTAGGTGTGACGTGGACCCTGTGCCAGTAGCCAGACCATGTTGCAGTATCTTCTGTCAGGGTCTGTGAAGCCCAACAGCCAGTAGGGGCCAACTTTATTTACTGGCCAATCAGAGGTGCTAATAAGAAGCAGTTGGGGACTGAGGGTTGCATGGATTTTCCAGTTGGAGATTTCGGTTGGAGAGAGTTATCTGAGCTTTTAATAAAGAAGTTTTGGTTTTCATCCTGCAATTGTGTTTGCTGGAGTTTATTCACGGTATCTCCCGTGACAGAAGGTGGTGGCAGCGGTGGGATAATTTTATGCAGAGACTTTTGCCAGAACCACATATAATGGAGTATGAATTGGCTGAGCTTCGTCTTCCTATTCTCAAAGGTCTGTGTAAGAATCGTGGAATCGAAAGTAATGGACTAACTAAAGCGCAGATGGCATCTCTTATTGCCCAACACACTAAGGTCACTCAGCCAGGACTGACAGATGTGGCAAGTTTATTGATGGAGCAGACAGAGGAGCAGGCAGGTCCTTCCTCAACCCAGATGACACATGTAAGTGGACTAGTCGCTACCATTACTGAACCAGAGGATGAGCTGTCAGTGCATGGGGCAGCAGTGGGTCAGGTGGAAAATGACCCCACTATGGTGAGGTATCAGTCAAGGCTTACAGCTCTGGGGTCTGATCTCACTGGTTCAGAACGTCTTAAGCTGCTTGAATTGACTATTCAGGAAGAACAGATGAAGAGAGTTCCCATTTCTGCTGTGAACACAGTACAACTGCAGCATCCCAATACTGAGCATTTCAAACCTGTGGTCAAGCTCACCCATGCTGCCTTTCCCTCTTTTGATAACTACCAGGAAGGAATCGATAAGTACCTACACATCTTTGAGATTATGTGCGAGGATTACGCTGTACCTAAGGCAGAATGGACGAAGATACTTGCTGGTAAATTGGGAGGGAAAGCGAGTGATATCTATAGAGAGATCCCATATCTCCAGCGCACTGATTATGAGGAAGTGAAACGTGTATTGTTGAATCATTATGCCATCTCTCCAGAAACATATCGACAGTCATTTCGCGCTCTAAATAAAATAGCCTCTGATACATACTGGGATTTTGGGAACCAATTGCGGAGAGCCTTCGACCAATGGGTTAACACAAGCCAGGTTCAGACAATACAGGATCTTCGCCAATTGTGTCTACTAGAGCAGTACATGGAAAAGTGCTTACCGGAAATTCGGGGATGGATATGGGATCGTTCTCCGAAAACTTTGGAGGAAGCAGCTCGGCTGGCTGACAAGTGCTTGGAAGGGCAGGCCCAAATCCGCCGTGGACGAAGTAATATTTCTCTCACAGCTCTCCCATCTGTTGGGATCCATTCGGGAACAAAACTACGGACAAGTTCTTCAACTCCTTGCCCTGTCTGGCCAGCACCACAACCACATCATACATTTAACAAGAGCTGTTTTCGCTGTGGTTCTACTACTCATCTTATTGCACAGTGTCCAAAACCACCCAGAACCTCCAATAATGCAGTTGCTCGTCCAGTAACTGCTCTCAGACAGGAAGTGACCGCTGCTCAACAACAGGCTATTCAAGCAGTACAACAACACACCCATGGGCCACTTGTATCCAAGCCATTGGAGTATGTCATTTTGGGTGTCCACTGGAATGACCAAATTTCTCGCACCAAGCATATCATCCCAGTAATGCTCAATGGTAAACCGGCTGAAGGATTTCTGGATTCTGGAGCCTACATTTCCCTAGTAGAACCCCATATGCTCTTTGCCTCTGATGTCCTCCCAGGACGTTCTGCTTGTATTATTCTACCTGGAGGTACTAAGAAGGAGATTCCAGTGGCTCAGGTCAGTTTGGATGTGGGTAATGGACCTATACAGCATACAGTTGGGATTCTTGATCATCTCCCTGCTCCAGTATTAGTGGGCAATGATGTTGGAGACATCTGCTGCAGTCTCACCCCAGGAGATGTGCAATGCATTTCCCCAACAACTTCAGGAATGTCATCCAGCAACACATCAGAACAGGTAACTACAGACACTAACTTGACAGACTTGTGTACCTCTTTAGATGACAAACAACTGACTGCTTTTGGAGATGCTCAAAAGACTGACCCAACACTGCTTACTATGAGAGAAAGGGTTGGGAAGCTAGATGATCACAGGGGTGACAGGATTGTTTTGGAGCAGAACCGTTATTATAAGGTCACCAAGGCACCTCCTGGACAACCATGGGCTGGCACTCGACAATTAGTAGTTCCCCAACCTTATCGTCTGGAATTATTGCGTTTAGCTCATGAAATTCCCCTAGCAGGTCACCAAGGAGTGAAACGAACCCGACACAGATTAACAAAAAACTTTTATTGGCCAGGCATTTCCCAGGATGTAGCACACTTCTGTCATTCCTGTGACAGTTGCCAAAGAATCGGGAGAGCTGGAGAAAAGCGACGTCAACCCTTACAGCCCCTTCCCATCATAGAAGAGCCATTTCAAAGGGTGGCTGTAGATTTTATTGGGCCATTAACAAAGCCCAGTCGAACAGGAAAACAATTTATATTAACTGTAGTGGATTATGCCACCCGTTACCCAGAAGCCATTGCTCTCAGGCGAACGGATGCTCTTTCAGTTGCTGATGCCCTCATCCAGGTTTTTTCCAGAGTCGGATTCCCAAGTGAGATCTTATCTGACCAAGGGCCTCAGTTTATGTCCCAGATCCTCCAATGCTTATGGCAGAAGTGTGGAGTAAAAGCCATCCATTCCACTCCATATCATCCTCAAACCAATGGGCTGTGTGAAAGGTTTAATGGAACACTGGAAACTATGCTAAAAACTTTTGTGGAATCTGGCGAAAAAGACTGGGAACGGTACTTGCCACACCTCTTGTTTGCATATAGGGAAGTTCCACAGGAGTCTACTGGATTTTCACCTTTTGAACTGCTGTATGGGCGTCGAGTCCGTGGTCCTCTGGACCTGCTAAGGGAATACTGGGAAGGGGAAAATCAACAAACTGGTGAGCCAGTTATAGCATATGTGCTTAAATTCCGAGAAAAACTAGACCAGATGACCCGTCTGGCTCAACAAAATCTCTTCAAAGCTCAACAACATCAGAAAGCTTGGTATGACCGCAATGCCCGTGAGAGAATATTCCTAGAAGGTGATCAAGTTCTTCTTCTCCTACCATCTCGTAAGGACAAATTGCAAGCTGCATGGGATGGCCCTTATGAAGTAACCCATCGGCTTCATGACACAACTTATGTGGTTTCCCAAGAAAATGCTCCCCAGCAATGCAAAACTGTACATATTAATATGATGAAACCCCACTATAATAGAGGTGGAATGGTTTCAGCCATTTGCAGTCTACCCTTGGAGCATTCCGAGGAGTCCAGTATTCCTGATTTACTTCCTAATCCACAAACACCATCTCTTCAACAAGTTACATTGGGGAAGCAACTATCCACCCCCCAACAGGAGCAACTTCATGAACTCTTGCTAAGATACAAATGCCTCTTCTCAACCAACCCAGGCTACACCAATTTTACAGAACACCGGATCCTTACAGGAAATCATCCTCCAATCCGCTGCCAGGCCTATCGTATACCTGAATCAGTGAGGGTTACAATTCGCAAAGAGCTTGACGAAATGCTGGAAATGGGGGTTATAGTGCCATCACACAGCCCATGGGCTGCCCCTGTAGTGTTGGTTCCTAAAAAAGATGGGAGTATTAGATTCTGCGTGGATTACAGGAAACTTAATTCTATCACAACGACTGATGCTTACCCAATGCCTAGGATAGATGAGCTTCTGGATCGCCTTGGGGGAGCCCGCTACCTAACTACACTAGATCTCAGTCGGGGTTACTGGCAAATACCTTTGACTCCTGAGGCACAAGTTAAATCAGCTTTTATAACCCCATTTGGGTTGTACCAATTTAAAGTAATGCCATTTGGCATGAAGAACGCACCTGCAACATTTCAGCGATTGGTGAACTACCTTCTTAGTGATTGCCAGAACTTTGCTCAGGCTTACTTGGATGATATTGCTGTCTACAGTAACACTTGGGAGGAACATCTTCAACACTTACAGCAAGTTTTATTTAAGATCCAAAAGGCTGGTCTTACGTTACGGCCAGACAAGTGCCAGTTTGCCATGGCGGAGGTGCCCTATCTAGGACATTGTGTGGGTGGGGGGCGACTACGTCCAGATCCTGCTAAAGTAGAGGCTATTACCAAATGGCCCATTCTCCGTACCCAGAAGCAGGTGCAGGCATTTTTAGGGACTGCAAATTACTATAGGAAATTCATACCTAACTATAGCTCCATTGTTAAACCCCTTACAGATTTAACCAGTCAGAAGAGAGGGAAGACTATCCTATGGACTCCTCAATGTGAAGAAGCAATGAATACCTTGAAATCTGCCCTATCAAGCACCCCAGTCCTGGCCACTCCTGATTTTACAAAACGTTTTATAGTTCAGACGGATGCATCTACTTATGGAATAGGAGCTGTGTTATCTCAAGTGGACAACCATGGGGAGGAACACCCTATAATCTACTTGAGTCGGAAGTTATTACCAAGAGAAATAGCCTATGCTACGGTGGAGAAGGAATGCCTTGCTATAGTATGGCCCCTAAAAAAACTACAGCATTATCTGTATGGCAGAGACTTCACAGTGATGACCGACCATAACCCCCTCAGTTGGTTGCAGCGAGTTTCAGGAGATAATGGAAAACTACTTCGTTGGAGTCTGATTTTACAGCAGTATTCCTTCTCTATACAACACCGCAGTGGCAAGCTACATGGCAATGCTGATGGCTTGTCTCGACAGGAGGATTGAGATTTACCCAATGCTGTTGTTCCAAGGTTTTACCCAACAATGGGCAAACCTGGTAACACCAATTCTGGGAAGGGGGAGTGATGTGACGTGGACCCTGTGCCAGTAGCCAGACCATGTTGCAGTATCTTCTGTCAGGGTCTGTGAAGCCCAACAGCCAGTAGGGGCCAACTTTATTTACTGGCCAATCAGAGGTGCTAATAAGAAGCAGTTGGTGACTGAGGGTTGCATGGATTTTCCAGTTGGAGATTTCGGTTGGAGAGAGTTATCTGAGCTTTTAATAAAGAAGTTTTGGTTTTCATCCTGCAATTGTGTTTGCTGGAGTTTATTCACGGTATCTCCCGTGACAGTAAGATTAAAAATATATTTTTTGCATTGGAGCAAAGCACTCCAATAAGGAAAAGAATAAGCAACGAACATTGCATGTTGATATTAGTAATGTGCGGGTTGCCACTTCCAACCTGACCTGGTGAGTCACCAATATTTATAGACCCACGCCCAAATCCGCCTGTAGAGCATATGTATATGGATGTCAGCTCAAACCTGCCTGACCCACAGGTTTCTAGGCGACCCACACATCACTAGTTGATATAGCAAGTAAAACTTACTCTCTCTGTTCAGCTGGTGAATTTTCAGTCATATGTGTATACCATTCTGGAAGGGCATGGCATACTGAAGATGACTTCTTTGTTGCATTTTCAATTTGTTTCAACAAGTCTGAAAAACAAATTACAGAACAAATATTAATTACATATATGGACATTATAGTATAATAAAAGGCCATTAAAAGTAATATATATAGCATTACAAATGTTTTTTAACACTTATTTTGCACCAAGTCTAGAAACCCATAGCATAAAATAAGGTGCAGGCTTTGTATGTATGCATACTATTTATATAGCGCTACATACGTATGCAACACTGTACAGCAGAACAATAAATTAATAGAACAAATAGGGGGTAATTTCAATCATAAATACAAAGTATAATTGCATTAAAGATGAAGAGATAAGTGCCAAAGAGACAAGAGGAATGAGGTAACTGCCCCGAACCTTAAAATATAAGTAAGCGATCCTGTCAAACAGATTAGTTGTTATCAGTTACTAGGTTTAGTTCAATAGCATTTACTACATTCCTCCCAGAGTATTGTTGTTTTAATTGTTTCTTTTTTTTGCTCTCCTGTTCTCCAGCATGGTATTGAAACTGTGTGGGATGTTGCCATATTTCAGGAAAATCATGGTAAATATGTGATTTTGACTTTTCCTCATAAAGTGAGGTTCACATGAAGATTTTTAGTGTGGTTTTTAAAAATCCCCAAAAATTTAAATCTCGCAACCTAAAATTAAGATTTTTTTTCTGTTTGCAATCATTTCCAACAACCCAATCAAGATTTGTCATACCCTGTCAACTATAAAATGCAGCAAAAGTAATTATTGCATTTTGTCTGGATTAGGATATAATCCTATCTATTTGAAACCAGGATATGAATGACAGACTGGACGATGAACAAGAGAGGAAATGAAAAGAAAGATATTAATCAGTTGAAACAAAATCAGTAAAACATTTGCCTGGGAGATTGTAAAATAGGCACACATAAAATACAATACATAATTTTAAGGCTTTTGACAAATGTTTTTGCCGAGACCCTTATCAAGACCCAAAACTATTAAGACAAATATGATCTATTTTCCAGAATCCAAAATGCTCTGAAATACAACACTTCCATTGCCACAGTGTGTATTTAAAGAAACAAATCTTCAGTGTAGAATGATTTGCATGTTCTCTGTATAATAAGACAGTACTTGATGGTAACTAAGCTAAATTATATTCATGTTGATTGCATAACAACCCTATTTGCTCTTTTAAGAGTTACTTTTTAAATTATCTTAAAGAACAATGTTCAACATTACAAAAAGCCCTTTCCACAGAAAACCCCAGGTCACAATTATGTACAGGTATGGGACCTGTTATCCAGAATGTTTGGGACCTGGAATTTTCCAGATAATGGATCTTTCTGTAATTTGAATCTTCATACTAGTCTACTAGAAAATCATTTAAATATTTAATAAACCCATCAGGCTGGCTTCGCTTCCAATATGGATCAATTAAAATTTAGTTTGGATCAAGTACAAGGTACTGTAAGATTATTACAGAGAAAAGGGAATTTTTTTTTTTTTAAATTAGGATTATTTAGATGAAATAGTGTCTATGGGAGACAGCAATGCCGTAATTTGGAGCTTTCTGGATAACTGGTTTCCAGATAACAGATCCCATACCTGTATTACTGGTGAATTACAGAATAGAAACACAAGCAGTTTTAAAACAAAGTAAAATAAAATGAATATTGCTTCAACATACATACATTGTAGTATTACACTTTAAAAATGCCCTTTAAAGGGGTTGTTCACCTTTAAGTTAATTTTTAGTATGACATAGACACTGATATTCTGAGACAATTTGCAATTGGTTTTAAAGTTTTTTGTGTTTTTTTTTGTTCAGCAGCAATTGTAACAGCTATCTGACTGCAATTGACTTGTTTACCTTAACAACTAGGCAGTAGCTTGAATGAGAAATTTAAATATGTATAAGAGAGGCCTAAAATTAAATGAAGACCAATTGCAAAGTTGCTAGGAATAGGGCATTCTATAACATACGAAACGTTAACTTAGAGGTGAACCACCAATTTAAGAATTTGAAATGTTATATACAATGTTCACAAGCTAGGCAGATCAGTCAGCAATACATTTTTTTTTTTAAAAGGGATCTCAATAACTCGTTTCTGATAAAGAAATACTGTTTATGAATTCTGGCTCAGTATCCAATTCTCTGCATAAAATCAAATCTCAATAAATCTCTTTGGTGACTTAGAAATGAGTTTAATACTCTGAGGGAAAAATTATATATATTACAAAACAATGCATAACCAAAAACAATGCATTCCCTTAATCTTCTTTAGTATGACTTGCTTACCATGCAGAACAAAGGCAACTTCCTGTTTCTTACTTATTAAATATTATTCATGCTTATAAAAGGTATCTAATATCCAGAATCCTGTTATGCAGAAAGCCATTGCAATTTCCAATAGTCCTTTTTAAACTTCTTCATTTCTCACTGATTTGCTTTTTTTTTCTAAGTTATGATAACTAAAGCAATATAAATGTATTTTGTATGATGGAAAGTGCTCATTGTGCTATCCCTAATAGCTATATTTGTTACCCTCTACTCCTGCACCTGATATTTCCTCCTCTCATAAAATTAGCAGGCACCATTGTATTGTGCCTACATCATTTCCCAAGGGAGCTCCATTCTTTCGTGCATATGCTCAATACTTTTTGCTTTGGCACAGAAAGAAAGTTATATTGAGGCAGGTAAGGAGATACTAATCCGTTTACCTACGCAAGCAGGTGTGAAAGAAGGGCCGGAACTCAAGTTGCATCGGCCATGGGTAAGGAAACCTTGTAGCGCTATGGAAAGATTACAAACTTGCATTGATTCTAAGAGCTGCACACTGCCACTTGCATGCTCCAATCAAATTGCCATTTATGATAATGTAAACATGAGTTCTACCTTTCCTTCTTTACATGTAATAAAAACTCTTAATCAATAAAAGATCTAATAGGATTGTTTTAACACCAATATGGCGTTATGCAGCTTAGTTAGGATCAAGTACAAGGTACTGTTTTATTATTACGTCCCCCTTTCTAAGAAAAAGATGTTACTTCACCCCCTTCCCGAGCCTGTAATATACAATCATGCACATCTTTGCAAGAGAATTTACATATACCAGTCTGTTCCATCAGTTTGATACGTAAACGTTAAATGCATCTTTAATAAACATAAAGTCTTTAATAATAAATTTTGTTTGAAAAGCTAAAAGCTTAAAAAAAAAAAACAATTGAGTTCTTAGGAATATATACAGTTAAAAATTCAGAAATTTCCCATGTCAGTTAGATATAAAAATGTAATGTATATATTGTATAATGTAATATATGAAGTCTGCCAGCTGTTTACAAAACTCAGTACAGGTATGGGATCCGTTATCTGGAAACCCGTTATATAGAAAGCTCTGAATTACTGAATGGCCGTCTCCTATAGATTTCATTATAATGAAATAATCAAATTTTTCAAAATGATTTCCTTTTTCTCTGTAATAATAAATTAGTACCTGGTACTTGATCCAAACTATTGGAAGCAAAACCAGCCTTTTTGGTTTTTTTAATTTTTACATGATTTTCTAGTAGACTTAAGATAGGAATATCCATATCACAGAAAGAGCCATTATCTGGAATACCCCAGGCCCTAAGCAATCTGCATAACAGGTCTCATACCTGTACTGCTCAATACTGTACACCAACCTACTGGCTTTGAAATATATGAGTCTTTATGGATAAACACTACATATATGAAGTGGTCATCCCCATCTCTTTTAGCCAGAACCATTGTCCGGTTTTTTTTGGAAACTGTCTGGCTCTGCCCTACCTCAAATCCTGGACAATAGAAGACTTTTTACAGAAGCCAATAGGTCTACAGTATGTGCTTCTGTAAATTCAACGTGCTGTAATTGCAGAACAGAATAGTTATATCAGCTTCTGTCATCTTAGAAACATACTCATCTTTCTTTAAATCAGTGTAACATGTTTTGTTCTGTTTTTACCTGGTCGACCTCCTTGTTTGGCCAGTTTGACATAATCCGAGTCAGTCTCCTTAATCCACTTTTTGCGACTCTGATTAAAAGACTCATTATGAGGTTCTGCAAGATCACTCAAACCTGGAACTTGAGATGTGGGAGGAAGGGGAGCAGCTCTGGCTGACTTATCTGCTTGGTTCATTGGCGCGTGGTAAAACCATTCTGCAAGTAGAAAGCATACAAATGG
The DNA here is from genome assembly GCA_038501925.1 of Xenopus petersii. Taxonomy (NCBI): domain Eukaryota; kingdom Metazoa; phylum Chordata; class Amphibia; order Anura; family Pipidae; genus Xenopus; species Xenopus petersii. The sequence continues at coordinate 104,006,166 of CM076682.1, forward strand.
AAATGTTATATCAATTACAGCAAAATTACATTTAGTTTATAGAATTTTACTTTATGTATTCTTTATGGTTAATCTTAAAATAAGAATACAAGAGTATGAAAGGTGCAGAGATTACAACTGTCATACTAGCATTTTTATTTACTGGATATACTGTACATCAGCGAAAGTTTTATTTTCTGAGTATACATGAATGAAAGATTCATTCTACATATTAGGCACAGTCCAGGGGAGAATAAATATTTGCGGAGTCAACAATTATGTAAACATCTTTTGCAAGATTTGGCATTTGGGGTTCACAGTGACACAAGCATCATTTGTTTTTCCTATCATCAGAGACAATTGTCCATTATAGTTTTTCTGTCTAACACATGCAGGTCAAGTTTACTACCGCCCACCAACAATTTCATAATTCTGATCTGTCAAATTAAACAAGAAAGGTTTATGTGGGTTCAACTTTGTTAAGCAGTAATAGTTCCACGCTAATTGGTTTCCATCTCATTATAAAAGATACAGGCAACTAAACAAAGTGTCTCTCAGGAATTGCCTGTTTTGTTTGTCAGAAAACACAGAATGGCAATAGGACTTGCTTGCTCTATAAATAAAATATACCTTATGTACTGTACATTAAATATGTTATTAAAAATGACTGCCAGATTACAATGTCAATTTCAGAGTAGTGAGAAAAAAATCATTATAGAAATGTTTTTGCATGGAAAAGCAGTAACCATTTTTTCTATTGAATACAGGAATTATTTTCCCTGTAAACAGAAGCAGAAAGGTAATTTTAAAACCAATCTACCATTAGATTTTATCAGCCTTCTTCAGACAGAAATCTGTAACTGGTCACTGCAAATTACTTCACAAGGGCAACTATGTCCAGTGTTAGTAAAAGAGATCTCAGAGCTCATTTAGAAGATCAACAGACTCAAGTGCTACAGCCGAAGAGCACAAAGCATTTGGTTACATTTCAGGGCAGGCTGTGACTTGGTTACAAAGATGCATTGTACTTTATGCAGTAAACACAGGGGGCCGGAGTTTCTTAGCTTGGGAATCTGAAGGAAGTGCAAGCTAGAGGGAGTCAAGCAGAAGTCCATATACAGCCCCCCAGCACTGCTAAGAATACATCCCATGGAGCAAGGCTTTTTTGCCCCATGCCTCATAAATTAGGCCCCTGTAGTTTATACAGAAAGTGTAGCTCTGATTTTAAAGGCACTGTAAAGGATGTGGGCTTTGTGAACTTGGTTTCTACAATTCTGAAGTGGTATGTGTATGTGTAGTCTGTGGGGCAGCATTTCGGAATTTCCATGCGTCAATATTCATATCATAGCCTATTTTATTAAAAAAACAATACTGCATAATTATATTTACAAAAAATTGGCAATGCAGTGTTGCAGTACAAATGATGGAACAGATTTAAATGAGGCCCTGTAAAAACCATTTTTAAATTATACCCAATTTGTTTATTTCCAGTTATTCCCAACATCCATATCTGGGCAAAATTCACAAGTGTCAATCTTATATTGCTTTGCCAGCTTTTGTGATACTGGCATAGCAATCATTTCACATCCTGCACTTCCCTTCTTCTTGTCATATTCCCCTTCCCTCCTCACTGCCTGTAATGTCACGTAGCCTGTGCTGGAGAGCATGTATAAGTCCCCCTTTCTGGCACATACTTGAGGAAGATGCCAAGCTGGGCTTATTGACCACTTCCACAAAATGGCACCGGTTTGCTAACTGTGATTCCAAAAGTATGAACGAAACAATGTTTGGTTTAATTGTAAATTGCAATAAAGCTTATTCTGCTTGGTTAACATGATTGGATTTAGAGTGTCAAGCCATATTGTTGGAAACAGGCATAATTCTATATATAGGGAAGAAGATTGTTTCAATGCATATGGCTGACATTCTATACCATGTAGTGCATGGGGAAAGAGTCTGTGTGTGTGTGTGCTTGCCACATTCTTCAATAAGGTGTGCTTACCACATAAACAATTCTTAAGACTTCTTAGGAAGTCTTAAGAATTTCTTTGGAAAACCTGTGGTAAACTAACTACTGGTTTCTTCCAGCTGATGGGATAGCCACAACCTGCCAGATATTGTGGACATTGGAATTTTTTTTTGATAATCTTCTAATGTAGTAACTAAGTGCACAGTGGAAGTTTAAAAAATGAAACTTACCACAAGTAGCATATCGGGTTGGAGGACCAGAAGTTTCTTTTAACAATTCTTTCATACTGGATTTTGCTTGGAAATGTAAAAAAATAGATGAATGTTAATTTAATGACTGTCCAACACAGAAGAACAGTTTAAGAACACAAAAAACTGTAGCTATTTTTAAGACGATAATATAAACCTTTACTTTTCACACATACAGTTATCCCTAAATCCCTAACTTTCTGTGTGGTTCTATATTAAATACTTAAGTACACCCATTACCACCTCAAGGTATTGGTTTTTGCTTACCTCCTATTTTTAAGCAAAGAAATTTACATGACAAGATCTATACCACATAAAACGATGCTGACACTCACAGAATTAGATTTATCAAATGCGGGACAAGTGTTGCTAATTTCCTGTTTTAAGGGCATTTTCCCAGGAGTAAAATTTTTTCGCATGTATTAATGTTTTCCTGACATCCTGCAATTTTGTAAAACATTTTTATCTTTTATCAAAGGAACAGGACACACCGGCACAGCATGGGTAAGTTCAGCAGGTTAAACCTTGCCCATCCGCAATAAATGGGCAAGGTTTAACCTGCTGAACTTACCCATGCTGTGCCGGTGTGTCCTGTTCCTACGTTGTTTTTGAGGTTGCCCATTCCCTCTGACATCGAGCACCTGGGAGTCGCTGAAGTCTGGACGGCCAGGGTGTGCGAGTGTAAGTCTTTCTTTTTACAATTATCTTTTATCAAAGCACTTACAAATTTCCAAGACTCGTTTTGAGTAGCTGAATTCCATTGTTTTTATATAGATGTTTTTTTGGGGGATTTTTTGCCACTCAAACAAAAAATTATAGTTATTCTTCCACACAGAATTGTTATTTGTAATGTATCCCAATACCTTATCCCATATATCCCCTACAAAAGCTTTTGTACTATACTGTAAATGCCACACTAACTGGCATGATAACTTGGCAAAAACAGGATCTATTTTTAAATAATGGCAGTGCATTAGCAATTTTGCATTTCTTTGGGTAGAGGTGTAGGATCCATTATCGCGAAACTCATTATCCAGAAAGCTCTGACATTATGGGAAGGCTCCATTTTCAGCAAATAATTTACATTTGTAAAAATTATTTTCTTTTTCTCTATAATATTAAACAGTGCCTTGTTGGAAGCAAAACAATTATATTGGGTTTATTTGTTTTTTATGGAGATCCAAATTATGGAAGGCTCCTTTATCCAGAACACACCCCAGGTCCCCAGCGTTCTGGTACTAAAAAGGTCAAAAGATCTGACTTCCTAAGTCAACCAGTCACCAACACCACCTAAACCTTATTGAACTGGGTTAATGGAAAGGAAGACTTAATTAAAGGGGATATTTACTAGGGATGCAACAAATCAACAAATCCAGGATTCGGACATAATTTGGCCATTTTCAGCAAGATTCAGCTGAATCCTTCTACCAGGCTGAACTGAATATGAATCCTAATTTGCATATGCAAATTAGAGGTGGGGAGGGAAATCGCATGACTTTTTGTAAGAAAACAAGTAAAAAAATTCCCACCCCTAATTTGCATATGCAAATTCGGATTTGGATTCAGTTCGGTATTCGGCCGAATCGTTCCTGAAGGATTTGGGGGTTCGAGGCCAGTTAGGAAGTCATGTTCACTCTCAGCATTGTGTAATTTAAAGTATAAGAGCGTAATTACTTTAAGTTGCTTCCCATGCAGGCCCTATACAAGTGAGAAGATATTGGGGGTTCTATTGCCTATAAAAGTACACATATTTATTTTCCATAGCCCTGGCAATAATTATGCCCCTGCTGTTGTACTGCTTTGATGGTTGCCCTGATCTCATGGCTTTATTGTATTAAATCCACTGCCCATAGTATTAAATCCATCATACTACGACAGAGCGAATATTTTCACTACAACTAAATGATACCGAGTAGCAGAGTAACTATCCTTCAGGAATACTAATTGAATGCATGTAAATGTACGATTACAAAACGACTATAGTTATATTAAATAGCAACTACACACCTTGCGCTTTTTTCAAACGGCAGCAGTAAGCAACTCTCTCGCTAGCTCCAAACAAAGCACTAAGTGAAAATCTGAAGCAAGTCACAGAAACAACTACCAGGTCGCCATAGCAACCGAACGCTCCAATGACGCGCAGGGCCCCAGACTCCTCACCCAGCTTTATATAACAGCGGCAACCTTTAACCCGGGTGCATTACAATATACATTTGTATTTAATGGCAAATATATATATATATATAACAAACACTGGTGAAGACTGTAGTACTGTAAAGCATTATAATGTCCAACGGCGATAAAATCACGTCAGTGGGCAGAGTTAGAGCAAAGGGGTGGGGCTAAATGACGTATTGGGCGGGCTGGGAGCGCAAACTTAACTTCCTGCTGTGGGAAACTGTGCGAATGTGGCTGTGCATCGCAGCGTGTACTTCTTAGTGAGACTTTAATGACGATGTATTCGTAGATCTCTTTATAGAACTCAGTAGAATATCGGTGTTCGTCATGAGGTTCCGCTCTAAGATAGTGGACGTCAGCTGCCTGAACCACTTTACTCGTGCGTATTCCTATTTCATTGTAGCGCACTTACAGCTTTGGATGTGTATGCAGCCGTGAAACACGTTTAGTTGCAAAGACAGTTGCAAAAAAGTGAATGTCTTTTCTATAAAGTGTTTTTTTGGGTCATGCCTCTAGTTAAAGGACCAGTGTCTGACACTGACTTTGTCAGGAAGATAGAATACCAGTATACAGCCCCCTGTCTTCACACATTGTTTTGACTGCTTTGTTAGCCAGGGTTTATTGTATAGGGGAATTTTAATTGTAATTGATTTATCTACCTCGAAAGGACCAGAGTAGCTTAAATAATTAAAGTTGTAGTTTCCGCTTCCTTAAAGGAGAAGGAAACTTAGTCTGTTTGCACTTGAGGGTGCCAAATGTTAGGCACCCCCAAGTGATTGTATTTACTTAGCTAAAACCTCAGGTCGGTGCTCCTATCGGCAGAAAACTGCACCGGCCCAGGATTTTTCTAGCGACCACCACAGAGTAGAGTCCTGCGCGGGTCCATATTTTGGGACCCGACCCGCAACCAGCAATCCCGGACCCGCATTCTTACCTGCTTAGAACCGCTACCCGACCCCACCCCAAAAGTAACTTATCCGCAACCCGCTGACCATCAAGAATCAGGAAGTGCTGTCGTAAACCGGAAGCGACATCATCAGAAGTAGATGTGATCAGAAAAAAAGGAGTAAAACAGGAAGTGCTGTTGTAAACCAGAAGTGATGTCATCGGAAGTAGCCGTGACCAGAAAAAAGGAGTAAATATCGTTATTGTGAAGACCCGCGTCCCTACCTGCAGACCCGCGTCTTTACACGCACCCAGAACTTCTACCCTCAACCCGCAAGGTAACCGCAGGCATTTGCGGGTAACCCACAGGTACCTGACCCGCTGCAGGACTCTACCACAGAGAGATCTTCTTCCTGCTCCTTCTTTCTTCAAATTTCCCCGGGCAAACGCATGCGCAGTAGAACGAAATAGCCAAATTTTTAGTTAAAGTTCGGCTTTTTCGTTCTACTGCACTTGCGCAAACTGCTGAAGAAAGGAAAAGCAGGAAGAAGATCTCTGTGGTGCTCACTGGTATAACCTCGGGCCAGTGCAGTTTTCTGCCGATAGGAGCACCAGCCCGGAGTTTCAGGTGAGTCAATACCGTCACTTGGTGGTGCCTAACATTTGGCACCCCCAAATGCAAACAGACTTTCCTTCTCCTTTAGATGTGCTGAGTGGTCTTAGGACCTTCAGCCCTACATCTGTGGCTTACTACAAATGATGGGAGAGGGATGGGGTTAGTGATGGGCGAATCGAACCCGTTTCACTTCAACAAAATGCATGGAAGTCTATAGGCGACAACTTCGCTCATCACTAATAAGGGGGCTGCTTTGTTCTGTGCAGAATGTTACCAGAGGGGATCAGCTGTGAGGGGATCATTACATAGAGTTTAGGAAAGCAGCTGAAAGGTTTTTAAATATTGGTACCTTTCAGGTCCTGTCATACACCATTGTTGGATTAGACCTCAACCCAAAATCCTATTGGTGTTGAATGCACTCAGAGCGAATACTTTACATGTTAATAATCTATAAATTTAGAGTGCCAACATATTCTGCAGAGCTTTAAAATAAGGGGGTTGTTTATAAAAAAAGATAAGAGTTTTGGTCAAAAAAATTTTCAGGTTAAAAAAAACTAGACTAAATTTATTGTACCCCTACCGTATAACTTCACTTCATTATACGGTATTTGTGTTTCAGTGTTGTTTTTTGAATTTTTCTCTTTTTCCTTAAATTCTTTTCTGCAGGTGTCATAAACACAATAACCAAGCTGACAAAGACATGTACACTCAGGCTTACCAGTAACAATCTCTACTTTATCCTAACTGACAAGGTAGCCAATGGAGGAGTCAGTATGTGGTGTGAGCTTAGCCAGGTAATCCACTTTGGCAATACATGTAATTATCAAAAACCTATGATGTCTGGTCAAAAAAAGGCCCTCTTAGGCTGCGGGCACACAGACTGTAGGCTCTGCTACTTGCAGGCTGAGAGAATTGGACTCGCTCCGTGCCCCATCTCCATTACTCTGGACTGAAAAGTGAAACTTTCGCTTGCATGCAGTCACTCACAGAGGAGTGGAGATCAGCCAAAGTACGTGAAAGCCATGATTTTCACGCTGATCTTTGCCGTGTGTGCCTGCATACAAACAGAAGCTGCAGAGAATGGAGATGGGGTATGGAGCGGATCCAATTCTCTCAGTCTGCAGAAAATAAGTAGAGATCATACTCTTTGTGTGCCCCTGGCCTAGAACCAATTTTTTTAAATATGTTTGGCTTTGTAGAATGAAGTATTCTCATTCCTGCATTCAAACTTCAGCTTTTTACGCTGCTTACATAATATGCATGTATCAATCAAGCCTGGGTTTATCCATTTAGGGCTTTATGTTAGCTGCCAAGCTTATATGACCCTCCGTTTCTTTTAGCTTTTCTACTGCAAAGTTCATGCAAAGGTACCACTTTATTTTTATTCAGCAACCAGTTCTTCCTCATTCTCTATAAAAGGAATACCCTTTTATTCACCCATGGAGATCTTAATCGTTCTGAAAATTCATGACATTAGGTGGATGGTTGATGGCCAGTAAATAAAAATGCTCTATATGTTTTTCCAGGAGAAAGATTGCCAGCGCACAGTTTACCTTTTAAAATAACTGTTAAAAAAACTGCGTTAGTACCGCACTTTGGCCAAAATATGCAAGCTCACCTGCCACATAAAGGCCCCTCATTATACGTGAGTCTTAGACTTCATATTAGCATTCTAAGTCTGAAGTGCATTTAAAATCATGTCCCCCCAGCTTACAATGTGACTTAGTAGTCAGGAGCTCTAGTGAAAAAGCAGGGAGTTTTTAAGCCCCAGGTAAATAATATTAACATGTAAATAGTTACACAGCTTAAATTTCTGGTCTTTTCACAGATGACCCTCCAAATATCTAATGTATAATATATTCAATGTTAATACATACACTACTAATATGAAAGAGTATTTGCCTTTCTGAATTTCACCTACTGCCGCACATTTGTCACACTGAATGGTTTCTTGTACATTATGTAACTAAATGTAATGTTAGACAAGGAGAGCTTGAGCTTTTTGTTAACTTAAACTTAACATGTTTAAATTTCAGGGCAATTTCTTTGATGAGTATCAGATGGAAGGAGTTTGTGTAGAGCAGAATGAAATTTTCTTGGAGCTTATACCTGAAAATCTTTCCAGAGCATTAAAAACCGCTCAGAATTCCAAATCTGTGAAAATAAAACTGACAAACAAGCATTGTCCATGTCTGACAGTGGCTCTTGAGTTGGTAAGGAAATTTTAATTGTAAATTGGCAGCATTGCATTTTGTCTGGGAAGACACATGTTTGTAAGTAAAATGTCCTTCAAGCTGATCCCCCCCCCCCCCTCTGTAAAATGTAAGACTACTCCTTCACCTCTCACTCACTAATACACCTGCTTGGATACATACCTTATTTAAATTGTATCTGTGCGTCTGTCATTATGACTGGCGTGACATCAGAGGGGTCTTTTACTAAGAGTGTTGTAGGTTACAAAAAAACCAGATGCAAACCCTCTTGTTTTGCACACTGCCCCATTATCAGCTCTTCTAAATGCAGCAATTTTGTACCTCTTAGTTGAGTCCTGGATCATCATACCTGCTAGGACATCATGACAATAAAAGATTGTCATTGTTGTCTCACACTGGTACATTCAGGCATGCAGATATAAATGAGGATAAAATAAGAAGCAGGTACTGAAGGCATTTTATAAAGAACGGTAATTCCCCACCCCTTTCTTTCACATAATAAGTAAATGAAGAGCTGCTTTAAGAATGTGCATATGGAGAGTGAAGAAGATAAAGAAAGGCTGAAATTGTAGGCAGCAGGGAGCAAGTCCTAAAGCAGTTCTATGTAGATATAGCATTGTCAATCTTTGTGGTTCTAGAAACAATGTGTTGTAATCTGTAAATTAAGTGTGTGTTAGCACACACATTAATTGGTATTAAAAACTCATGAAAGCAGTACTATCTTGATTTATGTCCAGCAGGCAGCTTGGTCAGGAGGCAGAGAGCCTTTTCCATTCAGCTATAGGGTAAATCTGGCCATAGACACAAAGAATACGTTTCGTACGATTTTGTGACTGTTTGTCAATTGTCTTGACATTTCTTGTATCATTGCGATCGGTCACTTAGTTGATTGGACAGGTTAGAAGATTACTATCGGCTAACAATAATATGTCTGCCTGTATTGCCATGTATTGCCTAATCTGAGATTATCAATGGGTGACTGTCGCTAGTATTTGATGGACATCATTTTGTATGATTGTGGTCTGTCAATTCATGGCCACAACATTGTCTGATTTCTTCTTATTACTACTTTATTTAATCTGAATGTTTAATTGTAGGTCGGGAGAGTGCGATCGATCGTTGGACATAAGGATAAAATCTGTACGCCTATGGCCAGCTTAACTTGTATACTATGTAAAGGGCAAGAAGCTAGTTCAGTCATTATTTCACCCCCTCCTAATTACTTATTTATCAGTTTTTAAGAACATTTCTTTTTACAAAGAGCTCACAACTCCGTTTCTTTCCCTACCCTTGTTTTCATCCTGTTATTTTTCTGATCTCATTCAGTTGGTTGCCTTCTGTTACATAGCAATACATAGCTTCTTTCTTTGGGGTTCTGAAAAACATATATTTTCTGAGCCCTGAGGTAAGAGGGTGCAACTACGTTTTCCTAGAGCAATACAGCAAAAGCAGGTGCAGAGGTTGGCAGTAATGTATATGTGCTTTAACCAAGCCAGCCCCTGATATGAAACACATGTTTAGTACTCCCTGTTTTAGGTTTAGGAGCTGTTAACAGGTAGAATGTAGGCATATAGATAGTTTTGCAACAGCTACCTTTCAAAAAAAAAGATTAAAATCATGGTGATATGAGTCAAGGGACATGGTAGGTCACTGAGATTATTTGAACAAGTTAAACTTAGAAAAGGGGGAAAGGTAGTGGATCACAAAAGAGAGACAATGGTAAAGAAACAAGCCAACCTTTTGATGCATTCACTGTTTCAAGTGATTTATTTCTAGGTAACTTTTATAGTTCAGAAACTTACTCCCACTCAACCAACTAAAAATAACAGAAGTGTTTTCATGAGGTTCATTAAAGCAGAGAAACTTTTATAATTATAAGTTATGTATACAATTCTTTCAGATAATGGAATATTGTACTTTAACTATAGTTATTTTGTTAAGCAGCATGATCTGGCGTAGGCCATTGTATTTGCAAGTATCAGCATTTAAAAGTACAGCAGTTCAGTTACACATTGTCTCATTTGTGAATAAACTATGCCCATACTGCTTTCCCCAGTTTAAGTAAACCTTCAAAATAAGTGAATGTAAAATTGATGAGTGCTATTTTAAGCACTGCATTCATTATTTATTAATTTTTTATTCCAAGATATTAAAGGAAAACTATACCCCCAAAATGAATACTTAAGCAACAGATAGTTTATATCAAATTGAATGACATATTAAAGAATCTTACCAAACTGGAATATATATTTACATAAATATTGCCCTTTTACATCTCTTGCCTTGAACCACCATTTCGTGACTCTATCTGTGCTGCCTCAGAGATCATCTGAACAGAAATACTACAACACTAACTGTAACAGGAAGAAGTGAGGAAGCAAAAGGCAGAACTCTGTCTGTTAATTGGCTCATGTGACCTTACATGTGGTTTGTATGTGTGCACAGTGAATCTTACGATCTCAGGGGGCGGCCCTTATTTTTTAAAATGGCAATTTTCTATTTATAATTACCCAATGGCACATACTACTAAAAAGGTATATTATTATGATAATGGTTCATTTACATGAAGCAGGGTTTTACACATGAGCTGTTTTACTCAGTATCTTTTAATAGAGACCTACATTGTTTGGGGGTATAGTTTTCCTTTAATATGAATTAATTTTGTTCCAACAGCGCCACCTGCTGGTTAGTTTCTGACCAGTCTGATCACAAGTAGTCAAGGAAGTTGTCAGGAGAGTGAAAGAGGCTGCTCTGATGTTCGTCTGCTAAGGAAAACAATTAGAAACATCTCTCAAGTCTTTCCTAAGCAGAAGAACATCAAAACAGCCTCTTTCTTTCTCCTGACAACTTACAATCTATAGCCTCTGGAGCCCCCAAATGCATTACCCAGCCCCAAATCCAGTGCTGCGGAAAGCAAAGCAGTTACCAGCCACACAGTCTGTTCTGATGAGTGAGAGACATTCAGAAACGAGTTAACACTGAACCTACCTTATTGCAAGATAGATTCTCTTCAGAAAACAGAATCTCTTAAAGGAACAGTAACACCAAAAAATGTAAGTGTTTTAAAGTAATGAAAATATCATGTACTGTAGCCCTGCATGGGTAAAACTGATCTGTTTGCTTCAGAAACACTACTATAGTTCATATAAACAAACTGCCTTGGCAATGGCGGAAATTGAAAAACGGCTATATAGCACAGGTTAACTAATGGATAACAGCTAACACCATTAGACAGCTTATTTGCTATCCGCTGGGTAACCTAAGCCTTTTCTCCTTTGAATGGCTGCCCCCATTGCTACACAGCAGCTTATTTATATAAAATATAGTAGTGTTTCTTAAGCAAACATAACAGTTTTACCAGTGCAGGGCAACACTGCATTATATTTTCATTACTTTTAAAACACTTACTGTTCCTTTAAGAGATTCTGTTAGATTTCTGAAGAGAATCTATCTTACAATAAGGTAGGTGCACTTTAAAACACTTATTTTTTGACGTTACTGTTCCTTTAACTTAGAAGGACAACCTTTCATAAAAATACACTTTGACTTTTGATTAGTGAAAAGGCAACAAGAACATATCTTACAGAGCAACTCTGTAACGTGCTGTAGAATATGCTAGGTCTGTAATATCTGATTAAAATACTTGCTACACAGCAGCTTGTTTATATGAACTATAGTAGTGTTTCTGAAGCAAACAGATCAGTTTTACCAGTGCAGGGCAACAGTACATGATATTTTCATTACTTTAAAACATACATTTGTTTGGTGTTACTGTTCCTTTAATATGATGTACCTGGTTTAGACTATGGCAACAAGACTGTAATTAACTTTTCTTTAGAATAAGCATCGTCAATATAATATTGGTGGTTGGTTGCTTTACATGAGCGTAAACAGAAAACAATATTCCATTTCTAGGAAATGATTGTGCAAGCACATAAACAGATTAACGGATTCCTGTGTTATGAAAATGCTATATTGCTTTTTGAATGCCTCTTTAATGGAATTTTGGCATATTATTGATTTCTGCATACTATCAAAAAGTAATTTGTGCACTACTTTTCTCTATCGCAGCCTTCTTTATCAAGCAGCAGTCGTATTGTTACACATGACATCCCTGTAAGTGTTATTCCAAGAAGACTCTGGAATGATTTTAAAGAACCCAGTGTCCCCGAGTTTGATGTATGTATTTCATATATGTATGAGATATTTAAAAATGTTTGTTTTTTGTGCACAAGAGATGCATGTTATCTGTCTGTCACTACCATTTATGTGCTGTATGAAACTTGCTTGTAAGTAAAATTGTATCAAAACACAGTTGCAATACACTGCAAACAAAAAGTTGAGGCATTATAAGGAACCTGTAAACAGGCAAAATGTTTTCAACCCTCAAGTTAATGCCCTTTTTATGCAAAACACTGCTTTTATCAACATTGAACCTCATTGGCCAATATGCTGCTGCAAAACAGAAAACATATTGTGTGGAACCCATAATTCTGCACAATTTAGTATCACCAGCAAAAATAAAGACTACACTTGCAATGCAATGCCTGCCAAAGGACCAACAGCAACAGCAAACACCTGGTGACAGACAGACATCATTAAAGGGCAAGGAAAGCTGTCTTCTACTTCATGCGCCATTTAAATAGTCTCATTCCCCTCTCCCAGATCGCTAACTTTGTTTTGGAAAATACCTTATTGTAAATGCAGTAATTCCATGGTGTAGGTTTCCCTTTCATGAACCAATTCTGTCCTTTCTGCGTATCCTTTCTATTCATCTGTGTATGTATGTACAAACTTTCCCCACCTGTATCATGCACTCAAAGGGATGAAAGCGTACTCACAAAACATTATGATGTGTGCATGCACCGAAACAAAAGAATACCTATTGCGCATGCATAGCAGACTTGGTCCTGAGATCAGAGTGATGATTTTTGGGTAAAGTTACTGCTACTACTTTGTGGTTTTCCAAAATAATTGGATCTTTTGAAAGGAACCAGTGACATTAATTAATTAAATGTGTTTAGTCTTTTCTCTCCCTTTAAGCCATCTTGATCCACATTGACAGCCTTTCTGCAGCAGTTTTTTCATGCTTTTTACCCTGGGATTTCGATCATTATATTTACCTTTTAGTGATTTTATATTGTATTAAGGTGGCCATACACAGGCAGATTAAAGCTGCCGATATCGGTCCTTATCTGCTCATGTGTGGGTGCTCCCGACGGGTCCAACTGATCAATATCAGGCCAGAAATCTGCCAGATATCGATCGGTCAAGTTTGATTTTTTTTTTTTTTTTTTGAACAATCCAGGACAGCATCGGCTAGTTGATGCAGTCCTGTGACCTGTCGGGGGCCCATTCGTAGTATCGTAATCCGACCGTTCGGCCCCAGGATTCATCCGATAACGCCCAGCAGTTAGTGGGCATATCGGGTCAAGAACTGCTCGTTTGTCGAGCTTTCCAAACAAGCGGAATTTATAGTGTATGGCCACCTTTACTTGTATTGTGCCTATAAAATTCATGCTACGTAAGTGGAGAATACTATGTATGTTGGGCACCGGATTCTTAAAACGATCCCTGGTATTTGTATTTGTGATACTCTAACCTTTGTTCTTGATGTTACTAAACCATGCTTTTTCTATGTCCAAATTAACTCCAGCTATGCATTTGCTTTGCGTCATTATATATAAATTTTTTTCTTTAGGTAAGCATTTATTTGCCCGCATTAAAAACAATGAAAAATGTTGTTGAAAGAATGAAGAACTTAAGCAATTTTATAGTAAGTTGTATTTATATATTTTTACGTGTTTTAGCTTAGAAGGGTTTTGTGTTTTCTACCTTAAAAATCTGAGTTTTATGATTTAAATGACAAATGTAGAATGAATGCAGTGTTTTCTGTACCAAAATATTGTACATTTACTTAGAGCTTTTTGTGAACATTGTAAAGTTTCATATCAGCAAATATATGTCCTCAAAATAAGGCCTAGCGTGTAGGGATGGGCGAATTTGACCCGTTTCGTTTCGCCAAAAATTTGCCGCCGGCAAAATGTCGCAGACGCCCATTAAAGTTTATGGGCGTCAAAAAAAATTATTTTGACGCGCGTCTTTTTTTTTTTTTTTTTTGACGCACGCCGCCATACATGTCTATGGGCGTCATTTTTTTGGCGAAACGAGGCAAAAAAATTCGCCCATCCCTACTAGTGTGTCTAAGAAGACATCTCATTCATAATATTTATTTCACTCCTGTGTTTGAGACGCATTGTTAAACCATTTTGCTCCAATGCTTTAATTGACATAAAGGAATAATAATCATACTACATGTTAATAATTTAACTGTTATGGACTCAGTGGTTCTTAACTATTTCTTAACTCTTGCATGTTGGCATGCAAGTTGCTACTCAAGGATAGTTAAATTCTTCCTATTCATAGAGCACTGATTGCAGGATACAATACACAGAATTACATTATGGAGCTAGAGATAATTAAAATTCAATGCCAAACATACAGGTATTGTGCTGTATTTTCCTAGCCTTTCATTGGCATGTTCTGATTGTCTGAACAATTGATCCCACAGGAGATAAAAAGAAGCCTCACCTTATCATCTGTTGATATACCAACAACAAATGCTGTGCACAGGATTTCTCCAAAGACAAATTAAATAATGCCCTTAGTGACTTTCAGTCATTTTTGCAGTTCTGTTAAATATGTAGATAGATATTGTTCCCAGCAAGCAATATGGAGGTCCTCTGTGTTTAATTGCAGATAATAAGTGTAAATAAAATAAATTAATGGAACAGCATCGTATTCACAGGGCTCAATCTCCCAACTTTACACATATGACTCTTCCTGTAACTGCACACTGTCAGGGAGGACTCACACTCGAAGGCACCCCTCATGGGCACTGGCTGGCTCAATCCGGATCAGCCTCTCCTCTTAAGCCCTGGCTGGTGGGTTTCCCTCTGGGAACACTATGCCCTCTCTAACTCCTAGTTGGGGCCACAGCTGCCTATGCTAGTTACCTAGCTATCTTACACTTTCTAGAGCTTACTATTATACCATTAGACCGCACACTACCTAAACTCAGTAATTCTTTCAAGAGATGACTCTTCTAATGCAGAACCTGCTGCTTATCTTGCTTCCCGTGACGCATCTCTAAAAGTCACTTACTGAAAGCCTCCCTTAAATAACTTACTAATCTCCACCCACTAGGGACTTTCTGTTACAACTGTTATCCTCTAGCTCCCCCTAGTGACCAAACTAAATATATGTATTAACCATTACTTAAAGGGCACCTGTTGGGTAAAAATGTTATTCCCAACCAAAGGTGCGGGCTAATAGAGCAGCCATTTCCTTTTCCTATTACTCACATGTGCTTAATGAAAAGCTCATTATGCGCCTGACGTCACATACACGTTATGTGCATGCGAGTGACTGGACATGGCTGCTCGCACCCGAAGCTCCCTCCCGGTACAGGTAGCCTAGCGCAGGTGGGGGGCATTTTTAAAAGAAAAAAAAAAATACTGTTATCCCCAACTGGAATGTGGGCTCTATTAGTCTGCACCTTTGGTTGTGGATTACATTTTTTTCCCAACAGGTGCCCTTTAAACATTTACATTAGACATTAACATTTTACCCTATTACACAATTAATTATAATTTCCAGCAGTATGCATGTTAAAGGGGTCCTTTACCTAAAAACAATTTTTCATGTCTGTATATTTGAATGTTTTTTTTTAAAATTATATTTTGCTTCATTATTAGAAAAACAGATTTGGGGTTTAGCACTTAATTCAAGGAAGATAAACTCTCATAGTGAGGTTATCATCATTTCCTCTATAAACTATGAACATTTTGTCTTCTCTTGAACTTTGTCTTTTTATTTCTCATCCAAAGGTGATTGAAGCCAATAGAAATGGAGAAATGAACCTGAAGATAGAAACAGACTTGGTTTCTGTTTCAACTCATTTCAAAGATCTGGGAAATCCTCCTTGGGGTATGGTTTTAAGATTACCACAACTATGTTGTATGGTTATTCTCACTTTATATCTTACACTCCATTAATTAGGTTGAAACAAGACAACTGTCCATCAAGTTTAGCCCTTGTATATATATTTTCTAGACAACATGTTCTGGATATTGGATCCCTTCCCTATATGTTCTCTAGCACATTGGAGGTGCTTTTCTTATTTAATTTTCCCCTTAAGTTTCAGATGATGCCTCCCAAAATAGTACCCAGGAAAAAGATACAATGGCAGAGGCAAGAATAGACATTCGAAAACTGTTGCAGTTCCTTGCAGGACAGCAGGTCAATCCTACGAAAGCTATATGCAGTAAGTTTGTTTTTGTCATTGTTTATGGTCTGTTCTATCATTATGCCTGTGTGGTGGTATAACCACTTTGTATTGATACTAATGATTTCATTTGTTACTGATATGGTGTCTACTTTTAGTGACGTTATTGTATAATGGCCTACCACCTCAGGTGCTACACTCCAATGAGAAATTACACTGTATTGCATTTCTCTGAGAGCAAATTTTGAAAATAGACAATGCCCATCTCTGAAAAATATCTCCATAATTAGACGTGCCTTGAAATTTCAAGACTTTTTTGGAATTGCCGGTTTAAAATATACATGTCGGTCTAGGCACCCCTAGATTAGGAGATCCTGCAGTCAGAACATACCAGTCTAAAGGGGCTGTTCACCTTTAAATTCATTTTAGGATGATGTAGAAAGTGAGATTTTGAAACAAATTGCAATTGGTTTTAATTTTGTATTATTCATGGTTATGAAACTACTGGTCTAATCCTATTATCACTTACAATCATGAAGGTAAATGTCTCATGAGGAACTGATTGTTTAATTTGCACTCACATTGGGCATTTACCCATAAGTTTTATTTTAATTTATTGAACGTTTTATCCTGTTTTTTTTATTGTTTGATAAAATTTATAACCAATAGTCCACTTTTCCTGCCTGATGAGAATTCTGCAGTGCCACTTTTATGATAGTTTAACTTTTCTTACAGATATTGTTCATAAACGGATGGTTCACTTTATTTTATTACATGAAGATGTCTCCCTGCAGTACTTCATCCCAGCTCTTGCGTGAGAAACCAGTGTCCATGTTGTACAGTATTTTTTTTATCATATTGTATCATCATTATTGCATATATTGTATCATCGTTATTGCAGTCCCAATTAAAAACGACTGCGTTAAATAAACAACATAATAATATGCTGCACTATTTGTCTTATTTCAAGATACAGTCTGTCATATGTAAAGATTTTGCAGAAACATTAATATATACAGTTTACATGCAACACACATGAAGCTGCTTTTTTAGGTTTTATAAACTAAGAAATACTTTGACATTTGTAAGACATGTAAATCATGACTTTGCCTATGTTAGCAATATTATAGTGCTTTAAAAATTAAGAAAACTTTGTATGTTAGTGATTTATTTGCTGTTGAATTACAGGGTACATTGGTCACAACATAATGGCATAAAGATGTTAACCAAATGGACTACCAAAGAAGTTGATTCACTTTAAAACACATGCAGCTGTACGACAAATTGATTTGAAATTTGATTGGAAAATTTGCTTTCAAATACAAACCTATAGTATGACATTTTAACAGGGTTTTACAAGTGGTAAATGATTGGCCAAAATTGCATATTGTGCAAGCCTATTTTTTGTCAACCTAAGAGGGAGGATCCCTTAGAGTTGTTGTCTGTTGGCACAATTGCAATGTTTTGTTTTGTCCTGAGGCAGAGTGTTCTCTGCAGTGTCAAAACATTTGAGCGAATAAAATAAGTTTTGTTTTTTTTTTTGTAATTTTGATAATCCTTGCATGGTTTAACATTATCTCATTATTAAAGAGCAGCAAACATTCCAGGGTCTTCAGAATTAAAAACCTTCTAACCATCTGTAGCAACATGGAGTTTTGTAAACGATGGTGTGAAGTGCTTTACTAATGCTTTACATTTTAGTTCTGAATCAAGTTAATTCTCTAAGTGCTATAGTAATTGAACAGATAAAACCGTGTACAAGAGGGGGTGATAGAGCCAGAATGTTAGTGTCGTAATTCATATTGATTTGAGAGATTGAGCATGATTCAACCTAAAGGTTTGAATATGTACTTGTCCTTTAAATGTTTAAAGGACAAGGAAAGTCAGAAATAGGAAACTAAAGAAATAGGCTAGAAATGTTGTACATTATGTTTTGGGGTTCTGTACCAGCCCAAGGCAACCACAGCCCTTTAGCAGGGAAGATCTGTGTCTCCAAAGATGCCCCAGTAGCTCACCATCTTGTTTTCTGCTGATTCACTGCACATGCTCTGTGCTGCTTCCAGTTACTGAGCTTAGGGACCGACTCAAAATATACAGTACACATAGAATATAAATATTACAATATAAGGCTGATTGGTAATTAATATGGATAATTACTATATGGCAGCACAGAAACCAGTGCAACTAGCATCAGAATTTAATAATCAGCCCTGTAGCATCAGCTTATATTAAGGAAAACCTTATTTTCTGCTTGATAATTTGTGACGGGCCCTAATCTTAGCTTCTCAACAGCTGCTAAGAGCCCACTGAACATGTGAGTGTCACAGACACTTGGGACATGGGGACGGGAAATCAGATTAAAGGAACAATTCAGTGTGAAAATAAAAACTGGGTAAATAGGCTGTGCAATATAAAAAATATTTCTAATATAGTTAGTTAGCCAAAAATGCAATATATGAAGGCTGGAGTGAACAGATGTCTAATAAAACAGCCAGAATCCAACTTCCTGCTTTTCAGCTCTATAACTCTGAGCTAGCCAGTGACTTGAAGGGGGGCCACATGGTACATTTCTGTTCAGTGAGTTTGTAATTGATCCTTAGCATTCAGCTCAGATTCAAAAGCAACAGAAATGACCCATGTGCCCCCCTCAAGTCTCTGATTGGTTACTGCCTGGTAGCCAGGGTAACCAGTCAGTGTAAACCAAGAGAGCTGAAAAGCAGGAAGTAGTGTTCTGACTGACATGTTATACATCAAATCACTCCAGCCTTTAGACATTACATTTTTGGCTAACTAACTATATTACAAAATTTTTTATTTTGCACAGCCTATTTGTTTACCCAGTTTTTATTTTTACAATGAACAATTCCTTTAACGTGCGTGTGTGTGTGCAGCTATGGGGCTCAATGACCTAACAATGAGCCAAGGACATAGGCAAGATTATAAAGGGATTTTAATGAAGGTCACTTAAAGTTAACAAGGTGGGTGGAGGAAAGGGTACACAGACCATTGCTCAAATCCAGGCACTTCCTGAGACTAATAATTGTTGTTACTTAGGATGCCTACTGTATAGATTCAATACTTTGGGCACAAAACTGTTATATTTGGGATACCTGCTATGGGAGATGTTTTTGTGAATACCTGCTGCATTGGGTAAAGTTAGTTCTGTATGTGACTTTCCTACTTTTAAAAGTAACATTTTTCATACGAATGTGAGTTGTCTTGAGCAGTGTATAAGCTGCTTTTTGCTAGGAAAGAAGGGCAGTGTACAATTTCTACATTATCCCATGAATGGGACAGGAGATGCCTGGAGATGTGTAAAGTAAAATGCTTGCTACTGTATTTGAGGTGTGGATGAGATTTGTACATGATGTTTGAAGTTTAAGTAAGATGCCAGTGACAACAGTGCAACAAATCAAGCTGAACATCCCATAACCAGACTCAAAGTGGTTAAAAATCTTCATTTTTATTACATCCATGGGGATAAAAAAAATTACAAAGGGCTGATGTGTCTGAGGCAGAAGCACTTTATCAAAATATGTACATCATATTATAGGGGAGCTATTGCAAAAATGAAAATGTACCGGTAATATAATCTTTGTCTCACTGAAATAAGAAACTTAAATATAATCAATTAATAATTCTGTACTGTTTCTGAAATAATCAAGTTTATCTTCACTCACAGCATCGGTTTCTCTTCAGTCTGTCTTCTTGCAGGAGTTGGGTGTCAGAGTTTCATTGATGGTTAAATCCAATATACTTTTTCAGGGAGGACTCTCTTTCCTGGTAGTGTGTTGGAGCTCACTCAAATAACTAACTCCACCACAAACAAAATCTACCAAAACAACTGATTTTGGTGCAAATGCTGCATTTAGAGAGAAATTATTTCCGGTGATTTTAAAAAAAATTAGCTCTAATACATCTAGGCAAAAAGGCTGCATTGAACCTAACTGTCATTCAAAATTCCAACTCTTGCATGAAGAGAAAATGAAGAGAGACAGATGCTGAAATTGGGAGAGCGAAGATTAACTTGATTATTTCATAAACTGGCCAGAATTTGTAATTGATTACATTTAGAAAAAATCTTATTTTAGTATGATGAATCATATATTAAAATGTTATTTTCGCAATA
The DNA here is from genome assembly GCA_038501925.1 of Xenopus petersii. Lineage (NCBI taxonomy): Eukaryota > Metazoa > Chordata > Amphibia > Anura > Pipidae > Xenopus > Xenopus petersii. The sequence goes on from CM076682.1 coordinate 104,026,670, forward strand.
GTTCCCCTTTAAGAATACTTTACATGAGAACTAAACCCTAAAAATGAATTTGGCTAGAAATGCCATATTGTATATTCTGAACTTTTTGCACCAGCCTAAAGGTTCAGCATCTCTATAATAGTAATGGTCTAGGTCTTCAAAGTTGTCATAGGAGTTTCCCATCTTGGGTTTTGTTAGGAGTGTCTGTGATGAGCATATTCAGTGAATTAAGCTTGTTGCAAATTATCAAGCAGAAAATGAGGTTTACCTGTCATAAGCTGGTCATAGCATAGTCATAGGGGTATATTTATAAAAGAGTGAAGTATGAGATCACCACAGTTCACTAGAGTGAAAGTCCGCCACTCTCCGTTCATTTCTATTTCTAAGAGTATTTATCAACGGGTGAAAGTGAAGTTCACACTTTGATAAATACACCTTTAAAAATGCCATAGAAATGGATGGAAAGAGGCAGTATTTCACTTCAGCTGGTACAGAATCCCAAAACATAATGTACAACATCTCTGTCCTACTTATTTAGTTAAGCTTTAGCTGTCATTAAAAATATTTTTTCAATATTTTAAAATAGAAAATTAAGTCAAACTGCAAATATGCTCAGAAGAGCAAATTTATTTTTATTTTACTGGTGTTCATTTATGATAAATGATCCCCAGACCTATTCATGTTCTAGGGGAAGACTTTCATAGTCGTGTTTTTGTGGATCTGAAAGAAAAGTAAGTCTTGTTTTTAGAAATTCAAACAAATAACCAGTATTTGAGGCAAGTGACTCTATATATGTTAGAGAACATCTACATGGTCAGGAAATACTTATTACATTTTCTATTAAAAAACAGTAAGGGTACAGTTACAATAAGCTTCAATATGTGATTTCTTCTTTACCCTTAATTCCCTGTCTTGAGATGGAGCAAACAGATGAAAAAGGATGGTTTGGGTTGAGGACGAATTGGTTCATACAGTCTGTCAATTAGTAGTCTGTAGTTTAAACATGGGGTTTCCTGCATGGCAAAGAAGATGGCCCTCACACCAATGACCACTTTCAGGTTTGTTAGAAAATGGCAATTAGAGCCACGTAGTAATGCATTAATTATAACATCTTTTACTGAGTAATTAACACAGCTCACAAAAGTAGCATGGGCCCTAAGAACCAGCCCAAAGCATGTATTCATATATTAGGTATTCATTGTTAACTGTTGCTGTTTTCTAAAGACATAATTGGTAGGTATAATATGCCTTTAAGGGGCATTTTGGTCAGTACTACTTAAAGTGGTCACTACTTTTTATGGGTTGTTTTTTACTGGCATTGTTTTTCCTGAACCATTTACCATTCGTCAACACACCAGGCCAACTACCAGACAAATAAACTCTCAAGCCAAGTGACTCACATTGCTCCCCAATGATGTCATTAGACGCTCTCATCAGCTGCATTAATTGCCACTTCAAGTAGAAAAGAGCACCCAGTGCGTCAGTATTTCCATATACAGAATTGTAAGTCTTTTTATTTTCCTTTTGGGAACAGAGACTGTGCTGTAGATTAGTATACAGCATTATGAAAATAGCTACACAAATTCATGTAGAGTTTTTTACACAATAAGTGACAACATACACTTGAAAGATGAAAGCAGCTCAAACCCCATTAGCAGTACTAAGCAGCTTGATTTACATATAGATTACATTCCATATAGCTTATATAATATGTTGTCCATTTGTAGTTTCATTTGTCATTATGTGACAAAGCTGATTGCCAGAGCTCACCTATGTAGATATATCATTTCATGGAAGAAAAATGTGCTACTTTGACACTACTGGTGATATTGTAAAGAAATGAAGAAATGCTCATATTTGACTTGTCCCAGTTGATTTGCCTTTTTAGAGCAGTATGAAAAGATCTCAGAAATATGTGACAAAACTGCCAGGTCAAATTTAACGATGTATCATTAGGTTTCTATTCATACTTAGGAAGAAACACACAATCACTTCATAATATCTGCTACTGTTCAAAATGTATGGAAAACATGCTGCTCTAATGTGAAGGAATATTCTATGGCCTTCATCAATATTCATTTTAAAGTGATCATGCCTTTCTCTGCCCTGGAAAAAAAATGGAAACCAACAAAGGAAAAATATACAGTATGTAAAAATACATATTACAATACATTTTATAATTATACATTTAAATGTAATACATTGTTCTAAGCATTGTTTTTTCCTTTTCTTTATGTTTTTATGCTTATTAAATTTCTCCCATTTAGAAGTAAACAATAATATATGAGCCCAACTCCTCCCTCCAGAGCTAGGAAAACATAAAAACATCTCCTTCCTTAAAGGAACAGTTCAGTGTAAAACTAAAACAATGTACCGTAAATAGTCTGTGCTAAATAAACAAAATCAATATAGTTAGCCAACAATGTAATTTATAAAGGCTGGAATAGCCAGAACACAACTTTCTCCTTTGCATCTCTCTAACCTGTTAGTCAGTCATCAACTTGAAGGGGGGCCACATGGGAAATAGTTGTTCGGTTACTTTCCTTTTTATTCTGTCCCGCATTCTCATAAACTAACGGAACAGTTATTTCCCATTTAAATCAATGACTGACTAACAGGTTAGAGAGATGCAAAGGAGAAAGTAGTGTTCTGCCTATTATGTTAGTCATATTATCTATCCATTAGGCAAAACCCTATCTGTTTAGCCAGTTTTTTTTTTAAAAAAAAGTTGTTATGTGATGTGACATCCTGATATCTCCCTGTGCAACACCGCCTTCATTTTTTGTAATACCTGTCCAGCTGAACACATATCACATCTTTTCTATTTTTGCATTTCTACGTTTTGCTTTTGAGTTGGCTGATTTAGTAAAAAAATTGCAGGCTTACAGTACTGTTCCATTTCCAGAATGATACAATAAAGGTCATTGCTACTGTATATTATTTAACTGGGTTCTAGAAGACAATTTCTTCTTTATTCCGATAGACCTGTTACTCCTGAATCTGCATTATTAAGACAGTTCAGTGTAAATTTTCTTTAGTAAAATATACAGCAAAGGGGGGTCACAGATACCACTTGTAACGAGGCAGCCCTGAGCTGGGAATATCAAAACTGGCTTACACTTAGCTAAGAGGCAGAAAGAGTGTTTTACAGAACAGTTTGCCACCCCTGTTGTCTGAACACCAGTTAGCCTCCTTCTTCAGGAGAACCAGAGCAACTTGGTTTTTAGAGGCATTATCTTGGCTGAAAAACAGCATAACAAACAAAATTGTCTCTGAATTATGTTTATATTGTGGGGAAGAGGGCCAGTTTGCAGCAACCTGCCTTGAAAAACCCAAGAGTAATGTTCTTAGAAATAAATCTTACGTCTCATATTCTGGTCAGTGCCTTGAGTATAATAGTTGTGGTTTCACTATCACACGTCCTTATGACATATATAACAGTGATTATGTCAGGGACATAATATAATGCAAAATATAGGGACCAGCTTTGATTGACTTTGTAGCAGGAATAAATGTCCCAGTGGGCACAGCAATCCAACAACCCTATACTCGACCTATGTCTGTTGATGTGGCTAAATACTCCCCTCTCCAGTTTGGTCCCTTGTTTTCTGAAATGAAAGATACTTTACTTTCTTTTATTGACAATGATATACATGTTGAAAATATTCCTTTTAATGGTCTTCTTTTCTAACCTTTGGTATTATTTTGAAATTTCCTATTTAAAATTACCCCCAAATCAACTCCCTTGGCTTCCTTGCACATCACTATTGAGGTTCTATTTCCACCTTATGATTATGTTTCTGTTCTTATTATCCTTCCAATCCATATGTTGATATTGCAGAGTATTTGAATCTCTAAGGACTTAAACTTAACAAAGTCAATGAATACCTATAATAAAAACCATCACTGGTCTTTACATCCATCTATTGAATAAAGGGGCTTTGATCATGTGACCATTAAAAATGAGTCACAAGATTGAAAAAAGTATTTTGTCATTTTTATTTAGGCTGTTTGTATTTGTCTACCTTGATTATATTTTAATCTTTTTAAATAACGGGCCAGATTTAATTCAGTGAGAAAAAGGTTTATCACGTGAAAACTCATGGATGAGATTCAATTTGAAATGCAATGCAGAAAAACTTATCTCAAGGTTTATCACTTGAAAACTCTATTGGTGTCTGGGTGATACTGAATTTGGAGAAAAAATTTTTTTCCTCGCATTGAATCTCGTCCATGAGTTTTCACGTGATAAAACATAAGATAACTTTTTCTCACTAAATTGAATCTGCCCAGCATAGTTTTCATATTAAAAAAAGTTTGTCCCCCGATATATAGAAAAATCATCTTTATGTCAAACTAGAAGAAATGTTCCTTTAATCATCAAATTGCTTGACTTGAATGTCTTGTCAATGATTTGCCATGGGCAGTGATACGGTTAAAAACATTATTAAAAACATTATTTGATGACCTATTCCTTCTTCCATTAAGGAAGTTTAGCAATTTATTGATTTTTTTCTATATCAGATTAATTCAAAATCAATAATAACTTGAGAAACCTACCAGGGTGCCCAATAGTAGTTAGCATGTCTTTTATTGTCAAGCCAATAGCTACCTTATTAGATAGTATGCTGAATCCTGTCGAGATACAAACACACTCTATTTAATATGATTGGAAAAATTTTTTTGATGTGTTCTTCTGTACAATGGATGTCGCTTCACTTTATACCAAAATTCCAAATGACCAGGTTATGGTAGTGAGGGAAAACTTTACACGACTAAATTTGCCTGATGGACTTTCTAATATGCTTTTACAGCTGTTGTAGCCAGTGCTGATAAAGAACTACTTTAATTACTAAGGTCGATTTTATGAACAGAGCCAAGGGACCTCCATGGGGCAAATTTACTTACCTCCGTAGATCCGCCAGCGTTGTCTTCGCCACACTTCGCCGAACTTCGCTAGGCGTAGATTCGTCATGACATTGCAAATTCACAAAGATCCGAAGTTCCGCACAAGTTACCGATCGTTTCCGAAGTTGCGCTAGCGTAGTTGCTATGAGCGGTCCGAAATTGCGCTAGCGAAGGCTAATTTACATACGGCGCCAAATTTGAATTTCAATGGATGTGTATGCAGCAGCGCATAGAGAACACTACACAAGCCCAGGGAAACTTAATAAAAGTTTATTTAGGTGTTCTAAACATGTGCCCACAGTATAGTTAAGGTGCCACAAATGTAGGGGGGAAAGTGGGCACCCTAAAAAATTTTTTGATCTTTTTCAGCCTATCACCCACGTCACGTTTTTTGGGACTTAGAAAAAATTTCAACTATTTTGGGACTTTTTTTTTTCAACTTTTTTACTTTTTTTTTTAAAACTCCTATCTACTCTATTGCACTTCGCCTGCTCAATTTTTTTTTTTAAAACTCCTATCTACTCTATTGCACGTCGCCTGCTCTAACCTGGCGAAGTAAACGCTGGCGAAGGAGGTCATGTTCCGAAAAAGATCAATGTTTGTAAATCTGCGTATTTTCACCCTCTTCGCCAGAGAGCAACTTCACCAGCATTAGAGTGCGAAGTTGCGATAGGCTATCAGCATCGCTGGCGAATTTTCGCCAGCGTTAGTCACTTCGCCCTTTAGTAAATTTGCCCCCATGTGTTCTAATGTTGTGTCTGCATATGCTATTTTATAAATAGCAAGGTTTGAAAAGATGTATAGATAATTGTAAAAGAAATAGATAACAATAATGACTACTGACCCCATGTCATGATTTGGCTCTTCTTTGTTTGGCAGTGCCCTACGAAACAGTTGTTGTCATTTAAGGAATTTCTTGATTCTAGATTGATTCCCAAAAGGAACACTTTCTGCATGTGGAAGTAGGATTGGCAAATGGTCACTTATAAGGTCACATATTCACACATACCCCTGAGAGTTTACATCCCTCCAGTTTGATTAAAGGGCTCCTGTTTAGCCAGTTGTTGTGAGAGAAACATATTTTTAATGATGATAACTATAGCATCATATTCTAGGAGTCGAGGATACACTGATTCAACAACAATCTGGGCAAGTGAAAACATATTTTTGAAGCATGGGGATCTGCTACAGATAGATCCAAAGTTGCAATCTTTGGTGGGGGGGGGGGTTAGGAGAATGCCAAGGCCAAGTGAAAACATATAAGTACAATGGATGTATCTGGCCAAATTAGCTACCAGCAAACAAAATGCACATTCCCTGGTATTTTCAAAAACGGGTTTTTAGTTACAAGGTTATAATCATAAAATTGGTAAGCCACCATACCACTTCAAGGTAAACCCCATTTGGTGCTCCCTAACTATTTACACATCCTTGCATAGTACCATTTCTTGGGATAAGTGTCTCCTGACCTGGGCATTGGTTTCAATTAGAGGGCTTAGGGGGGAATGTAATTCTGGTCGCAAACGCAAAAAACATTCACAATACGTTCACAATGTGAATAAGTATTTGCAAATTGAACAATATGGCCTTTGCAAACACTTTGCTCCTCACACAACAGTAGGATAGTGATTGTAAATATTTTTCACTGTATGTAACAAAACTTCTTAATGAAAAAGTTGTTACGTTTGCTCCCAAAGTTTACGCCACCTTCAAGCAGGTGTTAAAGGTTTGCAATGCGCAATTAAGATTTGCAATTTAATAAAAGCCTAATGAAGAATATTACATTACAAAATGCTAATTTCTATTCGCAAATTTGTCCTCTTTGCAAATTTTATTACATTTCCCCAAAAAAATTAAAGTGAGAGAGAATATAAATTGTCAAAGAGAAAATGTCCCTATTTAAATGCCCCTGAGACAAATTGTATGTGGGGGAGACTATTAGACCACTGATAGTGAGGAGTAATTGGTAAACAAACCTCACTAGTAGCTAGGCATTTTGTGTTGGAAAGGCATCAGCCTAGCCAAATGAGAAGTATGAAGATTGAGAGGAAAAAGTTTCCAAAATGAGAAGGGAATAGGTTGCTCATATAAGAACAGAGGGAACTGAAATGGTTATATAAACTAAAGACACTTGTCTCTGATGGTATGAAAAAGAAAGAGATCTTCCCCTTTTAATTAGACCTTTACCATAGCCTGTTGTATGCGAATTACATATTTTATGTATTTTAGCGGTTTTACATTTCTGTCTCTTTTTATATTTTATTGTCCATTATAAAATTTAATGCATTGCACAATAACACTGAATGACACTTTAAGAATGTCATCACAATAAGGACACTATGGGGGAAATTCACTAAAGGGAGAATTTTTGCCTTGAAATCCTCCGCCACACTTCTTCGCACCACTTCATCATTCACAGCGCATAGGCTTACTAATCAAAATGCAAAGTTATGTCTCGGCAGACGAATGATGGCAGCGAAAATGAATCAGCACAAGCATTTCATAGCAAACTTTTGCTACCGTTCATTTCTCCCTAGCAAAACTTTGTTAACACACATTTTATAATTATGTCAATTTAAATAGCGTTGGTACATATAGGTCATATAACATTCATTTCTGCCTAGTGTAACTTTGTACACTCATGCTTAGGTCAATTTAAATACATATAGGTCATATAAATGTCTTTATTAGAGATGTTGGTTTAAATGCTTGAAGTGGCCACTTATTAGAAATGTCCAAGGAAGCAAAATAAAGATAAACAAAAAATATTGTTCCAGAAATAAGCCCACCCTAAAACAAATGTGGCATGACCTTCAAATGGTTAAAAAACATTTTTTTAAAAAAAATATTTAACAGTTACAACCTTTAAACATAATATTAAAAACGCCTGTGTTTTAACTTTTTTTATGACTTTTTGGCATACAGGATATGATGTCACTGACATAAGATTGAGGAGGATGTAGCTTTATCTTATCAGACTCTGTCAAAAGGGTTAACGAAATGGAAATTTGCACTTGAATTTGCGGAGTAACAATTGTTCACCTGAGTGAAAATTGACCTGGTGAAAGGGCGTGAAACTTCGTTAGGAATGAACTCTTTCGCTAGGGATTTGTCCTCTACACCTGTTAGTAAATTGGCAAAGTCCCTGCGGATTGGATTTCTGGTGAATTTTCACTAGTGACGGACACTTTAGTAAATTTGGCCCCATGTGGAGTGATTACTGTTCTTATACTGCATTTTGTATGAACAGCTAGCGCTGAACTTTATATTTATATATATTAATATTTAACAAAATTGAATAAGTTTGAATTGAATTGAAATTAACAAGTTTAAAACAAAACATATGCATGAAGTTTGGAGACCATTTGTAAATGTGCCACTAAATGTATAAACCTTTGCAATGATTTAACCTGCTGCAATTGCCTTGTTTGCCTTCTTGCCAAGCTTACCACAAGTACCTTATCAATACTGCCCATGCACTGGTTTGTTCATTACTAAAAAAGGATTGGCTTGTGTAATAGAAGCACACACAGACCTGCAGTGTGGAGAACTACGTATGCGGCATGCCCAGGAGCAGGATTGAAAAAACCAAGTAGTTGCCCTTATAGTGTGATACTATTAAGAAGTGCATATATCTATTGCAGCAGGAACTTTCAGGGCCTGCTACACTAAAACTTCTTTGTGCTTTTTGAGAGGCCATCAAACTTTGCCTGGATATTGCAGATATTACCTAACAATACAACTCAGAAAAACATGTTTGTATAATTATACTTTTGAAAGGAAACGCTGTCAATTAATTTTTCAAGAGGGTTAACAATGCCAAAATAATGAAATAAATGAAATTTTGCAGGACACAACAATATTCAACAACATTCCAATGTATATGTTACATTATTATGTGTAGATATCTACAAATGTATATAAAGTGTTTTCACTTTTTGTTGTTACTGGTAATTTGGAAGCCTATTTATTAAAGGTCAGATTTTAGTGGTTTTTGAGGTTTTTGAAACCATGGCTAAACTCACATTCTCTAAAACCACGAATTTAGTGACATTTATTAAGAAACCCAAACTGAAAAAGCACAGACAGGAAAAGTCGCAGAAAAGTCATGCAAACTGTGACTTCTTTCGTATTGTTGCACAAAAGCCAGCGTCAAAAATATGCAAAAACCTCTAAAACCATGAATCACAGAAAGATCTTGTAGTTGTGAAAGGGACATCTGCCATTGACTTTTACATTATTTAGACAGGTTTTAGCTGGAGTATTTTCTTATTCTGAATTATCAGAATTTTGTTGCATAATAAATAATGGCTTTTTGGGTGTCAAAAAGCTCCCCATGTGTTCCAATTGTTGATCTGAGCCTCAAAGATATGATAATGCAGTGCCTTAATTAAAATAATTATTCTTTTACGATACAGGCAATAACATAATGCCAATTTTGCTTAAGTGATAATGGCCTTATGATTATGAGCCTGAATCGGCTTCTTTTTCGAACATCCACTAAATTGCAGTGTGGAAAGAGCTACACCTAGTATATGTTTTGGCCTTTTTCAATTTCTAATCTTTTTGGAGATAGACACTCTGTATCTGTTCTTCTGAATCTTATCATGCATAGAATGGTAGTTTCTTATTCCTTTTTAATTAAATTATACAAGTACACCCTGAACAGGATATGAGTAAATTTACCTGTAATTCAACCCAATTCTATATTCTTCCATTGCTAATATTTGCATTTTATTGCACAAATATTCCACTAACTGGTTTACTGGTTTATATAATATAATTAATAATTATATAATATAATTTTTAGTTATCCTGGTGTTTTGTAGCACTGTTTTATGACTTGGTAGCTATTTAAGCATTAAAGATATGCACCCCATGGCCTGAATGTATAGTTTGCATCAAAATATCAAGATGAAAAAAAAAACAGCCTTAAAATACATAATATTCATGCCCTAGGCTGGTTTATACCATAAGATATTAAAACTATAATTAGAAAGTTATATACAAAGACTTTAGTGGGCATTAATATTTCATTAGAATATATAAAACATAATTAAAAAATATGACTTGAGGGGAAATGACATGCACAACTGATATCACACCATTTCAATGCATCAAATTAAAAATCTATTTAAAAATATACTGTAATATGTATAAACATCATTAGTATGCAGGGCTTAGCTGCATTAGAAAAAAAGCTATGGCTGATAACTGAAGACAAAGAAATAAATAATAATGCACTATATGTTAAATATGAAATTGTATCAGTTATGTTTCTTGGAAAGTGTTTTAATTAAGAGGATAACATAGCAAAAATGTGTATTATAATTAACTTATAATTATTTAGAAAACCCTACATAGCAATAATGGCACTATTACTGATAAGTTATTACTACTCCTATTAATAAACACATGGATTGTGATCTTACTTTTTACTACAGAGAAATTCAGTTTTGACTTAATCAGTCCAATGAAGTGCATGCAGCTTTCTATAACTTGCCTGCCTCACTGTCCCACAATCTTTTTTCTTCTGTTTGATATCAATATTGTCACAGTGACACTGAGAAAAAAAATGGGCAAGAAGTAAGTAGAAAACAACACAAAGAACTTCTGAATTAATTGGTTAGGCTGACCTACTATTCAGTACACAACCAAATGACAAAACACAACCTGGTGCAAGAATTCAGGTATTGGCAATCTGAAAGGACCAAAGGGCATCACCAAGTGGGTAGGCAACCTTTATATAATGAAAGCAATACAAATAAATACATACATACATTACTGTTAATGTATTGCTCTATTCTAAACTTTGTATGTATAAAAAAATGCAATTTTAGTACTAGTTCCTCTGCCTGAGATTACAGGATATCCAGGAAAAAAGCTGTTGCTTCATATGGACCAAGGCCAGGCATCTTAAACAATATTAAAAATAATAAAATAATTATTTAATAAAAAATATTTACCTCACTCTCAATGAAGAGGAATGTGTTAAAAATACCTTCAAAATATCTGTGACAGAATGAAAATATACTTGCCAGACCCTAAGAGGCTAATCAGACTAATCCCTGTATCAAATTTGTACCAATATTACATTTTAGTAACCCTATATTTTTACAGTTTCTAGAAAGACATCCAAGCCTTTCTTGAAGCTATCTAATATTTCTACCAATACAACTACTTCAGGAAGAAAACTTCACAATTCTCACTGCAAAAAAATATTTTTGCATCTTTTGGTGGAAACGTCTTTCTTCTAATCAGAATGGATGCCCCTTGGTTCACTGAAAGGATACACTGTTAGAAAAAACAATTTTTCAAAATGAATCAATAGTGCTGCTCCAGTAGAATTCTGCACTGAAATCCATTTCTCAAAAGAGCAAACAGATTTTTTTATATTCAATTTTGAAATCTGACATTGGGCTAGACATATTGTCAACTTCCCAGCTGCCCCAAGTCATGTGACTTGTGCTCTGATAAACTTCAATCACTTTTTAATGCTGTACTGCAAGTTGGAGTGATATCACCCCCCCCTTTTCCCCCCCAGCAGCCAAACAAAAGAACAATTGGAAGGTAACCAGATAGCAACTCACTAACACAAGATAACAGCTGCCTGGTAGATCCAAGAACAACACTCAATAGTAAATACCCATGTCTCACTGGAAAAACAGCAGCCTGCCAGAAAGCATTTATCTCCTAAAGTGTAATAACTAATAATACTGAACTCATCTCTAACATTTGTGTAGGTGAGCATTTAGGGAATAGTGATCATAACATGGTCTCCTTTGAGATTCTGTTGCAGAAGCAATTCTATAAAGGATTAACTAAAACACTACATTTTAGACGTGCAAACTTTGACAGTATAAGGGCATCTCTGTAATATATTAATTGGGAAATGCTTTTCACAGGGTTAAACACAGAACAAAAATGGGAAGTCTTTAAAATGCTGCTTAATACATATACATGTCAGTATATTCCCCTTGTAAGCAAGGAACGTCGTTGCAAAGCAAATCCTTTTTGGTTCAATAGAAGCGTTGGTGTTGAGGTGGGTAAGAAAAGACGTGCTTTTAAGGCTTTCAAGTTAGCTGGGACAGCCGAATCATTTATAAGGTACTAGGAGGCCAATAAATCATGCAGAGAAGCTATAAGGCAAGCTACAATTGATATGGAAAGGATATTGCAGCAAACAGTAAAAAAAATGAAGCAGGAAGGGGGACAGCTGGTTGATGAAACCAAAATAAAAGCACAGATTCTGAACTCCAGTTAATGAAGGTTTCCTTCTTAATAGTCCCAATTCTAGTAATACAACTAATGATGCATGGTTCACACATGAGGAAATTCAAAAGAGACTAGAACTTGTTAAGATTAACAAAGGTCCGGGGCCAGATGGTATTCATCCCAGGGTACTTAGCGAGCTTAGCTCTGTGATTGCCAAACCTCTTTACTTGATTTTTCAGGATTCACTGAGGTCAGGCATAGTGCCGAGAGACTGGTGAATTGCTAATGTGGTGCCTCTATTCAAAAAATGATCCAGTTCTCAGCCTCAAAACTATAGACCAGTTAGTCTGACGTCAGTGGTAGAAAATCTTTTTGAAGGGTTAATAAAGGATAAGATACTGGACTTTATAGCAAATCATAATACTATGAGTTTGTGCTAGCAAGGTTTTATGCGTAATAGATCTTGCCAGACTAACTTAATTTCTTTTTATGAGAAGTAGGGACCTCGATTCTGGGATGGCAGTGGATGTGATTTACTTAGACTTTGCTAAAGCATTTGATACAGTGCCACACAAAAGGTTACTGGTTAAATTAAGGAATGTTGGCCTGGAACATAGTATTTGTACCTGGATAGAGAACTGACTACAAAGAGTGGTGGTAAATGGAACATTTTCTAATTGGACCAGTGTTGTTAGTGGAGTACCGCAGGGTTCTCTACTAGGTCCCTTGCTTTTCAACTTGTTTATTAATGACGTGGAGGTGGGCATTGAAAGTACTGTTACTATTTTTGCAAATGATACTAAAGGGATACTGTCATGGGAAAAAAGGTTTTTTCCAAAATGAATCAGTTATTAGTGCTGCTCCAGCATAATTCTGTACTGAAATCCATTTTTCAAAAGAGCAAACAGATTTTTTTATATTCAATTTTGAAATCTGACATGGGGCTAGACATTTCCCAGCTGCCCCTAGTCATGTGACTTGTGCTCTGATAAACTTCAATCACTCTTTACTGCTGTACTGCAAGTTGGAGTGATATCACCCCCTCCCTTTTCCCCTCCAGCAGCCAAACAAAAGAACAATAGGAAGGTAACCAGATAGCAGCTCCCTAACACAAGATAACAGCTGCCTGGTAGATCTAAGAACAACATTCAATAGTAAAAACCCATGTCTCACTGAGACACATTCAGTTACATTGAGAAGGAAAAACAGCAGCCTGCCAGAAAGAATTTCTCTCCTAAAGTGCAGGCACAAGTCACATGACCAGGGGCAGCTGGGAAATTGACAAAATGTCTAGCCCCATGTCAGATTTCAAAATTGAATATAAAAAAATCTGTTTGCTCTTCTGAGAAATGGATTTCAGTGCAGAATAACTGATGCGTTTTGAAAAAAACATGTTTTCCGATGACAGGATCCCTTTAAATTGTGCAGAACTATAGGTTCCATGCAGGATGCTGCCACTTTGCAGAGTGATCTGTCTAAGCTGGAAAACTGGGCAGCAAATTGGAAAATGAGGTTCAATGTTGATAAATGCAAGGTTATGCACTTTGGCAAAAATAATATAAATGCAAGTTATACAATAAATGGCAGTGTGTTGGGAGTTTCCTTAAATGAGAAGGATCTAGGGGTTTTTGTAGATAACAAGTTGTCTAATTCTGGGCAGTGTCATGCTGTGGCTACTAAAGCAAATAAAGTTCTGTCTTGCATAAAAAAGGGCATTAACTCAAGTGATGAAAACATAATTATGCCTCTTTATAGGTCCCTGGTGAGGCCTCATCTGGAGTATGCAGTGCAGTTTTGGACTCCAGTCCTTAAGAGGGATGCACTGCTGTGATGTTGTGATGGCTGATTCTGTTAATGCCTTTAAGAATGGCTTGGATGATTTTTTTTGGACAGACATAATGTCAAAGTCTATTGTGATACTAAACTCTATAGTTAGTATAGGTATGGGTATATAGAATTTATTTGAAAGTAGGGAGGGAGGGGTGTGTGTATGGATGCTGGGTTTTCATTTGGAGGGGTTGAACTGTACTTTTTTCAGCCAATTTAACTATGTAATTATGTCTTTTTTCAACCCAATTTAACTATGTAATTATGTAACTCTATAAGCAGATTCCTGTGTATTTTAATCACTGCTTCCCAGCTAGATGGTTTAGCAGTGGCTGTAACTGGAATAAAGTTGTAAGTGGACTAGTGAAGGAGTCTGTACTCTAGAAAGTAATTTTATATACTTGACTACATAAAAAAATGTCCAAACACACAGCTTAAAACTTAACTTTTAATGAGCAAATCAATTAAAATAAACCCAGGAAAAACATTAAAAGAAAAAACATTTAAATTTCAGACCCTGCACACCATCCACTGTTTCCCTAATTGATGGAAGGTGCTCCCTAATCTATGTTTTGTTATTTTGGAGTGGTATCACCCCTCTCCCTCTCCCTTTCCCATCCCCCAGCAGCCCATCAGCAAAACAGTGGGAAGGTAACCAATAGTAATGCAGGCCGGGCTAATACCAGGGGGCAAGCGGGTTTGGGTCGACTTTGGCATACCATTTCTGGGTCGCAGGCAGGTTTGGCTTAAGCTCTTCTGCCTGCTCTCACCGCCTGCGACCATACACTGCTGGATTCCAGCTTTATAGGCACGTGCCTGCCCCTTTTATGATGGCATTGGCGTGGGAGGTCAGCACAAATCTATACATAGAGGGGATAAGCTGGGTGTGGCCGGGTTCGGGTCAAATTTTCCTCGACCAGCACATCACTAGTAACCAGATAACAGCTGCCTAACACCTGCTTTGGTAAAAATGTTCCCATGCCCCAACTAGTGGTACATATGAAAAATAGTAAAAATCAAAGTCTGGTTAAAGGGATACTATCATGGGAAAAAATATTTTTTTTCAAAATGAATCAGTTAATAGTGCTGCTCCAGCAGAATTCTGCACTGAAATCCATTTCTCAAAAGAGTAAACAGATTTTGTTATATTCAATTTTGAAATCCGTTTGCTCTTTTGAGAAATGGGTTTCAGTGCAGAATTCTTCTGGAGCAGCTTAACTGCTTCATTTTGAAAAAAATGTTTTTTCCCATGACAGTATCCCTTTAAATCAAGTGGTTACTCCTTCAGTAACATTGAGTAGGAGAAACAATATCTGTAAGTGGTTCTATTGTAATGTGCTGGCTCTTTCTGAAAGCATAGGACCAGACTCAATGACTTGAGACTACTTACACACCAATATTACAACTAAAAAACATCCTTTATTGGTTCAGTTATAACATTTTAAATAGTGGAATAAATTACTTGCAATGTATACTGTGTTATTTAGTAATAAAAACTTTACCATAACAGAAAGGAATATGCAAATGCTGCTTTTGAGTACAATTATATTTAATAATAGCTTTACATTTTAATTAATGTACGAAAGTTGATTAGAATTACACTTCCTTTATTGTCCAAATAAAGTTGGTGTAAACCTTTAAAGACAATGATATAATCATATTATTATATTAGATTATATGTTCTGAGTGGTAAAGGCATCTGAAATTATTATATAGCACAGGTTCACAGCATTCACATAGCTGCAACAAGTAATACAATCTCATGCATTAAGGGATTTGTGGATGGCATAATTGTACATTCAGTATATATAAATAATAAATACATCTACAAAGAACACACTGAGGAACCTGAAAGTGTTCACTGAGGAATTGGAAAGCTTAATGATATAGATGGCATTCAGGATGAAAGGATATCATTAAGCCAGAGTATTTTTTTTTATTTTTACAAACTCCTTTTTGTCCAGTGAACTAGAGCACAGTCAATATAATTCTACTATTCAAAAGGCATAGATATAATTTTTGTGATATATAATCTTAGCTTGGTAAATTTTAGACCAGTTTATATTTTGTGGCATTGTAGTAATTAAATATTAATTAGTTTGGTCATTTATTAAGGACAGATTTAGTCAAACTTGATATACAGTATTTGGTGAAATGTAGGAAGTTAGACAGTGGCATTGCCACATATGTGTTTGCTGTACTGGAGGTAATTGGGAATTTGATAAAGGACTGTATAGAGCCATAAATAAAAAACATAAATACTATGCACCCAATCATCTTTACAATTGCAGTATTTATTATTTATCAGTTCAAAAGCATGGTGCATTAAGTTATAGTTTTATCACAAAAATGCTAGGCTACCATACTTGTGTCAAGGTAAATTCCATTATCATAACTATTTTTTATTTAATATTTTACCTAGGCTGGCATCTCCTTGCTTGATTACATTTATTGGTCCTACAGATGAATCCTTCCTAGCTGTAGCTTGTTATATAAAGATGGTTAGTGTGTGCTTCCTTCAGAATAACTTCAAATAACAAGGGTTTGGGATAAAAATAAGGTTCATTTCGGAAAATCAAAGTGATATAAATCTAAACAAAATAGCTTTGTAAACCAAAACAATTAGGACATTGCTTCAAGAATACATGGTTACAAAAATGTTTAGAAATATAATATAGTACATACCGCACTAATAATAGAAGCAGCTAAAAGTAAAATGAGGGAGATGTTTTAAGGACACTTAAATGTCAAGTATTCACATAAAAGAAAGTACTACATCTGTTCCAAGGTGTACTCTGTTTCTGTTTAAGTAGGTGTGCACCTCGTGTAGGTGTAAAAACCCGCAAAAATGTAAAATCAGTGTTAAGGAAACTTAAATGTCAAGTATTCAAACAAAACAAATCAACTTTTTTCTTTGAAACACATGTACTTCAAGGTATTTATTCAAAGCTGTCAGCAGTAAAGCTCATCAAGCTTCATACATTTCATTGTATTTGTTATGCCAAAATCTAAGCATATACTAAACTGTAATATATTTCAGCACTGCAGATGATAAAAGAATTTTCATTGCTTAGACAGTAAAGTATTTACACTATAGTATCAAGGACAAAAAGTGGTGTAGAGTATTGCAGCATGTAGTTCTACATTATACTAGTACAATTGATCACAGAAACCAGTGTTGCCTCAGAAACAAATGCAGTTTAGGCAATACAGCGAACAGTACTGTTCTTCAAAAGGTTCCAGGAAAAAAGTTTACAAAACCCCCCCAAAAAAAACTGTAATCACCATGCATACAGTAAATTTAACCACATTTACAGTATATGACACAGTTAAATCCTGTCTGTTTGGCCAGTAAGTGTAGAGAACTTTCCAAGAATTTTGAGTATATGAGAGACTAGGGGCATATTTATCAAGGGTCGAATTTCGAATTTGAAAAACTTTGAAATTTGAATTCAAAAAGACCAACCTAAATTAAGTTGACGTTTTTTTTGACCGGAAAGGTCCATTTTCAATCAAATAGGTCCGTATTGGGCCGAATTCGAATCATACAAATCAAAGTAATAACGCATTCGACCAAATTCAAATAGAAGTTTTTCCCAAAAAAAATTTAGATTTTTCAAATTCCACCCATTGACTCTAAATAGGTTCTAGGAGCGAATTTTTAGATGGCGAATGGTCGAAGTCGAATTTTTGAAAGACAGCACATGATAAATTTCGATATTCGAATTTTCGAATTTGGACAAATCGAATTTGGACTATTCCCTAGTGGAGGTACACAAAAATAGCTCAAAATTCTATTTTTTTTAATTCGAAAACTTTACCTCGACCTTTGATAAATCTGCCCTTGGTGTTTTCTAGGTGAACAGGGTTTAAGGTTGACCCCCTGCCAGATAATTTAGCGGCATATCTGTAAAGGGCTGCTACATTTTAAAGAGTTCTACGCTTCTTGTGCAGTATAGTGCAAAACATCAAGCACATTTCTTTTCAGTTGGTGGTATTTTGCAAAGCTCCCAAAATACCCTATTCACAAGACTTTTTCTGTAGTAAAATTTAAATGCATGGATTAAATCTCTTGGTTGTGGCTCATAAGTACAGTTAGCTACGAAGAAAACTAATTTGACATTGTGAAGATATAACTGGGACTTTTAAAGAAAAGAGAATCTTCATTTTTGAAGCTTAGTCTATTATCCAAGGCATGCATCTGTTCTTCAAATAATTGTTGCTATCTAGACTTTTGTTTTTACAGTGTAGTTTGTGGGTAGGGTGTTAACATTGAACCTTCATTGAATTTCAATTTTTCACTGTCATCTGCATTTGTTGTTGACATAATGGTAAGACAAGTTGCAGTTTACTGAGCTCTCCTCCATGACAATCTTCTCCTTTGAAGCATTCCCTGAAAGGACACTGAAAAACATGTGTTTCTCTTCTGTGTTAAAAATGTGGTTTAGTACATAATACCAAATATTGTGATATTTTTTTTTATTTTTTAACATAATGGCATTTATTAGGACATTTCATACACAAAGACTTCCAAACTATTAATTTAACAAAAGTATCATCTCTCCTACCTGAGTATATTAACTTTTTTGCCTGTTACCCACACTGATCTGTGCTTCCCTTTATTAAAGCTTTCTGCTTTGTTATTTTATATAGAATTTGATAGAAATACCAAGCTTTTTTTAGTCTAAGGGATTTTGGTATGATGATATGGCTGGCCATGGTCAAGAATGGATTTTTTTCTTCTACATATGATCAAATGCATCAAACACATAGCACAATCACATGTTACAGCATATAGTATTTATACAGTAATTGCTGCACTTTCTGAAAGTTCTCTGTTATTGCAAGTGATACAGTATGCAGCTCCTTTGTGGACAGGGGAACTATTTCTAGTTGGTTAGAATACTCTGATTTGCTGTATTGATCAAGAAAGAAAAAAACATTTTTGCATTAAGTCACATCAGTATGCACTGCATTCACCTTTAGTCCTCTTTTATGGTCACCCTTTTGCACACCCTTCATCAGCATGACACCCATCTTACACATAATTTATCATTGGTACGTAGAATGCACCGACAGGAAAAATCTTGGGGAGGTTAGAGTGGTGAACCCTGTAGCGTCTGCTAGGCAGCCATTCCACTCCAGTCACGTGGTACTTCAAAGAACAAAACGAATAGGCACGTTGACTGCCGTAGACAGGGAATCCATGAATCAGGCTGATAAAAAGTCAAATTTTATTCAAAATGTAGCATAAAAACATGTAGCACACAGATATAAATTGCAGGCAGGGTGAGAGCATGGCCTAACGCCTTAAAGGCTTAAATAGGGAGTGGGAAGTGAGCCTTTTTATAGATTGATTTGATCTCTCAGCTATCTCTTGCCCTTTCATTCTTTTTCAGATTGTATTTAGAACATGTGTGGAGGTGTGATGTTCTAATTATTATACAGTTATTTTCTATTCATTTTTGTTTTTCATTTTTCATTTTAAGATCTTTATTATTAATTAAATAGTTTATTGGATTTTTTGACAACACACCTCCACGCTATCACTATCTCTTTCAATACTGTGTCATGCTATGCTACATTAAATAACAGTATACTAACAACTATTGCATACTTAGGGCCTTTATATATTTATATTTATGTTTATTTCTTTCCTTCTAAATGATTGTCATGTTTTGGTGTACAGCATATTTCCAATTTGAAAGGCCCGTATATCTGATATTTATAATACTTATTTGCTATGAGCGAGTAGTGACTGTGATTTTAAGTGCCATCATATGCAGCTTTTAATTATATGATTTCATTATATGAATATATTATTTTCGTTATATAACAACAATTCCCTAACCGAACAGTAGGGGGGAAGCTACATATATATGGGCTTTGGCAGAAGGCGCATTGGCTTCTTGAGGAAGTGACCAGTTTTGAGTCACGAAACACGTTAGGCCATGCTCTCACCCTGCCTGCAATTTATATCTGTGTGCTACATGTTTTTATGCTACATTTTGAATAAAATTTGACTTTTTATCAGCCTGATTCATGGATTCCCTGTCTACGGCAGTCAACGTGCCTATTCGTTTTGTTCTTTATCATTGGTACACCTCCTTACACATCAATATGTAAACTATGGGGCAGATTTGAAAATGTTAATTTTTAAATTTGAATTTCAAGTTTATTTTAGTGTTATTCGACTAATGAATAGTCCAGATTCAATTTGAGTTTAAAAAAAAAATCGAAATTCTAATTTTGAAATTTATCATGTAAAATCATTTATCATTATTCGCCATCTAAAGCCTGCCAAATTGGTGTTTTAGCCTATGGGGGACCGCCTACAATCAATTTGGAGGGGTTTTTTTTTTCTTTTTTTTGGTGAAAAAACTTATATCAATTCAGATCGAATTCGATTCAAATTAGATTCAAGTTTGCAGCTCGATCCTATTCACCCGTTCTTTAAAAAAAAATGTTTTAAATAAACTTTGATTGGTTGTTATTTTCGAATTTTGAGTTTATGGGAGTTAGAAACTCGAAATTCGACCTTTGATAAAACTGCCCCTATATGTACATATGTATACCTGTATAAGTACAAGTATGGGACCTGTTATCCAGAATGCTCAGGACTTGGGGATCTTGCCTTAGTTTGGATGTTCATATCTTAAGTCTACTAGAAAATCATAAATAAACCCAAATAGGCTGGTTTTGCTTCCAATAAGGATTAATTATATCTTTGTTTGCATCAAGTACCGGGTACTGTTTTATTATTACAGAGAAAAAGGAGATCATTTTTAAAATTTTAGATTATTTGAATAAAATGGAGTCTATAGGAGCTGGCCTTTCCTTAATTCAACACTTCTCATAACTATATATCATTATAAAGAACGCCCAAGCTGAAATGGATGTCAATTTCACCCATGCTTAGTGTAGACTTGTGAATGGGAAATATGATCAGCCCAAGCCTGAGCAACACTTCACTTCAAAACCCTAGGGCTAGGTGTTATGTGGAGATGGGAATATGAGGTAAAAATGATGATGTTGGTGTATTTAAGATGGCGGCCCTCTTTGTAGATGTGTGGAGGAACTACATTTGTTCCACATTTTGGTGGAACAAATGTAGTTATATGCAAGAAGCACGGGCTAAACTGTGAAATAAAAAGATGGAAAACACATTGTAAAACTAGGGAGCAGTGCCCATAAAAATACACTGAAACTGGTGGGACCATGTGGGAAAACGAAAAATTTAAGGTTTGACTGTGTATATATTTACCTCCCATCTGCCTTTGGTTAACTCCAAGCAGAGCCTTATTATTTAAGCTCCCTCAAGCTATTATTTCCTATATAAATAAATCCAGAGATAATAGGGTTCATGTACAGTGGAGGTGAAGTTGGCCTAGAGGTTAAGTGATCAGTCTGTAATGTGGGGTCTTATGATAGAGACTCTGCTTCATATCCATGTTGCAACTTCTTGTGACCCTGGACCAGTCACTTAGGGACATGTTTATCATACTGTGTAAAAAGCAGCAATCAAACAAATACATCACACATCACCATGCATTGCTGAGAAACTGGGGCTCATTTATAAACACTGGGAAAGTTTGCCCCCGATCAGTAACCCGTTGCAACGAATCAGATGCTTGCATTCATTGTTTACTCATCAGCTGACTGAAAAAAGCCAATCACTAATTGGTTGCTATGGGTAACCGCCCATTGGCAAATTTGCCCCAATATGTTATTTTTCAAGTTGTGTATATTTCTTTTAGCAACCCTGTACCTCTGTGTAAATATCCAGTGTTAAACCAACCAGTTGCTTGCAAATGCTAAGGCAAAGTACAACGTTCATCCATTGCAGTTTTTATGCTTTTTTCCAAAGCAGCTTCTGATGGAGCTTATTTGATGCTTACATTTTTTTTGAACTCCCATAACTTCAAAATTCAAAGAAAAAAAGACCAACTAAAATTTATTTAAAAAATCAACGTTTCTTTTCTGCAGATGAATAGGCTGTATTTGAATCGAACTTTTAACACATTCGATCTAATTCGAATTGAAGGATTTGCCCCCAAAAAACTTCAATTTTTCACAGTACATCAAATGACTCCAAATAAGTTCTAGGAGGTCCTCCATAGGCTAAAACAGCAATTCAGCAGTTTTTAGATGGCAAATGGTCCAAGTCAAAGTTTTAAACAGACAGAACATGATGAATTTCGATATTCGAATAGTCAAATGTTTTTCACATTGTAATAGAATTTTGGCCTATTCGATAGTCGAAGTACATAAAAATAGCTTGAAATTTTAATTTTTTTTTTTACTTCAAATTTTTACTTCAATCCTTGATAAATCTACCCCTAAGTATGGTGATATAATGGCATTAAATGCAGCTTTCAGGGAGCCATAAAATGAAACATACTGCTTAAGAAAGGTCACCATTTATTTTACACAGCTTTTACACAATTTTTGTTCAGTTTTAATTGTTTTACACATTATGATAAATAGGCCCGTTAATCTCCTGGTGTCCCAGCATAATACGACTGTAATCGATACCTTGCTTGCTGTAAAGTGCTTTGAGTCCCACTTTACTGCTAGATCAGTAAAAGTGCAATTTCTGATGCAATTTACCATGGTTTTTTCCCATACTGCAGCATTTTTGCAGGTAAAAGGGGGAGTTGCGCTTGGCACATAAGCATCTGATGCACTCAAATACATGCAATGGTGCTTGCATTTTGACACATAGTGTACTTAAAATGTTCAGCGCCATCATTTCCAGTACTTATAATCATCAAGATAAAGATATTATAAATAATAATAATAATAATAATAATCAAGATGAGATCAGTACATGATTTTTCAGGTGAAAGTACCGTGTGTCTATTAATGCAGACAACTGTGGGAACCCTTCATTCCATCAATAGATGCACTGTGTGCAATTCATCCAACAGACACCTTCACACCAAAACATGTAACAATTATGACACAACATGCATGACTATAACTGCAGTTTTGATTGATAAATGAGCCCTGGATTTTTCTCATTGACCTCTGTTTCTGTGATGTTTGTTGCCCTTTTTTCATCTGACTCATATGATTGTTCATCTGAATTCATTAGTTATCCTGCCAACCATGACTTATGACCTTACATTGTGCTCTGCATGACGATTCAGGTTTTCTTTGCCTATTTATTGGTTTCTTCCCCCTCAGCCTCTGCCTTTATCTTTGATCTGAATAAGGGTAGAAATCATTGAAATGTTGTCTCATTAAAATTATTCCAGAGATATTTTATGACTGCATCTATAGTCCTGATACACCAATGTTTTCCTATATCTTGGTATGAGCTAAGCGGGTCCTTGAACAACAATTGGACCTCTGAGGGAGTTTAAATAAGAAAAGTCTGACAACTACATATCTTCAGTATATGATGATCTCAAAATAATGTAATAAATTAACCTGTGTTCCTTGCAGCCATCACTTTATAATTATTAAAGGGATTCATGTCATGGGAAACGTGTTTTTTTTTTTAACGCTTCAGTTAATTCTGCTCCAGCAGAATTCTGCACTGAAACTGTTTTTCAATACAGCAAACAGATTTTTTTTTATATTTAATTTTAAAATCAGACATGGCTACACGGGAACGCACATTTATCAAGAGTCGAATTTCTAATTCATGTGAGTTTTTTAAAATTCCCACAAATTAGAAATTCGACCAACTGAAATTTATGAATAAAAGTGAATTTTCTCGAATCGAATTTGATTTGAACTAGAAAAGCTCGATTTGAATAAAAAAACTTGATTTGAGTTTTTTTCTCCGATTGAATTCGAAATCTGACTTGGGGAAATATATTAATAAAATCAAATTTTTAAAACTGGGATGAATTTAAACGACCCAAAAACTTGAATTGAATTCGATTCATACTCGATTTGAATTCGATCAAATTTGATTCTAGTTTTTTCTCAGAAAAAACTTGAATGTCAGGAAGGCTATAAACATCACCAATAAACCTCTCCCATTGACTAATACAGTAATTTGTCAGGTTTTGGTTGGCAAATAGTTGAATTTGAGTTCAGGGCCAGAGTATGATAAATCTTGACATTTGAATTCGAATTAAAACTCAAATTGAGTTTGGATAATTCACTGTCAAGACCGCTGGGAGCGCGAGGAGTCGCGTCCGCTCCCGGCGGCGAAGAATCCAAGATGGCGGCACCCAGGCAACCCACGTGGGTTCCGACGCCGGCGCAGTGACGCCAGCACGGCGCGCCGGTCGCAGGCGCGCTGACGCTGGCGCAAGGGCGCCAAATTCAAACATAAAAGGACGCCTGAGGCGCCAAGATGGCGCCCGAAAATAGGATTCCGTTCCCTAAAAGTTTCCTGGGTTCCCTTGCTGTTTTCCCTGCTTATATCTGCCTGATTCCTTGTTGTGACCCCTTGCCTGGACCTGGACTTCGCTGATACTCTGCCTGCTATAGACCCCTGCCTGAACTTGGACTTTGTTTTTATTCCGCCTGCCTTTTGACCTGTGCCTGGACCTTGTTTATTCTCTGCCGTACCCCTGGATACCACGACCCTGATCCCTCCTGAGGGGCTTCCTCCTAGATCCGGACTACTCCCCAGAGGGGGCTCCCAGCTCCCTGACATTCACAATTCGAATTTGAGAGTTTTGACCAACAACAAAAAAATCTAATTTGAATTTTCATTTCGACCCTTAATAAATCTGCCCCTTAATTTTTCAGATGCCTTCAGTTATATGACTTGATAAACTTCAGTCACTCTTTACAAGTGCAAGTGAAAGTGATCTGACCCCATCACTATCACCCCCTCCCTTCCCCTAAAGCAGTCGATCAACAGAACAATGGTAATGTAACAGCAACTGGTACCTGCATTATTAAAAATGCTCCCATGTCCCACCTGATAGATATGAGAACAGCAACCAATAGTAAAAATCCAAGCCCACTGCGACTCCTCTAGTTAAATTGAGTAGGAAAAACAATAACGTATCTAAAAGGAGTTCCATTGTGAAATGTTGTGAAATGCTGGACCTTTCAGAAAGCACAGGATCAGGACATGACCTGAGATGGCTAAGCACCAAAATTACAGCTAAACGTTGATTTGTTGGTTCAGGTATAAAATGTTATATGATATAGTGAATTATTTGTAATGTGTAATAAATGAAAACATAATGCTTTACATTATATACATTATATACATTCATTACAAATTTTCTATGGTTTTTTAAAGGTATATGTATTACTATTGAAGCAGTGTTTGTCTTTCCCTTTCTATTGTCTGCCCTGATGGCTCAGACAATGACAAGGCAGCTGATTAACAGACCTGTATTTGCTGAGGAACTAAAGTTTTTGCAACATTTCTTGAAAATTAACATCTACGTGTCAAGAAATTACAAGTAACTTTAAAAGCACTGAAAATGTTAAATAAATATAAATTGGAAAGATGCTTAGCATGATGTTTTCTTTTTTAAGGCAAATTTGGGGGATCCACTTGCCCTTTAAAGATAAAAGGGCTTTTTTACCGTTGAGCACAAGCGCTATAGTGCTAAGGGTCACTTAAACATGATTGCCATATATGCTATGTTCAAAATTAGGTTGTAGATAAAGTAAAATACAAATAGATAAAAGCGCCATGTTGTATCCTATGTCTTAGGGAGGAAAGAATTGCTTCTTGGCATCAGCCTAAGGCATTTCAAAAATAGGAAAGACACAGTGCTCCAGAATAAATTGTAAATGACTCACCGAGTAGAAAATGTGGTCCGGGTGCACCAGCCCCAGACCTCCAGCTTTAGGGAGCGGCACAGGAAGGAATGTAAAGAAAAAGCAGGGCTGACCAGCACTCAAATGGATCAGCAGGACCAGAGAGAATAAGTTAAATAATATTTTTATTTTTACAAAGTTAAAAAGCATATATCTGCATCTCCATTCGCCCTATGCGTTTCGCACCCACTTTGGGCACTTAGTCATGGTCTCTCTTTATCAGCCTAAGGCAACTGGTGTTATTTAGGGTCTACAATGTCAGGCATTAAGCAAATTATTTTAGCAGGACACAAAGATGCAAAGCCACATATGTTGAAGGCAATGGACACCCTGTCTTCAATAAATGGGGCTCTATACCTTGTGACGTGCTGTATTGAGCTGCCTGATATTCTTGGACTGCCATAGAGGTCTCTAATTTCTTTGAATCCAGATACAGTGCATCAGTTCAAATTAGCAGGTGGAAGGAACAGTCTTAGTAGGTGTGTATATCTATATGGGTTATTTAGAGTCTCCTAACTTTCCTTGAAAACACTCAGATGGTGGATAACAGAGGGGATTACACATCATCACTTAGCATCTTGTAAGTAATTTTAATCTAACTGTTTAATGAAAATATGGGGTAATAATTGGACAAAGGGTTGAAACAAGTTTCCTTTTCCATTATATTCCCATCCATTCTTCCATGCTTCAGCTTAGAAACATACTATAATTTCAAAGAGTTTCTAAGTTTACGTTTATGTATATTTTTCATAAAGTCTGCTATTTATTTACTCATACTTAATGCAATCCATTCTAGTTTTTCCATTTTGTAACATAGAGTACTTTTAGATTTCCATTTGCAACTCTCCTTCTTTACAATGTTAATTACAGAACACGCAAGTCATAAATGTTCTGTTCTTTGTATAGAGAAGCACTAATTAACTTTGCTTCACAATGTCTAAAACCAGCCTCCAGTGGATTCTATGAGAATCTTTTGATAACCCAAGTATCCTGGTTGTCAAGCATTTTTTATCTGTCAACGCAACAGCACTTGTTTACGAGTACAGATACTTGTATCTTCAGGTGATTCTCATAGGGGCCAGTGGAGGGAGTACTGGCCCACATATTTTGGCTACTAGAAGATATAGAAGACAAAATGTCATTAAAATCTGTGTGCCATTTCCCTAGCAATTTACTAAACGTCTGTTGGTATGTGCACTGCCTCCTGTCCCATTTCATCAATTCACCATGATCTTCATTTTTCACTAGTGTTGTCACTTTTTTAAGTAGCTTCTGAACTAAAAGAAGCAAAAGCTTGGTGGATGGGGGTTTATGCAATGGATACAATATCTATTTCAGAGGAAACTCAACTGAATGAGTCCGCTAAAGCATATTGGAACTTAGTATCTAAGAATCTGTGGTTTAGAGCCTTCAGCATTGCATTTTTTTTTTTTGCATATTACTTATTTAGTTTTCATGCATAAACACAAAAAGTATGGAAATACAATACAGAAAATAAGGAACAGGAAACAGCTGTGCTTAGTAATGGTCTGTTTGTTTACAGCATACAATATCATGTTTCTCATTGCATAATTGACAAGAATTTTAAAAAGACTGAAAACAAGGAAGTCTGATCAAATATAAAAAAATGGGGGGCAGTGGTGGATCAGGTCAATGTGTCAGAGCATTACACATTGTGACCCCATATTGTCAGCTCAAGCTAGTGAGAGGTAAAGAGCAGCACTGTTTCATCACAGTATGGACTAAGATTAGCGGAAATAAATTCCAAGGCTAAGGCCGAGTCTGGATGGGATTGCCTGTTTAGATGTTGTTATTAACTAGAGCAGATTGAAAGAGAATGTTGACCAGACTTTTTAAAAAGTATCCCGTCGCTTAGTAAGTTCATTTCCTCCATCTGCATTATGTGGTTCAATTCTATTGCCCAGTCACCAATTGTGGGGACTCTGGGGCTTTTCCAGTACCGAGGTATTGTATTTTTTATTTATGTATTGTCTTCCTTTAAAGTTTATTGGTCTTTTTTTTGTAACTGCAGCAGTTATAATCTGTAGCCTACAAAGTACCATGACAGCTTAATATAGTATTTGTCCTCTTTAAAAAAGGGGTCCAACTGGATTTCTTCCAAGGGCTGTCAATACATGTGCTTACCTATGAAAACCAATAAGTGATTAGTTTTATTATTGTAGTAGCAAGAAAAACATCTAAAGCGAAAATTGTGATTGGTTGCCATAGATTATTAACAAGAAGCATATT
Organism: Xenopus petersii; assembly: GCA_038501925.1. Taxonomy (NCBI): domain Eukaryota; kingdom Metazoa; phylum Chordata; class Amphibia; order Anura; family Pipidae; genus Xenopus; species Xenopus petersii. Next base: position 104,054,600 of record CM076682.1, read on the forward strand.
AGTTAGTATTGCTAATTTTATTGCTATGACCTCGTTATATGGAAAGCAAAACTCAGAGATAAGGCTATTTCAAATAGAATGAAGTTTATTGAGTTTAACAAAGAACATATAATGGTTTTGCTTTGGGAAAGCAGTCAATTGTGACACCGAAGTGTAACATGAGGCTTTGCCATAGACACTCCCCTTTTCACAAGCTTTTATAGATTAAAATGGGAGTATACATACATACGTTATATAACTTGAACCCTGCCAAAATGTTGGAAGAGGACTGAATGTTCTTAACTACAGATATTTTAACTGAAAATAGTTTCCATGCTTACAACTGTCCCTCAGCCTTGCAGTTCTTTATCTGTTAAAAGCAGACACAGGGAGGGACTCAGTAAATGAAGAAAACAATTCTGTGCAGGGCCTCATCTAGTATCTGCTGACACTCTGAATTCAGTCAGTAACTTACAAAGTGGACTCTCATCAAGGGGTATAATAAATCGGGGAACATCAACCCTCCCTATACCTTTCCTGTCTTGGGCAGTTATTTTTTTGCTGAGTCAGAATGATAGGGGCATTTGTTATTAGACTTTATTATTCTTACACTCTGACACATAACCATTTGTCCGTCTTTGGAATAGGCTGTTCTCATATAAATGTGGTCATATTAAAAATATATTATCATTAGCAAATAAGATAATAATAATAAGCCCCATGTTTTCATCTCTAGTACCTGTACCAGTACTTGGAAATCAAAATGGCACTCGCTGCAAAAGATAACTTCATGTCCAAAGTTAAAGGAAAACTATACCCCCCAAACAATGTAGGTCAAAACAGCTCATGTGTAAAACCCTGCTTCATGTAAATGAACCATTATCATAATAATATACTTTTTTAGTAGTATATGCCATTGGGTAATCATAAATAGAAAATTGCCATTTTAAAAAATAAGGGCTACCCCCTGAGATCGTACGATTCACTGTGCACACATACAAACCACATGTAAGGTCACATGAGCCAATTAACAGACAGAGTTCTGCCTTTTGCTTCCTCACTTCTTCGTGTTACAGTTAGTGTTGTAGTATTTCTGGTCAGGTGATCTCTGAGGCAGCACAGACAGAGTCACGAAATGGTGGTTCAAAGCAAGAGATGTAAAAGGGCAATATTTATGTAAATATATATTCCAGTTTGGTAAGATTCTTTAATATGTCATTCAATTTGATATAAACTATCTGTTGCATAAGTATTCATTTTGGGGGTATAGTTTTCCTTTAAGTGCTATATGGCCATTCATGGTGAATTGCCCCACTTCCTATTCAGGTAAATGGAAGACATTCAAATGGGGGTAGTGGAATTCTGATCTCTACCACATGTAGTGGTGATCCAAATTCGCTGTGTTCACCTTTACGTTAACTTTCAGTATGTCATAGAATGGCCAATTCTAAGCAACTTTTCAGTTGCCACCAGATTGTTGAAATTGCAAATGGGAGAGCTGCCGAATAAAAAACTAAATAACTCAAAAACCACAAATAATAAAATAATGAAAACCGATTGCAAATTGTGTTAGAATATCACTCTCTACATCATACTTAAAAGTTAACTCAAAGGTAAACCACCCCTTCAAAATGGAGTACGTAAGAAAATAAATTCAATGCTGTATTTTGAGTTGACAAGTACTTATTATTGTCCAGTACAGCAATATGACTCCACATTATTATATTGCATTTAGGCCCCTGGAGTATAATTATATGGCTCTTTTAACCTTCCTTATATTTTACTGTTCCCAGACAGATAAGCCACATGCTGGTTAACAATGTGCCCTTTTATTTTTTTGTCTGCCACAGGTAAGGGGCATGACTCAACTTTAATTCGTGAATCACCTTAGATACAACAAATGTCTTATGTTGTACAACTAAACAACAGAAATTTGTAGCTCTCTGGTGGAGAACAAAAGTGAACCATACTTCTTTGCTTAAAAGTAAATGATCATAAAGTGCATAGGAGGAATTAAGCATTTAGTTTTTGTTAGGTGCTGTAGTTACAAATTTGCCATACCAGTGTTTTCCTTTTCTTTTTGTATTCCAATAAGTAGGATATTTTTATATTTTGTGTCAGATATTTTCTTAATCTTACAGTGGGCATACACTAGCTGGCTCCAGGTTGTTCCCACTTGTGCACCTCTGTTTTTAATTGCACAGACTGAGATGGGATTGGGATGGGATTTAACTGGGCCACTGTAGGAAACACAACTTTTTGTCATTGATACACACACCAGTATAACCTTGTTTCTTGTGTTTGGGATCACTCTCCTTCTAATATATGTTATTCTTGCATGTTTTTTCTTTAATCCTTGATTTTGTGGAATTTATATTCAGATACTTGTGTAAACTTATAAAGATGTTCAGTAGCGTGCAAGGGTCCATAGACTATAATGGTACATAATGTGAGTATACAATGGAGTTTAGCAGCATACAAATTCTTTGACATATGAACTAATATTGCAACCAAGGAAATTCCTGAATTTTTATTCCTAAATTCTTATTTTTAATATCGTTTTACACATTGACAAAAAAGTTTTATTTTTTATATGAATTGCTGAGTGATGCTTTGTATGTGATGTTGTGTTTCAATTAGTAGGCTGGCCAGTCACTATTTTTTAAAGGTGAAATTTATTGAAATAAATTGATTACAGAAAACCCAGCAGATTATCTTTATTATTGTTTAAACTAAATTGATTGAGGCAGTATTGGTTGCTACTGGTCCTTAGCAACGCAGGGTTTTCTATCTCACTGTATTAATCCTTTTGGGGATAATGAAAAAAAAGAAAAGATTCTTCAAAAAACATTTTGAGACATTGAAGAGGTTATTTCCTAAAACTCGAATTTATCTCATATTTTTATCAAAACAAATCCGACCAAACTCCCATCCATGATTTTATCTTATTTATCAATAAAATAACTCGAAAAAGTTGTTTCGGGAAAAAACTTGATAAAATCGAGTGAAAACTCCAATTGTACGAATTTTTCGGATTTGATGCCCAAATTGGTCAATTTTGGTTTATCGCCTGAAAACCCCAAATGTTTTGGCTTATTGGACGAAATCCAGCACAGATCATGATATATTCAAAGTGCAAAATGGACATCTGCCATTGACTTCTACATGACCAAGGTGTCGGACTATTAGCAGCTTCGGGGTATAATAAATCTCGAAAAATTTAAATTTTTGTTTTCAACTAAAAATTTTTGTTTTTGCCCAAAAAAACATGACCAGAAAAAAATTGAGGTTTAGTAAATAACGCCTGGGTGCCATAAGAGGTGATGGATAAACTGGTTGTCTACATTTCTTGACAGCTAAATTTCTTCCCTTTCTTTCTAACCCTCTGAATGCATCCCAAGGCAAAGTATTCATCTCCTCGCATTGCAGCTGGTATCCTTGCAATGTTATTACTGGATTATAAAAAGTATTTTTTTTTTATTTTAATGTGATGTATTTCTCTGTTCTGGGTTTTATTTTGTTTTTCAAAAATGCTTAATAATTTCAATTCCAGTTTGTTTAGAGGTATTAAAAATGTGCTCTCTGGTCACTTCACCTATGCTCAAAGAAGTTCTAGATGTTATCATTCATAATAAAATCATGACTTCTTTTGATACTCGTGGATATATTAACAGAATAAAGTAGAATTTTCATTAAACTGCTCTAGAGAAGTGAAAGGCTGAAATATTCAGGGATTACAGATACATGCTCAGGCAGTGTGGATAGCTGCCATCCTTCATTCCTTTTACAATATACACCGCAATTTCCAGGAACATTGTGCTACTACACTAGTGGGTCACTTTATACTTTAGTTAAAGCAATGTGTAATGTACAGGGCACAGTAAGAAGACTTTATTCTTCTTACTAGGACAATTTCAATATTTTCGAGATAAAAAAATGTTACGTTTCAAAGAAAGAAATGATATTCCATGGGACTGATGTTGAATTTAAATAATAAAAAGCATTGTCTCTGGAATTCGGAAGAAAAGCGAAAGCAATGGCAGTGAAACTCCTCCACCTTAGAAAATAGAATTTTGCATCTCTTAAAAGATCAGTTATGTCTGGAAATCAAACCTAGGATATTAGCTGAACACTTTTTTTTTTTTAAAGATGTTTATTTCTGTTTTTTAAAACACACAACAAAAACAGACAAATACAAGGCTGTGCACCGAAACAATATCATAGCATATGTAGATCAAGTATAGGGAGTTCCACTTACTATTGTGGTGAGTCTGGGAGTGAGATTCCTGGATTGGCATCAATCCAGGAAGTCCAAATTTGATCAAACTTTGTGGGTGAACCTCTGGCAATGTAGGTCAACTTAATAAGTGGTAGCGTCTTATTTATTAATTCCCGCCACTGTTTGATATTGGGAGGATATGGACTCATCCACTATATGACCACCAGCTTTTTGGCATAAAAGAGTGTAGCCCGTAAAAGATTCCTGGTTTTGTTCAGAGGCACCAACTCCTTTACCACCCCTAATAGACATACTAACGGGGATTTTACTTCCGGAGATCAAGATTCTGTCTTAAATAGTGGACAACTGCTGACCAAAAGCGAGAAACAACCTCACTCCATGTGAAAGAATCCTGCATTGAGGGTTTGACATCTATGACATTTTCCATCCACCAACCTACCCATTTGTTTCAATCTGATAGGAGTAATATATAACTGGTGTATAGCCTTAAATTGTATCATTTTGTCCCGAGTGGATATCAAGGACCCATATATACTCTCAGTAGCCTCCTCCCATTTCTCATCAAGTTCTGGGATGTATTGAGACCATTTAGGATAAGACTTAGTAAATGGGTCTATATTTGGGTCCAGAAGTAGCCTATTTATATCAGAGAGCAATATCTTGGTTTGTTGATCCCATAGCCTAGATTCAAATTTCGAGTTTACCCATGCGACAGTTAAGGAACCAAATTGAGCCTTAAAGGCATGTCGCAATTGCAGATAGCGATAAAGTTGAATGGTAGGATTGAGTAACTTCCCACTTAGCTGTTCTAATGACATGAACAACTCTCCATTGATTAAGTCACCGATATGTCAGACGCCCAAGTTCGGCCAATACTGGAAATCTGGCAATCTATTGAAATGAGGGAGATTAGTGTTCTTCCACAGTGGAAGTTTAGGAGAAATATGTGAAGGGGGAAGATCTGCAGGTTTATATCGTTTCCCCCATAAGCGTATGGGGAGTGCCATAACTTCTGGCAGTTTAGGGGACTCTTTGAGGTGCCTGTATGGGGCATTACGAAGAGCTTCTAGTGAACCTATGATGGATGCCTGTAGTAGAGTAGCGGGATTATCCAGGTCTGAATGGAAAAAAGAGTGTAGGTATGAGATTTGGCCAGCTAGATAATAGTTTTTAATGTTCGGGAGCGCTAAGCCACCTTTTTCGGTCGGCGCTGTCAGTAATTTCAGTGACATACGTGGCATCTTATTGGCCCATATAAATGATGTAATACTCAAATTTAGTTTTCTAAAAAAGGCATCAGGTACTGAGATTGGGGAGTGTAATAGAGGGTATACCAGCTTGGGCAAGAAAATCATCTGTCAGCCATAGGGGAGATAGCCTCCATATTCTATGTTTCGAGTTAGGCCCAATCCGTACCTCAACTAGCAGGGGAGAGTGGTCTGAGTGTGACCTAGGTAAGTATTTTAAGTCGACCACCAGTTTAACAAAATCAGCAGTTGCTAGTGCTAAGTCAATTCGTGACAAGGAGGCGTGACTCGCCGAATGACAAGAAAACTGGATATCAGTGGGGTATTTACCCCTCCACACGTCCGACAGGGCCATTCCCTCCATCCATTGAACCAAGTGTGGTGTGGCTACATCTGAGCCACTAGACCGATCTATAGCCGAATTGGTCGTTGCATTAAAGTTCTCGAATATACACACTGGGTCTGGGGGGAGCCCAACCAGTTTCTGTGAGACTAAGTTCAGTAATTCAATATTGAAGGGGGGAGGGACATAAATGTTAATTACTATTATAGGGCGGTTATTCAATTTATAATGGAGGATTACATACCTTCTGTAAAAATCAGTTTGGATAGACAAAAACTTAAAGGGCGTATTCCTCCTAACGAGGATGGAAACACCTCCGGAATGTGTAGAGAAAGGAGCATGATACGCGTGCCCTACCCAGTGCCTTTTCAAAGCCAGGAGCTTCTGCCCCCTGAGATGTGTCTCTTGTAATAGCGTAAGGTCAGGCCTGTATTTATGAATATAGTCTAAGATGAGCGCTCGCTTAAATTTCGAGTTTAACCCTCGAACATTCCAGGTCATCAGTTTGATATTAGCCATTGGACCAGATGGTATCACAAGTACAGGATAATATAACATGCATAGGAATCCAATAGTAAAGGCATATTAGAGGCATTGATTCATATTCAAAATCGCATACATAGGTAAGCAGATACTCGGTGCACAACCAGAACATCACATAAATATTTACAGTACCCCAAAAAATCCCACCCTGCCCAGCTCCCAACCTGTGTGGGCCGTGTACCCCGAACTGTTCCAAATTGTAGGAAACGTCGTCAAGAGAGAAAAAGAAAAAAAAAGAAAAATGCAGATCCTCTCCCATGAGAGCTTAGTCTATAACGTAGACAGTCACTGGAAAGGGGGTCAATGTATAACTAGCATATGAGTCCCGGCTGTAACACAGCAAGTAGTGTGCTTGAGAAAAACAGATAGTAAAGGTCGTAGGTTCTAGGCCAAGGTTAAAAAACAGCATCCATGCCAACTATTCCGAAAGAACTGAAACTTACTAATGGCTGGGTACCTCATCCAGCAGACTGGCAACAGTAACAATAGGACAGCTTCTAACCAAATTTATTATTAATATTAACAGGTATTTATAAAACATCATGTTACTGCATTGTGCTATAAATGGGTGTATACATACAAGAATACAAACAAAAACAACCAATAACCAATATAAGGCTAACGGTAAGGGGGTCCCACCTAAAAGGACTTACAATCTAAAAGAGGAGGGAGCTAAGACACAAGTTGTGGGGATAGGCTATAGCAGGTGAAAAATGTGGAATTGAGTATTGCACTTAGCAGCAAATAGTGCACACGTATAAGGATAAATAAGGGAAATGTGTTTTAAGAGATATTATGAAGGCAGAGAGATTGGGAGCAGATCGAGCAAAGCATGAGAGTGAATTCCAAAGAAGATGTGCAGCAAGGGTAGGACTGGAGCCACGCACATGCATGAATAGTAGTAAGAGGCAGAGGCGCCTGGCGTGTTTATACAAAGACTCTGTTGTTTTTGCTCCCGTTCCACATTGCCTGATGAAGCAGTAAATGCCTGCGAAACGGATTGCAATACTGTTTTGTGAATAAACTATTACTGAAAATTACCACTTTCGTTGGTGTCTTCTTGGAGGAGGTAAGTCCACTACTACCTCCTCTGAATTACCCATTGGGTTTTTAAGTGTTTTTAGCTAATTTTATCCTTTTGGCGCCTCTGTTTTGTCTTACTACTATATCGAGTCCACCCCGAGTGGAGGGGTATCATCCCCTTTTTCTTCTTCTACAGAGAGCAACGTCTTATTTCTGAGTGGGGTCAGGATAATCTCCCCACCTGCCTATACAGTGGTAACCCTGGTTTGTGAGTATTAACTTGTTTACTCTACCATTACTCCTTGTAAAAACATATTACACTATTGGGGCTCTTGGTGTTCCTTTTTGCACATGCATGAATGTTCAGCTCTTTACGGGGCAGCTAGAGAGCATGTCTGGGATGGAGGGGGCCGCCCAGTCTGACCCTGGGTGAAGTTTTTGCAAAGTCAGGAATGTGGGTTTCAGAACAGTAGAAGAGTGTAAAAAACAGTTTGATGAGTATCTAAATTCAGAGATGTAGAGTGGAGCAGAGTTTTGGACTGCTTTGAATGTGAGGGTCATTAGTTTGCATTTTATTCTGAAAGGTAGCTGAAACCATTGTCACTCTACCAGGAATTGGAGTAGTGGCATGACAGAGGAGGAGCAGCTGCTGAGGTGTATGAGCCTGGCCACAGTATTCATTACTGACTGGAGAGCTGACAGTCTGTGGAGTGGAATGCCAATTATACACAGTTATATTAATCAATTAGTGATATGAGGAGAAGTTTTATGACACTTGGGTGATCTGTGGCAACTTGAGTGATTTTACTTGGCTCCTTGCACATTTTCTTCCTTATGACCTCTTTTTTTTTTATTTTTATTTTTTTTACACACTTTTATAAACATGCCCCTATGTGCAATAAGCAGTGATGGCTGGTGCTGGGCAAAGACAAAGTTTTTTTTGGTTTGTAACACCCCATTATCTACAATCCAAGCTGCAGCTATTTAGCTGTTATTGTTCACAATAAAAGCCTGCATGTTGGGCACCTCTGGGATAATAATAATGTTACACCACTTGACCTTTACCACGTACTTGTACCTCACAGGCACCATCCCAGAAAAAAATATATACCTCAGAATTATTTCTTTCTCCATCCAAATGTGGCTCTGCCGGGGCCAAGCCAAACATTCTCTACGCCCTAAGGACACACTGGTAATAACCAAATGTACAAGAATTTCAATCGGTAAATAAAGCAGTCCCGGCTACACTAGGACCCTGCAGTGCCCAATGCCCAGCAAGCCCCACCCACCAGGCTATCCAGATGCACAATGTGACAGGATCCAGACTTCAGTACCACACTGCAAACTACACACATTGTCATCCTCCTGTTTGGCCACTTTCACCTGTCAGGGGACCTACTGTACATCCCAATAAAGCCAGAGAGGAAATATTCACGGCTTCATTATTCTCTTCAGGCTACATGTTTATAGGGATTGTCAGTCTCGCTGTCATTATGACAATTGGCTCAGTCTAAGGCGGGGGTCCCCAACCTTTTTTACTCGTGAGCCACATTTAAATGTAAAAAAGAGTTGGAGAGAAACACAAACATGAAAAAGTCCATGGGGATGCCAAATAAGAGTTGTGATTGGCTGTTATGGACTGGCAGGCTACAGGAGGCTCTGTTTGGCAGTACATCTGGTTTTTATGCAACCAAAACTTGCCTCTAAGGCAATAATTCAAAAATAAGCATCTGCATTGAGACCACTGGGAGCAACATCCAAAGTGTTGGTGTGCAACATGTTGCTCGCAAGCTACTGGTTGGGGAACAGGTCCGAACTGAGAATTAAAATAGGCCCTGGCATTTCAGGTACACAGAGGCCCAAACAGCCCCCACCAGGCCACTAAATACTGACTTTCTATGGCACCTTATAGCAGCCCCTCTGGCATTTGCCAGAACCCACAGGTTGCCAGGCTGGGCCTGTTGGGGACCACTGGTCTAAGGGATCTTGTGCTGAGGGGAGTTTGATTGGAGCTGCTCTCACAACACGACCATTGTATTTGCTCGCCTTTTGTCACTGCTGCTGCTGTTGTTATTACAGAGAGTGAAGTTTATGTAACTGTCACCGCTCATCACCTCAATGAGGTCTCCTCTGGTTTTCTGAAATCTGTTCCTTCGATGCTTTCCTTTTCCCGACCAGCGTCTGTTACCTTGGATCAGGATGGATAAACACATCTTGGCTCTGCTGCAACTTTTCCTGTCTCTGATTTGTGGTAAGTGGCCCCACTGTGTGTGCAGCTGAGTAACTGGGGCAATGGGGGCATCCCTTCCTTTGGGGATCAGATTGGTGGACACACATACAAGAACTGGCTCTTTTTTTCCTTGGAAGAACATAACTACTGGCTGATAAATGAGGGTTCCCTCAAGCCATTAAGCTATAGTTTCCAGTTAATTTGTCATCCAGGGATACAGATCTCTCCCTTTCTTTCTTTCTTTCTCTTTCTTTCTTTCTTTCTTTCTTTCTTTCTTTCTTTCTTTCTTTCTTTCTTTCTTTCTTTCTTTCTTTCTTTCTTTCTTTTTTTCTCCCTGTCAGACCATTCATCTTTCCATCACTGTTAAAAAAAGGAATTTCCTTGGCTGTAGAATTAGTTAATATGTCAAAGAATTTTCAGTCTGGAATCAATCACTGAAAAAGACCATTGAACAAAGTAGAGAGTGTTAGTTCTGCAACAGCCTTAAACCACTTTGATAAATCACAGATGAAATTCAGATATGTTAATTTCCTTGGCTGTGGTATTAGTTTGTATATTAAAAAAACTTTCAAGCTGAAACAATCATTTTACAACCTAGAGAGTGTTTGTTCTGCACCAGCCAAAAGCCACTTTGATGAACCAAAACTGAAATCCAGATCAGCTGTAGTATTAGTTTATATATAAAAAGACATCCAAGCTGAAACAACCAATGCACAAAGCAGAGAGTGTTAGTTCTACACCAGCCTTGAAACCCTTAGGTTAATTACAGATGGAGTTAAGCAGCATTGGTATAAAACAGCAAAAGAAGCAATCAGGATATAAGGAAGTGAGTTAATAGGAATGCTTTATTAAACACTTTTGTAAAAGTGGGGAAGGAGATAAATTCCGCACTTCTGTTATAAACATGCCCCTATGTGTAATAAGCAGTGATGGCTGGTGCTGGGCAAAGACAAAGTAGCTTCACATGTGTAACTTAAGGACACACTGGCAATAACCAAACGTAAAATAATTTTAAACGGTACAAGTGCCCCGGCTGCACTAGGACCCTGCAGCTCCCGTTGCCCAGCAAGCCCCGCCCACCAGGCTGCCCAGATGCACAATGTGACGGGATCCAGACTTCGGCACCACACTGCAAACTACACACATTGTCATCCTCCTGCTTGGCCACTTTCACCTGTCAGGGGACCCACATTCCAATTAAAGCCAGAGAGGAAATATTCACGGCTTTATTATTCTCCTTACGCTGCATGTTTATAGGGATTGTCAGTCTCGCTGTCATTATGACAATTCGCTCAGTCTAAAGGATCTCGTGCTGAGGGGAGTTTGATTGGAGCTGCTCTCACAACACGACCATTGCCTCTGGCTGTATTTGCTCGCCTTGTGAGTGTCGCTGCTGCTGCTGCTGTTATTACGGACAGTGAAGTTTATGTCACCA